>CM057449.1:393315000-393915000 GCA_016271365.2 Neoceratodus forsteri
CCCTTGTTGCCATAATATGTGTCCTTTGCCTATCAAAGAATGGAAGGTGCACCTCCTTCGTGGTAAGTCTAAGAAATATCGACGGGTCATGTTGATCTCCTTGTCCATCTGGAATGGTGCCCATGGGACCGCCTGGGGGCCTCCCTTTTAGGGATTGCCCAGAGTTACAGGAAATGTGTCTGACTCAAACGTTTGAAGAGAGCTCTTCTCACCGGAAAAAAAAAAAAAAAAAGTACAAGAAATGCCACTGTCGCTCATGGGAGTGTGAACGTTCCTGCTCTTCATGATTCCTCGACTCCCTTGATAGATCGAATTAGGTTGAATTACTGCTGTCTAGTGTGGAGTCGAGGATAAGGTTTAAAGGGGACAGGAAATGTGTGCTAATTGGAAGCTGTTAGTAATCTTCCTCATAACAAGAAATGAACAGACTCACCTCCAACTGAGCTATTACATGAATAAAAACGGATGTGACAAACTGTTTTTTTAATTCTTTTCTTTTTATGGACAACGTTCTGCACAGTTCTCTTCATGGCACCAGTAATTTGGAGTTTTTGCTGTGTCATGGTGTGTGTACAGAATGCCAAGCATGAGTGATTGTCTTATCAGAACCATGCTTAGAGTTCTGTGCACAAACTGAGATATAGTTAAAACTCCGCATCTCTGGTTCCGTGAAGAGAATTGTAATATAATGCTGCCCATAAAGAGGAAACAATGCAAAATATAGTTTTTCACATCAAATATTATTCAAATACATTTACATATGAATCATATAGATTTAGTGATATCATTTCTGTAAATAGGAACACTACAAAAAGCTGCCAATTATAAATAATTTCCTGTCCTCTTTAAGCCACCCCCTGTACCTGCAGTGGAGCTTATGACCGCAACTCCAGTTGACAACCCTTTTGAGATTTTTCTCTACTTGGTTGACCAAGAGTTAGAGGGGGAGGTTGATCTCCAAGACCCCAGTCTTCCTTTGTCCTTCCCATATAGGAAGGGAGGAGGCTCTGCTGTCGACCCTGGTCGAGCTGGTTCATGTCCTGACTACACCAGTGGTTCCAGTGCAGTTGATCATAATCTTGCTGCCTAGGTATGTGTTGTACACAGCTCCGTCATCAGACCCCATCACCCCCGAGTGACTCGATGGTTGAAGTTGATGTGGTGTTCATGGTCCTGCTCTCGATCTTGGTCCCACTCTGGTTGATGCTGCCCTCTACCAGCATGGAAATCTTCATCTTCCTTGGAGGACTGTCGATAGTATTGACTCAGACTGAGGTATGAAAACTTCCTGTGGCAACAGAGGGCCATTACAGGCATGGGGCAGGTTCACCCATACTGTCAGACCCTTTAGTCCCTCCATGGGCCCAAAAGCCCTGAAGATTCAACTAGTGATTCTGCTGTCTACGGTCCTTTCAGCTTGACTGATTGCAGTGGATCCGCTCTCCACAGCTGAAGAAAGAGGCCCCCACAAAAGAGTCCTGACCGGGGCCCAGCTTGCCCGGGAACCTCTTGGTGGAAGTTACTTAGGATACTAGGATTGTCTGCACCCCTGAAAAAATGGCCAAGGCTGTTTTTTGAGGGCGACTTAAACTTGGGCAGGAAGTCCTCCATGGCTTCCCTGAGCCTTAGTCTACCTTGACTAGTCCAACAGTCTATCATCACAAAGTGAGTTAACTTCATTTGCGGCTTTCTTCCAGCACATGTCGAAGACCTTGACTGTGCCGTTGGAGAAGGCCCAGAAGTGGGAATCTTGCCCCTTGTCATATATTCTGGAAAAGGATGAATCCACAGGAGTGGTATTCCCAGTGGCCAAGGCTGCTTTGGGGTTAGCGTGGAGTCTCTGGCAGCACCCTACATCCTACCCAGTGCCCCTCACCCTGCTGGAACCAGTCTGTTCATGACTGCAGACCTCTTGCCAAAGCACTTTTTTTCATCTGAGCTTCAGTAGATAAGGGCTACATGTTATAAGTTAGATTGCAGGGGGAGAAAATCCCTGGCGGATGCAGACATACTTGTCCTGGAGGAGCAGTTGAAGCTGTACCATAGCCGGCCCGGTGGTGCTGAGGGTTGAGGTGCTGGATGCCACGCCTCGCCCCATGCCTGGCGACCCGGGTTCGGGAACGAGCCCGGGTTGCTGGGGGTCAGCAGGGGAGGGAAAGGATTGAGCGTCTGGAGGACAGCTCTCCTCTCCTGGGAGGGACAGGGGTCCCGAGTCAGTGCTCGGTTGCCCTCTGGCGGAGGCCGGAGATGCAGCAAGCGCTGACGATGCAGAGAACGAGCGGGGGGAGTGGCAGACGGTAACATGCCTTGATGTCAGGGCGCCAGCCACTCCCCAAGAAAAAGGGAAAAAGAGCCTTCAACTCTGGTGGAGATGGAGCACCGGAGCTTGCCCTCGATCTGCGGCCACCCACCTGGCACCCTTCCGACCGACACTACTGCCTGCTTGGGGTGTTGGGGGGCCCACCTTGTCCCCGCCCGTGGGGCAAACCGAGGCTACATGGGCGACGCAGGACTGTCCAGGCAGTTAAATGTTTCTCCTGGACCAAGGTTGTCGGTATACAGGATCAGATTTCTGCCACAGCCCATGGTGGATGGTTGGGGGAGTCAATGCTCTTGAATGAGGAAGAGATCCTTAAGGTGGTCATGAGTTTGTGGCACGACACATGTACTGGACCCACAACCAACCCATCTGTATAAGGCTGGGTGGTCAGTGGTTGCTGTGCTGACAGGTATAGTCAGCACTTCTCTGTGGGAGGGACTGTTGCCCTTATCTTTGAAAAGGACAGTGGTGAGGCCCTTCTTAAGAAGGCATTGTTAGATGCTGACATACCTGCCAGTTATCGTCTGATCTGTAACCTTCCCGTTTTGGCGAAGATTTGTTGAGAAGGTGGTTGCCGCTCAACTTGTGAGTCACCTGGAGAGAAGTTACTCTTTGAGCCTTTTCAATGCGATTTCAGGTGTAAACACAGCATGGAAACGGCCCTGATCAGGTTATGCAGTGATCTCTTTCTGGCAGGATCGTGGGGAGAGCTTGATGGTGATACCTACAGATCTTTCTTCTGCGTTTGACACACAAGATCATACAGGTTTATTGGCCAGACTTAGGGAGCTCAGAGGGCTGTCTGAGATTGTTTCAGAATGTTCCAGTGTTTTCCGAGCAGAAGAGAGCAGTCATGCTGCTCAGTTCTTGCCAGTCACGGCCGGTGGCTCTCGACTGTGGAGTTCCCCAGGGTTCTGTGTTTTCTCCTGTGTTAGTCTCGGCCTATATGCTGGAAAGGATCATAAGGCACTACAGTGTGAAATTTCACTGCTGTGTAGATGATGCCCAGCTGTATGTATTTATTTATTTAGTTGTTGTTAACCTGGTAAGCACACTTGGCAGTGAGATGCCTATTTTCAGGTATGACTCGAGAGATTACAACCAAACTTACATACAGTAGAAATACATTATATTACATAGAAAATAATGGCACATAAGAGCCGCTTGGCCAATCCAGTCTGCCCATTTTCATTATGATTGCTTTTGCTGCAGACCCTCCTTGGTCTATGGCACTGTCTCTTTAACCCCCTTCCTTTCCCTTATGATTCCTTTGTGCCTATTCCAGGCTTTTTTAATCCCACCACTGTTTTTGCCCCGACTACCTCCACCGGAATACTATTCCAGGCATCCACCACCCTTTCTGTGGATAAGTATTTCCTCACATCTCTCTTGAACCTACCCCACTCCAGTTTCATATCATGACCCCTTGTTCTAGAGCACCCCTTCCTCCGAAAAACACCTCACACCTGTACCTTATTCACCCTGTGAGGTATTTAAAGGTCTCTTATCATATCCCTCCTTTCCATTCTCTCCTACAGGGTGTATGTATTGAGTTCCCTTAGTCTTTCTTTGTAAGACTTTTGATGTAGACCTTGTACCATCTTGGTAGCCCTCCTGTGGACCGCCTCCAGTCTGTCATTGTCTTTCTTGAGATGTGGTCTCCAGAATTAGACACAGTACTCCAGGCGGGTTCTCTCCAGTGACCTATTTAGTAGCAATACCACTTCCCTCTTCCTGCTGGTGATACCCCTACCTGTACATCCCAGCATCCCACCAGCTCTCCCAGTTGCTTTGTCACATTGTCTGGCCACCTTCAGGTCATCCGATATGATTACCCCCAGGTCCCTTTCCTGCTTGATTGTTGCAGGTATCTCTCCCCCCATTTTGTACTCCACCCCGAGTTCTTGTGACGTAAGTGCAAGTTGCAATATACAGTGGAGGTACAAACATGATAGCAACATCTGGATGGGGAAATGCATAGGCAGTTAATTCAGTTTGATAGACTGTAGTGCAATAAACTAGAGGGGAAGAAGTATAATTACTAAACAAACACATCATAAAAAAGGATAAATTTAGGAACAGTATCCATCCACATGAAGTTGCATCAAAGAGTGTATAAGGACAATAATAATATATCCGTGCTGATCATCCAAAACGAGGTGCCAAACAGAGAATTACTCGGGTACCGTGGCAAGAGCAGTATGCCAGACCAGTGAGATGTTTACGATACCTAAGAAGGAAAGCATGTACAGAGGGGGCAGAGCTGAATTTCAGGTTGTATGATATTTCATAGCCTTGGGGCTGCATAAGCAAAGAATGCTTCTCCGGCACGAATTCTGACCATAAGGACAGCCAGCAGGGCACTATCACTTGACCTCAAGGGGTAGCTGCTGCTCACTGGTTGGAGAAGTGAGGCAAGGGATGAGGGCTGTACATTTTGCATTATGCTAGAGATCATGCCTCCAAAACTATGATCTCGTAGGAAAGACCTGGGGGGGGGGAGGTGAAACCCAGCTTGTCATAAAGGGAATAAAGGGAGCAGTAGTGAGTGAGCCGAAGAGACGCCAGTGCAAAACAGCAGATACTGTTGTAGGTAGCATCCTAGCAGATTTAGAGGCATTCAAGTACACAGGGGCACCATAGAGAAGCTTGAGGAGGAGCATCCTACAGATGATGGCAAGGTGAGCCTGTGGGGTCAGGTCATGGCCCACTTTATAGGAGACACTCAGCATGGAGTTCACAGACTTGCAGACACTCATGAAGTGAGATGAGTAGTCAAGCAAGCGGTCAAGTGTGACTCTAAGGTGGGTGAACGAAGAGATGGTGGGGACCAAGGTGCCATCACGGTAAGCTATGGATAGAGGGGACAACATGCTTTTAATTTGGGGGACTCTACTGAACAGCATGTATTGTATTTTTGTCACGTTAGAATTCATTTGTTTTAGACAAACAAGTGTACACTGTCTGTAGGTCAGTTTTTAGGTATTGGTTGATTTGGTCAGTACTTTTGGAGCAGGTATACAGAACCAGATCATCAGCGTAAAGAGTGGCAAAGCAGTGGGACAGGCTTTGCATTTATTTATTTTATTTCGTTTTTGTTGACCAGGAAAGGAAGACTAGGCAATTCTGCTGATTTTCAGCCTTGTCCCGAAGGAGGATACAAATGGATACCAACTGACACTGAACCAGAGTAAGCTGTTAGTGGTATTTTTAGTGAATGGGGGAAATTTGGTCAGGACACCAGGGAAATTGTATGATTTCTGCAATAAAAACTTCCCCATCTCTTTTTGAGAAGTGACATGGGATCTTTAACATCCACCTGAACTACCACCAAAACAGGCAGATGAGACCTCGGTTTAATGTCTCATCCGAAAGACGGCACCTCAGGAGTGGAGCCACACCCCTCATGCTGCACCACAGTGTCAGTATTGGGATTTAACCCAAGTGCCTGGTGTGAGGCTAGAACCCACAGCCTTCTGATCTTGCAACCTCAGAGGTGAGTGTGCAACCTGCTGAGCCACTGACACTTCAATATGGAGTTGATGTGTGAAGCAAACAGAAGTGGACCTTGAAGGGAGCCTTGGAGAAGACCACCAGAGTTGGGGAAGGGGCAGAAAGGGAGGAGTGTCTGTCATTTGCTCTTGACAGGGCATCTTTGATGCTGAGATTAGAAAAGTACTCTGAGAAAATCAGGGTTTGGATGGCATTCAGTTGGCTAGTGTTGAACCCTACCAAGACCGAGTTGATGGTGGGAACTGAAAAGCAGATATCGGCCATTCGTTATGGCCTGAGTCTCCCCTCTTTGGCAGGGGGAATTGACTTCAGGCAGCAGAGAAAGTTTGCATCCTGGGAGTAGTTCTTGACAGTCAGCTGACATTTGTTTCACGTGTCTTCTGTAGTCGGGAATTGCTTTTGCCATCTTAAAAATGTTGCCAGACCGTGACCTCTGCTCAGTTCTTCTGATCTGGTCACCCTGGTCAATGAAGTTATTTTCTCCCATCTGGACTACTGTTGTGCGCCCTACAGAGGCTTGCCTGGGGGTCACTTGTGCTGCCTGCAGCTGGTTCAGAAAGCGGCAGCGAGATGGCTGACATCTGTTCAGAGGTCATTTTATATTACCCCCTCACTACAGGTTCTGGGTTAGCTGCCAGTAGGTGGTGCATTGTCTCCACTGAAGCCTGACCCCAGTGTAGCTAGTGTACATATTGAAGGGGATTGGCCTTAAGATGGACCCCTGGGACTTGCCGCTGGTCACCTAATTTACCTCTGAGCTGGTAGCACAACCAGAACAGTATTTCAAGTGGCCTGGGTAAAGGTCCTAGCTGAGGCACTTATTTCTTTTTCTCTTCTGTTTGTATGTCTTCCATAAATGTGCACACCGTACTCTTGCAATTGAAAACCTCTGAGAATTTGCCATTGAGCATCACTTTCTGGGTCTTTCCTGAAAAGCAGTTCCCAGTATTCTAGTGAGTGCTTCCCAAAATCCCAACTCTCCCACCTTCTTAACTATTATATATACTCCAGTATCAACTCCATATCTAGGAGAAAGTACTGTAATGCTTGACCTACCCCAAAGCAACCACATGGAAGCTCTGTTGGACTTAGCTTCAGAGACAGTGGGTGCAAACAGACACCAACTCTGAACCATGTAAAACTCTTCTGAAGCAGCCACAGGAGTTATGGTTATTACCATCTGTTCACAGAGATGCACCTGGCTACGACTCTGTAGGTTAAGCATCCGAGCTTGGTGGTAGGCCCTCAGTTCTTCCTTTTAGGGCTCTAATTTTTTTCAGCAAAGTATTGAGTGGTTTTATCAACCAGCTAATCATCTCTACGACTGCTAAAGGACATTTCCGAGCTTCCCAGTGAACACAGCCCCTCTCCTGGATCAGACCCTATTGTTGTTTTTGTCTCATTCTCAGGCTTCCATGACTCCTGTAATGCAGTGGAAGCCTTTGAATCATTCCCACCATATTTCAGCACAGCAGCTGTTGGCATGCATACTTCTGTGCTCCGAGACTTCATAGATGGATGTGGCATTTCCTAAATAAAAATCTTCGTTAGGTTTGTTCTGTTTGATGTTCTGGTGGGTTGATGTTTTTTTCCTCTTTTTCCCCCTGGAAGTAAGGGCATCTGGCTTTTAGTTGGACGTAATGCAATGTTCTCAGTTGTACTCTGTATTCAGCCTTGCCACTCAGTATTTTTTGCACTGCTTGTTACTGGACCAAAGACTGGCTGTATGGAGAAAAATGATAAAAGGAAGACTGGAAGGTTACTTACCACAAACTCTTCTATTCTTGAGTATCTCCTTCATGAAGCCACACTACCCACCGACCCACCCACCCACCTTCCTTTAAAGCTGGATAAATGGGAACACCCATTGGCCCCTTTATTTTTGTTGAGCAGGTGTATTTTGTTGGGAAAGTACCTCTTCCTACCATCCTATATATTTTCACTATTAACTAGCAGTTTACTTTATATTCTGTTTGTGTGGTTATCAGCCCTATGTGGATACTCTGCTGGTTACCCCTTTAGTGTGGGGCAGTGGTGGTCCCTGTTTGTATTCTGGCCTGCACCCTGCCACCTTTAGGCCAGTGAGGCCCTTTTTGTTGTTCTGGGTTATACCCATTTTTTTTTTTTTTTTGGTATCTGAACTGTCAATGTCAAACTCCAGGAATCCCTCATTGTGCTTAACTACTGCAAATCAGCCTGCTGGTTTGAGATGACCCAGAGAGTAGATTGTTATGCTAATTATGGAATCTCAGAATTAAATTCAAATCTCTGCTGTATGATCATGCTCCACTCTTCCCTCTAATGCCAGATTTATTCCTGTAGCCAGGGGAGTAGTGACCACTCAACTAGCTAAACCTGTAAAAAAAAAAAAAAAAAAGTTATGGTACAAAATATTTTGAATCCCTATGGGCTCATAAGCATGGCAGACCAAAATTTTATAAACTAGATAACTGAGTATCAATTGTACGGCAATACAACAAGTACTGCTCAGGCAAAATAAAAGAAAACTGATTCTTGGGGAACCTTTTCCAGGTTCTGGAAGGGGAGGTAGGTGGTTTTGTTAAGCATAGTGAGGGATCCCTTGGAAGAAACAACATTACTACGGTGAGTAATTTTTTTCTTTCTTTCCCTCCTTTTTTGGATAGTGTGTGCTCACCATTGCTTTGGCCTTCCTAATGGGGCCATTATTTTCTGTGGAACTGAGGAAGATTTATATACTGAAAAAATATGCTTATGTGCGCGCGTGCGTGTGGATGTCAGTTCAGGTTGCCGTGATCAGAGTTCTTGCTCATCTTGTGTTTATGTTGTCTTTTTCCTTGGTAAAAAAGTAAGAGTTGCCAGCCCAGTAGCACTACAGTTCACTACACTGGTGACCCGGGTAACAGAATGGACCCAAGTTGTTCGGAGGCTGGCCAGAGGAGGGAGGATTAAGCATCCCAGGGACAGCTCTCCTCCCTAGGATGGAGTGCGGGGAGGGACTCCGACACGCTATGAGACTGCCACCTGGTAGAGGACAGTTAGTAGTGCTGCAGGCGTGCAACATAGAGGAAGGGGCTGCCACCAGACTCTAGCATATATGCTCATCATGCCACATCAGCGCCCTTGAGAAAACATGGAAGAAACAGCCCAGCTTCACCCAGAGTGGATGCTGGCACACCCAAGCAGGCCCACGCACAACCGTGACATGCCACGCAACACCACGGCAATCCTGGGTAAGTGATGGTTAACCTGTAAGTCCACAAGAAGGTTGATGACAGAGCTAATGGGGTGCCCTTCAGAGGAAGCAAACTAGGGGCCAAGGAAGGAAAAAGCCCTGGGGGGGGGGCTGAGGCAGATGGGACTGGTGACATCCTATATAGGGCACAGGACATCTGCACCATCGGTTCCAAAAGTTTTGATTCCTACTGGACCGTCTTGCTTCTGGCTGTAAGACAGAAGAGGGTGATTCAATGGAGGAGATGATCAAGAAGAGTTACTGTAAGTAACTGTCCTTATCTTTGTCTGAGCATACTGCAGAACAAATTGTTATTTAAATGCAGCCACGTTCATTCTTGAAGATGTTAGCTACATTTACCTGAGGGGGTGGTGGTGGTGGTGGAGAGAGAGAGAGTTGATGCTTTTGTTTTCCCTTGTAGATATTAGTCCATGGTGAGCAGAATGAAATGGCCAGATTGAAGGCAGCCCTGATACGGGAATATGAGGACAATGAGGAGGTTGACATAGAGGTGCACAATCCCAGAAACACTGAAGCTGTAGTCCTAAACTTCAGAGGAGAAAAATTGGCAAAGGTACTTGAAAAGATACCACTGGAATTTGGGGTTTTATCATATGATTCCTTGCAAGTTGCAACTCCAGCAATTTTACAAATTGTTTTTTGAAGTGCTAGTCAATTGTTTCCTGCATTTAGTCCAGTGCTATCTTTATATAGTCTAACAAAAACAAATCTGGGCAGAGAATGTGTTATGGCTGGCAGTATAGCCTAGAAGTTGAGTAACGAGCTGTGCATGAGCTTGGCACATCCAGCACACCTGGGTTTGATTCCTACAACCTCCACTAGAATAATGTGTGACTGTGTGCAAGTCACTTAACCACCCCCAGTGCTCCCAGGTCGCCACTGTAAACAGGCACTTGGGCCTAGTGGGCCTTACCCGGTTACCAAGAAGAATAAAAAAAAAAAAAGTATATATATACAGTATAAGCATCTATATATAATCTGTAGAATAATGAATGAACGTCAGTGTGTTGCAAGATTTTTTAACATCCCCGAGGTGTGATACAACATAAACCACAAGAGCAAAGCTCAAGTGATTTATAAAAGTGCAGCATATGGGGCCGGCCCAGTGGCACTGAGGGTTGAGGCACTGGATGCCACACCTCGCACCACGCTGGTGATCTGGGTTTGGGAAACGAGCCCAGGTCAGCAGTGAGGGAGAGGATTGAGCGTCCAGAGGACAGCTATCCTCTCTTGGGGGGGGGGGTCCAAGCTCAGCGCATGACTGGCCTCTGGCGGCGGAAGCAGGAGGCATAGCAAAGTGCAGAGAATCCAGCAAGGGGTTTGGGAATGGTGACAGCGATGACACCAGGGTGCATGCCACTCCCTCAGAACAAGGGAAAAATGCTCTCCAGGATCCGGGAAGATGGAGCACCAGAGCAGACCCCTCATAGCTCGCACCTGCCTGGCTTTCCAGTCCCCGAAGAAACCTGGGTTGTAGTGGCCCCACCTCATCCCTGCCTGGGGGGGTGA
This sequence comes from Neoceratodus forsteri, assembly GCA_016271365.2. Classification (NCBI taxonomy): domain Eukaryota; kingdom Metazoa; phylum Chordata; order Ceratodontiformes; family Ceratodontidae; genus Neoceratodus; species Neoceratodus forsteri. The sequence continues at coordinate 393,325,578 of CM057449.1, forward strand.
ACTGCGGCTCCATGGGGCGAACGAGAAGGTCCAGGTAGGAGGCAGAAGTGGGGGCAGACTCCACAGGTGCTGCCAGTGAAGCGGAGCTTGGGTAGGCGGGGGTGAACAAAAGTAAAAAAAAAAAAACGTGCAACACACAAAGTGTGCAAAAATCGAGAACAGCACTGATGCCCATTACCTTATGTTTTATAATTACTGGTTTCAGAAAAGACATTCTGAGGACATGGATATGATGATCTATCCGTACTTATTGGCGGTTGCCCTTCCCTTTAATTCTGTCCAGAACATCTTCAAGCTGGCTCCTCCCACCCACCTGGGTGGTAACTCCCTCGGCTCTGCCCCATGACGCCAGATCTTCCTTTCCGCTTGGAAGAAGCAGCTTCCCTCCTTACCACTCTTGCACTAAGTAGGCCCGTGCGATTTAAATCTTCAGATTTACTTTCTAAAATATTTCAAAAAATCTTTTGTCTTCAGCTCGATCATTGAACGAGACTGTGATGGATGAAGACGGATCCACTCCCAGGTTCCGCTGGTGCCTTTGCTGGCAGAAAATGTCCCGAACACATTTGCATACCATGTGTGTCTACTGCCTGGGGCACAAGCATGATTCCCAGGCCTGCGACATTTGTCGTACCTTCCATCTTAATGTTCTGGAGGACCATCTAGCCCATCTCAAGTTAGGCTGACCGAGCGAATGGAACCCTCTGGTCAAATCTAAAGATGCCTGTCATTTGGTCTATACGGCTGCGGGGTCCCCTGAACAGCTTGCGGTGTTTGAGGAAGCAGCAGCCCAGGCTGCAGCTCACACCTCCTCAACTTCAGCTTTTGTGCTGCTTCAGCTGGGTGCCTCGTTCATGGGGTCTTTCAAAGAATTGTGCCAGGCTCTGCCGACACTCAGTCAGGATCCCTCCGGGCACAAATCCAAGTTGAAGAAAGAGGCTAAAAATGGTCTCGCTGTCAATCGTGGGATGGGAGCGCTGTCAGTTGAGAGATTCGGATTCCCGCACTTCCCCACATCCGACTTCAGTCGAATCCTCAGCCCAGGCAGCTGGCTGCACGTTAACCCAGTTGTGTCAGTTGGCTGAGACGCTGGTTGATCCTCCGGCCGAGATCTTTGTTGAGCCGGTTGACCAGTTGTCGACTGAAGAGTCTGACACTTCTCTATCCAGGGCTCCGGTCCTGACCCAGACTGTTTCAGGGACAGATCAGTCCTCTGATCTGCCGCCTGTGGTCATCGACCAAGACCTGGAGGAGCCTCTGCACTTGCCGACTCCCACTGATCCCGCCTGTCTCCCCAAAGGTCGAGCATTTCCCACTGGCGTCCAGTGCTCCCACTTTCTACGGCTCAGGAGTGGCACCGCTGCTGCACTTCATCCTCGGCCCTCCTCGGGTGACGAGGCTTCAAGAAATTGTGTCGGGTTACGAGGATCTCATGTGGCAGCAGCTGGTGCTCACCGGTATGAAGCTGGTTGCAGCTCACACGCTGACCATCACCTGGCTGTGGCCCGACAGGCCAATGCCTTCTCTGCCTCAGGAGTCTCCTAAGGCGGTCCTGTCTCAGCTGCTCCCGGTGTCTCCACCAATCCCCATGAAGCCGCCACCTGTACAGCTGAAAACTGGAGCTCCGACCCAAGGAGTTTTGGCCGGCCAAGGGGCTTCCCCTTCGGCTGTTGGTCAGCGTGGACTCTGGTGGTCGACCCCTCTTTAATGACTCCTCAGAGTCAGAGGGTTCCTCCTTGCACTCCCATCTGGTCAGTGTGGAGTCGGTGGGGAATCTTTCGATGGACAAAGGTGCTACTCCCTTTATGGGCCTTCTTCACCTGATTTCTGAGTCCACAGATATGAAAATGGAGCCCATCCAAAAATGGGCTTGATACCCTTTGTCTGAGATCCTGGACCAGGGAGATACTCCTGGAAAGGCCTTCCCAATGACTGAGGCCCTCATTGGTCCCGCCTTAGAGCCTTGACATCGCCCTGCTTCTTTCCCTGCACCCTCTGCCCAGATGGCCCACAAGTATGTGGTACCTACTGGTTCCCTGTCGGAATTCACAGAACACCCGTCAGCCAAGGGGCTGGCGACCAAACAGGTGCTCTGGCAATACTGGGGACATTAACAAGCCGCCCGACAGAGTCCAAGATGTTGGACCATGCGGCTAATAAAGTCTACGCTCCTCCTCACTTCGTCTCATCAAGCAAACTCTGCCCTCCTTGTGGCCCACTTCTCCCATGCCCTGCTGGGCACCCTGGATGAGGTGTTTTCTCATCTGCCAGCAGACCTCCAGACCATGGTCAAACAGGTCTGGGACTAGGGCCGAGCTGTAGCTAAGCAACAGCTCCAGACAGCCATAGACATTGGGAACTCCTGTCCCTGCTCCGTGTCTGCTGCAGTGGCCATGCGCAACAGGGCTTGACTGAGGATCTCACCCTTCATGGCTGACACTAAGCACAAGCCGGCAGATGTCCCTTTCCTGAGCAATGACATGTTTGGGCCAGTGGTTAAGGGCCACTTCACCCACACTGAGAAGTCCAGTGCCACCTTGGACTCCTTGACATCTGCCCAAAAGGACCCCAAGGGCTCTAAGCAGCAGCAGTAGAGGAATCCCTTTCAGTCCACCTCTACTCCTGTGGCCAAACCAGCGCAGGCCCAGGCCTGGCAACCTTGGCCAAAGTCGGCAGCATCGGTTGTCCGTAAGCCTGGGGGGAGAGGCTCTGGTGGTTTCTCTGCCGGACCCTCCTCCAAGCCTGTCCAGTGACGGGATGAGGAGTGCCTCCCTCATGCTTGCCGCACCTCTCCTTGATCCTCCTGTGGGGGGGGGGGTGCCGGCTCTGCCACTTCCTTTCCGCCTGGTCCACTGTCACCATGGACAGGTGAATCCTCAAAGTGGTGGATCAGGGTCTGCCTCTGGAATTCGAGTAGTACTCTCCTCCTTGCTGAACCTGCACCGCACGGGAGGACTTGGTATCTGCAGACATTCTTTCAGCTCTTCAGGACGACATTGCCCAACTCCTCTGCAAGGAGGTCGTGGTTCCTGTCCCGGATCCTCCAGAACACCCAAGGTTTGTCTCCAGGTATATCCTGGTGCCAAAGCGGATGGGCGCTGGCACCCCATTCTAGATCTGCACAACCTGAACAAGTTTTTCAAATCGCGCAAATTCAGGATTGTAACTGTCTCACATATCATACCATCTCTGGAGCAAAACATGTGGTTTTGTTCCCTGGATCTTCAGGATGCGTTCTTCCACATCCCAGTCCATCCATCTCACAGAAGTTTCCTCCGCTTCCGAGCAGAGGGAGCCCTGTACGAGTTCCAGGCCATGCCATTTGGCCTGTCCTCTGCTCCCATGGTCTTCACCATGTGCACTGCAGTGGTGGTAGCTTACCTGAGGTGCTGAGGGGTCCAGGTTTACCCCTACCTGGACAACTGGCAGATCGCGGGTCCCTCCAGGCAGGAGGTGAAGCAGTCCAGGGACCTGGCCATCCAGACCTGCATCTCCCTTGGCCTCCTGGTCAGCAAGGCTCTCTCCTCCTTTGCCCAATCATTTCAGGTTCAGCAATTGTGCTCTGCTGAGGACTTCCTGCGCTTGCTGGGTTATGGCGGCTTGCTCCAGCATGGTCTGGTGGGTCACCTGGAGAGTACACTCCCTGCAGTGGGGGCTGGCCTTCCAGTGGTCTCAGCACAGGGGTGACTTCGACCATCTGGTCACTGTGACCCAGGGGTTGTGGGATGCCCTCCAGTGGTGGTTAGTCCCAGAGCATCTGCAGGAAGGGATCCCGTTTGTCTGCCTAGAGCCGACAGTTATCCCAATGACTGATGCCTTGCTTACGGGCTTGGGTGGCCACTTGGGGGAACACAGAATCCACAGGCTCTGGACCCCCAAGGAGTCCTGATGTCACATCAACCTGCGCTGACTGCCTTCGCTCCTCACATTTGTGGTCAGGTGGTCCAGGTCCAGACGGACAACACCACCACCATGTACTGCCTCAACAAACAGGGCGTGGGGGGCACTGTGAAGTACGCCTGCCGACGTGAAGTGTCTGGGGAGAGCTCTGCACCTCTGGAGACAACTAGCTATAAAGTTAATTTAATTGCTGCGGTAAGCCTGAGTTAAAGAACAGTACTGAATTCCTCTTGTCGAGTTGAATCAATCCATAATTTCTATGATGGGACGCATCAACAAAGCACAGGGTGGAGGCTTGAAAAATCAGCCTGCAGCCATGCCACATCACAGCGGCCGAATCTCAACTTCCTCTGGGGATGGAGCCCCTGCGGAGAGCACTACAAAAATTGATGCAGGCAATTGACAGTAAAATAGTGTCAGTCTTGATGAGATTCACGGAACAGTACGCTAAAATTGAAATGGCTTCTAAGGCAGCAACTTCTGCAGAGCTAATGGCTACTAAAGCGGTGACTACCTCAAGTAAACTCACCCAAGGAAATGCGCAGTTGCAATACCATATGGAGGTGATGGAAAACTCACAGCAGGCCTCAAATGCCCGGGTTGTCAGCCTACCGGAGAGCTGTGAAGACGGAGGGGAAAATATCTTGGATTTTCTTCAGGGCTGGCTACTGGAAAACCTGCATTTAGAGTCGATATTGTCACAGAATCATTTGATTAAAGCCTACCGTATCTCACCGAGCACTACTGTGTCTCAAAGCGCTGCTCCCCATATGATCCTTCTAGTAACTTCCAGCTCTCTTGTTCGGGACACCATTCTGCAGGCAGCCGGAGGATCAGGTTCCCTGCAATATCAAGACATAACAGTCCATCTATTCCCAGACCTCTCCTTTGCAACGCAGGCCAGGAGAAAAAAGTTTGACAGTATTCGTGCTAGGCTTAGAAGCCTAGGAGTGGCTCACTCTTTGCTGATGCCTGCCCAGCTAAGAATTCACTACAGTGGACACACATTCCAATTTACGGACCCTGAAGAAACAAGGAAGAAGGTGGCAGCTATAGGGAAGGAATTCGAAAGGTCTCAACCCCACGACCCATCGGACTCGGAAGAAAAAACCTGAGAAGGACTTGACAGTATTTTATTTTTTTTCTTCTCTACTTTTGACTGTCTGAAACATTACAAGACAACGTTATAATTTGCAATTTGAAGGCTTGCTGTCCTTTCTCATTTTATCAGGGGGACACTAATACAGTGGGGAACCAAGGGAGCTTTTAAGCTATCCAACTGTTATTAAATAATTACTGCAATGGTTATTTACTTGTTTATGTCTCAGCATGGGTTCATCAGTGATTAAGTTTTAAAAAATTCAAGTAGGGTAGAATCGAGTAGTGTATAACTGTAGCAGGTTAAAACAGAATGTTGAGGGATAGTTAGATTAATGGCGGTTACTGCATGGTAATAACCCACGCAGTAGTATAAATGTTACTAGAACTTATTTGATTGCTGCAGTTATTGTATTGAATTTAATAATAATCTTGGTGGCTGGGTTGTTTCCCAGAGGAGTAAGAGTTTCTCCCTTCAGCACTAACTATGTTAAGAAATTACATTTTTGACAAGGGGGTCACATCAGCTTAGATGTAGAGTTATCAAACCTGGAATTATTTTTTATCTGTTCGACCACCCAAAGTCCTGTGGGGTGCAGCTTATGTGGGATAATATTAATTATCTGATTTATGTTGAAATACCCCCCAATTCCTTAATCCAGAATGCATAGACTTACCATTTACTGTAACACTGGATGTATTGTCTGTTACACCTAGTGATCTCTTGCATGAGATAATTGTATAGTGTTGTTTTTATCATGAAAACAATGAAATATAATTTCAAAAACAAACAGGGCGGGACACACTTCCTGCCGCTGAGCAAGGGAGCTCTGTTGTTGACCCTTGTGCGCAGCCTGGAAGCCGATCTCTTAGCCATCCATGTGGCAGGAGCCTCCAGCCAGCTGGCGGACTCCGTCAGCCATGCGGGGTAGGTATCCCACGAGTGGTCTTGCCATCCAGAGATAGTACACAGCCTGTTCTCCTAGTGGGGCACCCCTCAGGTGGGCCTGTTCACCTCCAGGGAGAACGCAAAGCTGAGGCTGTTCTATGCCCACCCCCCTCAGCAGGGAACACTGCAGAGGGATGCATTCTCGAGGCCCTGGACACCAGGCATCTTCTGTGCCTTCCCTTAACTCACAGGGTGTTGCTCAAGACCAGCAGGGACAAGGCACAAGTGATCCTGGTGGTTCCAGACTGGCCCTGCCAGTTCTGGTACCCCGAACTCCTCAGCCTCAGGCTCCTGTGGCATCTTCTTCTCCACCCAGACCTGCTCTCCATCCATCAGGTGAAGTTACTCCATCCGGACCTTCAATCCCTGTACCTGACAGCCTGTTTCCTGAGCGGCTAGAGTTCCAGGCTTAAGGTCTCTCTGAAGACGTACTCACTGTTGTGGTGGTATCTCTGAAGGAGTCGACTAAGAAATGCTACGCCTTCAAATGAGAGATTCTTCATTTGGTGTCAGGGCAAGGGATTGGACCCTTTGTCCTGTCCAATGGCTAGCATTCTTGGTCAGGCATTTGGTCGACAACCCTTAAGGTGTACCTGGCAGCAATCTCTGCTTACCAGCATGGGCTGGTCAGCAGTCGATGGCACAGGAGAAGGGGTTCGGGTGCTTTTTTAAAGGCCTTGACCACATTTTCTCTCTGGTGTGTGACCCACCACCACCTTGAGTTCTGTTGCTGGTTTTGGCCAAGCTGATGGGCAAGCCATTCAAACCAATGCACAGATGTGACATGTCTCACCTGTCGTGGAAGACCACCTTCCTGGTGGCTATCACGTCAGCCAGAAGGGTTGGTGAGCTCCAGGAGTTTTCGGTGGAGTCTTCCACAGGGACAGGGTTGCCCTACACCCCAACCCGAAGTTCCTCCCAAAGGTTGTGTCAGAGTTTCCCCTTAATCAGGCGATTAATCTCTCAGTGTACGTCGGTCACGCTTCAGAGGCCGAGCACAGACTCCATACTCTGGGCCTGAGGCGAGCATTTTTTTATTACAAAGAGCACACGGCTGGAGTTCGGGGAGTGATTCACCAGCTGTTTGTCACCTACGCTAACTCTGCACCTGGCAGACTGGCAGCCAAGTGGACGATTGGCAGTTGAATTGCATCCTGCATTAATCTCTGCTATAGGTTGGCGAGTAGGGAGCCTCCCGTAGGGCTTAGGGCTCATTCCACCCATCATACTGCTGCCTCAGTGGCTGCTTCCAGGGACGTCCCTATCCAGGAAATCTGCAGGGCTGCTACCTGGAAGTCGACACACACCCCTCATTTCCCATTTCCACATCAACCTTGAGTCACGCCAGGATGCTGGTTTTGGGACTTCAGTTCTTTAATCCCTAAGTAGGAGGTATGCACCTTGCCTCCCTCCTGCCAGAGAACTGCTAGGAGTCTGCCAAGAAATGTGGATAGAACATCATATCCACGTCCCTAGAAAAACAAGTTACTCATCTGTACCAGTAGATCTTCTACGGACTGGTCTCTTGCAATAAGTCATTACTTATTGGAGTATCCACCAGGTGGCGCGTTCATACGACATCACTTCCTGTGGATGTGTATAAGAGTGGGCGGCCCCCAGTACTCTGAGCATTTTTCTGCCGGCTTCAGCTCCCGCACACAGCTCTCCTTACCTCCTGGGCTGCAGTCTTTGACTCGAACTTGAACCGATTTTCTGCCTTTGGGTCCGGGACCTGGGACTTGCTCTCAGCACCCCCGGACTTCCATAGCATGCCTATGACCCACTTACAGTACCCCTGCTGCTCCTAGACTCTGGGTGTCTTGCTGGGTCTTGGGCTTCTTTAGGGCTTAGCCCAAATTTTTCTTCTACAGCAGGCCCGGTGTTCCATTAGTGTTCACAGTCCACCTGCTGCTCCAAAGCCCAGAACCTTTTTGCTGGGCCTTGGTTCTATCTCATGGCTGATCACTCAGCCAGGCCAGAACGGACCTTGGGGGATCACCTTTAAGGCTCCCTGGCCAAGGGCACTCGTTCCAGGCATAGGAGGGAACAGGATTCACGCTCCTCACACTCCCTCCGCCTTGATCCATCGACGATGGCTCCTCCGTCTTCGCTGGTTACTTCCTCGTCCATGGGGCTGCTCCCCCTCTCGATGGTGCCTGATGGGCTTGTTCTATTTTCGGGCCATATCCCATCGATTGAGCTCGTTTCCGAATGTTTCTTGGTGACTGGCAGTGTTGCCCTGTCGATGGCACGATCTTGCTTGACGGTCTTGCATCAGGTTACACCATTAGGACTGAAGCGGCAGGCGCCAGGACCCCATGGAAATTTTCTAGCTAGCAGTATCCAGCGGGGACCGCCCCCGGCGTTGGCCCCACCCCCGATGTCAGGCATCATGCAAAACGGGGTGGTCTCCCAGAATCTCCAGTTCTTTTCCCACCGTCGACTTGCCAGCATCGGCCTCACGGTCCCGCTCCAGCGAACGATGACTAGAACTTCCAGCTTTCGACTACTAAATGTTGGCATTTCCAACTCTTTCCTCAGAAGGACACCCCTCTAAGTGTGCCTATGGCAAACTGATACCTTTTAACGATCTGCACTTGTCCTGTTTGTGGTGCCTAGGCCCAGAACACGACACCAAGGCCTGCTCCTTTTGCCAGCGGTTCAATAGGCACACCAGGATCTGCTGCCAGAAGGCACTTCAAGGGTTCCTCCTGGAAGAACAGTTAAAAAATATTGATAAAGACCCTGCCTCTAGAGGTGAGTCCACCTCTAAGACCCATAAACACTGGGACAAGCACCGGGAAAAGGCCAGGTCCAGATCCCTGAACCGGGCCTCGGACTCTCGCACCAGCTCTGGCTCCACACGCTCAGACCGCTCTCCCTCCAGGGCTCGCTTCCAGCCCCCTTCTGTGAAGGTTAAGACTTCAGGCAGTTCTTCGGCCTCTTTATATCCTATTAAGACTTCCAGGACCTCGGACCCTTCTCCAGCGCCCTCCCGGGCTTCTGCGAAGTCTGCTGACCGTCACAGTCCAAGTCCTCTTCCAAAGCCTCTCAGTCTTCCTCAGATAAATGCCGAGAACCCGACGCCAGATCGGCCTCCTAGGGGACCAGACCCTCCTCCCAGGAAGACTAAGGACCTGACGTCCCTTAAGCGGACGACTGGCACAAAACAGGCTGCCGACCCGTCCCTGGTTAAGCGCTCGTTGGACCAGACGTTGGGCAAACACCCGACATCGGCCTCACGTTCTAAGGCGGCGGACTACCTCTCATCACGGTGGACCCGATTAGGAGTCCTCTAGGAGGATCCGGCGTTGCCTGAGGACCAGGCCAGGCGACAATGAGGGCGCGGGCTTCCACGAACGTACGCCTGATCCGGCGATCCCGTGAACCCGATGCGATACTGGCACAGGCCAACCCGATGCCAGGACCGTGCGTCTGGAATGAATATTCAGGAGGTTAAGACCTCTTCACCTTTTGGTGGGACACAATCAAGAGGACGTGGTCCCAGTAAAACCTCCTCCTCCTCCTCCTCCTCCACCACCACCACCACCACCACCACCACACAGGGGCCAGTAGAAAGACCACCAACCCCCAAGGGGCCTACTCCTCCTCCTAGGGGCAGATCCAAAGAAAGGAGAAGGCCCCCTTTAAGATCTCCCTCTGGGTCTCCCAGTCCCCAGCGACCCAGACGTAGATGGTCCACTCCCCAGGGGGAAGACTCTAGACCTGACACCTCAGATACCTCCAGGTCTCCTTCTCCGATCAGCATCCCATCGCCTGACCCACGAGACCTCCCCAGGTCACCTCCGGATGATCCATCTTTTTCCGAAATCATGAGGCACATCCAGGAGAACATGGGATGGGAAACGGAAGACCCCGAACGACAGCACCTAGCCCATTATCTTCGGCAGAAGGACCTGAAGCCTGTTGTGGTACCACCCTTGGTGGACACCTTCGCGGATGTCACCAAGGCAGCGTAGAAACGTCTGCACTCCACCCCCGCGGTGCCGAAGAAGGCTGATCGCCTGTACAGGGCCCCTGCAGAGGACCCGTACTTGGCACAACAACCTCTGGCTGATTCCCTGGTCATTACGGCCTCCCATGATAGGTCTCAACGACCACAACATTTGAGTACACAGCCTCCGGACCAGGAGTCCAAGCAGTTGGACTCGCTGGGTAGGCACACATATGTGGCTGCTACATGCTCCATTAGGTCAATGAACTATCTAACACACATGGTGCAGTTTCAGAATGCCCTATGGGAACAGGGTCAAGACCTAGTTAAAGTACTTCTGGATGGCAAACAGAAGGAGGAGCTTCTCAACCTGTTTTGCACTGGGTCAGACGTGGGGACCCAAGTTTTGAGAGCCGCCTACGACTCGGCGGACTCCGCAGCAAGGGGAGCAGCCTCAGGCGTGTGTCTCTGGAGACACTCACGACTTTGCATCTCCGGACTTACCCTGGACGTCCCCTATAACGGCGAAGCCCTATTTGGTGAAGACTCCGAGAAGGTGATCACCAAATTACAGGATGCCAGGAATGCAGTAAGGACTGTACAGGCCATGTACAGACCCAAATCTGGTTCCTTTCTTAGGAACCAGAACCGTTTTCACGGCCGGCAACAATGGCGGCAGCCACGTTCCAGCCAGCAGCAAAGGGGCAACTTCCACCGTAAGGCCCAGCCTAAGTCTTCCCAGGCCAAGGTCAGAGGTATCCTAAACCGACCCAGCCTGCGGGGGATAATGCCTCCACAGCATGACTCCTTCCCAGCCCCCACCCCTCCTCTGGATCAACGGGCAGAAAAGGTCGGGGGTCGCATCGCTCGCCACTTTTCAGGATGGCAGGCGATAACCGCCGACTAGTGGGTCCTCCAACTGGTTGACAGAGGACACTTTATAGAATTCCTTGACTACCCACCGTCAAGACCTCCCCTGCTTTCCTGTCATTTGGGTCAGCACGCACTGCTCATACAGCAGAAAGTGCTCGTGCTTCTGAGAATGGAGGCTATAGAGCATGTACCGCAGAGCCAGAGAGGTGCAGGCTACTATTCCCACTTTTTTCTGGTTCCCCAAAAGACAGGGGACCTCCATCCGATTCTGGATCTCAGCGATCTCAACACTTCGGTCCTTTACAAATGCTTCTGCATAATGACCCTTCCCATTTTGATTCCCATGCTCAAGCAGGGTGCCTTCCTAGCGTCTGTGGATATGCAGGATGCTTACCTGCACATACCCATAGCTCGAGCTCACAAGAAGTTCTTGTGCTTCCAATTTCTCTGTTGCCATTATCAGTTCTGAGCCCTCCCCTTCGAACTGTCCTCTGCACCTCGGTATTTACGAAGTTCATGGCAGTCGTAGCGGCAGCTCTCAGGAGACAAGGCCACTACGTGTTCCCATACCTGGATGACTGGCTCCTCATGGCCTCCTCTCGGGAGGCTCTGATGTCCACAATCCACTGTTCTCAGTCCCTCTTCGGGTCGTTGGGCATCATCATCAATCAGGAGAAGTCACACCTGGTTCCGTCGCAGAATCTGCAGTTCATAGGTGCAGTTCTGGACACCGTAGAGGGGGAGAGCCTTTCTACCCCAGGACAGAGCAGAATACGTCAGATCCCTCATCAGGGACATCTTGACAAAGAAGACAGTCCCAGTCAGACTGATCCTTTGCCTGCTCGGACACATGGCTGCAGCCATTGCGACTGTCCCTTTAGCCCGTCTCCACATGCAGGTGACCCAGTGGATGTTACGGGTTCAATGGGATCAGAAGCAAGAGCAGTTGCAGCTCCCAATTCGGATCATGAATGCCGTCATCAGGGATTGACAATGGTGGCTCGATTCAAAGCACCTGTCGGCGGGGGTCCCCTTCATTGCGCCATCTCTGATTGTGACACTCTCCATGGATGCCTCAGGGTTTGGGTGGGGAGCACACCTCGACGGGGTCAGGTCTCAGGGCTCGTGGACGCCCCAGGAAACTCATCTCCACATAAATATTTTGGGAATTGAGCAGTTCTTTGTAGCTTTGCAGGCCTTCCAGTCGGAGATCCACGAATTCTCTGCTGTTACAAACAGACCAATACCGCGGTGGTGTATTACCTCAACAAACAAGAGGCACCCATTCCTACCCACTTTGCAGGGAGGCCATGAGGGTGTGGGATTGGGTTCTGCAACACAGCGCAAACGTCACTGCTGTTCATGTCCCAGGAGTGGACAACGTCATTGCAGACAGTCTGAGCCGCTCTCAGGCCAGAGTCCATGAGTGGGAACTACTCCCGGGAGTGGTAGAGGATCTGTTTCATAGATGGGGCACACCAGAGTTAGATCTTTTCGCGTCCCCATCCAAAGCAAAACTGCCCAATTTCTGCTCGCTAGATCCAGGGCCTGCTGTTTTCTGGCAAGACGCTTTGTCCCTCTCCTAGACGGGCAGATTCTTCTACGCATTTCCTCCCTTCCCATTGATCCAGAGGGTCCTTTTGAAACTCCACAGACAGCAGGTGACGCTGATACTAATCGCGCCCTTTTGGCCCAGACAGATTTGGTTCCCTCTGCTACACCAGTTGTCCCAGGAACCTCCGGTGCCTCTGCCAATCAGCTCTCACTTATTGTCCCAGGAGGCAGGATCTTTGGTCCATCCAGACCTTCACTCTCTGAACCTGCACGCCTGGCTCCTAGGGACATAGCTGTCATGCGTTACGGGGTCTTGCAAGGGGTAGCAGATGTTCTAGTGGCTGCTAGAAAACCGGCCACTCATGTCACATACGCCATGAAATGGCACAGATTTTGCCTCTGGGCTCAAGCACGAGGGCTTTCCCTGATGGATTGTCCGGAAGGTTCAGTTCTAGACTACCTTCTGTCTCTTTTCCAGGTAAGCTTGGCCTACTCCTCAATTAAAGTACACCTTTGTGCCGTCTCGGCCTATCATACACCTATAGTCCTACGGTCCATAGCTCAGTTAGACACCGCACGAGCCTTCCTAAGAGGCGTTCTCCACCTTAGACCTCTGATTAAGGATCCTATTCCTCCATGGGATTTACCCTTTGTCCTGGAGCAGCTTACACTGCTGCCTTTTGAACCAGCCGCGGATTGTGAGCTACATCTCCTGACATGGAAGACATTATTTTTAGTTGCTGTTACTTCGGCCAGAAGGATTTCTGAGCTTCACGCAGTAATGTGCAAAGAATCTTATTTGGTTTTTCACCAGGACAGGGTGTCCTCAAGGACAAATCCAGAGTTTCTACCTAAGGTGGTCTCAGCCCTCACCCTCAATCAGAACATTGACCTGCCAGTGTATTTTCCTAAATACTCTAATAGAGGAGAGGCTCTGCTGCACACTCTAGATGTGCATAGGTGTCTAAGATACTACCTGACCAGAACCAGGCACCATTGTAAATCTGATCAGCTTTTCGTCTCCTTCACCCATAGGATGCTGGGAGCTCCGGTTTCTAAACAATTGCTGCCCAGGTGGCTCATCCATTGTATCACGTTCTGTTACCAGAAACGTAACAAACCCCTATCGGGCTCAGTTAAGGGACATTCCACAAGGTGGGGTGGCTACCTTCTTTGTGGCTATGAAGAACGTGTCCACTTCAGCCATCTACGCAGCAGCTACTTGGAGCACCGTGCACACCTTTATCAGGCATTATAGCCTGGACGTTGCATGACGGCGAAGAGCTGGTTTTGGTTTAGCAGTCCTTCAGGTACTCTTATCCTAGGTTTCGGTCCAACTCGCGATCTCTACCTAGCCTCCTCCCACCTGCGAGGGATTTCCAGAATTGCTTGGGAATCAGTCCTAATGGTGTAACCTGCTGCAAGAGCTGTTTCTCGAAGTAAGATAGCACAGTTACGTAAGAACTTACCGTAACAGTAGATCTTCGAGAACAGCTCTTGCAGCAGGTGGATTCCCTCCCACCATCCCCTCTGGAGGTAGAGTTGTTCCGTTATCTCTTTACCTCTGAATATCTTTTTGATGGCGGATCCTCAGTCTCCACTTCTGATGTCATCTAGCGGCCGGGAGTCTCTGGCGGGAGAACTGGGGATTCTGGGGGACTGACCCCTTTTCTATGATGCCTGACGTTGGATACTGCTAGCTAGAAAATCTCCGTGGGGTCCCGGCGCTTGCCGGCTTCAGTCCAAATGGCGAAACCTGCTGCAAGAGCTGTTCTCGAAGATCTCCTGTTAAGGTAAGTTCTTACGTAACTGTACTTTCCTCGTCGACTGGACTGCTTCGCCTGTCAACAACACATGTTTTCTCTTATCCCTCGTCGACGGGAGCTCTTCTACCATTGATGGGCCATGTTTCTCCTATTCTCTCGTCGACTGAGGCCTTTTCTTCATTGATGGAGTGCTCCTTGTCGACGGGGCAGCCTCTCCCGTGGACGGGGAGGCTTCCTTTTGATCCCTCGTCGGCGAGAATTCCGCCCGTCGACAAAGGGTCTCTCATCATTCCTTCATTGACAGGGTGGCTTCCCTCGTCGGCGATGGGACTTCCCACCCAGGACTCCCCCCTGCTCGGGTCTCTGTTTCCATCCCCCCCACTTGTCTTGGCACCGGACAGTGTCCCTCTGGGTCCCCCTCCACTCGCCCACCGTTGCCCTTCAGATGTGACTTTTCGGGTCTTCAGCCCGCTGCATAGACCTCACCCGAGTCCCTTGCTCCTTTACCTGTCCCGGTCCACTGGGGTCAGGGTGCTCACCCCCACTGCTCAGGGTCAGTGGTTCCTGGACTGGCTCACCCTCTTCCTGATGCTGCCCTTGAGTGTCCTCTGCCTCTGGACCCATCACAAGCACCGGGCATTGCCTGCATTGCGATGGAGGTCCTGCGGCACTTGGGTCAGGGTCCAGCCTCATCCGTTCCCCCTCCTTATCGCCTGGGTGCTTACTGCCTGGTCCCCCACTCCTCCCATTTATGAGGACTCCCTTTCTGGGGATTTCGGGAGATGGGATCCCTTCCTGGGGGATGTTACTGGCGGGGACCTCTCAGTCCCTGGGGACCTTGGTTCCCCACGGTCTGCATCCTCCCTTATGGAGGTTGCCCCGCCTGAACACCCTGATCCCTCTTCACTCCGGATCCCTCCTTCATGGAGCTTGTGCTGCAGATCCAGCATGCTTTTGGCTTCCCTGCTGCGGATCATGACTCCTTTTGTCAGGACATGGCTGCCTACCTCGACATTCCCAAGGAGCCTGCCATGGTGGTCTCGCCTATGACTGCTGCGTATTTTAACGCACTCTCTTGTGCTTGGTCTCGTCCTCCTTCCGCCCAGCCTGCCCTTCATGGCCCTGATCGGCTCTACCGTGCCCCTCCTGACCACCCCTACTTGTCCACCACCCCGTGGCAGTCAGGGCAGTGGCCCATGACCGGACAGCTCGACCTCACCATACCAGTTCTGTGCCGCCAGATGCTGATTCCTGGCACATGGATTTCTTTGGCATCCAAGTTTTTGTACTTTGCTACTTCATGTTCTTAATTCTCTGGTTCCTATGGTCCGGTCCCTTTGCACTTCCTGTGCCTCGGCTTTGGACCTCCTGTCCGATTTTCCTCCCTCCCTTGAGTCAGGCATTCTCAGCCGCTGTCTGCCATGTCCTCCCTTTCCCGTCACCTGCTCTATGCTTGCTTCGATGTGGTTGACTCATCAGTCCGCCTTCCGGCCGCCGGCGTCAACCTTTGGTGCTTCGCCTGGCTGAGGATTTTGGGTTTGCTGCCCGATGTCCAGCTGTTGGTCGCCGATGCCCCCTTTTCTGGGAACCTGCTGTTTGGACCTGGTGCTCAGTCCATCTTGGATTCCCTTATGGCTTTGGGGCATACTCTTCAGTCTGTTCAGGACCTCTCTTGCGCCCCAGTTACACCCTGTGCCCCTTAGGCCTGTCTCATTCCTGCCCCCCTCAGGGTGTCTCAGGACACGGTAAGGGCCTCCAGGGGGTGGCTCTGTCCCCCACCGCGGCATTCCCGTCCCTCATGCGGGACCAGACCCGCTTCTGCGGCGTAAACGGCTTATCGTGTATCCCCTGCCTCCTCTTGCAGGCCTTGGAGGTGCCCGGGGATCTCTTTACCTGTCTTGGAGGCTTGCTTCTGGACTGGATGCTTCACTCCTCCATGCGGATCTGTTTGGAACTCCTGCCCCCCCCTTTCCTAGAGCCCTTCAGTTGTTCCTTCCTCTGACCATCCGGGATGTGTTTTCCCCGGTGCTCCTTTTTCTGATATCTGATCCGCTATACTTGTATATTTCTGGATTTGACTTCATGCCAGAGCCTGTCGACCTCTGCATCGTCAGGATGAATCACTGTGCCTTGCCGACTACAGTTCTTTATGCATCATGCGTTCTGCATGCTGTCCTCACCCACCTTTGAGCCTTTTTGCCTGAGCGGGTGTGGTTTGAGTTGACATTTTTCCTGATTTCATGCCAGATGTCTTCGCCTAACCGTTGGCCTATCTACCTGCACGGAAGAGGTTTGAGTTGGGCATTGTGGTTACATATGAAACATTTGGTCCTTACCCCACCATTGCCTGCCTTTGGGGGTGCGGTTGAAGTTGACGTTTTATTCTGACTTTGCTTCTTTGGCTTTGCCTTTCCTCCCATTTGGATTTTACTGCTACGTAATCTCCCATAAGTAACGACTTACTACAAGAGACCATTCCATAGAAGATAGTACAGTTATGTAAGAACTTACCATAACAGTAGATCTTCCGAGTACTGTCTCTTGCAGTAAGTACCCTGCCCTCCGTCCCCCTGCCTTTTCGCCTCGAATCTGCAACTCTGGACGTTGGGTGGGCTCACTGTTCTCTGTTTTTTTTCTGGTCCTTATTTACCTCAGTCCAGGCCATGCTCGCCAAAGCCGATGGTGAACAGAGGGTACTGCCAACTCTTATACATGTCCACAGGAAGTGATGTCGTGTGGATGGCCCCCATGCAAGACTGCTGAGAGAAGCTGCCTTGTGACAGCACCACCTGGTGGATACTCATGTAAGTAATGACTTGCTGCAAGAGACAGTCCTTGGAAGATCTACTGTTATGGTAAATTCTTACGTAACTGTACTTTCTAGGAGTGGTATATGATGTTCATCCACATGGATCCACCCGACCTCCCCTAGCTTTGGCGCATAACACTGCTTCCAGTGGGCAAGATCTGCCGTCATGGGGCAGAGCTGAGGGAGTTACCACCCGGGTGAGTGGGAGGAGCCATCTTGAAGACATTCCAGCCAGAATTAAAGGGAAAGGCAACTACCAAGAAGTGTGGATGATCATCATGTACCACTCCTAGAACTACTGTTGCAGGTGAGTAACCTGTTTTATTTTTGGTAAGCTTGGGAGAGTGGTAGGTAGGGCTAAGCTTCATAATACATGTTTGTGACATCACAGATATGAATTACGGAGATTTACAGCAACTGAAACATTGAAACATGCATGAAGACATGGGATGGCGGGGAATATGTGTGGGCAGTGCTGATTGACTACCGCAAGATCTTTGATCTAATAGGTCACAGCATTTTGCTGGTTATAATGAGAACATTTGAAATACTGAGTTGCTTAATTAGATGGGTCCATGATTTTCTGAAGGGTTGAGGTAGGTAAGCTGAAATCCTAGAGGGAGAAGATTCTTGGGGGTGTGCTGCAGGGAACTAAACTAGAACCACTTTTCTGTCTCTTAGTGATAAACGATCTTTAGATAAGAGTGGTGCATTAGATACATCAATGACATGACTGCTGTCAGCGTGTTTGATGCTGAACGGGCACATACCATACAAGAAGCCCTGGCAAGGATCATGGCATAGTCTAAACAAAACTCGATGGAGATTAAGCCATCTAAAACCAAGGAGATGCACGGCAGATGAATTGGGAGACTCCAACCTTGGTTTTTGGGTTGTTGATGTTGAGGCTGTGGACCATGTGAAATTGCTTGGTTTTTATTTCCTAGCTAACTACGTATGCTCCATGCATGTAGAAAAGGTGGTTAAAAAAAATGAATGTACAATTGTAATTTTAGTAATGTTAAAAGGGACAGATTTAAGTAAGGCCAACATTTGGTATTATTGTACAGCTGTGAGGGTGATTCTGGAATACGGTACCTCTGTTTGCCACAGAGGGCTTGACTCTAGCTGAGTTGTCTGAGCTTGAGAAAATTCAGAGGCAGGACATGAATATTATTTATGGCCGTGAGGTGAAGTACTCTGATGCCTTGTGTGAAAGTAAATGCAAAGTTGGATATTACAAAGGAGAAGGCGTCGTGTGATTTTGTTTTTGGAAATGTGCCAACCAGAACACAAATGTAATAGTTTGTTAATGAAGAAGAAAGTTCTGTGTATGACCTTTGTTACCATGGCCCTTGGGTAAAGCCACATAGGAGAAGAAAGGCATATGAACATTCCCAGTTGATCAAGTATCTGACATGAGGTAGGAAGTGATTGCAGAGTAATTTAATCTGGTTGCAGTCTATCCCTAGAGCACCCCCCACTCCTTTTCTGTATTAATGTATTGTAGTGAAACAGTACCCCTGACTCTGTGCCACTTGCAAAGCCCAGAAACAGTTCACCAGGGAAGGGATCCAGCATTCCTCCATACAAAAAAGTACACTCACCAGAATATAGCATTTATTTCATTTAATGTGAATTTGTCCATGTTCTGCTGCAATAGGACCATGTATAATTTATTTTTGGTAATTCATAAGAATAATATATTGGACTCCCCTATTTAATCTTGTAATACTAGATGAGGAGTCTACTGTTATCCTGTCATTATATGAAGTTCATGTATTTCTGTACTTTGAACTTAGAGATATACTCTCTATGTTCATTACAAAATGAATAAACAAAGTTTAAAAAAGAAATAGTGCAGCAAACACAATGCTCAGTCCAAGAAATGCACAAGAGAATATTAGTATTGTACGCCAACTGAACTTTGGCAAGTTGTAATTGCATTTTTGATAAACTCAAACTGGGGTTTTAGGTTGGTATCAGCTATAACCAATAATCATATTCCAGTAAGGATATGTGCCACCTGTAGAATGTTTATTGCGCTAAATGTATTTAGTGATATCCAAAAAGTTGCCGAAATGCACAGACTTCTGTAAGCTTCCAAGGAAGGACTTCATTAGTGCGAAAGTTTAAGCACTTTGTTCTTTTTGTAACATCTATATTGGTCCAATAAAAGATATCAAACCATTTGCTTTTGGATCAGACTTCTGTAGAAAGAGAAAAGCCGCAAAATTTCATAAAAGTCAGGAACGTTTTAAAAAAAGGTGCTGAAAAGTCACCAAACCAGGCAAAATTTTAGGAAATACAGTTATCACCATTTAAACCATAACTCTTTGTGATATGAAAAATGTTTTTTTACGACATAAAAACATCAAAAACAACTTTTTGTATCTGAAGAAAAACTAAAGGTGGAAAGTATTTTTTTTTATTTTGATGCAAATTTGGCAGTCAGAAATGTAAGACTTGTCATCAACTTTAAAACTTTCCAGCCCACCTGCCTGTACTCATTCCACACCCCTGGCTACCGCTGCCTGTCTAGCCTACCCCATCCACCCTATTACTGTCCATTGTCCCACCTCCCACCCCCTGCCTCCTCCTCCTCTTATCCACGTTCTCGAGCGCTCTCTCTACTCATGTCACTCTCTTTTGGCTCCCTAGGAATTTTCAGTACCTGCTTCTTAGTACTTTACCTGACTCCACCCACCCTCAACACCATGTACCTTTGCAATCGTCTACATCTCTCCTAACGAGGCCTATAACCTGGGCTGATGTTATGTACCACCCCCTGTAGTTGTCCTCTTTACTTTCCCCTCCCCTGCACCTTTTTCCCTCCCTGTTCACGCACTCCCATTCCCTCCTTCCCCTTTGTCCTGTTCCTATATTTGTAGATATTGGTTGTCCTTTATTTTAATCTCATTTTGCTGTAATCACTTTGCTAATACTTAACTGTAATCTTGTCTGTTGTTTGACCACGCCCTTGAAGCCATGTAATTGAGCTTGTTTTTGAAGGTCTAATCAAAGATCTACTTTCCTATAGTTAACCCTGTCCTGTTTGGCCATTAAGTCAGTATTCACTGATCAATACATTTACACATGAATTTGTCTTGCTGTAACAGAAATACTGTAAATTGTAAATTGCTGACTACTGTCTCCTGTAACATATTTGTTTTTTGTCTTGAGTCTGATGTGGAACCTATGAAATGAGTTTGTTCTCAAAGGTGTTAATCCGAGATTACAATAAATAAAAATAAAACAAAATACACCGGTCTAGTACTACACAATTTTAAAATTGGTCTCGTCTGCATGTCCACAGTTTTGTGATGCATCACGGATCTGTCGTGCAAGTATTCCACCAGTAAGAGCACATGCTTAGTAAGGATATATTGTCCTTCCTCGATAAAACAAATCTCGTTATAACAAATCCTCCTTATAACAAACAGCTGTGATGGCTCCCATTGCCATCTGCCTAATCTGTTAATGCGTATGTGTGAAAAAACAGTAGAAACTGTCACAGCTGTCCCTAACATCCACTTGTAAGGCATTCTTGAGTACTGCAAAGGGACTCTGACACCTGTACTGTATTTCGTGTGGATGCTCAGGATGTGGCAGTGTGGCGGTGGCCAAAGACCAGGGGAGGCATTTACTGGAGTACACCATATGTCACTGCTTTTAACTGACGAATTTCAGCTGGCACAGAGCTGCAGCATGGGGTACATGTAATAGTTCTGGGATTTTAGTAGGGTAGCTGCACGGTCTGGTTTAAGGAGCAGGCTGTTTTGTCTAAAAAAAAAAAAAAATCATAATTTTTAGTGGGGAGATGAAATGGGAGAAAGGACAATGTTAGGCAAACTGACTTATCTTGTAGTCTTTGAGTCTGCCAGTTTTCCGACGGTACCATGTGCCCAGATTTCCCCCTCCCAGTCTAATGTTGCCCACAGCCTCGGTGCTCCTCTTATCTCCCTTGCCACCAGGTTGATTGTTTAATTTGTGCCTCTTGTTATAACGTACCCTTATTATAATGAATCTCATGCATGGACCCGGAGGCGTTTGGTATAACAAAGGAGTACTGTATATTTGAAAAAATGAAGGCTTGGGGTCTTGTGATGCCTTGGTAATCATTTTGTATGCTTTTGTTTGTTTACTTTTCATCATTTTATTTTTCATTTTGCCAACTACAAGTAAATCTAGAATCCTTGTATTGTGAAGTCAGAAATGGTATACTGGCAAGGATGGCAGCGTATTTCAGTGGGAAACTGCACATCTGTTTTTTAGATTTTTATGGCAAAGTAAAACTTTATTCCTCTAAAATATTATAGATTTAATAGAAATATGTGATTTTTGTTTCGTAACCTGTGATTCTTTGTTTTGACTAGGGTGGTGATATTTTCTCCAAAACAAATGATACTTGGGAAGAAAAACAAATAAGCCATTACGGGTATAAAATTGTGAAATCATAATGATGGACCACAATAGTGCAGACATATAAAAGGCAAAGTTTGTTGCTGAAATAAGTATCTACTTCTTTTGAAAAATATTTTTAGTTTCTCACTAAAATGCATTGGGCCCTGAGTAGTTGGCAGTTTCTGACATAGGGTTGTCACGGTATGAAATTCTGACAGTGATAACCACCACATATATTCTGCAGTACCATCATACCATGGTATTACAGAAGTAATTTTTGTGTTTAAAAAAAGAAGCCTCCTCAAACTCTTCCATCAGGGAGAGTTGGTGTGGGAAGGACAGTTGTCCCTGAAAATACAAAAAAAAAATTAGTTGAATGGTCTGAATAGTATACTATGAACTACGGTTATCATGGTATCGGAAATTGCCTACATTATCAATACCATGACAAGCTGCAAAATTGTGATACCATGACAGCTCTGTTGTGTCATCAGAATACCAGTATTCTTTTTTTTTTGGTCATTTTTCTCTCCCCTGGGCCCTGTTCTGCCTTACTTCTATCGTGTACTGGCCTCCCCTCAGGTCTTCCAGCCGCCATCCCCAGGGACCCCGACTCCCATTCGGATCCTGCAGCTAGTACTCCTGCTGCTTGCCCCCCCGTGGTGGGGTGGCGGAGAGACCCCCAAGCCCTCCGCTGGGACTGGATCCAGTGTTCGTCGCGTACCCTCGGAACCGTGCTCTCCCCAACGGAGATGGCCATCATGCCGCTGTGACCGGTGCCTTTTTCCCATTTTCCAGTTCCCCATGACATGTGTGGCATGCAGTGACATCAAGGGACAGGCACGTGCGCACCTTCCCGGCGTCGGGCCCCAGCACGTCCCCCGACTGCCTTGTGTCACTGCATCGCCCCCAGCCATCGCTAGAGGCCACCAGTGCACCGGTGGCAGCACACCTCCCTCCCTGGGGAATGAGAGCAGTTCAGCGGATGCTCAATCCTTCACCCTCCCCGCCGACCCCCGGTGACATGGGCTCGTTCCCGAACCCGGTCGCCGCGCAGCGGTGGTAGGCCCAGCGCCTCAACCCTCAGCGCCACCGGTCGGGTGTTTTTTTTTTTCTTTCCTTCTATTTATTCCTCTGGCCTCCCAGCCCTCCTGGGTCTCAGGACCTCCAGGCACCTCCTGATCCCCCAGTCCCTTCCACCAACCTCCATGGAGCCTTGGCCTGCCCCCATAGGCGGAGTCCGGGGGGGTACACTGCTGGAAATCTTGTTTTGTCAGATGGTGCCACATTAGGGAGGCGGGAGACCCAGCTATACCATGGCCGTCATCATGGAGGTGCTGGGGTCGAGGTCTTTTTGTTTTTTTTTGGCCCTGTGATATTGCGTGCATTGACAGCAAAGACAGTTTCCTCTGGAACACTCGATTCTCCTCACCCCAGCATGCGCTCAGTGACCCGAGCTCATTCTCAAACTCCCAAGTCGCTGGTATCGTGACCAATAGGGCTACTAGTGCACTGATGTGCTGGCTTGAATTTTTTTTTTTTTTTGAACTAGAACTATGGAAAGCAAATGTGGAAAGCCACTTGTTTCACTGCACAAAAAAATATTTTGTTATACAAGTAGAAGGAAATTACCAACACATTAAAACACCATAAATAATACAGTCAGTTGCAGTACTACCATGAACTCTTTCATTGGGGGTGCTGGATTTTAGATTTGTATATATACATTTTTTTTTTTTATACAGTATGTTTACCTAGGGCCAACCAAGATACAGCACCTCAATTTCAGTGGAGCCCTGTTGCTTCTTCTACCCAGTTTTATGGCTTGGAGGAGTGTGAAACCTTGGGACGCCATGCGACTCCAGCAGGATCACTCAGTGCTGTCACTGAAGACCTCTGTGTTCCAGAACCACACCAGTGGCTCCTCCGTCCTACAGACAGCAGAGCTATCATGATGTTTGATACTTACTGACATACTCCACGCCTAACCCTTTAAAAAGCAATGTTTTGTTATACCTTGAACATCTTGTTTAGATGGAAACACAGAATTTGCTGGCAGAAAAGGACTGCTTGGCCCACTCAGTCTGCCTAGATGGTCCCTGCGTAGTCTGTCTCCACAAACCCTAACTGGTCTCTGGTGACCCTCCGTCCTCCTTGCCTATTTACTAATATTCCCATGTCTATCCCATACATGCTTGAAACTCGCTACTGTTTTCGCCTCCACTGCATCTGTTGGCAGTCTTTTCCAGGCATCCAGCACTAACTACCCCCGGCTTCATTACATGCTCGCTTGTCCTGGTTCTCTTTCTCATTTCTTATTTGAAAGAGACTCACCACCTGCAACTTGTTCACCCTTGTTGAGTACTTGTAGGTCTCTATTATGTCCCTTCTTGCTCTCCTCTCTTCCAGGATGTACATGTTGAGATCCCTCAGTCTCTCCTCATAGGGGTTTTGATGCAACCCCTACACAATTTAGTTGCCCTCCTCTGGACTGCTTTCACCATGTCTGTGTCCTTTCTGAGGTGCGGCCTTGAGCACTGGAGACAGTA
This sequence comes from Neoceratodus forsteri, assembly GCA_016271365.2. NCBI lineage: Eukaryota > Metazoa > Chordata > Ceratodontiformes > Ceratodontidae > Neoceratodus > Neoceratodus forsteri. The sequence continues at coordinate 393,349,435 of CM057449.1, forward strand.
CACTAGGTGGGGTCTCACCACAGTGGCAACACCACCTCTCTCCTCCTGCTGGATATACCTTTTCCTGTACATCACAGCATCCCACTGGCCCTACCCACTGAATTATCACACTGTCCTGCAACTTTGAGGTCATCAGTTATGATAACCCCAAAGTCCCTTTCCTGCTTAATGACTCATTACCTCCCCCAATCCTATACTTGGCTCCTGGGTGCCTGATCTTGCACTTTTTGGCATTAAACCCCATGAAGATAGAATCTTCAGAAAATGTCAACCTTTAACGAACATCCAGACAATTGATACTTAATTACTGGTAAGTTTTTCCCACCAGGATAACCCTAATGAAAATGCACTGTCCTTTTCATACGGGTCCAGTGGGAGACCTGAACAGGTAGGTCAAGAGTGTTTGCAGTCTTTATCAAGATACACATTTTGACTTTTGTGGTCCCTTTAGTCTTAGATTTGTTTTCTGATTGCAGGTTATGGGATCTCTTGCAGATAAAAAGCCCGAACAAGGGGAGAGGATTTCAGGAATACTCGTGAAAAGAAACTTTAACTATCACATACTTACACCGTCTGACCTCTCCAGTGAGTAAATTAGTGTAAATACTGTTATGTACAGTTACATACATAGTAACATTCTGCTATGCTGATCAATGTTCTGTTGCGCTGTGGTATTTGTTATGATGCAGCAGCTGTTTTAACTGTGATGACTGTATTTAGTTATTTTTCTGAATTATTGATTTTAAGCTGTTTACTTGTTTATTTACTCAACTGGTTTTATTTATCTGCCTGCTTACACCTGTATGATGCCCTGAGCCTCCGGGGAAGAACGCCTTATAAATAAATATACTACTGCTACTGGCAGAAGGGATTTTGGCCTATCTTCTTTGCCCCTCCTGCTACACAACAGTGACTACAGTTATACCATGTTAGACTGCTGGAACATTGAAACTCCTCAGCCAGATCATGATGTGTAACACTCAATGTGATTCTCTCTCAAGAATCTGTCTAGTCATGCTTTGAATGTCTTACTAGTGCTAGATTTCACAGACTTGGTGGGTATGCTGTTCCACATGTTAAACCACCCTTGGTGTGAAGTAAGATATTTATTTATTGTTTTTTAGGCAACAGGCGTAACTGTGTGTCAGCTGGTATAGGCAGTCAGTTGGTATTCACCATCCTCCCCTGCACATTAGAACAGATGATAGCGATCTAAGAGAAGTCTTTATGGCAGGCACCTTCTCAGTCTGTTCCAGCTGGTAGACAGACCCTGCTCTGCAGGTATACTTCCCTCTTAGAAAGAGAGCTTTTTCCTGCAGTTTTCTTCAGTTTCCTACATTTCTTTAGTGTAGCTGCAGGGGTTGAAATTGGCACTAGGCCACTAGCCAGATGCTGGTAGATTTTGTATCAGTCTAGTAAGATTTTCCTTTAACTAGGCCTGCGGGCTTGTACTGGAGAAGATAATATTTGAATAAGTGCACCAACTGGGCCAGTGGAAAAGTTTGTGGGGCTAGTAGATTTTCCAACTCACTAGCCCTGCTGGCTAGTGGCTGAAAAACTTAATTTTGACCCCTGAGCTGTTTGCCAGTTTTATTTGACTAGAACCAGCAGCACAAAATAGCATTTCTTCAGAATTCTGCCACTCAGGGCGGTGCATCGTAGGACTACATCTTCTCCTGCCCCACAGAAGACAGGGTAGGGGCTGGGGCTTTTAAGATGGAAATGCTATGCTCTCCCTATTAGCAGTGCATACAGGGTCTTTTCCTGGTGTTTCGGGACTCCAGTGGCATCTTGGTATGGGCCCATTCCTCTGTCATGTCCTGCCATTCAGATTGTTCACCAAAGTTTCTGACAGTGCTGCAGGCACTGCACAGGGAAGAGGGCACACATGTTCATCCCTGTCTAGACGTCTGGGCTCAGTCAGACATCAGGACTGAGTATCTAGCAGCAGCACAAAGAGCAGTTTCTAAAGTCGCCAGAACACTGCAGCACTACTGCTAGAGAATAAACCACAGCAAGAGCACGCTGCAGCCAAGACAGTTCATGCTGCACCTGAGGGTGCTGTTCGATGCATCCAGAGCCATGGAGTCTCTCACAGCGGACAGGGTGTCCCTCTCTCAGGATGCGAAAGATTAAACCTAGTTATGTGAGCAGATAGAGACAGCCAGTCATTTGGGTCTGACTGCCTCCCCCTGTTAAATAAGGGGATATGTTAATATTTACCGACAAGTTTCTCACCCAGATGTGACGGCTTCATTTTAGCATCCATAAAACTCGGTCCTTGTATCCCGCAGGTTGCACCATCCTGAAAACTGAACTTGGCCCTAGAGGCCAGGATGGATTCACTGTTTGTACACCTTACACCGTTTGTACGGCTGGGGTCTACCTGTGGTTTCTTACCCTAAAGATGCAGTTTCTCATAGCCATTTGCTGAGCGTGAAGAGTTGGGAGGAAGTTCATTTACTGTCTCACACAGAACCCTATCTGGTGTTCCATTAGAAAAAGGTGGTTCTAGGGACGTGGATATAGTGCACTATCCACACTTATGCAGCTCTTCCTTTCCCTTTAACTCTGGCCGGAAGGTCTTCAGGTTATGCCCCTCTCACCCACCCAGGTGGTATCCTCCACGGCACTGCCCTGTGACCTCAGATGTTACGAACATATGAATGTGCCAGCAGAAACAGACCACCCGATCTATCCAAGTCTGCTTGAGTGTGCAGCTAGCACCCCTAGTTTGCAGCTGCCCTCCTCCCCTTTGTCATCCCACTGCCACCCTCCCCACTCTCCCCTGTTCCCTGTCCCATGCTCTTATAAAGCTGTTCTCAGATTTACATACCACCCATTCTGGTAGTGCGTTCCATTTTGCTACCGCCCTCTCTGTGAAATAGTGTCTCCTCATTTCCCTCCTGAATCTTCCCCCCCTATTCTTAGCCCATGCCCTGGTGCCCCCCTAGCTTAAGGACCCCATCTGCCCCATTCTTATGATCCCCTCAGATGCCAGATGTCTCTATCTTGCCCCCCGTCTCTTCTGTCCTCCAGGGTGTACATATTCAGGACTCCCAACCTGCTCTCATAGCATCTCTCCTCCATTCCACATATCATCTTTGTTGCTCTCCTCTGCACCTCCTCCAATAGACTGATATCACGCTTTAGGTATGGCCTCCAAAAGTGCACGCAGGACTCTAAGTGCAGCCTTACCAGTGAAGTTTAGAGGGACAAGATCACCTCACTTTGCCTGAACGAAAACCTCCTCACTATGCACCCAGCATTTTGTTCGCTTTTGCAGCTGCTCTCCTGCACTGGGCAGTGTTGTTCATGGTCCCTGTTATCGTTACCCTTGGGTCCTTCTCCTCCTCCTCCTCAGTGTTCCCCAGCTTAACGCCCCCCCAGCCAGTATTTTCTTCTTGGGTTCTTCGCCCCGCAGTGCATAACCTTACACTTCTTTGCATTGAACCCCAGCTGCCACCTCTCTGACCACTCCTCTAGCTTACTTAGGTCCCCCTGCTGCTGCTTCCATCCCTCCCCTCCATCCACCACTGCTCCGATTTTGGTGGTGTCAGCGAACAGACTTACCTTGCTCATCACCCTGTGTGCAAAGTCTGATATGAAGAGCCCAAATAATACTGGCCTCAGCACAGAGCCCTTTGGTACCCACTCGTCACCGGCTTTGAAGCTGAGAGCTACCCTCTTACCACCACCCGTTGCAGCCTCCCACTCGGCCAGCTTGTAATCCAGTTTGTCATTTTGCCCTACCCCTGCCGTTAGCTTCCCCAAGCGCCCGCAGATGCACGAATCGAAGGCCTTGCTTGAAGTCCAAGTAAACGTCTACCGCTGACCCTTATCCAGCTCGCATGTCACCCAGTCATAATATTGTATCAGGTTGGTTTGACAAGATTTCCATGAAACTAACCCATGATGCCTCACATCCTGGAGGCCATTATCTTCCACGTATGACACCAGTCTTTCCTTTAGTATAATTTCCATGAGTCTGCACACTATGGAGGTGAGACTTACCAGATGATAATTACCTATTTCATCCCTTGGTCCGCTCTTGTGTAATGGTACTAAGTGTGCCATCCTCCAGTCCAGTGGCACACATCCTGACTCCAGTGAGGTGCTGTACAGATCAGCCAGCGGCTCCGCCAACACCTCCGTCATCTCCCTCAGCACCCTGGGGTGGATACCATCCGGCTCTGGTGCCTGGTCTACCATCAGTGCCCTCAGTCCCTCTAGGACTCTACTTGCCTCAATTCTTCCATCTGTTGCCTTCTCCCCCCCCCCATCCCCACCTTCCCAGCCCATGGTGGTAACGGTCCCCCCTTTTCTTCTGTGAACACTTAGCAAAGTATTCATTCAGTGCTTCCACCTGCTCCTCCCCTTTTCCATCCACTTCCCACCTTTTTATCCTCACTATGTCTCCTTGCACTTCCTTTTCTCCCTGATGTATCTACCCCCACGTTAATTCCCTCGTTAATCTCCGCTCCCTCGGGGCCTGGCTTCTCTCAGTTTTCTGGTCACCTCCTGGACCATCTTGCGCCTCCTCCTGTCCACTTCCTTGCTCCTCCCTATATTTCTGGTGTGCCTCTTGTTTTCCCTCACCACCTCCACTACCTCTCTGTTCAACCAGCATGGTTTTCTTGCTCTGCTCCTCTTACTCTGTGTCTCGGTGCAGGCTTCTGTTATCTCTGTAATCTCCCGTTTAATATCCCAATTGTGCTCCACGTCCATCTCCTGCCTTATGCCGTCCAGTTTCCCTTTCAGTACTTCCAGCATCCTCCCAAAGTCCACCCCCCTGAAGTTTACCACTGAGTAACTGATTTCTCTGGCTCACCACACATCGTGATATTAAACCACACTGTTTGGTGATCGTTGTCAGCTAGTGGGTCCTCCACCTTTATTTCCCTTACTGCCTCCCCATTTGACAGTACGAGATCTAAAGTGTTCTTTAGCCTAGTAGGTACACTAACCAACTGTGTCAGGAGACCCTCCTGGATCACATCCGGGAGCACTTGCTCTGGAGGTGACCGGAATGCTTCAGTCAACCCCCGGCAAGTTGAAATCCCTAACGATGACCACCTTCCCTTTTCTACATACCTTTCTCTGATTTATCCCACTAACTCCCTGTCAAGCTCCTCAGACTGGGATGGTGGCCTGTATACCACCCCAAACCTCAGTTTCCTACCTCTTGAGTCTAGGAGCTGCAGCCAGATTGCCTCTGTTCTCCTTTCTTCTCCCTTGTGCATTTGATCCCATCCCTCACACAGACTGCCACACCACCCCACTCACCCCCCTTCACTGTATACTTTGTACCCTGGGATTGCAAGATCCCAGTCCCGGTGCTCAGTTGCCCACGTTTCTGTGACAGCTGCAATATCCACCCTCCACACTGCTAAGAGTACCTGTAACTCAGCTGATTTGTTGCCTAAGCTTCTTGCATTTACTGAGACCACCCTCAGTCCTACCCTGTTCCCCTCCCTTCACCAGCTCCATCTCTCCCTTCTCGGCCCCCCCCCAAAGTCCTTCCCTGCTAACCTGGGGGGGGGGTAGTCTGTGACTCCACTCTGTCGGATCCCTGCCGTCCACTTGCCGCCCCCCATCTAGTTTAAATCCACCTTTGTCACAATATACCTCCTCAGTCTTTGCTTTAATACCTCCTTCCCCTTCCCACTCAGGTGCAGCCTATCCATTGCAAACAGATTATTATCATCCCAGGAACTGCCCTATCCGCCTACAACCCCATACCCCATAGTTAGACACCATTCTACCAACCATGTGTTCAGCTCCCTAATCCTCTCCTTTCTCACTGTGCTTGTGCAGGGTACTGGGAGCACCTCGGAGAAGGCCACAGAGTCCCCAGTCTCCTTGCACACCTCACTTCCTCAGTCCTCTCCCTTGTTACCGCGACAGTTTCCCCTGCTAGGTCATTTACCCCCTCATGTACCACAATGTGTGGTTTCCTCCTACCCCTGCTTACACACCTTAGGATTGCCTGTCCTGCCTTGTCTGCCTTTAATCCTGGTATGGACTCCACCCTTATCCAAATGTGCCTCTCCACCTTGGTGCCCCATCTAATTTCCTGGAGTATGGAGTCCTCCAACACCAGTACAGCCCTCTCCTCTTTCCTTGTGTCCGTGTACCCCCCCACCCAGGTTCTCATTCCTAGGACCACTGAAGAGTGCTTTTATCATTTGCTCCAGTGTCTTCCCCGCCCCTTTCAGTTGAGACCCTCCCCTCCTCCTGTTTGACTGTCAATCTCCCTCTCCCTCCTCACCTCTCAGTATTATCCCTCCCTCTGCCACATCATGCTCAGTCTCTCCACTAGTAATGCCCCTCGCTCCCTCCTCTTCTTGAGTACTGTCCCTTGTGTAGTCTCCTCCTGCGTCCTCTTTCCCATGTGCTGCTAGTACAGCAAACATGTTCCCTACCCCCTTTGCCTTACTATGTGTTTTCTCCTCCCTCCTGCTGCTGCTCTTTTTCTAGGTCCTACTAGAGTCCACCCTTCATCACCTGGCTTCCTGTCTAGTTTGCCCTCCCTTGACCAACTGTTCCTTCTCTGTGGTGCCCTCACAGTACTCTCAGATGTCAGCCCTCCTACCGACGCAATCCTCCCCTTATCCATCGACCTCCCCAGCTCCCTGCCAAACCAGTGAACCTCTTCCTTGAGCCTCCTTAGCCTGTGGCATATTGGGTACCCTCCCATTCTCCACAGTATGTTCATCCGCATTGCTGCCCCACAGTCATTGCACCCTACAATCCTACCCATGGTCCACACTACCTATACAGAACAATGAAGTACAGTTTCTTTGTATTGATTGCAGTTGTTTACAAGCACAATTACAAACCCACCAGTAGCATTCCCAGGTCTCACACACACATACAGTCCAGAAATTAGACGTTTGCACCAGGTCCTCTTTAGGACCCTCCCCATGGCTTTAAGTGGTGCTGCTATGCCCCCGTTGAGCTTAATTCTAAAAAACACAGCCACAGAAACCTTTAAGCTAAAAAAAAAAAAGGGGGAAGAAAAAGAAAAATTAGCAAAACTTATAAAAATCCTCTCCGCCCTAACTCTTCCTTTGCATTGGAAGCATTAGGTCTTCTCATTGGCAGCTCCTGCATGTGGTATAGGCCCATTTTGGTCTTCGACTATTTTTTTTTTTTTGTGTGTGTGTAGCAGTCTACAGTATGATATTTAAATGGATGTGATGGCCAGAAAGTTGGTCCAGGGTTCAAGCGATTACTCACTGCAAACAGAAGATGTTGCTTGGTGACCCTCATGCCTCATCGTGATACTGCCCGCTGGGGCCCAGCACTATCCCTCAGGCTGGCGGCCTGTGCAAGTCCCTTTAGCCCATCACACTGGAGGACCATTACCCCCACCTCATCTTAGGCCTCCCAGACAAACGGGATCCTCCCATTCATTCCAAGGACCCCCTGTAAGGTGGTTTCTGTGGCGGTGGGTTCAGTGGTGCAGTTCGCTGCTTTTGAAGAGGCTGCAACCCAAGCTGCAGTGGGTGCAGCATTGGTCTCCACGCTTCTCCCGGTGGGCTTGGGCACTTCGTTCACCAGTGCATTCTGGGACTTATGTCAGTTCCTTCCTATTCTCAGGGAGTGCCCTTCTGGAGGGTCCAAATCTTCTCAGGCCGCTAAGTTTAAGGGGTCCTGTCGCAGGTTATGGGACTGGGAGCAGGTGCACTCTTTCCACTCCTATAGCACTTCTGGCTGCTGTTCTGGTCCAGGCCAGTGGCCCTCTGTGTCGGGCCTGCCTGTCAAGATGCAGGTTGACCAGCCTGCCAGGATCTTTCTTGACCCAGTCAGTCTGTTGTCAGAGGACGGTAGGGATGGCTTACTTTCCTCACAGCTCTCTCTCTCTCTCTTACAGGAGGGTCCATATAGGTCAGCTGATCCAGCTGTCTCCCCTTGGGAGAGTAACCCCTCGGAGGTTCCTTGGGGCCCAGCTTTGGTCAGTCGCATGGTGCCTTCCCCCGTGTCTCTTCCCCAGTGACCTGACCATCGTCGGTTGAGGTCTCGATCTGGCTGTCGCTCGAGATCAAGGGAATCTTGGGTTTTCCTACTGTCGGTCATCGACCAAGAAGCACTGTCTGCGCGCTTCATCTTCCTCATCTTCAGACGAAGACAGGCTCTGCCCCAAATTGCAGTGCTATTGTGAATAGCTAGTGTGGTAGCAATGGATTCTTGGCCATGGCCGTGCCCCTCCTCTGCCTCCAGCACTTCCATGGTTGCCTTTGCCATGGCTCACTTCCAGTTACCCTGGTCCAGCCAATGGCAGCTTCTCCTCCCATTCGGCAGTTCTGTATACCTGTATGCCTTGCAGGCCTTCCAGAACCATCTTTCTCTGGGCCCTCTGTTGGTGCAGTTGGACAATCTCAGTCTGGTCTACTATATCAGCAGGTGGGGGGGGACCCATTCCTACCCTCTGTGTCGAGAAGCAATGAGAGTTTGGTACTGGGCTCTAGAGCACGGTCTAGAACTATTAGCCTTACATGTGCCAGCACCCAAAATGCCTTGGCGGACAGCCTCTGCAGGTCTCAGTTCAAAGTGCATGAGTGGGAGCTGCTGACCTTTGTCACAGAAGATCTGTTCCAACAGGTGGGGTCATCCAGAGTTGGACCTTTTTGCTTTCCCACTCAATGCAGAACTGCTGCATTTTTGCTCGCTAGAGCCAGGGCTTGGAGTTCTCTGGCGAGGTCCATTGTCCCTCTCCTGGAAAGGGGGGTTTCTTTACCCATTTCCTCCTTTCCCTCTGATTCAGAGGGTTCTCATGAGGTTACAGATGAGGGTGCTACCCTAATTCTGGTGACCCCATTTTGGCCTCAGCAGATATGGTTTCCATTACAGCAACAGTTGGCTGTTGAACCTCCAGTTCCCCTGCCCCATGCCTGGACCTGCTGACTCAGGCCAGGGGACCCTGGTCCATCCAGACCTGAGGTCCCGCCATCTGCATGCATGGCTCCTGAGAACATAACCATTTCTTGATTTGGGGTATCTCAGAAGGTGGCCGACATCCAGGTGGCTGCCAGAAAACCTTCCATCAGGGTCACTTACTCTATGAAATGGAAGCAGTTTGCGATCTAGGCCACTTCTCATAGTCTGGACCCTTTCACTTGCCCAGTGAACCAGGTTTTGGAGTATCTCCTGACCTTGTCTGATGCAGGACTCAAATACTCCTCCCTTAATGTGCATCTGTCAGCCATATCGGCCTTTCATGTGCCCATTGATGGACGTACTGTGGCACAGCTGGATTTGGCCCGTACTTTTTTTGAGCGTCATCCTCCACTTGAAGCCTCCTATCTGTAACCCAGTTCTAGCTTGGGACCTGAATTTTGTTTTGGAGGTGCTGACCCTGCCTCCTTTTGAGCTAGCCACGTCTTGTGAGCTACGCTTTCTGTCATGGAAAGCATTGTTTTTAGTTGCCATTACTTCTGCTCAAAGAATTCTGAGCTGCAGGCTCTTGTGTGAGCAGCCTTATTTGATTTTTCACAAAGACAGGGTCACTTTGCATATTTACCCTAAGTTTCTTCCTAAGGTGGTCTCTGAATTTACCCTAAATCAATCCATCCACCTGAATGTTTGTTATCCAGAGTTTGCCAGTCTAGGGGAAGCATTGCTCCATACTTTGGATGTAGATATAATTTTGCATTACTATACACACCGTACAAGGGACTGCAGCAAGTCCCCTCAGTTGTTAGTTTCTTTCGCCCCTGGCAGAGGGAGCTTCCAGTTTCAAAATAGTGTTTCTCCAAAAGGTTGGCCAACTCTGTTATTTTGTTTGTTACAGGGAGTACAGTAAGGAACTTCCTGGGGTTAAGGGCCACTCCACCAGGGGCATGGCCACTTCTGTTGCCTGTTTCAGGAGCATGTCTGCAGCCGACATTTGCGCTGCTGACACTTGGAGTACTGTCCACACATTCACCAAGCACTACAGTCTGGACATTGCATCCAGAGGAAGGGCAGGCTTTGGCCTTGCTGTGCTTCAGAGCCTTCTTTCTTAGGCTTTTGGCTTCCTGCCACCCAGACTATCCTTGCTCTCACCATGCCTGGAACTCATTGCAAGGGTGTTACCTGATGACAGAGATATCCCCAAAGAAGATAGAACAGTTACATAAGAACTTACCATAACAGTAGGTCTTCGAGGGAATCTCTGTCATCAGGTCATGCTGTCATGCCATCCCTCCTTCCATTCCCCTTTTTCTCTCTCTCCCTCCAGCTTGGCTCAGTTCCCTGGTGGGGCTCCTGTCTTTCTTGGCCTTCAGCTAGTGAAAGAACTGAGGAGGGAGCAGGGCCACCCATGCTTACGTAGGGTGTGTGATGTTGGAGCCTGATGTCAGCATGGGCACCCCCTAATAGACTGCTGCGGAAAAAACTTCCATGGGATACTGACGACGAAGTTCCACAGGTGTGACCAGACAGAGATTCCCTCGAAGATCTACTGTAATGGTAAGTTCTTGCGTTAACTGTTCTTTCTTCACTTACTAAGGTCCTTACCAAAACACAAAATGCAGAAGAAACTGTTATTGATCTTTTTACTAGCAGACATAAAATGTATAGCACTTCCTTAAACCAGAAAACCTGCTCGTATACCTACAGGTGAGGCAACAGCTGTCCAGTTTAAGCCTTGCTCATAGTGGGGGCCCAGAAACTTCACCTCTTGAAGAGGAGCTATACAGACCCCAACCCAAGGAGAAACCTCTGTCCATTTATAAAAAATTGCTACTAGGAAGAGAGGAATCCCCACAACAGAAAATATTACTAAAATGGGAAGAGGATCTGGGAATTGAAATTATCCCGGAAATATAGGGGGAGGTGACCAAGCATCTTTAACAACTGTTCTAGAAGCAACAAGCTGTGCCAAATTCAGCTGAACTATCTGTATAGAGCGGCAGCCTACATCACATCAGAAAAATGTGCGGAGTTAACTCAGACTCTTAGCAAAATTCTGGTCCCCAGTCCCCCAACTGATATCAGCTCCGCCTTGTCGGTCCTGCCTTCCCCGGCCTACTCACTCAGAAGCACTAACTCCAGGCTTCTCCAAGTCCCATTCACGCATACCTCCAAGGGCCAATCAGCGTTCAAATATCGCCTGCCCAAACGATGGAATGATCTACCTGCAGACATCAGGCTTACCACAAACCCAGGACTCCTAAACCCACTCCCTCACGCACAATTCTCTGACAGATGCACCTGCTTCCAGCCAGTCATGAATTTCTAAGCCTCATGCTCCTCTGACGCTTGGTACATGTAATGCCCCACAATAGAAACATAGAATTTGACGGCAGATAAGAACCACTTGGCCCACCCAGTCTGCCCATTTCCTTACCTAGTGGATAAGCTGCAGATCCTAGTTAACCAGCAGCCTACTTCTTCCTACCCCCAACCCCTAGAATTGCCTTATGACTGTCCCATGCATGCTTGAATTCCACCACTGTTCTTGACTCCACAGCCTCCTCAGAAGGCGGTTCCATGCATCCACAACCCTCTCTGTGAAAAATACTTCCTTAAATTACCTCTGAGCGCCCCCCATCTTTAAATTGTGCCCCTTGTTCTTGCACCTCTTTTTTGAAAGATGCTACCCTCTTGGACTTTGTTGATTCCCTTGAGGTACTTGAAGTTTCTATCATGTCCCCCTCTCCTCCTTTCTCGAGGCTATACATATTAGCTCCTAAGTCTCTCTTCATGTCTTCTTCGGTGCAGACCCTGCACCATTTAGATGCCCTCCTCTGGACAGCTTCCATCCTGTCTATGTCTTTGCGGAGATTGGGTCTCCAGAACTGCACGCAGTACTCCAGATGGGGTCTCACCAGCTGTCTGTACAGAGGGATAATAACTTCCTGTTTTCTACTGGTGATGCCTCTCCCTATGCATCCCAGTATCCCCCCCAGCCCTCTTTGCTGCCCTTTCACATTGCTTGCCCACCTTTGGGTCATCTGATATGACTACCACCAGGTCCCTTTCCATTTTTGTTGTTGTTAGTATCTCACCCCATTGTGTACTCTTCCCTGGGTTTTGTTTCCCAGGTGCATTACCTGCACTTCTTAGCATTGAATCTAAGCTGCCATACATTTGACCATTCCTCTGACCTTGCAAGTCCCTTCTCATCCTTTCCACCCCACCTTGTGCACCAACTCTGTTGCAGATCTTTGTGTCATCTGCAAAGAGACATACTTTCTTCCAGTCCCTCTGCAATGTCACTTATAAAGACATTGAAGAGGACCAGTCTAATACTGAACCCTCTAGCGGTACCCACTAGTAGCCCCCTTTCTTCAGTGGGACTCCATTTTACTATTACTCTCTGTGTCCTATTCTTCAGCCAATTCTTTACCCAGGCTGTCATCTTGGGACCACTCCCAGGCTAGCTAACTTGTATATTAATCTTTTGTGTGGGACTGTGTCAAATGCCTTGCTAAAGTCTAGGTAGGCCATGTCCAGCCCTCCTGATCTACTACTTTGGTCACCCAGTCAAAGAAATCTATCAGTTTGTCTGGCTTGACCTTCCACTGTGAATCCATGCTGCCTTGGGTCCTGTGCCCCTCTGGCCTCTAGATACTAGACAGTTCTTTCTTTCAGAGTGATTCCATCATTTTCCCTACTACTGAGGTTAAACTAACAGGTCTGTAGTTTCCTGCTCCTGCCTTGCTCCCACTTTTGTGAAGGGAATCACATCTGCCCTCCTCCAGTCGTCGGTACCACTCCATCCTCCCATGATTTGTTAAGAGGTAGTCAGTGGTGTCACTAGTTCTACCCTTAGTTCTTTTAGAATTCTGGGATGAATCCCATCAGGCCCCATTGCTTTGTCCACCTTCAGTTTTAAGAGTTCTTTCAGAACCCTTTCTTCTGTAAATGGGCTGGTATCAACTTCTGTATCCAGAGTGTTTCTACTGTTTGTTTTAGGGTACCTCCCCTCTTCCTTTGTAAATACTGAGCAAAAATATTTGTTTAGTATCTCTGCCTTTTCACAGTCACCCTCTGCCCACCCCTTTATTAAGCCTCACTATCCCTCCATTGGTCTTCCTTCGCTCCCTGATGTACCTATAAAAGGTTTTATCCCCCTTCTTAACTGAGTTGGCTATCTTTCCTCGGTTTGGGCCTTTGCTGTTCTGACTGCCTTCCCAGCTTCCTTTTGCTTTAACTGATAACAGTTCTCTGTCCTGCTCCTTCTGTGATTCCTTGTACTTCCTGAATAATTTCTTTTCCTCTTGAACCTTCACTGCCGCTTCCTTTGAGAACCATAGTGGTTTCTTACATCGTTTCGTTTTATTTGCTTCACACAAAGGCTTGTTACCTCTGTGATGGCAGTTTTTATTATTCCCCATTGTTCTTCTACCCTCCTTCCTGCCCATTTGCTAGTGCATTCCTTAGGCACTCACCCATTTGGCAAAGTCAGCCCTCCTAAAGTCAGTAATTTTGCCTTTGTATGGCTTGACTCTATTGCTGTGTTTATTGTGAACCATACTGTTGATGGTCGCTAGTTCCCAGATGGCTACCCACTTCACATCTGTGATCCTCTCTTCATCTCCATTTGAGAGAACCAGGTCTAAGATTGCTCCCTCTCGAGTGGGCTCCAATCCTAGTTGTCTAAGGCATGCCCCCTGTAGGGCATCTAGAATAACCCCACTCTTCGAAGTGGCTGCTGCAACTGCACTCCAGTTAACATCTGGCATATTCAGATCACCCGTCAGCAATATCTCCCCTTTTTCTGCCATTCTAGTGAAATGGCCTCTGCTACACCCTAAGTTCGAAAAGGGCCACCCACGACTTGTGTCTAGCTTTTCTGTTGTTCCTGTTGTATGCCTTCTCTTGTTGCTGTGTGCTCCTCAATGTAACCATTGTCTGTAAGTATTATCTGCACCTTATGTATTATCTTGTAAACCTGTATTGTATACCCACCTATGTATCTCCCCCAGGTCACATCTGGAAACGAGTGGTGCCCTGCTCAGTATGCCTGCCTGGTTAATCTCTTAAATAAATAAATAATTCCCACCACAAGAGCTCTTTGAGACTTCCACCTCTTATGCCCTGTATACTCTTAGCACTGCATCCAGGGCCTTTCTAAGTAAAATCAAACCATAATCAGCATGCCACAAACAAATGTGAATACCTCTTGAACTGTAAGTGCTACACACAAAGTACGAAGGCAGCATTGTTCAACACAAAATTATCTTTCTAACGGTGCTATGCATTCAATTGTACAGTATGCACCGCTTGTACCGGACTGATTTGGCTACTGTCCACTAGTCCGGTAGAAGCGGCGTCCACTACATCGTTAGTCGGTTTCATCGCACTAATGTACCTATGCACTAATTCACAAACAAACGCAAACAAAAGTCTACACAGAACGGTACAGCAGTTAGTGATTTACAGCCCCTTTTAGACTTTGTAGCTGCTGTCTGTGTTGTTTGATAAACTTTATTTCGAAAGTGGTTGCTTTAAAAGAATAAAAACTAGTGCTGTACTGCTATGAGCCACAGTACAGCACTATACCTCCTTCTGTTGGTGCTGCTCTGAGTGCTTGGGTGAAGTAGCCCTCAATAGTTGTTTGTTTTGAAGCCTTTGGTGTATCTGCTCCAGATTTCTTCTGTCTTCACAGCTGTTCCCATCATTAGCACAATGTCTTCCACTGCTCCATCACTCCTCAGCGTAAGCAAGCTGCCGGACATCTTGTGAGGCGACAGTTACTTCGTCTGTCTCTTCATCATTCTCCCCCTGGTCTTTCTGGTCTTCCGGGTTCTCATCTCCGGCTAGGACACTGACTGCTTCCATGATGTCGTCAACCTCGTTTTCGGCTTCTCCTTCGTTCTCAAGATTACACAGCGTATTCATATCCTCAGCACTGAGACTGAGCTCCTCAGGTAGAATTAGATCTTCCTCTTGATCTGTGTCACCAATTGTTGGGTCTGTGGTGAATCCACCTTTTGTAAAGCAGTGCTGAATTGTTTCCACGGAAACCATGTTCCAGACTTGATGCAGGAGATGCACTGCATCTAACAAAGTGATGCGGCGTACACAGGCAGATGCCGTAATTTCTTCATCTGCGTCTAAGATCTGTAGCAACCTGCCTCTCATTAGGGTGACAAAGTGCCTCTTACAGCTATAGATTATTCCTTGGTCAAGAGGCTGCATAAGGCAGGTGGTGTTGGCTGGTAAGAAAAACAATTTTTATGTTACCGAAACCATTTACTGGGGGGTGTGCACTGCAATTGTCAAGCAGCAGTGCTATTTTGCAAGAACGCAAACGACGATCCCAATCCCTCAGCCATGCTTCAAAGATTACAGCGGTCATCCAGGCACTTTTATTGCTCCTGTAAATGACGGGCAGATTGTGGACACCTCTAAAACACTTCGGGTTAGCTAACTTACCGATGACCATTATGGTTCTTTTATCAGAACCGGTCATGTTGCTAGTCAGGAGAGCTGTCACACGTTCTTTTGCTTTTTTTAAGCCTAATGGGACCTCAGCCTTAAACGCCAGTGTTCCGTATCCCACACAGCGAAAAAACAGCCCAGTCTTGTCAGTGTTGTAAATGTCCTCGGGGCTGTAACCACTGAGGATCTGTGGGAGGACATCACGAAGCCAAGCCTCTGCAGCAACAGTGTCTGCATTCTGTTTTTCTCCGTGAATTTTTTTAAAGCCAATGCTATGCCGCTGTTTCCAGCGGCTTAACCATCCATCAGTCACCTTGAAGTCAGGTTTGTTGAGAGCAAGGGCTATCTGCTCTGCTTTCTGGACCAAAAGTGGGCCACTAATCAAGGCTTCCCTTCCCCTGGCATTAGAGAACCAACGAAGCAACGCTTCCTCTACGTCATTGTCTTTTCCCTCTCGTTTCCTTTTTCGACCTGGGTTCTGGTTGGAATGCCAGTCAGACAGTAGAGAGTCCTTGTTTTTAATAAGATCACTGATTGTGGACTTCGGGATGCAAAAATGAGCACTAAGATCGTGAATGCTTAATTTGGGGATTTTGTCCAGTTTTGTGAGGATCTCAATTTTACGAGATAAGGTAAGGCAAGTGCGCTTACCCTGTGTTGGACCTGAGACAGAACCAGAAGCAGGAGAGGACGCCATATTGTCAGAAGTCAGACAG
Organism: Neoceratodus forsteri; assembly: GCA_016271365.2. Classification (NCBI taxonomy): domain Eukaryota; kingdom Metazoa; phylum Chordata; order Ceratodontiformes; family Ceratodontidae; genus Neoceratodus; species Neoceratodus forsteri. The sequence goes on from CM057449.1 coordinate 393,365,529, forward strand.
AACAGCACTGAAGCTGGGAACATACAGGGTGATTTTATTAATGTATCGTTAGTGTAACGAGTTCAAACTAGGTTCACATTAGACAGTTAAAGTGGACACTACATCCGAAATTTAAGGTCCGTTTAAACAATGATAAATAACACTGATCCCTATGCAACTGGCTTTTGGAAAACAGATTTTGTCCATTACAAGCGGCTGTCCACTAAAAGCATGTCCGTTACTTTTGGCACATACTGTAATTCATTTAGATTTTATTTTATACTAGCTGAAATACCAAACAACTGTGTGTGTTTTTTTTTTTTTCCCAGATTTATTCAAGGTACTTAGGTGCTTAGGTGAGGCTTGAGACATGTCAGCCATGCACACCATACATAACAAAATGCAAATAACTCCTAAAATATACATGATACACACAAAGTATCAGCAGCAAAATTGTTCAGCACAAAATTACCTTTCTGATGGTGCTATGCAATCAATTCTAAGCAATTTGGTTTGTTTAATATTTAGGTAAAAACTGCCGACTTCCTCAGACATTTCTAGGCCTGAGTGTAAGTCAGCTGAGTACGTCTACAGGCATTATTGACCTGAGTGGCTATGCTTTTAGACGCCACCTACAGCATATCTAGGCCAATTGTAATCAGTTTGGTTTTTATTTTATGCTAGCTGAAATACAAAACAACTGTGTTTTTTTTCAGATTTTTTCAAGGTGCTTAGGTGAGGCTTGAGAGACAAATGTCAGCCATGCACACCATACTTTAAATAAATGTGAATAACTCCTAAAGTATATGTGGTAGACACAAAGTATCAGCATCAAAATTGTTCAGCACGAAATTACCTTTCTAACGGTGCTATGCAATCTATTCTAAGCAATTTGGTTTGTTTAATAGCGCCGCCTTCGCCGACTCGCCAGACGCTTCCCTTCCGCCCTCCTGGTCCTGCCTCCTCACCCAGGTAAACACCGCTAAACCCTCGCAAAATGCCCTACTGCTACATCCTCCTCCCATTGGTGCGCCTACCCTGCTGACAGCCCCTGATTGGACCGGAGTTTTCAACCCTCTCCTCCGATTGGAGCACCTGCTCAGCCGAAGCCAGCCAAGCTGCTACCTTCCCGAGGAACACTCCTGCCGGATTACTGATGCGGCCTGCGCAGGGGACTCGCTTTCTGTCTCCTTTCTTGTTGTGGGCTATTTTGTCGCCCCACCACCCCTCCCAGGCCACCTACTAAATACACTTTACTTACCCGCCCATTTCTACCTCGTAATCCCTCTCCTACAAGCTCTACTCCTCCCCTTCCCTCCCAGCTACCCTACCTAAGCTACTACGGCATCTTTTGACTTCTCCTATATCTACATTACCCCTCATAGCCTGGACCTCTACTCACTCCTTATCAGTGTCTCCATCTCTGGTAAAATGTCCCTATCAATAACCCTTGTACTTCCGATCTCCTCCATCTTACTGTCCCTTTCCATTTTAACTCCCCCTCTAAGTGGCTACCCAGCACCCCACCCCCAGCTATTCTAACTTATCCTACAAATGCCCCCTATAAGTCCATTGCATCCCTCCCAGCTATCTCCTGGTCCCATTTCCCCATGCCCCCCTCCTCCTCGGTCTATTCTTTTGGCTGCCTTCTGACCTCTCTCTCCCGTTCCAGTACCCACTCCCTCCGCACAGCCCGTCCTACTGCTGCCTTCAACCAGCACATGGCAAAATCCCGGTCTCTCTGTGTTTTACGCTGCCACCTAACCATTGCCCTACTCCTTCTGGCTGCAGGGGATATACACCCTAACCCCGGCCCAACCCCAACCTCAACCTCAGGCCCTGACCACCCCATACCAAACCCCTCGGCCAAGGCCACCACCGACACTCGTTCTGGCTACCTTCCCCGAGGCTTACGCCTTCTCCATCTAAATAATCGTAGCCTAGCCCCTAAACTCGATCAGCTCCAGATCCTAGCCACCCACCATGTCCCCGACATAATCATCCTATCTGAGACCTGGCTAAACCCCAGCCTACCAGATAATACCATCGCTATTCCAGGGTTCACCATCACACGGCAAGACCGGCCCTCCAGAGGCGGAGGGGTGGCTATCTACATCAGATCAGCCATACACTTCACTGTCTCTCTTACAAAAGCTGAACCCAAAGCTTATGAGCTTCTTATGGTAAAACTGTCCCCTTCCTCCTCATTACCTATCTTTGTGGCTGGTATTTATTGCCGACCAGGCACGCCAACCACAACAGTCACTGACCTTCTGTGCCAGCTCTCATCTCTTGCCCAGTCGGGTGAACTATATGTCGTGGGTGACTTTAACCACAACTGGCTAGCACCCACTTTTAACAAAACCCAAACTGAGATAACCGCTCTCAACCTTAGCCAAACCATTACGGAACCCACACGCTCAAACCGTAAGTCCGGCAATCACTCCCTCCAAGACTGGGCACTTACATCCCACCCACACCGTGTCGTCAGTTCAGGCCTCCTCCCTGATTCCATTAGTGACCACCACCTAATCTACTTGGTCTGAAAAATCCACAGAGTTAAATCCCCTCCCAAATTTATATTCCAACGGTCATACAAATCCCTCAACCTCTCCCCCCTCCTGGAAGATCTATCTCACTCTAATTGGGTCCTGAGCTCAAGTTGCTCTAACATGGATTCGGCCCTTATGCACTTTCGGAACACCTTCCTCACCGCCTGGGATAAACTTGCCCCCCTGTGCCGGGCTAGAGTCCGTGGGTCTCACCTACCCTGGATATCCCCTGAGTTGATAGCTTGCCAATAAAGCCTGGTGAAACTACAAATCCACGCTTCTTCCAGGTGACCATATCACCTACCACATGCTCCGCAACAAGTGCACAAAGGCCATCCGCTTTGCTAAGGCTGAATATTTTAACAACACCTTAAATGCAAATCTTGGGAGACCTTCTAAATTCTGGAAAGTCATTAACTCCCTTTTCTCCCCCAAAACAGCAAGCCCCCCACCTCTCCTCCTCGACCAAGGGACTCTCCTCTCCGACCCCCAGAAGGTAGCATCTGAGTTTAATTCCTATTTCACTACTTGGCCCTGGCCTCCTAGATTCCCTCCTGCAGCTACCACCTGCTCTCAGACATCTATCCCCTACCACCTGGTAGGAACCCCTTCCTTCAGTCACATCTCCCCCACCGAAACCTTAGATGCCCTTCACTCCTGAACCCCTCCAAAGGCAAATCCCGATGGTCTGATAACACTCTCTCTTCCTTATCTGCCCCGCTATCGCTACTCCCCACTGACCCCTACTAAATCTTTCTTTCACCACCAGTCACTCCCCTCCGAATGGAAGCATGCCACTGTCCTACCCCTTTCTAAAGGTGGTGATCCTACCTCCACAACTAACTACCGTCCCATCTCCCTTCTCCCCGGCCTCGCCAAACTCCAGGGACACCTAGTGCTATCCCAACTCTCCCACTTTCTCTCGGAAACTAACTTCTTCACCCCGTTTCAGTCCATTTTCAGAAAACACCACTCTACCACCTCCTCCCTACTAAGACTCACGGATTCCATCCTTACTGGGATGGATAAAGGGCTAATCACCACCGCTATTTTCATTGACCTAGCAAAAGCCTTCGACACGGTATCTCATTCTCTCCTACTATCCCACCTATCAGGGGCTGGGTTAGCAGTGTCTGCCACGAACTGGTTCAGTGCCTACCTACTAAATAGAACCCAATCCACTAAAATAGCTGACCACACCTTCCCCCCCCTCCCTATTACTACCGGCATTCCCCAAGGCTCAGTTCTTGGCCCCATCCTCTTCTCCATCCTTCTAAATGATCTGCCTAACTCTTGCTCCACTACCGCAATCCACATGTATGCAGCCGATACGGTCCTCTTTACCTCCGGCCGGACCCACAAAGAAGTCACCTCCAAACTTCAAACCGATTTCAACAAAATCCAACAATGGTTCAATACAACCAACTCTCCCTAAATGCCAAGAAAACTGTCTCTATGTCCTTCGGCACTAGGCAGCGTCTGTCCAAACTCACCTCTCCTCTGATCTTCCATACCCTAAATAACACCATCCTTAATGAAGTGCCCTCCTTCAGGTATCTAGGGGTGTGGCTTGATCACCACCTCTCCTTTTCCACATGCGTGGATGCCATGATTTCAAAACTGCGCCCAAACTTGGTGCCCTCTGTAGAAACCGCACTAGTCTCCCGCTACCTGTCAGACGTGAATTAGTCCAGAAATGATTCTACCCTCCTTCGACTAGTGTGATGTCGTTGCAGCTCCGCCTCCAAACCACCTAGCCAGACTCCGGCCCCCCTTTAATGCTTTCTTCGCTTTCGCCCCCCCCTCCTCACATCACTGGAGCTCTACCGTTCCCCGGCCCTGCCATCCCTGAGTAACTTGGCGCCTAATTCATAGTGTTAAATTCGCCCAACTTCTGGCTCGGCTCCCTACCTCATATCCTCCCTATCTTCCCCACCTACCCCCACCCATGCCCTCAGGTCTACTGACCTAGGCTATTAGTCATCCCGCACCGAAGGACCACCACCGGCCAATCGGCCTTCTCCTACCTCTTCCCTAAACTCTGGAATGGCCTGCCGGCCCAGATCCGCCATTCTTCATCCAAACACTCCCTATCCTCTGCCCTCACTAACTTCCTTGCACCAAATTGCAACTGCCCCTGACCTCCCCCACCCCACTGATAGCTTCTCTTCCCCCGTCCCCCCTTAGCCCCTGAACAGCGGCTCAGCCTTCGCCTAACTGTCTGGCTTATACACTGCCCTACGCACTTACACTCTCACTCTTACTCCCTCTTATTCACTCCTAATATCTCCCTTCCCAAATAACCTATGCTCTTCAGCCTTACTCACAGCTACTAACTCCCCTCCCCCACCGCACCTACACACCCCCCTACACACCTAGTGTTTACTAGTCCACCTCCTCTACCCCTCTTCACTCTTCAATTCCTACTGTCAACTTGGTGCATCTCGCTTCAGCTCAAGTTCTGTTACCGGCACTCTAGTCTGTTACTGGCACTTATGTAATCATGTATTGCCCTTGATGTGTTCCCATGATATGTATACCCTGTCCTTGAAGATCATGTTCTGTGCTGTTCTCCTTATGTAACAAGTTCAAATGTAATCCCACCCAACTATGTTCATTATCTGTATTGCTGTACTTCTAAATTCAACTTTTGTATGTATGCCTGCCTCCACTGTAACCCCTCCCCCAGGTCACACCATGACACGAGCATCTTTTTGCTCAGTGTGTCTTTCCTGGTGAAACATTTTCAATAAATAAATAAATAATATTTAGGTAAAAACTGCTGACTTCCTCAGACATTTCTAGGCGTGAGTGTAAGTCAGCTGAGTACGTCTACAGGCATTATTGGCCTGAGTGGCTATGCTTTCAGACGCCACCTACAGGTGTATCTAGGCCTGAATGAGTTAATAAGTGTTGGTCCAGTGGATGTCTCAGATGCAAGGTGGAAAATGACACCTTTATCCATATGATTCTGATGTGCCCCAGAATTGTACAGTTCTGGATGGAGGTGGACAGGGTCTTTCATGCTTTGTCGCAAACCCTCACGGTCACCACTGGAGTTTATCCTGCAGGCAGATCCCATTAGGAATGGGGTCAAGCAAGACCTCTTTTTGTCGTATCTGGCTTTTATAAATGCTCCAAAAAAACAATTGCACAAAATTGTCTCTCTGAGAAATAACTTACAGTATTATCTCGGGATAGAGAGGGTGCAACTGTTGGCCAAGGGTCAGTTCCAGAAATTTACAGAAATGTGGGGCAGGCTTGAGAAAACTATTGAAAGTAGTGACTTCCCTTTATAGGGGACAGGGGTTTCTCTGGAATATACCAGTGTCCAGACCAGGCCTATTGTAAGCCCTGGCTGGGTCCTCAAAACACGATACATAGCACTGAAATGGACTTGGTTTCGGTAAGTATTTTTACTGCTATAACAGCCTGTGTTTGAATCTCATGTATGGTTGGCTGTTGCAAATAGATTTATGTCCAGGTATCAGATTAACTATAAGACTATTAAGTGTATTATCAGAGTAAAGTTTGATCTGCGTGTTCTCTGATGTTCCTGTAATGCCATATCTGTATGCCGTGTTATTGCATCTGACAATGGTTTGTTGTGACACTTCAATAAACATGTTTAAACAAACAGAAAAAAGTATTGTACTGCAGTGGTTCTCCGATGTTGTCCCTCAAGCAGCTCTGTGGCAAAACAAGGCTTGAGAAATTTGAGAAATGGAGATGATCACAGCGGACATCAGCATCAGAAGAGACACTTTTCTGAATCTTTGAAGACCATGAGACAATTACATAAATGGAGACATTGATTGCTGAGAGAGTTTCTTCCCTTGGTCTTTTATTTCTGCATTATCATAGGTACTTGGTGTCGCTCAAAACACCCCTCAGGTGGACTTAGACCTCACAGACTTCTGTTGATTTGAGGTTTCTCCTGGGATCACTTAGGCTTTTTGTATTGAATTCTTCTGCCATCACTTCAGTACATACATACACATAAACATACATACATATATTTGTCATGCATTCAAAACATTCCTTAAAGAGCTGCTGACATCTCAAAGAAAACTTTAAAAAACATAATAATTGGGTACAATTCTGTCTGCATTCCAGGCATGAATATATGATCTTTATTTAGAGTTCCCTAAGAATCCATCTGCCTCTAAAGCTTACTCCCTACTTCAAGTTGTAGTCCTCTGTTGTGACATCACAATCTGTTGCCACGGGAGTAACTGTCATATCACAAGCAGTGCTCTGTGGCTTCAGGTAGGGAGAAAGCAGCAGGAATAGACAAACTCTTCAAGAGCAAAGATTCTGTTTTCATACAGATGACCTCAGTAATAAATAATGGGGAGGAGGAATACAGCACTAATGGGAAATATAAGCTGTATTGGGTCTAAATATTAGGTTTTGTTAAAGTTCTCCTGAATGTGTGACCAGCTCTTTGAAGTATCTACTCTGGGTTGCACCAAACTAAGCCATCTCTGTCTCATATTGCCTTGTTATGTGCCATATTTGACACAGTAAGTATTGACAACCATGTTTAAGTTGTGTGGTTGGATTTGGTTTTCAAGATAACTGCATGCCACCACATTAGCTCAGACTCTTTGCTAGCGTCCAGTGATTTTGAGCTTCCTGGTTATAGAATGTTGTTTCTTTCCCACCTCCAGACTATACAGACTTGTCGATGAGCACGGTAACACAGGTATTGGCAATTCCATACACTGGGCCGTTCAATGTGCTTTCTTTTCATCTCCAGAGCCTGACAGGTCAGCAATTATAGCACTGATGTGTTTTTCTACTATGTTTTAATTGTATAGTTATTATTCAGTTTTGTTTGGGAGATGGGGGTGATTGAGTGAAATGTTATGATGGGCTGTCCTGCAACTAAATACACTTGGCAAAAAGATTGGCATGTAAATGACTTTGTAGTATTCACATGCTGAAGTGAGGTGCTGGTTGAGGGTATATGTGGTAATAACACCTTGTCAGGGCTCATAATGATATGTATGTTGTCCATTCAGCTCGCTGACAGGCATCGCCTGATGATTAGCAGGTTCCACTGTTCTGTCTCCTAATCTCATGACAGGCAAACAAGGCAAGCAACTTCTTTCTTAAGAGTTCCTCTGCAGAAATGAGGCATTTACTTCCTTGTTATGTACAGTGGTTTTATTGAAACTATACGCCATGCATACTTTTAACATTTTAACTATCACACTACCACAAGTGGTGGGGGCTATTAGCGTTCTTCAAACTGCAGAAAATTCTATCCAGACGTGTCCTAAGTGTGGGGTGTGAGCATTTTATTGCTGTATCTCTTCCCCAGGAGACCCATGCAAATGCGATGTTGAATCTCAGGTGGTCATAGCTTAGCTCCCTTTTCTTCTGCCCCTCTGCTCCAGTGTATTCCCTCCACAACTCTGACTTTTTTTCTTATTTTGGTAACCAGGTAAGGCCCACTAGGCACAAGTGCTTGTTTTCAGGGTTCAGGGGTGACCCGGGAGCACTGGAGTGGTTAAGTGACTTGCTCAGAGTCACACAGTATGCAAGTGGAGGTTGTGGGAATCAAACCCAGATCTGGTGGATTTACCAAGCTCATTCACAGCTCATTACACTAACCACTAGGCTGTACTGCCAGACTCTTGCTGTCTCTCTCTCTCTTCTTTTTAAAATCCTCTAAGGTCAGACTGCCTTTTCATTCATATTCCCGAAGTGCTGGTCTTCTCTGCCTCCTTCTGTTCACTCTGGGTCCTCCTTCTGTTCTTTTAAAATCCTTCTTTATGACTTCCCTTCTCACACCTGCAACTGCCCCGAGCCCCCCAACCCAGTGCACAAAATGCAGCACTGTAGCCGGCCCTGTTACTGCCCCCTTGACTGCAGCTTTGCAGTCAGGCATCCAGACCTGCAGTCCCTGCACCTGTTCACCTGGTTCCTGAGTGGCCAGCGTTCCAGGCTCTGGATCTCCATGTTTTAGAGGCATCCCGGAAGGAGTCCACTCATAAGACTTAATCATGGATTTTCTTTTTTGCACTGGTGTGTGTGGCAGGCAGTATACCCTGTCACCTGTTCCATCATGTATATCCTTGATTATCTTTGATCCCTGTCTCAGTTGGGGTTACAAGTCACATCCGTTAAGGTGCACCTGACTACTGTCGCAGCTTACCAGGCATGGGCTGGTATGCTGACAGTAGTTCAGGAGAAAGTGTTCAGGCACTGGATCACTTCCCCTGTGGTGGTGCAGCCTCACCACCATGGGACTTACCGATGGTGCTTGACATGCTGATTGGGAACACATTCGTGCCCAAGGACAAGTGTGAGATATCACACCTGTTGTGGAAAACAGAATTTTTGTCGTCATCACCTCGGCCTAATGGGTGAGTGAGCTCCAAGCGCTCTCTTTTTAGTTCCCATCCCTGGTTTTCCACAAAGAGTAGGTGGTCCTTAACCCCTATAAGAAGTTCCTATCTAACATAATTCATGTTCACTAGTGTCCCAGTTGAGGAGACCAGATCATTCAAATGTGTTGTAGTGGCAGGTGGGAGCTATAGGATGGCACTCGTCTATCGTCCACCCGGTGACGAGAAGCTCTTCTTTAAGGAAGTGGCGGACTTCGTCGTCGACCTGGTGTTTGAGTCGCCCAGGTTGATGGTACTGGGTGACTTTAATGTCCGGATCAATGACGAACTCTCGCAATTTGGACAGCACTTCCTCCAATTGATGTGTTCATTGGGCCTCTCACAGGTGGTTATCTCAGCCATTCCCTTGACCTGGTCTTCCTCCTGGGGATGGAGGCCTCCGATGTTGGGGTGGAACCTGTCAGATGGTCTGACCATCACAATGTGAGATTCAATTTTCGTACCCCTCTGCGTAGGCCAACCCCTGTGGAGATGGTCAAGTACCGCCCTTTACGGGATGCGACTCCCGATGGCCTAACTGCGATACTGGATCTATCAGAATTTCTTGGGATGAGCTTGAATCCTGAAGTTTTGGTTCTGGCCTATAATAAGGCCATTACCAGTGCAATGGATTCTATTGTTCCGACCCGTGTGCGTCCTCTCTCCCTTCGCCCTCGGTCCCCATGGTTTGATTGGGACTTGAGGGAGATGAGGCAATTAGGACGCAGGTTGGAGAGGTGCTGGCGGAAATCCGGCTTAGATGCCGACCATCTTAGACTCCTAGAACATTATCAACTCTATCAGTCAGCAGTTACTCATAAGAAGGCAGTATTCCTGTCCGGAGAAATTGCTGCTGCACAGAACCGACCAGCCCAGCTCTTTCGAACCGTAGACAGGCTGTGCAACCCAGTCTGTCTACAGGTTTGTCGAGCCTTTTCACAAATGCAGTGTGAGGAGCTTGCTTGGTTCTTTGCAGATAAGGTGGTTGACATCAGGGCCGAGACCCGCGCAGCACTCTCTGTGGGAGTTGCGGTGGACCAGCCTGCGGTTACAAGCCCCCCGTTTTCCTGGAGTTCCTTCGAAAGGACGGAAATCGAAGATGTTATGAGGATTGTCCAGGGTATGCACATCACATGCTGTAGTTTAGATCCGGGCCCCATGGCCCTGATTAATGGCTGTGGGGAGGTTGTCATCCTGGTTCTTGCTAGGATAGTCTGGTGTTCTTTAGACTCTGGTGAATATCCCTGCTCCCTGAAGGAAGCGGTGGTGACACCAGTGTTGAAGAAGGCTTCTCTGGACCCAGACTCCCTAGCCAACTACAGACCTATCTCGAACCTGTCCTTTGTGGGGAAGGTAATTGAGAAAGTGGTGGCTGCCCAGCTAGACAACCATTTGTCCATCCATAACATCTACGACCCTCTTCAATCAGGTTTTCGAAAGAGGCATAGCAATGAGACTGCGCTGGTTCAGGTGCTCAATGATGTCTTGATGGCGAGAGACCAGAAAAAACGGTCCATTTTGGTCCTATTGGATTTGTCAGCAGCATTTGACACCGTAGACCATGGGGTGTTGCTTGAGCACCTGAGATGCATCTGTGGGCTGTCAGGTTTGGTTCACAGATGGTTTACCTCCTTCCTCACAGGTAGAACTCAGAGGGTGGTGTCGGGGTATTTTCCTCCGATCCTACCTCTCTGTCCTGTGAGGTGCCTCAGGGCTCTGTGCTGTCCCCCATGTTATGTGGTGTACATGCTTCCCCTCGGAGACATTGTAAGACGATATGGGCTGGAGTGTCATTGCTATGCCGATGATACCCAGCTCTTTCTGTCTTTCGCACCTGACCAGAATAGAGCACTCCCAGTGTTTAACAACTGTCTCGGCGAGATCCAGGGTTGGATGAGGTCCAGCTGGTTGAAGTTGAATTCTGGAAAGACGGAGGCGATGGTTGTGGATCCCGGCCACCGGATTGAGGGGTGGGGAGCAAACCATCCCTCAGGTTTATTCTTGGGGGATGTTGAGCTTCCCATCTCCGAATGGGTGTGTGACCTAGGGGTGATCCTTGACGATCAGTTGACATTGCGTGCGCAGGTGTCGGCGGTTGTTAAGGTATCCTTTTACCATCTGAGGAACATCGCTAGGATCAAGCACCTTGTTCCGTCTAGCGACCTGCCCACGCTGATCCACGCCTTTGTGACCTCGCGTTTGGACTACTGTAACTCCCTTTACTTTGGGCTTCCTGGGGTTGATATCCGCCGCTTGCAGCTAGTGCAGAACTCAGCAGCCCGGCTGTTAATGGGGATTCCTCGTTCCTCCCACATTACACCGGTGCTGCGGGATCTGCACTGGCTGCCGGTTCAGTGGCGGATCACCTTTAAAGTCGGTTTACTGACATATAAAGCCCTCCACGGTTTGGGCCCTGACTGCCTGAAAGATCTTCTGGTTCCTTACCTTCCGGAGCGACCGCTCTGCTCAGCCAACGAGGGGTTGCTAGAGATTCCGAGGGTAGCTTTAAAATCCTCCGGCGCCCGAGCTTTTATGTTCGTGGCGCCGACTCTCTGGAATTCTCTACCCCGTTGGATTAAAGAGTGCATGACGGGGGGGGGTTTTAAACAAGGACTAAAATCCTTTCTATGGAAAAAGGCATTCGGAGATGGTATCGACATGGACTGATGCTGTTTATTTTATTGTTGATTTTAATGTTTTTATGATGTTTTAATATGATGTTATGTTATTGTAATGCGCCTTGATTTTAGAAAGGTGCAATATAAATAAAGATTATTATTATTATTATAATTTCAGAGTTTCACTTTAGTTGAATTGCCACCCTACTTCCTATCCAAAGTCACATACTTCAGATGTATTACTGGAATTGCTTTGTGTGTTCTTTTCTTGTATCTCACCCGTAATGTTATCCATTGTTGTACTCCACCACCAATTGTTGTCTACCCTCCCTGCGACGAGGTGCCTTTGTAATTGAGTCTTTGAATCAAAGGTTGTAAATCCGAATTATGAAATAAATAAATAAAATACTGAGAGTGTGCTCCATTCCTTGGATGTGCTCCATGTGCTTCTTTATAATAAAGAGTGCATGGCAAGGATTTGCGGAGTGGCTCACCAACTCTTCCTTACCTGCATTGAAGCTGCTGTGGGCAGACCAGTAGCTAAGCAGGCAGTTGGCTGATAGATAACCTCCTGCATCGATCTGTGTTGCAGGGAGGTTGGGAAAGAGTCACCTCAGGGGTTGAAAGCCCATTCTACCAGACATACTGCTGTCTGTTGTTGCTGCTGCCAAGTAGATCCTGATTGAGGAGATCAGCAGGACTGCTACCTGGGCCAGTGCCCGTATGTTAATAAACACCCCAAAGGTAGCAGTTGCACTACATTGAACTCTGGGTGGTGCAGTATCAAGGGCGTCCAACCCCAGGATACGGTCAGTGGAGTCAAGTGCAAAAAACACACCAAAGTCTGTTTTCTTTAAAGCCAGAACTTGTCTCAGTCTTGCAATTACAGCATTTAGAGTAGTGAAATCTACAATATTAAACAAATACCCAGTGCCCCAGTACTTCATCCTGTAACGAGCTTCATAGGGGCAGGGAAAAAGGAGACACATTGCACTTAGTTGCATACTAGTGATAGACATTTCATACAAAATCACCAACATGAAGATGTGTAATAAAAAATCATAATACAGAATCATAAACTGGAAAAAACGATCACACGCTACAAATACTCCTCACTGCATATGTTCATTTCCCACTATAGCATTAACCTGCTGCATTGTCGTGATGCTTCATTTGGGACCTCAGTCCATTAGTCTCTTTTTGCTTAACGGGGGTGTGTGCCTTGCCCCCTCCTCCTGGGGCCTGTTGAGTCTGCCTAGATGCAGATAATCAACTGAACCAAGGTTGTTAGAAATAGGTTGATTACCTATGACCATAGTTTCATAGTAATGTGACTGCAGAAAAGGACCATCCTGGTCCATCCAGTCTGCCCATTTCCTCCCTGTCCCCCTGCCTGTTTCCCTTTATCAGTTTCTTTTTGCTTCCCATTCACCAACCCCTTATACCTGTCTTGGGCTCTCTTAAATCCTGCCACAGTTTCAGTACCCACGACCTCCTCAGGTAAACTGTTCCATGACTCCACCAACCCTTCTGTGAAGAAAGACTTCCTCACATTACTTTTGAATGTACCACCTTCTAGTCTCCAGCCATGACCCCTTGTTTTTACCTAATTTCCTTTTAAATATACTGCCATCTCTTACTCTGTTTATCCCCTTGATGTACTTAAATGTCTCAATCGTATCCCCTCTTTCCCTTCTAATCTCCAGAGGGTACACATTTAACTCCTTCAATCTGGATTCATATGTTTATCCTTCATTCTTTTAACCATTTTAGTTGCCCTCCTCTGAACCCTCTCTAGTCCATCAATATACTTCTTTAAATGAGGTTTCCAAAACTGGACACCATACCCCCAAATGCAGTCTAACCATTGTCATATACAGTCATAGGAATCATAGGAATAATACTGAGCTCAATGGACTTTCGTCCTATATGCTTGCCATCTATTTCTAAGTTCTAATTTTATTCATGTGTATATCCCATCTAGATTTAAACTCAGCAGTAGTTTGACTGGCCACAACCTCCAAAGGTAGTCTTTTCCAGTCATGCACAACTCTTTGGTTAAATCACCATGTGCTATGTACTTTTTTTCTGTTTAAACCCTGTTAATTGCATAGGATGAGACCTAGTATTATAAACACTTTTATTTAATTTGAGACCAGTGATATCCCAAAGATCATAATTTTTCCAAGCCTTGTGCACTAAGCACATATCCCCTCTCTTCCTTCTGTCCTCCAAAGAATACATGCTAAGCTCTTTCAAACGGGTCTCATAGTTTTTCTCTGCCATATTGTGTATTGCTTTTGTTGCTCTCCTCTGGACTGTCTCCATCTTTATGATATCCCGTTTTTCATATGGTGTCCAAACCTGGGCACCATACTCCATGATTGGTCTAATCAGTGATATATGGGCATGATAACAGTCCTACTCCTAGATGATATATGTTTTAATATGCAGTTAAGGATTCTATTTCCCTTTTGAGCTGTTTTCTGACAGTGTGATGAAAAAGACATATCACTAGACTGTAATACCCAAGTATCTTTCCTCTTCTATTGTCTTTAATAATATATTTCCTAATTTGTAAGGTATTAATGGATTTCTTGTCCCAAATGCATAACAAAACATTTATCACAATTTAATGTCAATTCAGTTTTTTTTGTCCAAATATCTATATTATCAATTGTATCTTGTAAATGTGATGAGTTTAGGTTAATATTTATTTCTGCACCTATCCTGCAGTCATCTGCGAATTTTTGGATCCAGACAGAATCATGCTTTATTTGAAGAGATGATACATATAGATTGAATAAACAAGGGCCCAGCAGTGAACCCTGGGGGACCCCACTAGTCACCCCCAACCTCTCGGATAGCTCACCTCGAATGCTAACACATTGGTTTCTATTTTCCAACCAATTTTGAACCCAGTTTATTATATAAGGATTTATGTTTAAATTTCTCATTTGTTGTAATAATTCAGGATGAGGGAGCTTATCAAAAGCTTTGGTGAAATCAAGAAACAACACATCCACCGGGATTCCCATATCTAGTCTATCTATAACTTTATTATAAAAAGCCAGCATATTCATCTGGCATGACCTACCCTTCACAAATCCATGTTGAAATTTATCTGTAAGATGATTTGATTCCAGGTATTCATATATCTTATCCTTTAATACTCCCTCCAAAATTTTGGAAGGTATAGCAGTAAGACTAATAGGTCTATAATTTGCAGGATCCATCTTATTTCCCTTTTTATAGATAGGGACAACAACCGCCGACTTCCAGCTATCAATCACTTCCCCTGTATCTAATGACCTTTGGAATATATATGTTAATGGGAGGGCTATTATCTCTGCCAACTCTTTGAGTACTCTTGGGTGTAAACCATCAGGGCCTGGTGATTTATTTGGGTCCAATTTAACCAATCTTTCTTTAACTTCGATTTGTTTTAATACTATTCTATCTTTTGGATTTGGGTCAAAACTTATAATAGGATATAAATCCTTTTTCTTAATAAAAACTGTCGAAAAATATTAATTTGCTATATCAGCCATTTCTCTATTATCCGATGTACTGTCCCCATTTGTTTTTCTTAACGGTCCTATAATATTTGAATTCCCTTTAATGTTATTGCTATAAGCATAGAAGGCCTTATGATTTCCTTCCACCCGATTTACTAAATTTATTTCTTAGTTTATTTTGGCCCTCTTAATTTGCTTTTTTATTTGATTTATGTGAGTATACTGAATCCTAGTTTTATTCGATCTATTTCTTTTCCATTTTTTGTAAAGCCTGTGTTTTTTTATTAGCTTTTTGATCTTGGGTGGCCACCAATGGATTTTTTTATTTCTCATATTATACTTTAACAGGAATATTATCCATTTCTTGCTGCTTTATTTTAGAAGAAAAGATTTCCCATGCATCATTTAATGATCTATTTTCAAAATCATCTCTCCACTGCCATTTAGAAAGGTTAGCTATCATCTTGGCAAAATTTGCTTTGCCAAAATCGAAGGTAACTGTATTTCCCCTTTGTTTAGATTGCATTTCAGCCAATTTAAATTCTACTTTAGCATGATCACTTGTGCCTAAAGGTGCAGTTGTCCAATCGCTTATTATATCTCCCATGTTTGTTAAAAGTAAGTCCAAAATATTGTGGCCCCATGTCTGATCTTCAACATGCTGTACTAGTCCAATTTGATCACATGCAATCACGAACTAACTCTCTCTCAAAGGGTATTTCTGCAAATGAAGTTCCCCAGTTTATTCCTGGTAAATTGAAATCCCCTAGAATTAGTAATCTATCCGCTGGGTTTAAAGACAATATTTTTTCAATCAAGTTTTTATTATAATGTGAGGTTGATGAAGGAGATCTATAAATAAGTCCCATAACTATTTTGGTGGTATATGTTGGTATTAATTTGATCCATAGTTGATCAGTCATATCGGCAGATATTATTATTTCTTCTGATGTTATGCTATTTATTACATATAGAGCCACTCCCCCCCTTCTATATATTCTAGAATGTTTATATAGAGTATACCCATCTATAACCTGATCCCAGTCATCTTTTTCATCCCACCATGTTTCTGTTACTGCTGCCATATGTATATTGTTTACAGACAACAAATTTCTAAATTCTCCCATTTTATTTTTCAAACTTCTAGCATTTAATAACATGCAATTCCAAGTATCTGATTTATCTAATTTGTCAACATTGTTTCTATTATTTGTAATTTCTCTATCTTGTCCCCCTTGCCCCCTCTCATTTAGTTTAAATCGGTCCTGGTTATTTCTTTAAATCTCTTGGCTAGGTATCTAGTGCCTACCCTTTCAAGATGGAGTCCGTCGCGCTTAAACAAATTTGGATCATTAAATGCTGCCGAGTTATCCAAGAATTGCGCTCCTTCTTTTCTACATAAATTTCTCAGCCATCTGTTTAATGTATTTATTTTAGAGGTTTTAGCCAAATGATAACCAAAAACTGGTAATATGCTAGATATTATTGTATCTCCCCTGTTATGTTTTAATTTTACCAAAGTGTTCTGAAAATCTGAAAAAATATCTTGTAAATTTCTATTTTGAATGTCATTTATCCCTACATGCAATAGCACCAATGGGTGTGTAGTATTTTCCAAGAATCCATCCAAACGTGGGTATATATCTTTTATTTTTACTCCTGGTAGCATGCTTACTGTGGTAGATTCATTTCTTCCTTTACATAACATGGTGTCCATATTTCTAATCAAGGAATCACCTATTACTAATAAATCCCTGTTTTGATGCTTTGTTTCACTATTGTCCTGAATTTGTATCTGTGGTCTTTGTTCATGAGTGATCTCTGTTTTTGTTTCTCCAAGATCTTCAGTTTGTAGTGTTGCAAATCGATTTTGTAGTGATATGGGTGCACTATTGTAAATTTGACCTCCCCTTCTTCTGGCTTTAACTTTGGTTACTTTTGCCCATTCTTCTGTTTCCAGCTCAACAACATTTATATTTTGTTTCTCTACATCCTTACGACTATTATTTTCTTGTTCCTTACTTCCTATTTGGGAGACCATAGAATCAATATATTTCTCTAAACTGACAATATCTTCATTTTCTGATTTTGTTTCTAGTAAGCGTGTAATTTCTTCTTTCAACATCTCTAGCATTTTACATTTATCACAAATAAATAGATAGACTTGAAATCCTTTCATAAACATATGACACTCAGTACGTATTTTAAAAGGGCCTTCCATTTTATGCAAGTTTTATACTACTTACAAACTTCGTATGTGGCCCAGCTCCCAGCCTCCTCAGCGGACACAGCAGACACGCGCAGATGCGTGTGTCTCTGTGCGCGGCCCTGCGCACGCACGCTACAGCGGGCATTTTATAGCGTGGAGAAGCCAGAAGTGATGACATGCCTCCCTAGAATCACTCGCTTTACTGCCACAAAATAAAAGATTTTAAATATTGCACCCACAAGCCCCACTCATTCGTGAGGTCTTGTGGTGACAGAAACCCCAATTTAATTTGGCCCAAGAATCCAAAGATACTGTTAAAAGTAAGAAAAAATATCCCACAATGATCGTGCTGCAGTGGTTTGTTTAAACTCCCTTTCTCAATGTTCTGTGTAATTCTCTCGCCCCGCTCGCTGCAGCGGACGTTTTATAGCGTGGAGAAGCCAGAAGTGATGACGTGCCTCCCTAGAATCGCTCGCTTTACTTCCACAAAATAAAAGATTTTAAATATTGCACCCACAAGCCCCACTCATTCGTGAGGTCTTGTGGTGACAGAAACCCCGATTTAATTTGGCCCAAGAATCCAAAGATACTGTTAAAAGTAGGAAAAATATCCCTACAATGATCGTGCTGCAATGGTTTGTTTAAACTCCCTTTCTCAATGTTCTTGAAACATTGAATTCCCCAAGATGTATTTTTCTTGGGGACTTCAATGTTTGGGCCGAGATAGAGGTCAAAGGTGCGCCGACGAGTTACTGCAGAGTATGTCCCTTTTGGGGCTGGTGCAGTCTGTTGGCGTGCCTACTCACCAGGATGGACACATTGGACCTGGTGTTCTCACTGGGACTTGAGATCGCTAATCTCGGCGTTGGTGAGTGGCTTGTCTGATCATTGCAGGTGAGGTTCATGTTTAATGCTCCCCGTGTGAATTTTTCCTCCTGAGATATTTAGCTGCCGCCTGTTAAAAGATCTTACCCCTGAGGGTTATTTGGCGGCAGTTGATTTATCAAGGTGTGTGTGATGCATGCGTCGGAGCAGTTGGCGCGGGGTAGATGCCTATAATGAGGTACTATCTGACCATTGACTCCTTGCACTGTCGTTATACGACCCAGAACTTACCTGAGTCGCCTTGATGATAGCGATCTCAGGGAAGCGAAGAAGCTGGGTGGGAGATTAGAGCGTCGCTGGAGGAAAATCCTATCTGGGGCTGACAAACTGGTCCTGTGCGTGATGACAGCAAGATATCAGGAGGGCATCAACCGAAAGAAGACAATATTTTTGTCTCGGGAGATTGTTGCTGGGAGCCGACCTAGCTTCACTGTTCCGGACTGTTGATAGACTTCTCCATCCACTCTGTCTTCAGCCGAAGAGTTTCCCGAATGAGGATTGTGAGGAATTTGCTTGGTTTTTCTTGGACAGGGTGTCTGCGATCCGGCGGGAGGTTTCCTAAGCCAGTAATATCATTGCTGTCAGTGGTCGCCAGTCGTGTTCTAAGAGCACTCTCTCTGGGTGGGGGGAGTTCAGGCCAGTGGAGGTTTGTGAGGTCACTGAGATAGTGGCCAACTTGAGGTATACCTTTTGTGAACTGGATCCCGTGCCAACGCGCTTCTTGATGAGGTGCATTGACACTGTTGGCCCGGTGTTTGCCCTGATTGTCCGGTGCTCCCTGAGTCAGGGTGTCTTTCCAGATGCCTTGAAGGAGGCTCTGGTGAGACCCCTTTTAAAGAAAGCTTCTCTGGACCCGGAGATTAGGGCCAATTACCGTCCTATCTCCAATCTTCCATTTCTGGGAAAGATTGTTGAGAAGGTGGTATCACTTCAGTTGGGGGAACATCTCAGGATCCACGAGTTGTATGATCCCTTCCAGTCAGCTTATCGGGCCAGATATAGCACTGAAACTGCATTAGTTCGGGTGCAAAATGACCTCCTCAGGGCTAGAGATCGGGGGGACAAGACAATTCTTGTTCTCCTCGATCTCTCTTCAGCATTTGATACTGTGGACCATAGTGTATTGCTTTTCCGCCTGAGGGAGTTATGCAGACTCACCGGTGTTGTCATCAAATGGTTTGAGTCATTTCTTACTAACAGGAGGCAGCGGATTGTGATGGGTAATTTCTCATCTGCACCCTACCTCCTTCCGTGTGGAGTTCCTCAGGTTCGGTATTGGCCCCTATGTTGTCTTGGTAGATACATGCTGCCCTTGGGAGATCATTAGAGGTATGGTTTGAGTTTCATTGCTATGCTGATGATACTCAACTATACCTTCCTTGCCCCAGGAACATCAAATGCAGTGGATGTGTTAAATATCTGTCTGGTTGAGATAAATGACTGGATGTCTTCCAGCTGGCTGCACTGAACCCCAACAAGACTGAGTATTAGTAGTGAGCCTAACAGAGTTCGTGGATGGTATGGCCTCTGACTCTGTGACTGGCATTGTGCTAGGAGCTGTGTCATTGATGGCCTCCCATGGGTGCGTAATCTTGGTGTGATCTTGACAGGAATTTGTCCATGGAGGCTCAGATATTCTCTGTGGTTCGTCTCCTGTTTTTCATCTGAGAAATATCGCCGATTAAGCCCCTTGTTCGGCCTGACTTCCTACTTTGGTACATGCCTTAGTCACTTCTAGGCTTGACTACTGTAATGCCTCTATCTCGGGTCTCTTGAACTTTCTTCAGAGACTGCAGCTAGTGCAAACGCTGTTGCCCGGTTTTTGACTGGACAAAGTAAGTTCAGTCATATTACTCCGTTATTGCGCGAATTGCACTGACTGCCTGTCAGGTGGAGAGTATTGTTCAAGGTGTGTTTCTCACCTATAAGACCCTACATGGACAGGGCCCTGTTACCTTTCTGATCTCCTGGTACCGTCCACCTCTATCCGTGATCTCCGCCTCTAATAGTGGCCTCCTCAAAGTCCCAAGAGGCGAGATTGAAATCAGCTGGGGATCGATCGTTTGGAGTTGCTGCTCCAGTTCTCTGGAACTTGCTGCCGTTGGAAGTGAGAGAGGCCCCTACTATAGAGGCTTTTAAGAGCCGTCTGAAGACCTTTTTATTTATGCAGGCTTTTGGAAATTGAATTTTATGTATGTTATTTTAAGGAATGTATACGGTATGACACACTGTATAGTTTTGTGTGGCGCCCAGAGCCTTTGGGATTGGGCGTCTTTTTAAATAAAATTGACATTGACATTGACATTCTGTTCTGTGTCATCAATACCTCCCTTTTCCTATGTGTTATTCCTCTGCCAATACACGCCAGCATCCTATTTGCTTTACCTTTTGCCTTACAGCATTTGTCTCCTACTTTAAGATTATCTGAGATTATAACCCCAAGGTCTCTTTCCTGCCCTGTTATCTTTAATTGTTCGGCACCTAGAGTATGCTTTACTTTTTTATTCCATCTCAAATGCATAACCTTACACTTCTTCACATTGAACTTCAGTTGCCAAGTTTCACTCCATATTTGCAAATTATTTAAATCCCCTCTAATAGCCTCAACCCCTCCCTCGGTATCAACCCTATTTACATAATTTTGCATCATCTGCAGAAAGGGACATCATCCCTCCAATTCCCTCTGTTATATCTCCTACATATATTAAAAAGGATTGGCCCCCAAACTGACCCCTGTGGGACACTGCTTGTCACCCACGTTTCTCTTGAATATACCCCATTTACTACCATCCTTTGCCTTCTATTCTTCAGCCAGTTTTCCATCCATCTGGTGACTTTCTGGTCAGTTCCCAAATTCTCTGTTTTGTTTACTAACCTGCGATGAGGAACAGAGTCAAAGGCCTTACTAAAATACAGGTAGGGCACATCTGCTGCCCTCCTGATCAAATTATCTTTGTTACCGCATCAAAAAACTCAATCAGGTTTGTCTAACAAGCTCTCCCACTAGTGAATCCATGTTGTTTATCCTCTATCAGTTTGTTTTCTACCAAGCCATTTACCACTCTCTCCTTTATGAACACCTCCATCACCTTACCCACCACCGAAGTGAGGCTAACTGGTCTATAATTCCCTGCTTCCTCTCTACAACCTCCCTTGTTTATTGGCACCACATCAACCATTTTCCAGTCACTCAGAACCACTTCTGTATCCAGCGATAGGTTAAATAACACCAGTGGATTTGCAAGTTAATTCCTTCAGTACCCTAGGATGCAAATCATCTGGTCCCATCGCCTTATCTACTTAATTTACTCAGTTCCTCCTTTACCCTATCCTCTCTGAATGAACTTTGGTCAAACTCATATAAGTTACCTACCTTCTTAATGAACCCTGGTCCCTTACCCTCTCCTTCAACTGTGAATACAGAGCTAAAATACTCATTTAGTACTCTGCCGTATCAAAATCTTCCTCGACCTTTAAGTCTCCTGCTCCTTTCAGTTTGACAAGCCCCTGTCATGTTTTTCTTTTTACCCTACATACCTAAAAAAAAGTCTTATCCCCTGTTTTTGCCTTTTTAGCTATTCGTTCCTCTGTTCCTGCTTTTGCCTTTCTTATTACTTTTCCTGCTTTTCTCACCTTCACTTTATATATAATTTTATCTCCCACATGTTGAGATTTCATATACCTTTTAAGTGCTACCTTTTTAACCCTTATTGCTCCAACCACATCCTTATTAAACTATAGTGGCCTTTCCTTTTTTTTATTTTTCCCTATCTTTCTTACACATAGATCCATAGATTTTATTAAAGCTCCCTTAATACTTTTCCACAGTTCCTCAACCTCGAAAGTATATCTTTATTCTTTAATTTCTCTTTAAAGATCTTTCTCAATCTATCAAAATCAACCTGTCTGAAGTCCCAAACTTTCATACTGGTCTTGTTATCCTCCCTACTTGAATCTTGAAACTTACTACATTATGATCACTTGTTCCTAAGCAATCACGCGCTGCCACTTCCTCCACACTATCCCCGTTTGTAAGTACAAAATCAAGTATATTCTCCCCCTTGTAGGCTCTTTCACCATCTGCTGTAGGAATGAACCTCGTAGTGCCTCTAAAACCTCCCTGCTCCTTGCAGTTATTGTCTTAGGAGTTTCCTGGTCTACATCTGGCATATTTAGATCTTCCAATAGCACAAACTCTCCTTTTAATGCTATTTTTTCAGTAGCCTGCATCATTTGCTTGTCTACTTCCATTATTTGATTTGGTGGTCTGTATACCACCCCTATTCTTACTAACTTCCCTGGCATTTTTTCTAATGCAACACATGTAAATTCTACTTCCCCTGCATTAACTTGCTCTTCACTTGCATTTATGCTTTCCCTTCCATATAAAACAACCCCCCCCCCTTAGAAACATAGACTTTGATGGCAGATAAGGACCGCTTGGCCCACCTAGTCTGCCCATTTCCCTACCTAGAGGATAAGCTGCAGATCCTATTTAACCAACAGCCTATTTGTTCCTACCCCCCACAAAAATTGCCTTATGTCTGTCTCATGCATTCTTGAATTCAGTGTCAGTGTAGCAGTGTCAGTGGCTCAGTAGGTAGCACACTCGCCTCTGAGGCCGGGAGATCAGAGGGCTATGGGTTCAGTTCCCACATCTGGCACTTGAGCTAATATCCCAGTACTGACACTGTAGTGCAGCATGAGAGGGGTGCTGCACTTCTGAGGTGCCGTCTTTCGGATGAGACGTTAAACCAAGGTCCCATCTGCCTGGATTGGTGGTAGTTCAGGTGGATGTTAAAGATCCCATGGCACTTATCGAAAAGAGTAGGGGAATTTCCCCGGTGTCCTGGCCAAATTTCCCTCATTCACTATAAATACCACCAACAGCTTAATCTGGTTCAAGGTCAGTTGGCATTCATCTGTATCCCCCTCCCCCGGGTCGTGCCTGAAAATAGGCAGGATTTGTCTAGTGCACTTACCCGGTCAACAAAAACTAAATAAATAAATAAATAAATTCTCCCACCGTTTTAGACCCCACAACCTCGTCAGGAAGGCTGTTCCATGCGTCCACCACCCTGTCTGTGAAAAAATACTTCCTCACATTGCCTCTGAGCCCGTCCCCCCATTATATTCAAATTGTGTCCCCTTGTTCTTGCACATCTTTTTCTGAAAGATGCTACCCTCTTGGACTTTGTTGATTCCACTGAGGTACTTAAACGTTTCTATCATGTTCCCCCTCCCTCCTTTCCTCAAGGGTATACATATTAAGCTCCTTTAGTCTGTCCTCGTATGGCTTCTCTTGCAGACCCTGCACCATTTTAGTTGCCCTCCTCTGAACTGCCTCCATCCTGTCTATGTCCTTGCGGAGATGGGGTCTCCAGAACTGGACGCAGTACTCCAGATGGGGTCTCACCAACTGTCTGTACAGGGGGATAACAACTTCCTGTTTTCTGCTGCTGATGCCTCTCCCTGTACATCCCAGTATCCCACCCAGCCCTCTCTACCGCCTTCTCACATTGCTTGCCAACCTTAAGATCATCTGATATGATTACCCCCAGGTCCCTTTCCATTTTTGTTGTTTTACTACCTCCCCCATTGTGTAATCTTCCCCTGGGTTTTTGTTTCCCAGGTGCATTACTTTGCACTTCTTTGCATTGAATCCAAGCTGCCATACTTCTGACCATTCCTCCAACCTTGTCAAGTCCCTTCTCATCCTTTTCACGCCTCCTTATGTATCAACCCTGTTGCAGATCTTTGTGTCATCTCCAAAGAGGCATGCTTTTCTTTCCAGTCCGTCTGCAATGTCACTTATAAAGACAATAAAAAGGACTGGACCCAGTACTGAACCCTGCAGTACCCCACTAGTAACCCCTCTTTCTTCAGAGTGGACTCCATTTACAATTACCTTCTGTGTCCTGTTGTTCAGGCAATGTTTTACCAGGCTACCACCCTGGGACCCACTCCCAGGCTGGTTAATTTGACTACTAATCTTTTGTGTGGGACTGTGTCAAATGCCTTGCTAAAGTCTAGGTAGGCCATGTCCACAGCCCCTCCCTGGTCTACTACTTTGGTCACCCAGTCAAAGAAATCGGTTAGATTCGTTTGACATGACCTTCCCGCTGTGAACCTATGCTGCCTTAGGTCCTGTGTACCACTGGCCTCTAGGTACTCAACAGTTCTTTCCTTCAGAAGTGATTCCATCACTTTCTCTACCACAGAGGTCAAACTGACAGGTCTGTAGTTTCCTGCCTCTGTCCTGCTCCCACTTTTGTGAAGGGGAATCACTTCAGCCTTCTGCCAGTCCTCAGCTACCACACCATCCTCCCATGATTTGTTAAAAAGGGTAGTCAGTGGTGTCACTTGTTCTCTGCTCAATTCTTTTAGAATTCTGGGGTGAATTCCATCAGGCCCCATTGCTTTGTCCACCTTCAGTTTTAGGAGTTCTTTCAGAACCCTTTCTTCTGTGAAAGGACTGGGATCGACCCCCCTCTCCAGAATGCTTCTGTTAATTGGATTAGGCACCTCCCCACTTCCTCTTTTGTGAATACTGAACAAAGTATTCATTCAGTATCCTGCTTTTCATTGTCACTCTCTGCCCACCCACGTCCATTCTCTTCAGCCTCACTATTCCTCCCTTTGTCTTTCTACGCTCCCTGATACACCTATAAAATGTTTTATCCCCCCTTCTTAACAGAGTTGGCTATCTTTTCTTCAGTTTGGGCCTTTGCTATTCTGACTACCCTCCCTGCTTCCTTCTGCCTTAACTGGTACAGTCTCTGTCCTACTCCTTCTGTGTTTCCTTATGCTTCCTAAATGCTATCTTTTTCTCCCTAACCTTCACCGCCACCTCTTTTGAGAACCATTGTGGCTTTTTCTTTCGTTTTGATTGTTTATTTGCTTCACACAAAAACTTGTTGCCTCTGTGATGGCAGTTTTGATATTTCCCCATTGTTGCTCCACCTCTCCTTCTAGCCTGTTTGCTAGTGCTTTTCTGAGGCACTCTCCCATCTTGCCAAAGTCAGCTCTCCTGAAGTCCAGAACCATCACTTTTGTATGGCTTGACTCTGTAGCTGAGTTTGTCGTGAATCACACAGTTTGGTGGTCACTTGTTCCCAAATGGCTACCCACTTCTAGATCTGAGATCCTCTCACTGTCCCCATTTGAGAGTACGAGGTCTAAGATTGCTCCCTCACAAGCAGGTTCCAGAACTAGCTTTCTGAGGCATGCCACCTGAAGGGCATCAAGAATGGCCCTGCATTTGGATGTGGCTGCAGCAAAGGTGCTCCAGTTAACATCTGGCATATTAAGGTCCCCCATCAACAGTATCTCCCCTTCCTCGGCCATCCTAAGTATGCCTTCTATCATATCCTTGTCCATTCCCTCCCACTGACATGGGGGTCTGTATACAATCCCTGTGCGGATTGTGGTGCTATTTCCAGTCTCTAAGGTGACCCACAGTGCCTCCTCTCCTCTCTGTTTACTCTTTTGTTCAGTTGCTTTTATCCCTTCCCTTACATAGAGCTACTCCCCCCACTCTTCTGCCCTCCCTGTCTCTCCTGTAGGTTGTGTACCCTGGTATGTTAACGTCCCAATCACGGTTCTCTGTGTACCATGTTTCTGTGACTGCTACAATATCCAGGCATCCCTTTTCCATCAAGGCCACCAGTTCAGGGAGCTTGTTTCCCAGACTATGGGCGTTGATACTCATTACTTTCCATTTCTTGATGGCCTTACCCTTTTTTGCCCCTTCCCTGTCCTTATTGCGTTTGTCACTTTCTCCATTTACCCCTGCGCTTCTCCCTATCGCCATCTCTATGTTGGTGTCTACCTCACTTAGTACCCTGATTTCTTTTTGGGGGAGGCTAGGATTTCCCTGCTCCTTTCCAGTGCCTTCCCCCTTGGCTAGTTTAAATGCTTGCCAATGAAGCATTTAAACCTATCACCTAGGATCCTGGTTCCCCTCCTGGACAGATGCAGACCATCATGCCAGTATAGGCCTGCATCCCTCCAGGTGGACCCCCAGTCCCCAATGAAGCCAAATCCCTGAGCTCTGCACCAGTTTTTCAACCACTGATTGAATTCCATGGTGTGGAGCACCCTAGCCTCACCCGTGCCATAGACAGGCAGCACCTCCGAGAAGGTTACCGTGTGTGCTATTTGTCTAAGACCCCTCCCCATGTTCACAAACGCTTCTTGCACTGCTCTGATCCCTTTCTTAGCCAGGTCATTTGTCCCTAGGTGGACAATGACATCCAGCTCCCTCCCCTGTGCAGCTGCTCCTGCGATCCTGAGGATTCGCTCCCTGTCCTTGCAAGCCATGGCGCCAGGCAGGCACCTTACCTACCTCTCCCCTTCCTTCCCCAGTTCTACCTTCCTAACACTGGAGTCCCTCACAAGGAGTTGTTTCCTTCCCCTGTGGGGTCCCATGCCACCCTTCTATGGATCTCCTTTGTGGAGGTTCCCAGCATCCTCCTTGGTCTCCACTGTGGGTGCCTCCATAGAGGAACCACACTTTTCCAGAACGGCATAGAAATAGTGGAGTGGTACAGCTGGAGGGATGTGCCTCTGTTCCACCACCCTCATCCTCCCTGAGCCCACTGTGGTCCAACCGCTCCTCTTTCTTGGCAACCTATGAGGCAACGGCAGTGACCCTGGTGGTCCCTGGGTGGGATAGGAGGTCCCACAAATCCTGACCAACTCAGCCTGGAGATGAGCAACCTCCTCCCTCAGCCCAGAGAGGTGCCTGCAGATGGGACAACACTGCATCCTCCAGAACGTCTCCCGGAAGACTGCTGCTCCACAGCCACTACACTGCACCACTCCCATCATGTCTTTTTTCTGGCCCCCTAACTGTTGTTTGGAATATTTACTCTTGCCTCTATTTGTTTGTTTATTTTTTATTTTTTTCTCTCCCTACTTACTTACTGCCTCTGTGCCCGTTTAGCTCCTGATCTTCCTGTTCTGAGACAAGAAGTTCCTATATTTCTCAGTAGTCTCCTTACTTGCTCAAAGTCAGACCTCCAGCAGCTAGGGGGGGACGGAGGGCTGCTCTTGCCTTTCTAGGATGGTGAGTCTTTGGTGGCTCTGTGATCACTCACTTCCTGCTCCCAAACAGGAAGTTCCTGTTGTCAGTTAAATTCTGTGCCTATAAAAGTAGAACTGGTTTAGGGTGCGAGGGTGGAGGGGAGGGAAAGAGGGCAATATAGTCCCAGTAGAGAAGTTTTAGTTATACCAATAGCTCCTGGTGTTCTGTCTGTTCTCTGGCAGAAGCTGTCTAGGGCAATGTTCTTACCCACTCTATCCTTCCTGAATAACCTATAACCTGGTACATTTACCTTCCATGAACGATTTTCAGTCCACCAGGTCTCTGATATTGCCACAGTATCAAGGCAGTCATCTACCATCATGTATTCCAGATCTACCATCTTACTTACAAGACTCCTTCCTTTCCCATACATACCTCTCCATCTTGTACCCTTTTCATCCCTACCAGTCTGTCATTTTCTACCCTTATTTATATTTGAAGGAACACTAACTGGGCTATTCCATTCTGCTCCCCCACTAACTAGTTTAAATTTATCTCTTCCTTCACATATTTATCTAACTTATTACTTAATACCATTGGGCCTTTCCTGCTCAAGCGTAGTTATGCTAGTAGTATTCAGCTCAACAGGCTAGAAGTGCTGCACTCAATGAGAACGTTAGTCATCAAACAGTGCAAAGCTCTCAGTGAACTTGATCAGGAGTCTGCTTAATTGTGGATAATAAACTGAATCTAGGTAGTTAGAAATAGAGGATCTTACTTCGAGGGGGAGCTCTTGCAGCAGGTAATACCATTAGGACTATGCCGCCAGGCACTAGGACCCCACGGAAAACTTCTAGATAGCAGTACAGGTGGGGGACTGCCCTCTGACGTCGACTTCTCCCCGACATCCCCGATGGTATAAAGGGGGGGCGGTCCCCCGGCACCACCTCAGTTCTTTTTCCCGTTGTCTACCCACTAATTTCGGCTCCACGAATGCCTCTATTGCAGTTGCCATCATTTTGCGCCTCGTGCAGTTACAGTTCGTTTATTTCCTTCAAATATTTTCAGTATTAGTGCATGTCTTTTTCATCTTCACAGCGGCAGAAGTCGAAGTGTGTGTGCAGCAAGCAGATCCCGGCAAGGGACGGCCACTCTGCCTGATCTGCTTAGGCCCAAACCACTGGTCAGGTGACTGCCCACACTGCCAAAAATCTAACATTAAGACCTGCATCCGCGCCTTAAGACTCTCAAGGCCTACCTACTGGAACAAACAAGTGGCTGCCATGCAGAGAACCCATTCTGGACACAGCTCTTCCTTTTCGGCTAGGATTCCTCCCCCAAGGAGAAGAGATCGGGCGGGAAACACCACCACCAGAGATAAGGAGAGAGCCAGGTCAGAGTCCCACCCTAGGTCCCCTCACAAGCCCTCTGCATCTTCCATCTCCGGTGGGAGGTCAGACTCTGCCCCCCCCCCCCCGGGTTCAGCGGCTGTTACTGGGGCTTTTTCACAGAAGAGTACCGCCTCCACTCGCTCCAAAGGCAAGGAGTCTTCCAGTCATGGACGTTCATCCGCCCCAATGTCCCTGGCTCTAAGGCCCCACAAGCAAACGCTTGGGTCGGTGCCAGAGGGACAGGCGTCTTCTTTGGGCGGGAAAGCAGACTCTGCTGCCTGAAAGTCCTCAGGGTCATCCGGTAGACACAGTGGGTCGGGCGACTCCTCCAGACACCAGGAGGCTGTCGAACACGAATGCCTCCTCCGCCCAAAAATAGGGTGACGTTGGCCTCGGAGGGTCAACAGACTACAGGCCCCTCCAACTCGGTGTTGGACACGGACCAGGCACCCCTGCGGAAGCGGCCGTCTGCTCTGAAAGAGTGGGCGTCGGATAAGACACCCAGCATGCCAAAGGATCGGACGCTCCGAGCCTGTAGATAACCGGCTGCCCCCTCCACCTCAGCCTCCTCCTAAGGAGCCAGACGCCAGACCCCAAGGAAGCTTGGCATCACTGGATAAGGCCCCACCGGCTTCAACGCCTGAGACATCCAAAGGCAAGTAGCCGAGGACCAGGCGACAGCCCCTAAGATGCCACAAGGTTCGCCACCGGGCCCCTCGAACAGCCCTACTCCACTGCCACCACAACTGGTTGTACCTTTGGTGGAATTAGGGGCCCTCTTCAACTCCTGGTGGAACACCATCAAGGGGCACTTGTTGCCAAGACCAAGGGAATCATCTCCTGCCTCTAAAGGACTCCCGGCCCCTACCCCTGCCTAGGGAGCCCTCGCTTCAGACAACGTCCCTGTACACCGGCTCGTCCATCCAGGGGTGATGACCAGGGGTCGCCGGCTCCCAGTGGTCGCAAAAGGCACCCTTTGTTCCCTCCTTCAGGGGACGTCTGCACTCTTCCTCAGGGGAAGATGAAGGGGACTCTAACTCAGATTATTCATCAGAGGACGAACCGCCCCTACCGCCTACGGATCACAAGAGGGACTCCCCAAGGTCACTTCCAGATGATCTGTCTTTCCTGGACATGATAATACACATCCAGGCCCTAAATCAGTGGGACACAGAAGAGCTTAATCCAGAATGTCACCATCTGGTTAAGTTCCTCGGAGCGAACGACCCAAAGCCTCCAGTCATCTCTCCCCCCCCCCCCCCAAACCTTCCAGGATGTCATAAAGTTTTCCTGGAAGCACCCGTCTACCACCGCAACTGTGCCCAGAAAAACGGATCGGCTTTACAAAACACCAAAAGGGGAGCCCCATTTTAGTGAACAGCTGAATGCTGGCTCAGTGGTGCTCACGGCAGCACACGGCAGAGTGCAGCAGCCAAGGCACATGAGCTGTCGGCCTCCAGACCCTGAGTCAAAGAAGCTGGACCAGAGGGACCGTAAGGTCTACTCCTCAGCCACCTGCACCATCAGGTCACTGAATTTTTTGGCACATATGGTTATGTACCAAAAATCCCCTTGGAGAAAGGCTTTGGATTTGGTGAAGACCCAACCAGGCTCGGATGGCAAGTCAGAGTCCATGGCTGTCATCCAGTCAGGAATTGATGTTGGCAGGCATGTGCTGTGGAGCTCTTATGATTCGACAGCCAGGGCAGCAGCAGCAAGGGTATGCATGAGAAGACACGCCTGGCTGCAGCTCTCTGGTTTCCATCAGGACTTACATGATGGAATACTGGATACACCTTTTCGAGGGTCGGTTCTTTTTGATACGGGCACAAAGAAGCTGATCACAGGGCTTCAGGATTTGGGCAAGGGGGTTTCCAACGTACATAGAATGTACAAGTCTTAACCAGCCATAGTTCAGTGCCGCCCTTTTCGTAAGAACCAGGGCCAACAAGGCAGGCACCAGCAGTAAAAAGGGAGATTCAAAAGAAGAGGCCCTCCTCTTGCTTCAGGTACCTAGGGTCCCAAAAGTGCCAAGACAGCCAGAGCCCCCTTCCCTACCCCCTCCACCTCGGCATGACTCCCTGCCAGTCTTCCTTCCTCCTGTGGAGGCAGAAGGGGAGGCTGTAGGAGGGAGGTTCTCCCTCTTCCGATCAGGGTGATCCAGTATCACCACAGACCAATGGGTCCTTCAGATTGGTGAAACGGGATACTCTCTGGAGTTCATCCAGATTCCACAGGACAGCCCACCCTTTCCCTCCCACTGTACCCCCTTCCACGTGGCTCTCCCGTGAGCAGAGATACAGGCATTGCTCGAGGAAAGAGCAATTCAGATATTATCCCCAGCTCAAAGGGGCAGGGGGTATTATTCCCACTTCTTCCTAGTCCTGAAGAAGACATGGGACCTCCATCCCATTCTGGATCTAAGCCAGCTGAACACTTTCATCGAGTACAGAAGGTCGGAATGGTGACACTGGCAAACCTGTTGCTCATGCTGTACCAAAGAGACTGGCTCTGCTCCCTGGACATGCAGGATGCTTACATGCATATAGATTCTGCCGTCCCACAGGAAGTATCTCCACTTCACCTTCCAAGGAGAACACTTCCAGTTCAGAGTGCTACTATTCAGCCTTTCGTCGGCACCAAGCGGTCTTTACCAAGTGCCAGACAGTAGTGGCTGCAGCTCTCAGGAGAAAGAGTCGTTATGTTTACCCTTACCTGGACGATTGGCTTCTCACAGCTTCATCAGAAGACCAGCTGTCACTCTCAACCAGGATATAGACCTGCCTATGTACTATCCAAATCACTGTAATGGGGGGGGGGGCCCTGTTGCACACTCTGGATGTGCATAGGTGTCTCCGATATTACTGGACCAGAACCAAGACACATCGTAAGTCAGACCAGCTCTTTGTTTCCCACACACAAAGGATGCCTGGTGCTCCTGTTTTCAAAAAGTCACTTTCTCGATGGCTGGTAAAGTGTATTATGTTCCGTTACCAGAAGCACAACAAGATTTTACCAGGACTGGTAAAAGGTCATTCTACGAGGGAGGTGGCTACCTCCTTCGCTGCACTCAAAAATGTCTCCACTTCAGCCATCTGTGCGGCAGCAAGCTGGAGTACTGTACACACCTTTATCAGGCACTACAGTTTGGATATTTCCTCTAGACACAGAGCTGGTTTTGGTTTGGCGGTCCTTCAAGGACTTTTTCCTGAAGTCTGAGACATCTCTTCTATCCTCCTCCCGATAATAATTTGTTCCCTTACTGCTTGGGAATCAGTCCTAATGGTGTAACCTGCTGCAAGAGCTGTTTCTCGAAGTAAGATAGTACAGTTATGTAAGAACTTGCTGTAACAGTAGATCTTCGGGAACAGCTCTTGCAGCAGGTAGTTTCCTTCCCACCTTCCCCTCTGGAGGTTGAGTCTTCTGACCTATTTCTGGGCTACTGCGTCTTTTGACGTCTATTACAAACCTTCCTTTGGAAGTGGATCCTCGGTCTCCCCTTCAGATGTCACCTTTGGGCCGGGAGTCTCCGGTGGGAGAACTGGGGATGCTGGGGGACTGCCCCCTTTTATGTGATGCCTGACGTCTGGGAGAAGCAGACCTGCTAGCTAGAAAATTTCCGTGGGGTCCTGGTGCCCGCTTTGCTCAGTCTTAATGGTGTAACATGCTGCAAGAGCTGTTCTCGAAGATCTATTGTTACGGTAAGTTCTTACATAACTGTACTTTACGCAAGAACTTACTTTAATAGTAGATCTTCAAGAGGAGCTCTTGCAGCAGGTGGTTTTCCCCTCCACCTTCCCCCGGGGTTTTGTAACTGTACTTCTCTCTGGGGGACGAGAGATTCTCCTCGGTTCCCCATCCTATACATCAACCGATCTCCAGCGGGAGAACTAAGATGGTGCCAAGGGACTCACCCTTTATACCATTGGAGACGTCTGGGCGGAGCCGACGTCAGGGGGTGGTCCCTGCCTGCACTGCTAGGTAGAAGTTTTCCGTGAGGTCCTAGTGCTTGACATAGTCCTAATGGTGTCACCTGCTGCAAGAGCTCCTCCCCAAGATCTACTGTTACGGACGTTCTTACATAACTATACACGTCATCGTAACCATAGATGTTACTTTGAGAGGCCTCTTGCAGTAGGTACTAACAGGTAGGACTGAAGCTGGCAGATGTCCGGATCACACAGAAAACTTTTTCGCTAGCAGTGTCTGGCGGTGACCGCCCCCGACATCATGTGACCGACGTCAGCGTGGCACTGTATAAGGAGTGGTCCCCATACCCACCCTCCAGTTCTTTCCCGCCGTTGACCTGCGCACGTTGGACCTCGTGGAGAACGTTGCTGTCTGTTGACACCATCTTGGATGAGTATCTCTCATTATTTATTAATGTTTAAATCATCTATTTACAGTTTAAAATACTGGTTTATATTGTTCTGTGCATGTCGTCTCCGACGCCTTCCGAATCGCATAAAAACAAATGCGGCTCCTGCGGGACTCAACTCCCTTACAAGGACGGCCATTTCCTCTGTCTGTTCTGTCTGGGCCCAGACC
This sequence comes from Neoceratodus forsteri, assembly GCA_016271365.2. Taxonomy (NCBI): domain Eukaryota; kingdom Metazoa; phylum Chordata; order Ceratodontiformes; family Ceratodontidae; genus Neoceratodus; species Neoceratodus forsteri. The sequence continues at coordinate 393,398,655 of CM057449.1, forward strand.
ACAGGACTGAGGAGTGTGACCACTGCAAAAAGTTCAACAAGGCCACACAAAAACGCTGTCAGCAGTCTCTGGAAGCCCATATTTTGAAACAGAAACTGGCTTTTATGGAGAAGGAGTTGAATAAACTCAGTAGCTCTTCTTCCTCTCTGGAGGGCCATCATAAGAAGGACAAGGAGAGACATCGGGGCCGGGAAAGGTCCCTATCGAGGCCACTACACCAGTCTGGTGTTGCGGCCCTGAAGGTGGCTTCCTCTCCGTGGAAATAATCTTCATCCATGACCATTTTGGAGATCACCAAACAGCCACTGGCCCCCCCCCCGTCAGGCCCGGGCTTGGACCCAAGGGGAGCCTCCGGGGAAAAGGAGGCACCCACTCCCACTCAATCTCTCAAGATCAAGAGGCCTAGTGGCTCGAGTGGGATCGGTAAGCCGAGCAACGGCTCCTCCGCCCACACGCACCAGGCTGCTAAGTCGCCCACTGGCTCCTCCAACTGCCGCATAGCCCCAGATCCTCTGTTAGGCCCCAATAACAGGCCTGACGTCGGGGTTCCGGACCAGCTGCCGGCAGCCCCGCAGCTGACACCAGAGTATACTCCAGCTTCTCCATCTCTTCCGCCAGAGGAGATCCCTCCGTCTTCCCCGGGTCCCGAGGTTCCAGAGGGGGGAGAGGGACCACTGTCTGGGCCTTTTCATCCCGATGCTGGAACACCCTACACCAGGGATACCGCCGGACTGTGCTAAGGTCGCGCCAGTTATCCCAGGCCCTTCGACCCCCGAAGGGCCGCCATCCGGTCCAACGCTTATCCCATTGGGACTGTCTGGGATTCTACTCCCCACCTCCGGACCTACATCAGGGCCATCAGTACCCCCATCAGGGCCTATTCTCGAGCCTTCAGTCCTGCCATCAGGCCCAACACCCAGGCCTTCGGTGCCTCCATATGGGCCGACACCGGACTACCTGACGCCAGCATATCCTTCGACAGGATACCCGCACCTGCTTTTTCTCCTCAGGGTTTTAATTATCCCTACTATCAGGGCTACCCGGGCTTTGGGCATCACAACCCTCCTCCCCGTCTCCGCTAACTCTGCCTCAGCCACAGGTAGACCTCCAGGGTTTGCTCCGTTCATGGTGAAATGAAGCACAATTGCAGCTCACCTTGGGGCTGGAAAGGAGGCAGCCGCTATCGGCCCCCGATGCCCGCTGCGGAACCTATCTTGTCGAGACAACTCCCGTCGCCGGGTCTTAGACCTTCGATGTCCAGTAGGGTGGTGGACCAGATGTTTCCTTCAACGTGGGCCACCGAATTTAACAGGCATTCGCGTCTGTCTAGACCAGTAGAAATCCAACTACCAGCTCTCGGTTCCTCCAATGACAGTCGTTCATTGGACTCAGAGAGTGACTCTAACTCCGACTCTTGATGACTAAGTCCCCATCGCTGGAGGAACCTAAACCTAAGGAGTCTCCCAAGTCTCCTCCAGAGGATCCGTCCTTTATGGATCTCTTAAGGAAGATCCAGACAGCATATGACCAGTATACAGAAGCACAGGATCTGCAAAGGGAGAGACTAGCGGAACACTTAGAATTACCGGACCTGTCACCACCCTCATTCAGCCCTGGATAGGGCCACATGAGGATTTGGCTACTACCATCTGGAAGCAACCAGCCTCACTGGCACCTGTGGCCAGGAAGGCAGACAAAATCTACCATAAACCCTGAAGGAAGAGACCACTTGAGCGCTCATCCTAAAACAGCCCATGACAGATCACCAAACCAAAACACCTTAGCACTTCGCCTCCGGATAAGTCTAAGGTCCTCGAACAATATGGGAAGAAGGTTTACTCTTCTTCCACGTTGGCCATCAGAGCACATAATTACGTGGCTCACATGGGGTCTACCTAAAATTAATTCTGGGACAACTGGAGTCCAAGACTGATTCTCTGCAGGGCTCACAGCTCAAGGAGGAGATGGCAGGCATGGTCAGATCGGCAGGATCTGCCAGCAGATGCACCTTGCGGGCCACCTATGATGCAGTGGACGCCTTGGCCAGAAGCACAACTACTGCCATTAGCTTGCGAAAGCACGCATGGCTCAGGATTTCAGGCCTAGCGCCTTAAGTCCAGATGGCTATACAAGATGCCCCCTTCAGGGGTCCAGTCTTGTTTGGAGGGGATGTGAAGGACATTATTACAGACTTACAGGACAAGGGCAAGGCTTTGCACGCTGTCCAGTTCATGTACAAACCCCCTCAGAAATAAAAGCAACAGCCATTTCATAGACAGCAACACCATCAACAAAGACAGCCTCAGACCCCACGTCAGAATAAACGTCTGGCCCCCTCGGTGGGCACGGCTCCCCTGGCCAAGTCACATTGAGCTGCAGGCGCCACAACCTCCATCCTCCCCACTGTCTCCTGACTCACTGGACTCCCTTCCCCTGGAGTGGGTCCCAGAGGAAGCGGTGGGAGAAAGGTTAAAAAAAAAAAAAACACCTACCGAGTTGGGAGGCAATAACAGACTCGTGGGTACTCCAACTGGTGGCCCAAGGACACACCATAGAGTTCATAGAGAGACCGCCTTCAAACCCTCCAGGTCACTCATTTTACCCTCTCGACCACATTCCGCTGGTAAAAGAAAAAATAAGCTCACTTCTAACAAAGGCAGCAATACAACCTGTCCCCAAACATCAACAGGGGAAAGGGTTTTATTCACTCTTCTTCCTGGTACCCAAGAAGACAGGTGACCTCAGACCAACCTGAGTTCTCTGAACCTCTTTGTGGAATACAAAAGGTTCCGGATGCTATCTCCACTGAGCTTGATTCCTCTCTTACAGCAGAATCATTGGCTCTGCGCACTGGATATGCAGGATGCTTACCTGCACATCCCTGTTTTTCTGCCACACCGCAAATATCTCAGATTCTGTTGTCTGGGAGAGCATTTTCAGTTCAAAGCTCTTCCTTTTGGCAGCACCCAGAGTGTTCACGAAATGCCTGCAGTGGTTGCAGTGGCGCTGCACAGAAAGGGGATCCAGGTGTTCCCATACCTCGACGACTGGCTCCTTTCAGCCTCATTGAGGGACAGTTTGGCCAAGGCTTTGGCCACCACCCTGGACATACTTCACCAAGTGGGAATTACAGTCAACTACACCAAATCCCATATCTGTCCCAACCAACAGCTCCAGTTTATTGGGACAGTACTGGATACTGTCCAGGGCAAAGCATTTCTACTGTTAGGATGGACACCCTGCAGGAACAGGCACATTTAGTGGCTTCCAGGAGAAGGACATCGGCAAGATCCATCCTTCGCCTTCTCTGACTCATGGCTGCAACAATCTCTACGCTGCCCCTGGCCAGACTCCATATGAGGGTCACACAGTGGACTCTCAGGGTACAGTGGGACCAGACGATCTGAACCATGAGATCCTGGTCTCAGACCCGATGGCTCAAGACCTGTTGTGGTGGCAGGACCGAGCAAATCTCATCCAGGGGGTCCCGTTCCGCCCAGACATCCCTTCCCAGACCCTGATAATGGATGCCTCTGGCCTGGGTTGGGGAGCACACCTGGGTGCTCACAGGACTCCAGGCTCATGGTCCAGCAGCTCTCTCTCTCTCTCTCTCCACATCAATATATTGGAGATGCGAGCGGTGCGGAATGCTCTGTAAGCTTTCCAGCACCTCATTCTACCATGACATCTCATGGTCCAGACCAACAATATGTGCGTGGTCTGGTACACGAACAAACAAGGCGGAACTTGCTTGTAACCCCTCTGTCGCAAAGTCATGAGAGTGTGGTACTGGGCAACCAGTTACAACCTTCACCTCACTGTGGTCCATGTTCCAGGAATTCAGAACATCCTGGCAGACGTTCTCAGCTGCACTCAGGCCAGAGCCCACGAGTGGGAACTGAGGCAGTCCGTGATGGACGACATCTTCTTGAGATGGGGCAGACTAGATCTAGATCTATTCACCTCCCCATCCAACGCAAAGCTACTAGCTTTCTGCTCGCTCGCTCCAGGGCGTGGTGATCTTACTTCGAGAAACAGTCTTTGCAGCAGGTTGCACCATTAGGATTGAAGCCGGCAGGCGCCAGGATCCCACAGAACTTTTCTAGCTAGCAGTATCCAGCGGGGACTGCCCCCGACGTCGGCCCCGCCCCCGATGTCAGGCATCATATAAAAGGGGGCCGTCCCCTAGAATCCCCAGTTCTTTTCCCACTGTCGACTCACCAGCATCGGCCTCATCGGTCCTACTCCCAGCGCATTTGACGACTTTCTGTAGAACTTTAAGTCTTACTACTAAATGTCGGCATCTCAACTCCTCTTTCTTCAAAGGACATCCCTCCAAGTGTGCCTGCGGCAAATGGATCCCTTTCAAGGATCTCCATTCGTCCTGCCTGTGGTGCTTAGGCCCAGAACACGACACCATGGCCTGTTCCTTTTGCCAGTGGTTCAACAGTCGCACCCGGATCCACCGCCAGAAGGCACTTCAGGGGTTCCTCTTAGAAGAAAAGTTAAAAAGCATGGATCAAGACCCTGCCTGCAGAGGTGAGTCTACCTCTAAGTCCCATAGGCACCGGGACAAGCATCGGGAGAAGGCCAGGTCCAGATCCTCTAACCGGGCCTTGGACTCGCGCACCAGCTCAGGCTCCACTCGCTCAGACCGCTCTCCCTCCAGGGCACACTCTCAGCCCCCTCCAGTAAAGGTCAAGTCTTCAGGCAGCACTTCCGCTTCTCTGCATCCCATCAAGTTCCAGGCCTTCGGCTTCCTCAACACCCTCCCGGGCCTCCTGGAAGTCTTAAGAACGTCACCAGTCCAAGTCCTCATCAAAACAAGCTTCCTCAGAGAGACGCTGGGACTCCAACGCCAGATCTTCCTCCTAGGGGTCCGGATCCCCCACTCAGGATTACTAAGGACCTGACGTCCCTAAAACGGATGACTGACCCGAAGCAGGCTTCTGACCCTTCATCGGTCAGACGCCCATTGGACCAGACGTCGGCTAAGCACCCGAGATCAGTGAGACATTCGCCGGAGCCGAAGACTGCCTCCCTGTCACCGGTGGACACCAGTTGCCAAGACTCTACACAGGAGGACCTGACGTTGCCTGATGATCACGCAGGCGACAGTGAGGATGTCAGGCTTCCACAGGAGCCTTCGCCAAACCCAGTGACGCCCTCGGACCCGACGCCTGATACCGGCAACAGACCACCGGTGCCAGGTCCGTCATCCTGTATGAATATTCAAGAGGTCAAAGATCTCTTTACCTTTTGGTGGGACACAATAAAGAAGGATGTGATCCCAGTCAAACCTCCTCCTCCTACTCCTTCACCTCCTACTCCCCCCCCCCCCACTGCAGGGACCAGCAAGAAGACCACCAACCCCCAAGGAGCACACCCCACCTCCTAGGGGAAGATCCAAAGAACGGAGAAGGCCCCCTTCAAGTTCTTCCTCAGGGTCTCCCAGTCCTAAGCGCCCCCGACGTCGACGGTCCACTCCGCAGGAGGATGATTCTAGACCTGACACCTCAGATACCTCCAGGTCTCCTTCTCCAATCAGCATCCCATCACCTGACCCACAAGACCTGCCCAGGTCACCTCCAGATGATCCCTCCTTTTCCAAAATCATGAGGCACATCCACGAGAACATGGGATGGGATTCGGAAGATCTCGACCCCGAGAGACAGCGCCTAGCTCGTTACCTTTGGCAGAAGGACCCTAAGCCTGTGGTGGTGCCACCTTGGTGAGACACCTTCGCGGATGTCACCAAGGCTGCGTGGAAGCATCCGTACTTCCTTGTGACGAAGAAGAGCGACCACCTGTACAGAGCCCCGACAGAGGACCAGTACTTGGCGCAACAACCCCTGACTGATTCCCTGGTCATTACGGCCTCCCATGATAGGTCTCAACGACCACAGCATCTGAGTACACAGCCACCGTACCAGGAATCCAAGCAGTTGGATGCCCTGAGGAGGCGCATGTATGTGGCTGCTACATGCTCCATCAGGTCCTTGAACTGTCTGTCTCATATGGTTCAGTTTCAGAATGCCCTGTGGGAATAGGGTCAGGACCTGGTTGACAAACTACCGGATGGTGAGCAGAAGGTGGAGCTCTTGAACCTCCTCCGCACAGGGTCGGACGTGGAGACCCAAGTGTTAAGAGCCACTTATGATTCTGCGGACTCGTCCGCCAGGGGCGCAGCTTCAGGCGTCTGTCTCCGGAGACACTTCTGGCTCCGTGTCGCTGGTTTTACCCCGGACGTACAAAAGAGTATCCTGGACATCCCTTGTAAGGGAGAGGTCCTGTTTGGTGAACCCTCTGAAAAGGTCATCACCAAACTTCAGGACGCCGGGAAGGCAGTAAGGTCTGTACAGGCCATGTACAGACCCAAATCTGGTTCCTTTCATAGGAACCAGAACCGTTTTCGTGTCCAGCAACAACGACAGCAGCCACATTCCGGCCAGCAGCAAAGGGGCACTTTCCACCGTAAGGCCCAACCTAAGTCTTCCCCAGGCTGAGGTCAGCGGTATGTCAAACCGGCCCGGCCTGCGGGGGGCAATGCCACCACAGCATGACTCCTTCCCGGGCCCCGGCCCTCCTCTGGCTCAATGGGCATAAAAGGTCGGAGGTCGCATCGCTCGCCACTTTTCAGGGTGGCAGTCTATTACCGCCGACTGGTGGGTCCTTTGAATGGTCAAGAGAGGTCACTTTATAGAATTCCTCTACCACCCACCGTCAAGACCTCCCCTGCTTTCCCGTTATTCGGGTCAGCATGCACTGCTCATACAGCAGGAGGTGCTCACGCTTCTGGGAAAGGAAGCTATAGAGCACGTACCAGGGAACCAGAGAGGTGCAGGTTACTATTCCCACTTCTTTCTGGTTCCCAAAAAGACAGGGGACCTCCGTCCGATACTGGATCTCAGCGATCTCAACGCTTTGGTCCTCTACAGACGCTTCCGCTTGGTGACCCTTCCCGGTTTGATACCCATGCTCAAGCAGGACGCCTTCCTAGCATCCTTGGTCATGCAGGATGCGTGCCTGCACGTACCAGTTGCTCGAGCACACAGGAAGTTCTTGCGCTTCGAATTTCTAGGTCGCCATTATCAGTTCGAGCCTCCATTGGACTGTCATCGGCACCCTCGGTGTTACTTGGTGCACATTCCCTTAATCGCCCCCTAATCTTGATGCTGTGTCCTCTTGTCCTACTATTTTTCTTATATTTAAACATGTTGAACTCTTTCACCTTATTAATGCCCTTAAGGTGTTTGAATGCCCTCGATCATATCACTTCTCTCCTCCTTTGCTCAAGGTATACCTATTGAGCTCTGTTAATCTGTTCTCATATGTCTTCTGATGCAGTCCTGGCACCATTTTGATTGCCTTCTCTGGACTGCCTCAATTTAGTTAATGTCCTTGTGAAGGTGTGGCCTCAATACTCCGCAGTACTCAGATGGGGCCTAACCAGTGTCTTGTAAGAGGATTATTACCTCCCTCTTACGATTTGTGATACCCTACTAATACACCTAACACCCCTAGCCTTACCTACTGCTTTAGGAGGTCTGCCTGGATGATTTCAGGTGATCAGTGATATGATGCACAAGTCTCTTTCTTCCTTTGTGACTGCTGCAACTCCTCCCAGCCTATAGGTGGCTTAGGTTTCTCTTCCTATGTGCATGATTTTGCACTTCTTTGCATTAAATCCCAGTTGCCACTCTTCTGACCATTTTGCTAGTTTATCAGATCTCTTCTCATTCTGCCCACCCCATCTGGATCATCTACTCTGTTGCGGATCTTGGTGTCATCTGCAAACAGACAAACCTTACCCTCCAGTCCATCTGCAATGTCATTGATGAAGATATTGAAGAGGACTGGCCCCAGGACTGATCCCTGAGGTACCCCACTGTGACTTGCATCTCTTCTGACTGTATACCATTTATCACCACTCTCTGTTTTCTGCCCGTCAACCAGTTTGCCACCCAGTTGACCAACTTCTGACCCACGAGCCTACCCAGCTTATTTATCAATCTTCTATGTGGAACAGTGTCAAAGCTCTGCTGAAGTCAGGTAAGCGATATCAACTCTCCCCTTGGTCCACCACTCTGGTTACCCAGTCAAAAGAAATCTATGAGATTAGTTTGACAGGACCTTCCTTTGTAAACCCATGCTGTCTTGGATCCTGTGCCCTATGGATTCCAGGTGTTGCACTATCCTTTCCTTAAGGTGCCTCCATAATCTTGCCCATTACTGAGGTAAGACTGACTGGTCTGTAGTTCCCGCCTCTTCCTGCTACCACTCTTGTGGGCGGGATCACATGAGCCCTTCTCCAGTCTTCTGGGACCTCTCCCTGTGCTCAGAGACTCACTAAACAGTTCTGCTAATGGCTCTGCTAGTTCCACCTTTAGCTCCTTAAGTACCCTGGGATGTATGCCATCAGGTCCCATTGCCTTATCCACCCTGAGCTTAGCAAGCTCTTGTAGGACCCTTTCTTTTGTGAGAGGGTAGTGCTCAGCTCCCTCCCCTGTGTCCATGATGCTGGAGCTGTGGGCCTGCCTACCCTACCTTCTCTTCAGTAAATACTGAGCAAAAAGTATCTATTTAGGATAGATGCCTTTACAGGGTCCTCCTCCTCACATGCTCCCTTTTTCCATTAAGCTTAGCAATACCCCCTCTGGACTTTCTCCTTTCACTAATGTATCTATAGAAAGTCTTGTCACCTTCTTTTACTGTTCGTGCTAGTGTGTCCTCAGTTTGGGACTTTGCCTGCCTTACTGCCTTCCCTGCTTCCCTTAGGGCAGTTTGGTATGCCTCCTATCTTCATCCTGCTGTGTTCCCTTATATTTCCTGAAGGCCAGCCTTTTGGCTCTGACCTTTTCTGCTACTGTATTTGAGAACCAAAGTGGTTTCCTTCTTTTGCACTTCCTTTCTGTCTAACACAATGGGATGTTGCTTCATGTATTGCATCCTTAATGCTTGCCCACTTTGCCTGTACCCCCTCACCTGTGTTTCTTTTGCCAGGGCTAGCTTAACTCTGTTGGCATCTTATCAAAGTCAGCCCTCTGAAGTCCCATATTTTTGCCCTGGAATGGATAATTTAGATGTAGTAGCCAATTGAACCATACCAGTGATGGTCACTGGCCCCCAGGTGACCTTCTACCTGGAGATCTGTGATCCCTTCCTTGTTAGTCAGTACTAGATCTAGGATAGCCCTGTCTCTTGTGGGTTGCTGTACCAGTTGTTTGGAGGCCCCCCTGCAGGAATCCACAATATGTCTTAGTTCTGGCAGATGTTCCTGCTGGTATTGACCAATCTGTATCCGCATGTTGAAGTCTCCCATTATCAGAACTCTCCTTTAGCTGTCATGTTTTGTATATCTTTAACAGTAATGTGTCTATGTTCTTCCCCTGGTCTGGGGGCCTGTAGACAACCCCAGTTCTTATGGCTGTCCCATTTCCTGTTTCCAGGGTGACCCACAGTTCTTCTGGCTCCTTATGTGTATTCTGAATTTCTGTAGCTTTGATATTTTCATTGACATACAGGGACACTCCTCCCCCCCTTTTTGCACCTCACTGTACTCCGTCCCTGTTCGGGACATTGGGCATCATTATCAGTCATGAGAAGTCACACCTGGTTCCGTCACAGAATCTGCAGTTCATAGCCGCAGTTCTGGACACCGTCCAGGGAGGAGCTTTTCTGCCCCAGGACTGAGCGGAACATATCAGATCCCTCATCAGGGACATCCTGGCAAAGAAGACAGTCCCAGCCAGACTGGTCCTTTGCCTGCTTGGACGCATGGCTGCGGCCATTGCAACAGTCCCCTTAGCCCGTCTCCACATACGGGTGACCCAGTGGATGTTACGGGTTCAATGGGATCAGAAGCAAGACCATTTGCAGCTTCCAATTCAGATCACGAATGCCGTAATCCGGGATTGGCAATGGTGGCTAGATTCAAAGAACCTGTCAGCGGGGTCCCCTTCATTGCGCCGTCTCCGATTGTGACACTCTCCACGGATGCCTCAGGGTTCGGTTGGGGAGCACACCTCAACAGGGTCAGGCCTCAGGGCTCGTGGACACACCAGGAAGCTCATCTCCATATAATTATTTTGGAAATGAGGGCAACTCTTTATGCCCTGCAGGTCTTCCAGTCGGAGATCCCACCGGGTACTCTCCTGTTACAAACAGACAATACCGCAGTGATGTATTACCTCAACAAACAAGGAGGCACCCATTCCTACCCGCTTTGCAGGGAGGCCATGAGGGTGTGGGATTGGGTTCTACAACACAGCGCAAACCTCATTGCTGTTCATGTCCCAGGAGTGTACAATGTCATCGCAGATAGCCTGAGCCGCTCTCAGGCCAGAGTCCACGAGTGGGAACTACTCCAGGAGGTAGTAGAGGATCTGTTTTTCACAGATAGGACACACCAGAGTTAGACCTTTTCACGTCCCCTTCCAACGCAAAACTGCCCAATTTCTGCTCGCTAGATCTAGGGCCTGGTGTTTTCTGGCGAGACGCGTTGTCCATCTCCTGGACGGGCAGATTCCTCTGCGTTTCCTCCCTTCCCGTTGATCAGAAGGTCCTTTTGGAAACTCAGCAGAGAGCGAGGCGGCGCTGATATTTCAGCGCCTTTTGGCCCAAATAGATTTGGTTCCCTCTGCTACACCAGCTGTCCCAGGAACCTCTGGGTGCCTCTGCCAATCAGCTCTCACTTATTGTCCCAGGAGGCATGTTCTTTGGTCCATCCAGACCTTCACTCTCTGAACCTGCACGCCTGGCTGCTAGAGACATAGCTATCATGCAGTACGGGGTCTCGCAAGAGGTAGCAGATGTTCTGGCGGCTGCTAGAAAACCGGCCACTCACGTCACATATGCCATGAAATGGTGCAGATTTTGCCTCTGGGCTCAAGCACAAGGACTTTCCCCGATGGATTTTCCAGAAAGGTTGGTCCTGAACTACCTTCTGTCTCTCTTCCAGGCAGGCTTGGCCTACTCCTCTATTAAAGTACTCCTTTGTGCCATCTCAGCCTATCATACACCTATAGGCAGACGTCCCATAACTCAGTTGGACACAGCACAAGCCTTCCTGAGAGGTGTTCTCCACCTTAGACCTCCGATTAAGGATCCTATTCCTCCATGGGATTTACCCTTTGTCCTGGAGCAGCTCACGCTGCCGCCATTTGAACCAGCCGCGGATTGCGAGCTGTCTCCTAACATGGAAGACGTTATTTTTAGTTGCTGTTACTTCGGCCAGAAGGATCTCTGAACTTCACGCACTGATGTGCAAAGAACCTTATTTGGTTTTTCACCAGGACAGGGTGTCCCTAAGAACAAATCCAAAGTTCTAGGGACATGGATATGTTGTTCATCCACACTCATTGGCAGTATCCTTGCCGCTTTAAATCTTGCCGGAAGGTCTTCAAGCTTGCTCCTCCCACCCACCCGGGTGGTATAACTCTCGGCTCCGCCCCATGACGCCAGATCTTCCTTACCGCTTGGAAGCTCAGGTTCCTCCTTAACGCTCTCGCTTGCACTGGTTCCTATTTCTCCGTTTATTGATTTAAAATAACATTTTGCAAAAGACTTTGGTCTTGATCCCTCAGTGACTGCGATGGATACGTCGACTCCTGGTTGGAATGCCCATGCGGTATGAAGATGCTCCGAACGGATCCACACTCCCGTGTGTCTACTATGGCCTTGGACACGGCCCGCAGGCTTGCGACCTGTGCTCATCTTTCTGCGACCTACGTCCTCGAAGACCGTGCTGCCCGATTGCAACTGGGCCGTCGAGCGTTTCCCTCGTGTGAAGTCCAGGAGGCCTGGTTGGCGGTGTCCGCGGGCGGGCTCATGGATCAGCCTCGAGCGGATGGTGCGCCTCGAAGAGGAGGCGGCGCGGGCGTATCTTCCTCGGCCGCTGCATTTATCCCGCCTCTCTCTGGGTTCTTCCTACACGGCTTCCTTTTAAGGAGTTTTGTCTGTCCCTCTCCCTAAAGGAGAAGAGGCTCAGTGCCTGCTGGACCTTATCTCGGTCCAAAAGAGGACAAGGTAAGTCCTCCTCGACGCCTCTTGGGAGCGGGGAAAGGTCCCTCTCGGGCCGTCGACCGTCGGCTTGGTCGATCATTGCTCGGCTTCGCCACTGGCCTCACGGTGTCCCCGGCCAGGTCAGTTGGACCGAGACTCCCACTGATGAAGCCGAGATTTTTCTCACCCATTGACGGGCTGTCGCCTTTAGCAGCCGAGATTCCCTCCCGGTTCCCCGGAGAGTTGAGGATCCCGTGGCTCGCCTGTGCCTCCCGGTTCCGAGCCTCGATGGACCTCTCGAGCTGGGGAGGCCGGTTCCGCCGAGCTACCTCCGCACCGACTCTCGGAAATCTCGGGACTCTGGTCTCGGTCTCGACCTCTTCATGCGGTCCAGCCGCTCCCACCGCCATAGGCGGTCTCGGCTCCGGACCGCTGTAAGCGGGCGTCATTTCCGTCCTCCTCCTCGATGAGGGAGGTCATGTTATTGCTGCCGACGGTACGAGGACCTTATGTTGCAACAGTTTTCTCCTGGCCGGGAATAAGCCATCTGCGCGCCTTCCCCGGCCATTATGGCTGTCACCGAACGTCTACACAACCCCGACTTGTCCTGGAGCTTTGCTCCAGGCCGTTGTTCGGCCAAAACCAGCTGCTCCACTGATTCCGTGGAACCTCCGCCTCCACAGCCACCACTGGGGCTCCGACCATGATTTTCGGGTGGCTAAGGGTTTACCCCATCGGCTGTCAGTGCCCTCACTCCCGACCGACCTCGCAGGTGAAGGGTGGCTCAGGCCAGAGGCAGCTCTTCGAGGACTCTTCCAGTCCGAAGATGATTCCTCCTTCTTCCAAGCGACTGGACCTTGGAGTCTTCAGGAGGTCAGCCACTGGACGATAGCCCGTCGTCCTTCCTAGGACTGCTTCGCTCATCTCGAGTCTACGGATGGAGCTCGAACCTGTTCCAAACGGGCCAGGTATCCCCTCACGGAGATTCTGGACCGAGGATTCTCCGACGGAGGCCTTTCGGTGGCGAGGCCATAGTGGGTCGGCACTGGAACTTTTGGCAGCGCCTGCTTCCTGCCCCGCGCCTGGCCAGGATGGCCAGGAAGTATGGTCCCTACTCCGGTTCCTTGTCGGTTTTGAACACCCTCTGCTGAGGGGTTGGTTACCGACAGCATTTTTCGGCCTGGCAACGCCAGGGATGTGGACAAACCTCCTGACAAGGAGTCCAAGGGTGGACTATGTCGGGCGAAAGTCTACGCTATGTCCTCTCTGGCCCTTCAGGCCAGTTGCGGCCTTCCTCATGGCACATTTTTCTCATGCCCTGTTGGGCTCCTGGATGAGGTCATCCTCATCTTCCCGCCGATCTGCAGACTACGGTTAAGCAGGTGCGGGACCAGGGCAGGGCAGTGGCCAAACAGCAGCTCCAGACTGCTTTGGATGTAGGGGACTCATGTGCCAGATCGGTGGCGTCGCAGTGGCTATGTCGTCATGGGCTTGGCTGAGGATATCCACCTTTACTGGATACCCAGCACAAGTTGGTGGATGTTCCTTTTTGGGACTGACCTCTCGGCCCTGGGGTGGAAGGTCACCTGCAGAGGATCGAGAAGTCCAATGCCACCTTGGACTCGGTCTCTTCCGCTCAGAAGGACAAAGGCCGCAAACCACAGCCTAAGCCCTTTCGTCCTTCTGTGCCCCCGGCGCGCCCGGCCCAGCAACGTCAGGGCCAGCAGGCTCGGGCTTCGCATCCCAAACCCAAGCCGTCGGCTTCCTCCAACAGGAAGCAGGGAGGTAAAGGCCCAGGAGGTCCCTCGGCCGGTCCCTCCTCCAAGCCTGCCCAGTGACGGCTGAGGGTGTCGCCCCATCCCGTCACTGTCCCTGGGTCCCCTGGGGGCGGCTCCGGCACTTCCGTTCGCCTGGTCCGCTGTTACCACGGACAGGTGGGTCTTAGGTGGTGGGAAGAGGCCTGCTCTGGAATTCGAGCAGGCACCACCCTTCAGAGCCGTCGCCCTCGGGGATTCGGGATCCCCAGCTCACTGGCGGCTCGCCGAGCCGACATCACTCTCCTCCTCCAGAAGGAGGTGGTAAGAGGTGGTGGACCCTCCTTCAGACCCAGGGTTTGTGTCCAGGTACTTCCTGGTTCTGAAGCGGACGGGGCTGGCGCCCATTCTCGACCCACACGACTAAACAAGTTCCTAAGGTCTCGAACCTTCAGGATGGTCACTCTGGCTCAGATAATACCATCCTTGGGAAGCGGCGTGTGGTTCTGCTCTCTGGACTTGCAGGACGCGCTTTTTCACGTCCCTATCCGTCCGTCTCACCAGATTCTTCGCTTCCCGGAAGGATCTCTTCGAGTTCCAAGCCATGCCCTTCGCTTGTCTCCAGCTCCAGGGTCTTCACCAAATGCATGGCAGTGGTGACAGCATTCCTGCGGCGCCGGGGGTCGGTGTACCCTTACCTGGACGACTGGCTGATAGCAGCTCCCTCCAGGAAGGAGGCGGAGTGGTCCAGAGATCTGGCCTCCAGGTCTGCTCTCAACTGGGCCTCCTTATCAACGAGGCCAAGTCGAACTCGGAGCCGAGCAGGTGATTTTATTCATCGGGCGCAGCTCGACTCTCTTGAGCCAGAGCGGCTCCCGGAGCAGGGCCGAGGTTCTTTCCTCCTTTGCCCGATCATTTCTGGTTGGGCAATTGCGCCCTGCCGGGACTTCCTCGCCTCCTGGGTCTCATGGCGGCCTGTACCAGCGTGGTCCGTTGGGCGCTGGAACATGCGTCCCTTCAGTGGGGACTGGCCAGCCAGTGGTCACAACGCTGCGATCCTTGGACCAGCTTAGTCGGTGACACAGGGATGTGGAATGCTCTCCAGTGGTGGACCGTTCCAGATCATTTGCAGGAGGCATCCCGTTTCGTCCGCCCGAGCAGCGGTCTCTCTTGCGACCATGCCTCTCTGATGGGTTGGGGTGCCCATCTGGGGAACACGGGCTCATGGCCTCTGGTCCCCGGGAGTCCCGATGCCACATCAACCTGCTGGAGCTCCGAGCGGTCCGCCTAGCTCTCACCGCCTTTGCTCCGTTCCTCCGGGGTCAAGTGGTCCGAGTCCAGACGGACAATACCACGATGTCTATCTAAACCGCCCAGGGCGGGGCCGCTCCATGCTTCTATGCAAGGAAGCTCTCCGCGATTTGGTCACTCGTAAGGCGCAGCCTGGAGGCGGATCTCCTAGCCATTCACGTGGCAGGAGCCTCCAACACCCTGGCCGATGCCCTGAGCCGGATAGGGGCTGCATCCCACGAGTGGTCTCTCCTGCCGGAGGTAGTACAGCATCTGTTCTCCCTTTGGGGCACACCTAGGTGGACCTGTTTGCCTCCATGGAGAACGCGGCTGAGTCTGTTCCATGCCGCGCCCTCAGCAGGGCTCGCTGCAGGGGATGCCTTCTAGGCAATGGACCCCGGCCTCTTTTACGCCTTTCCCATTTCCCTTGATCCACAAGGTGCTTCTCAAGGCGAGGAGGGACAAGGCGCAGGTGATTCTGATAGCCCCAGACTGGCCTCGCCAGTTCTGGTACCAGATCTCCTCAGTCTCAGCTCCAGGACTCAGGCGAGCTTCCAGCTCGCCCGGACCTGCTCTCAGTCAATCAGGGAAGGTGTTCCATCCGGACCTTCAATCCCTTGCACCTGACGGCCTGGTTCCTGAGCTGCCAGAGTTCCAGGCTTTGGGTCTTTCCGACGAGGTCCTCAATGTAGTTGAGGCGTCCCGTAAGGAGTCGACCAGAAAATGCTATGCCTTCAAATGGAAAAGGTTTTCCATTTGGTGTCAGGGCAAGGGCTTGGACCCTTCCTCCTGTTCCTTGGCAAGCATCTTGGACTATTTATGGTCCCTTTCTAGTCAAGGGCTTAGGTCGGCGACCCTAAGGGTGCACCTGGCAGCCATCTCTGCCTTGCGGGGCGCGGGGAAGCAGTCGGTGGCGCAGGAGAAGGTGGTCTGGCGCTTTTCAAAGGCCTTGATCACATTTCCTCAGTGCGGGAACCCCACCTGCGTGGGATCTACTGCTGGTACTGGCAAGCTCATGGCAAGCGCATTCAACCTATGCACAGGTGTGCTCTCTCTCACCTGTCGTGGAAGACCGCCTTCTTGGTGGCTATCACGCCAGCCAGAAGGATGGGAGAGCTCCAGGCGCTTCCATCGAGTCTCCTTACCTGGTCTTCCACAGGGACAAGGTTGTCCTGCGCCCCACCAAATTCCTTCCGAAGGTGGTGTCGGAGTTTCACCTTAACCAGGTGTTGACTCTGCCGTGTTCTACCCCAATCACACCTCGAGGCAATATAGGCTCCATACTCTGGATCCTAGAAGGGCGCGCTTATTATAAGGAGCGCACGGCTGAAATTGGGAGAGGTTCGGCCAGCTGTTTGTCACCCACGCTGAAGCCGCATCTGGCAGACCTGCAGCCAGCGGACGATAAGCAGGTGGGTAACCTCCTGCATAGATCTCTGCTATAAGTTAGCGGGCATGGAGCCTCCCAGAGGATAAGAGCTCATTCTACCCGCCATACTGCTGCAACGGTGGCTGCTTCCAGGGACGTCCCTATCCAGGAAATCTGCAGGGCTGCTACCTGGAAGTCAGCAAACACCTTCATTACCCACTACCACATCGACCTTGAGTCACGCCGGGATGCTGGTTTTGGGGCCTCGGTTCTCCAGTCTCTCTTTCCCAAGTAAGTATATGGGGGTGTGCGTCTTGCCTCCCTCCTCCCGGAGAACTGCTAGAGTCTGCAATGGTGTGGATGAACAACATATCCATGTCCCTAGAAATACGGGTTACTCACCTGTAACAGGAGTTCTAGGAATGGTATATGTTGTTCATCCACACACTCCACTCACCTCCCGGCTCGAGCGCACACCTGAGCTTCCAGCGGGCCAGATCTGGCGCCATGGGGCGGAGCCGAGTTATACCACCCGGGTGGGTTGGAGGAGCAAGCTTGAAGACCTTCCGGCAAGATTTAAAGCGGCAAGGATACTGCCAATGAGTGTGGATGAACAACATATACCATTCCTAGAACTCCTGTTACAGGTGAGTAACCTGTATTTTCTACCTAAGGTGGTCTCAGCTCTCACCCTCAGTCAGGACATCGACTTACTAGTGTATTTTCCTAAATACTCTTAATAGAGGAGAGGCCCTGTTGCACACTCTAGATGTGCATAGGTGTCTAAGATACTACCTGACCAGAATCGGGCACCACCGTAAATCTGATCAGCTTTTCGTCTCCTTTGCCCACAGGATGATGGGAGCTCCAGTTTCTAAACAATCGCTGTCCAGGTGGCTCATCCATTGTATCACGTTCTGTTACCAGAAACGTAACAAACCTTTACCGGGCGCGGTTAAGGGTCATTCCACCAGGGGGGTGGCTACCTCTTTTGCAGCCATGAAGAACGTGTCCACCACAGCCATCTGTGCAGCAGCTACTTGGAGCACCGTGCACACCTTTATCAGGCATTATAGCCTGGATATTGCATCATGGCAAAGAGCTGGTTTTGGTCTAGCAGTCCTTCAGGGACTTCTATCCTAGGCTTCGGTTCAACTCGCGATCTCTACCTCGCCTCCTCCCACCTGCGAGGGATTTCCAGTATTGCTTGGGAATCGGTCCTAATGGTGTAGCCTGCTGAAAGAGCTGTTTCTCAAAGTAAGATAGTACAGTTACATAAGAACTTACCGTAACAACAGATCTTCGAGAACAGCTCTTGCAGCAGGTAGTTTCCCTCCCACCATCCCTCCGGTAGAGGTGTTCCGATATCTCTTTTCTAGGATTAGGTGTTTCTAACACTGTTCTGAATACCTTTTGATGGCGGATCCTCAGTCTCCACTTCTGATGTCATCTAACGGCCGGGAGTCTCCGGCTGGAGATCTCGGGGACTGCCCCCTTTTATATGATGCCTGACATTGGGGGCGGTTCCCGCTGGATACTGCTAGCGAGAAAATTTCCGTGGGGTTCTGGCGCCTGCCGGCTTCAGTCCTAATGGTGTAACCTGCTGCAAGAACTCTTCTCGAAGATCTACTGTTACGGTAAGTTCTTGCGTAACTGTACTTTTTCCTGGCGAGATACGCTGTCTCTATGCTGAAGGGGAGGTTCTTGTATGCCTTCCCTCCACTTCCACTGATGCAGAGTCCTTCTGAAGCTTCAGACAGAAGGGGCACGAATGATCCTTTTAGCTCCATTCTGGCCTAGACAGATTTGGTTCTCTCTGCTGCAACAACTGTCAGTGGATCCGCCGATCCCACTACCAGTCTTGTCAAGACCTCTTGACTCAAGAGCAGGGAACCTTGGTCCATCCAGGCCTCCGGTTCCTTCACCTACATGTGTGGCACCTACTGCATAGCTTCCATCCATTTCGGGGTTTCTCCAAGGGTGGCACAGATTCTAGTGGAGGCCAGGAAGCTGTCTACTAGAGCAACATATACTTTGAAATGGAAGAGATTTTCCATTTGGGCTACGTCAAAGGAGTTGGAACCCTTCTCCTGTCTGGTTCTGCAGGTCCTAGATTACCTCCTGCTTCTCTGTGACCTGGGGCTTAGCTACTTGACCCTAAAGGTACATTTCTAGGATTGTGGATATGTTGTTCATCCACACACTGTGGCATGTCCTCCTCCACTTTAAATCTTGCCAGAAGTCTTCAAGCTGGCTCCTCCCACCCACCCAGGTGGTATAACCCTCAGCTCCGCCCCCATGACGCCAGATCTTCCTTTCCGCTGGAAGATTCAAGTTGCCTCCCTTCTGCTCACGCATTTTGTGGTCCCTGGCTTCAAAACCTTAGGTTATTCCGAAAATCCGTCTAGTTCGCATTAGCGATCACGACTTTATTTCTTCGATTATGAAAGACAAATCTTCCCCCGGATTTCATCGGTGCCCTTACGGCCAGAAGATGTCGTACACCTATCCCCACACCGCGTGCACTTACTGTCTCGGTGTCGACCATGACACCTCTAAATGCGACCTGTGTCTCGCTTTCCATCCTAACGTCCTCGACGACCGTCTCGCATGCCTGAAGTTGGGGAGGCCGGAGAAACGGAACCCTCTGGTGAAATCCAAGGAGGCTCGGTGGGCGGTTTCCGCAACTGCGGGATCCGCTGAGCAGTTGGAATGCATGCAGGTATTCGAAGAGGAATCCACTCTGGCTACAGAAACTACTCTGAGCATCTTCATTCTGCTTAACCTGGGCTCCACCTTCTTGGGTTTCTTCTGAGAGTTGTGCCATTCTCTCCCGACCAAGGGAGAGGGTCCTGTGGGCACGCACTCCTCTCAATCCTGTAAGCGGGAGAAGGATACAGGATCATCTTCGTCCCAATGGAGACGTCTTGGGAGCGGGGAGAGATTTTGGTCCCAGGAACATGCAGTCTCAACTTCAGTCGAGATTGCTTCTTCAGCCACTGGCTTCTCGGCTTTGCCATCTGGCCAGTCGACCGAACCGTCGATCAACGATGTGGAAATAGTCATTAACCTACTCGATCCTTTATCACTGACTCCGGTCGATGATTCTCTTGATCGAACTCCAGTTCGGACTTTCCCCAACGAGGAGACCCAGCCTGCTGGGACTCCCATCAAGGAAGTGGTCCCCGACCCCCGGGAAATCACCAATCCCGCCGGTGTCTTCCGAGCGGCTGAATCGGCCTGTCTGATCTTGATCGAGGTCTCTGACCCTCTCGACTGAAAGGCCGAGGAAGAGCCAGAAACGCTCTAAAAAGAGGCGACGCCATCGGTCGTCCTCGTTTTCCTCGGATGAGGAGAGGTTCCAGCGGAAACTCAGGCATTATGAGGATCTCAATGTGACAGCAGCTGATTTTGACCGGGGACAA
Organism: Neoceratodus forsteri; assembly: GCA_016271365.2. NCBI lineage: Eukaryota > Metazoa > Chordata > Ceratodontiformes > Ceratodontidae > Neoceratodus > Neoceratodus forsteri. Next base: position 393,418,496 of record CM057449.1, read on the forward strand.
GCCGACCCCGGCTACCACCCCGGCCATTACTTGGCTTTCGCCTCCTAGGCCGAAGCCGACTCCTTTGGAGCCGATCACATCGGGTCTCCCACCCGAGGAGCTAGCGAAACCTCCGGTTTGGCCTAAAATGGTCTCTCCACCGATCGTGGTGGTACCACCGCCTAAACAGCCTGTGGGAGGGGCTCCTTCCAAAGAAGATAGGCCAGACACCGGGCTTCCCCAGTGTCTGTCGGTCACTGTCACCCTGGACTGCCCTCGGCGGGTCGAAGGTGATCTGGGTGGTCGACCTTTGTATCCGGATTCCTCGGATTCGGATGTGACCGGCCTGCATTCTCATCCTGGGGATGACGGATTGGCCAGTGGGTTAGAGATGGAGGAAGGTCCTACGTCCTTTCAGGGCATTCTTCGCCTCATCTCTGAGTCCACAGGGATTCCCCTGGAGCCAATCCAGAAAAAGGTGGAGTACCCTCTCACGGACATCCTCAAGAGAAGGTATACCCTGACTGAGGCCTTTCCTGTGGCCAAGGCCATTGTTGGCCTGGCCTTAGAATTCTGTCAGTGCCCTGCCTGTTGTCCAACTCCATCTCCCTGTATGGCCCGCAAGTATGCGGTGCCCATGAGGTCCTTTGCAGGGTTCACACAGCACCCTTTGTCCGAGAGCCTGGTGACCGTTTCAGTGTCCTGGCGTATTGGCAGTTCTGTCGATACTGACTGACCTCCCGAGAAGGAGTCCAAGCTTTTGGACCATTCAGCCAGGAAGGTCTATGCGGCTTCTTCCTTGGCCCTTCGTCAGGCAAATTCGTTCGTCATCATGGCACACTTCTCCTGTGCCCTCTTGGGGTCTTTGGATGAAGTCCTCCCACATCTCTCCCCGCAGACATGCAGACCATGGTCAAGCAGGTCCAGGATTAGGGCCGAGCTGTTGCCAAACAGAAGCTTTAGACAGCCCTGGACATTGAGGATTCTTGTGCCCGTTCGATGGCAGCCGCAGTTGCCTCTTGCCGCAGGGCTTGGCAGATGCTCTCCTCCTTCCCGGCAGATACTCAGCACAAACTAGCTGATGCGCCTTTCCTAGGGACCAACCTTTTTGGCCCAGGAGTGGGTGGCCACCTTCAGCGCATTGAGCAGTCCAGTGCCACCTTGGATGCTATTTCTGCCAAGGGTTCTTCAGGCAAGAACCAGCAGAAGAAAAAGAAGAAGCCTTTTCGGCACTCTTCCCGTTCGGCACAGCCGCCCTCCTTTCAAGGACGACAGCAGCACCAGCAACAGCAGCAGGCTCAAGCTTGGCACCCCTGGCCCAAGCCCGGGCCTTCCCAGGCCCGTGTGGGAGGCTAAGGTTCGGGTCCTGGATCCTCCTCCTTCAAGCCTACTCAGTGACGGGGCAGGGCTGTATCCCCCTCTCCTGTCACGCCAGCTCTGGGTCTTCCCGTGTGGGGCCAGCTCCGCCTCTTCCTTTCCGCCTGGTCTGCTGTCACTTTGGACAGGTGGGTTCTCGAAGTGGTCGGTCAGGGACTGCCTCTGAAATTTGAGCAGTACCCTCCAAGCCAAGCCCATGCCCCTCGGGAGGAAAGAGTATATGCTCAGACTCAGTCGGCTCTCCGAGATGACATCGCTCAGCTCTTCCTCAAGGAGGCTGTTACTCCAATGGCAGACCCCCAGCAGACCCAGGCTTTATCTCCAGCTACTTCCTGGTGCCCAAGTGGACGGCACTGGCGCCCCATTCTAGATCTGCACTACCTGAATCAATATGTCAGGCCATGCACCTTTTGGATGGTTACTCTGTCCCAGATCATATCATCCTTGGCTCGAAACATGTGGTTCTGTTCACTGGATCTGCAGGACGCAATCTTCACGTCCCAATCCTTCCGTCCCATCAGCGGTTCCTCCGCTTCAGGGTTGAATGGACCCTGTACGAGTTCTGAGCCATGTCGTTCGGCCTGTCATCGACCCCACGGGTCTTCACCAAATGCATTGCAGTGGTGGCCCATCTCAGGCGTCCGGGGTGGTGGGGGGTTCAGGATTTATCCTTACCTTGGCGATTGGCTCCTAGCAGGTTCCACCCAACAGGAGGTGGAGAGTTCCAGGGACCTGGCCCTCCAGACCTGCTCCCAAATCGGCCTCCAGATCAACGAGGCCAAGTAAGAACTAGTGCCTTCTCAGATGATGGGCTTCATCGGGGCAGGACTCGACTCTTGTCAAGCCAGAGCTCGTCTCCCAGCAGACAGGACGGAGGTTCTCTCCTCCTTTGCCCAATCATTTCTGGTTGGGCAATTGCACCTTGGCCGAGACTTTCTGCACCTTCTGGGTTACATTGCGATGAGCACCTCAGTGGTCCGTTGGGCCCGGTTGCACACGCGCCCCCTTCAGTGGGAGCTGGCTGCCCAGTGGACTCAGCGCCATGGTCATTTTGACCAGCTGATCACTGTAACCCAGAAGATGGGGGACGCTCTCCACTGGTGGACTGCCCCAGACCAGTTACAGGAAGGGATCCCGTTTGTCCGCCCTGAGCCGACAGTCGTCCTTACGACTGATGCCTCCCTCATAGGCTGGGAGCCCACATGGGGGACAAAAGGGCCCACGGGCTCTGGACCCCTGAGGAGTCCCGATGCCACATCAAGCTGTTGGAGCTCAGAGCAGTCAAACTGGCATTGTCAGCTTTCACCCCTCAGCTCCGGGGTCAAGTGGTTCAAGTCCAGACGGACAATGCCACAACCATGTACTACCTCAACAAACAGGGTGGCACACACTCCCGTCTGCTGTGCAGGGAGGCGCTCCGCCTCTGGACCCTTGTGAGCCATTTGGAGGCAGATCTCCTAGCCATCCATGTGGCAGGAGCCTCAAACCATCTGGCAGATGCTCCCAGCCGCTTAGGCAAGACATCCTATGAGTGGTCTTTCCATCCAGAGGTAGCTTACAGCCTGTTCTCCCACTGGGGCAAACCGATAGTGGACCTGTTTGCCTCCAGGGAAAACACCAAGCTGAGGCTGTTCATGCCCGTCCCCCCTCAGCAGAGCTTGCTGCAGGGGGATGTCTTCTCGAGGCCATGGACCCCAGGCCTCCTCTGTGCCTTCCCTCCATTTCCCTTGATACACAGAGTGCTTCCTAAGGTGAGGAGAGACAAGGCGAAGGTGATCCTGGTAGCCCCAGACTGGCCGCGCCAGTTCTGGTATCCAGATCTTCTCAGCCTCAGCTGCAGGCCCCCGGAACAGCTTTGTACACGCCTGGACCTGATCTCTCTCAAGCAGGGGAAGGTATACCATCCAGACCTTCAATCCATGCACCTCACAGCCTAGTACCTGAGTGGCTAGAGTTCCAGGCTTTGGGTCTCTCCGAGGATGTCTTCACCGTGGTGGAGGCCTCCAGAAAGGAATCGACCAGGAAATGTTACGCCTTCAAATGGAAGAGGTTTTCCATTTGGTGTCAGGGCAAGGGCCTGGACCCTTTGTCCTCTCCAGTGGCTAACATTCTTGACTACCTTTGGTCTTTCTCCAAAGGGGGTCTGCGCTCATCGACCATTAGGGTGCACCTGGCAGCCATCTCTGCTTACCGGGCATAGGCTGGTCAGCTGACATTGGCGCAGGAGACAGTGGTCGGGTGCTTTTTCAAAGGCCTGGATCACATATCCCCTCCAGTGCGTGAACCTCCACCTCCGTGGGATCTTCTGCTGGCACTGGCAAAGCTCATGGGCAAGCCATTCGAACCAATGCACAAGTGTGCCTTGTCATACTTGTCGTGGAAGACAGCCTTCGTGGTGGCTATCACGCCTGCCAGAAGTACAGGGGAGCTCCAGGTGCTTTCAGTGGACTCCCCTTATCTGGTCTTCCACCAGGACAAGGTTGTCCTATGCCCCCACACAAAATTCCTTCCGAAGGTAGTGTCAGAGTTTCACCTTAACTAGGTGTTAACTCTGCCGGTTTACTACCCCAACTACACCTCAGAGGCAGAGTACAGGCTCCATACTTTGGACCTGAGACGTGCTCTCTCCTATTATAAGAATAGGACCGTGGAAATTCGGGGAGATGTTTGCCAGCTGTTTGTCACTTAAGCTAAAGCCGCTTCTGGCAGACCTGCAGCAAAGCGGATGTGTGCAAGATGGATTACATCATGCATTAGTCTGTGTTATGAGTTGGCAGGCAAGGAGCCTCCCAGAGGGATAAGAGCTCATTCTACCCGCCATACTGCTGCATCGGTGGCTGCTTCCAGGGACATTGCTATCCAGGAAATCTGCCGGGCTGCTACCTGGAAGTCAGCAAACACCTTCATCACCCACTACCACATCGACCTTGAGTCACGCCGGGATGCTGGTTTTGGGGCCCCAGTTCTCCAATCTCTGTTCCCTAAGTAGGGGCTGTGCACCTTGCCTCCCTCCTCCAGGAGAACTGCTAGGAGTCTGCCAGAGAGTGTGGATGAACAACATATCCACAATCCTAGAAGAACAGGTTACTCACCTGTAACAGTAGTTCTAGGAGTGGTAGATGATGTTCTTCCACATGGACCCACCTGACCTCCCCAGCTGTGGACACACAACACCTGGCCTCCAGCGGGCTAAGCTATGGCGTCATGGGGCAGAGCTGAGGGTTATACCACCTGGGTGGGTGGGAGGAGCCAGCTTGAAGACTTCCGGCAAGATTTAAAGTGGAAGGGGACATGCCAAAGAGTGTAGATGAACAACATATACCACTCCAAGAACTACTGTTACAGGTGAGTAACCTGTTTTTATCTGCCATTTCGGCCTGCCACATTCCTGTGGGCACCAAATCTGTGGCACAGCTGGAGGTATCAAACATATTCTTGAATGGGATCCTTCATTTAAAACCCCCAATCAGGAACCCAGCCCCTCCTTGGGATCTGAATTTCATTTTAGAAAAGCTCACATTGCCCCCATTTGAACCAGCTTCAAGCTGTGACATGCGCTGCCTTTCCTGGAAAGCACTCTTTTTGGTTGCCGTTACTTCAGCTTGAAGGATTTACAAGCTTCAGGTCCTGATGTGTAAGGGGCCTTACTTGATTTTTCACAGAGACCAGGTGGCTCTGCGTACAAATCCTAAGTTTCTGCCAAAGGTGGTCTTTGAGTCCACCTTGAACCAGTATTCCACTTGCCAGTGTAGTATCCTGAGCATTCAAATTGGGATGAAGCAATTCTACATACACTGGATGTACATAGAATTCTTCATTAGTACATGAATAGAACAAAGTCAATCCGCAAAACTGACCTGCTGTTTGTTTCCTTTGTGCCCAAAAGAGAGGGCGCTGTGGTTTCAAAACAATGTTCTTCCAAATGGTTGGCAAACTGCATCACCTTTTGTTATCAGAAGTATAACAAACCCCTATCCAGGGGAGGTTAAGGGTCATTCATCCAGAGGCATGGCTGCGTCTGCTGCTTGTTTCAGGAATGTTTCTGCCGCAGATATCTGTGCAGCCGCCACTTGGAGTTCTGTCCACACCTTCACTAAGCATTACAGTTTGGACATTGCTTCTAGGCGCAGAGCAGGCTTTGGCCTAGCTGTTCTCCAGGGTCTCTTGTCTTAATACCCCTGGTTACTTCAGACTTGTTCCTACCTCACTTGTCTCAGACTTGTCTGACTTTCACTGCTTGAGACTCAGTCCTACCTGTTAGTACTTGCTGCAAGAGCCCTCTTGCAGTGAGATAGTACAGTTACGCAAGAACTTACCATAACAGTAGATCTTCGAGAGAGGCTGTTGCAGTAGGTGCTACTTTCCCCTACCCACCTTTCCCCTGGGTCTATTCTATTCTTACTCCTATGATAGCTCTTTAGCTCCAGGAGCCTGCTCCATCTCCTGTTGCACCTTTCTAGGTCTCCGGCGGGAGAACTGAAGGGGCGGGCATGGGGACCGCTCCCTATATAGTGCCATGCTGATGTCGGTCACGTGACGTTGGGGAGTGGTCCCTACCAGACACTGCTAGCTAAAAGTTTTCTGTGTGGTCCTGACACCTGTCAGCTTCAGTCCTGCCTGTTAGTACCTACTGCAAGAGCCTCTCTCGAAGATCTACTGTCATGGAAAGTTCTTACAAAACTCTGCTTTCTGCTAGTAGTATTCAATTCACTTACAGTACACACAACCCATTCAACCTCCCCTTGCAAGACTTTCTCAGATTCCTGCTTCCAGCGTACAGAAGTAATGTAATTTGAGCTGGAGCCAGAGGATGAAACCATAAGTGGTGGGGAGGAGTCATGCTGGGTGACAGAATGCAGAGACCGGGTCTCAGCTCCTTGCATCACCTTTTCTGAGAACTTTTAATCGGCACTTTGAACTGGCTCATGTATTAGCTCTTTCACAGTGTGGTGAGTGCAATGATTTTTTTCGTCTACCAGTGAAATTAGGGTTACAGGTAGATTATCTCTATGTTGTCATTATCAATGTGAAGACAATAAATCAGTGTAAATATTTGTGCATCAATACATAAATGCTGCATTGCCATAGCATAGCCATGTCAACCTGACACCAAACTTTTATTTAAGTTTCTAGTCCTGGCAGTTCCAAAGTTAGCCCATTCTTAAAGAGAAGTTCTAAATACATATTTTATAAATTTTATAAATTTTTAAATACATTAACCCATTACCTTATGCTGGCAGTAGTCATTCTAGACCACAAATTCATTTTTTCATCAAGTCCACTACAGGAGGGAAGGGATCAAAAATTTGCAGCACAGATGGACAGCCAGTTCCCTTAATTTCCTGGTTTACCGGCTTTGTCCCGGTGCTCAGAAGTTTTGTGACATCCAACCAGGTAGAGCGTGAGGCGCGTTACATACAAGTTGGTGGAGGAAATTTTTGGAACTGTTTTATATTTATTAAAGCAACTTTTGATATAAATGAAACCCACCACTCAGCTAATGGGGACCCTTCCAGCTGTCCCATCCCACCAGTACGGCATTGGCTGAGGAGTGTGTACACTACTTGCCACTCCCATCCTCCAGAGCCTACCAAGGTTGAGTCGTCCCACCTCTGCCCCTGCAGACTTGGGGCCCTCTGCATCTTTGCCAGCTTGGCTCAGAGTTTAGTAACCTCGTTTCTCAACCCGTAGATTTACATGCAAATGGGGCAGCACCTCAATCTCCAGAATGTGTCCCAAAAGACTTCGGGTCCGCACCTCTTAGAGGTTGCCTCGGCTTGTACCAGCGGAGGTTCCACCAAGCCTGAAGCACCAGCTATTGAAAAAAGGAGATTTTGCTTTGTAGCGGAAAGAGATGGAGGCAGAATATCTCACAGTTGATATTACACACACAACTCCATTGGTTTCCCAAGTGAAAAGTATATACCAACCTCTGAACTGCATCAGGAAGCGTGTATGTCTCTTTTAGACCAAAGATATAGGTATTATTCGGACACCGATGCAGAGACATGGTATACTGTACAATGTTTGACATGTATATAATTTTTTATGTGCTGGGAGACCCAACAATTTTTTTCATGTGGGTTTGGGAGGTCTCACTGTTACCAAGCCTGCGAATGACCAAGGCTGTTTGCAGGTAAACTTCACTCATTATCAGTCTGGGTTACTAATCCTGTGCCTGCTAATTGAAAGAGAGTTGCTGCAGTTTTTTTTTTCGTTTGTTTGTTTTTAAGATGGGTAGGCTGAACTTTGTAAATGTTAGGGGATCCCTGTTTATGTTAGCTGCAGATCAATTGGTGATTTGTTTTTGGAACACATTATTGAACTCTGACAAAGAGAATATACCGGTGTAATGTCTGTATCTGTTTGCAGGTGATGTGCAGGAAATAGAGATTCAGGATAAAGCAGCTCTGAAGGTTTTGAAACATATCACAGTGATGCAAGAGCCGGGTATGGTGGTACTGGAGGTGAGTGTGTAAGATCTAAATCTACAGACAAACTGTCTTTTTTAGCTCTTTCAGGATTTTGTCTGCCTGTGCAGTGAATACTTGCACACTATTCCGCTTACAAGGAAGTGGTGCAGTAGCTATGCCTCTTGCTCCAGTGGTAGTTCGGGTCATGAAGAGGTACCTGTTGCGTGGAATAGTCTCTCTGTCGGGGAGGGTTGTGTTGGGTTATGGCTACACAGCAACCCCTGCAACTGGGTCAGGGAGCTTGCTCTCTTCACAGGGGCTGTGTGTGTGTGTGTGTGTGTGTGTGTGTGTGTGTGTGTGTGTGTCCAACAGAGGCTATGCCCATGCAACAGTAAGGAAGGAAGGATTCCGGGGGAGAAAATGGGATGTACCCCCCCCCAACTGTTCAAATGACTGCTGAATGCCTGAAAAGGGTATATCCCTGAATACAGGGCACATCCCTATGTGATATCAGAGGAAGGCAGAAATACCGATAAGACAAAATAAAAAGTGTATTAGTAGTTCTAAGTTATGTTCTCAGTGGTTGGATCTTAGATTCATCCTATATGACAGGGATTTTCAACCTTTTTGTATCTGAGGCCCCCCTGACCAAATGTTCGCAGTGTCGGGGACCCCCTACTGGCTGCGGCTTGCACACTATGCGGCTGCACACGTAGTGGTACCAATTTACATACCAGTATAAAAACAAACACCACACCACTATAAACCAATATAAAAAATACTTTTTATTATAATTTTAATACAGCTAAACTGCCACTGACTGGCAGTTACATCCAGGGCTGGGGAACAGCTTACCTGCCACCGTTACAGTACATTCACTGACTTAATCAAAATGCTAACCTGCCTTGATAAACCTGCAGTGGAGCAAACTGACTGAAGAGTAATATGCTGAAAAATTCTTTGCACCGCATTAATATACTACTAGTCCAACAATTGCATAATAAAGAACTTTAAATCACTTTACCTTACCTTGTAGTTTTCTCCGTAGTTACTGAGGTTACAGAGCACACTAAAGTAGCAGCAGGACTAAGTGCCTTGCTCCCATCTTTTTTTTTTTTTTCCTTACCTGTCCTTGCAGAATTGCTGCTCTCATATAGAGATCATATTGTTACACATATCATGCCCTGCAACATGAAACTCCTTCTCTCCTCTCTTCCCCCTTTCTCTACTCTTAGTACTTTCCCTAACCCCTCCGATTGGTCTCTACTCTCAAATGCTGAGTAACTCACCTTCTACACCCTCCTATTTCCAATCCCCTACTTACAGCTTCATCACTCCCTCCCCACTCTTTGAACTATGACCATATTCTCCCTCTATCCCTCATGCTTCATTACTAACTGTCCCACGCTTCTTTGCTGCTCTTCATCTCCTGCTCCTCTACTCTCATGTGCACTACCCTGGCAGTTTCACTGGTTCCTCGACATCTCACTCTAAATGTCCCAAGCTTCACGTCCTCATTTTAGCTCTACTCTTGCTCTCCTGCAGAGATATCCACCCCAACCCTGATCCGTCTGTGTCTCATGCCCTGAATGCTCCATTATAGATATTTAGATAGATGGATAGATATTTTATTTATGGTAGCGCCCATTTCCAGAGAATCTGAGCGCTGTACAATAAAACAACATCAATACCTATAGACAGTAATTCATCATTAGCACGATTATAAAATTACTCTATCCATCCCTTAAAACCAATTAATAGGTCAATGAAAGCCTGTTGAAACAAGTATGTCTTTAACCCCTTTTTAAAGGCTGCTACCGAGGGATCCTTCCTTAGATAGCCAGGAAGGGAGTTCCACAGGGTAGGTGCCGCCACTGAGAATACGCCGTCCCCGGAGTGCCTCAACCTAACCCTGGGAACTCCAAGGAGACCTCTCCCGGCAGAACGAAGAGCCTGGGGTGGATGGTAGGGGACAAGGAGATCTTGCAGATAGACAGGTCCCCTTTTGTGCAGGGTCTTGCAGGTCAGGAGCTGTACCTTGAAGACAATCCTCCACCTGACCGGCAGCCAGTGCAACCCGCGGAGGACCGGGGTGATATGCTCACACTGTCTTACCCCAGTAAACAACCTTGCCGCCATGTTCTGCACCAGCTGCAGCCTGCGGAGGTTGCCTCCAGAGAACCCTAGGTACAGGGCATTACAGTAGTCCAGCCTGGAAGTGACGAACGCATACAACAGCATGGTCAGATCCTCAGGCAGGATCAGGGCTCGCATTTGGGTGATATTCCAAAGGTGATAAAATCCACTCCTGACAATGGCCAACATCTGAGCATCAAGCATCAAACAGTCATCCAGGATCACGCCCAAATCCTTCACCCGTCTAGATTGGGACCCCTCCCCCCAAACACTTGGCATGGGGGTAACCCCTCGCTCCCTTCTGCCCCGACGGACGGGATCCACAACCAGTACCTCTGTCTTGTCTGGGTCAAGTTTATGCCAGTTTTGAGCCATCCATGACTGGATCTCATCGAGGCAGCTGTTAATACAAAGGCAGACACCTGGGTATCAAGCACACAGGACAAGTACAGCTGGGTATCATCTGCATAGCAGTGAAAACACAACCCGTACCACCTGATAATGTCCCCCAATGGCAGCATGTACACAGTGAAGGGTGACAAGACCAAACCCTGTGGAACCTCATAGCACAGAGGCTTCGGGTTAGATGAGGCTAACCCCATCGTCACCCTTTGCACTCTGCCTGTCAGGTATGACCTGAACCAGTTGATGACATTGTCACAACCCCACTCAGCAGGTCAGCCCTCTACTCCCAAAGTGCCAGCCTCTGAGCGTAGTATTGTGAACAGTTCACAGATCAGGGTAACCCTCCTGTCTGTTTCGTCGGTTCAAATCAAACTTTGGCCTCAAGTTCTGGAGGGATTCAAACAGTTAACCTCTTGCTAGCGTACCCAATGTACAGGCTCAGATAATTCTGCTCTTCGGGGAAATGGCAGATATCTTTTGCCATGGGAACCCAACCAGGTATTACAAAATGAACCCTTAAAACTCTATGCAAGACCTTAGAGAAACTCTTACCTGTTTCCCAATTTGGTATCCCAATAAGCTTGAGCACAGTGTCAACTTTAACCATCTAAGCTTCACTTACAGAAAAAGAAGTTTCAAGGCACACCAGGCAGTTTCTGTTTTAAAACATATATCTTTACTGTAAGATAGATAAAAATAGGTAAACAGTAAATACAGAACAAATTATCCCAACGCATACAATCTTAAAAACAAAACAGGATTAAAAGTGTGAAATTCCTACCAACTATTAGACTTATTTATCTAAGGTTTTTCTTATAATCTTTCAGTGCTCTTAGATGTTCCTTCTCTCAGTCCAAGTAAATGAATGTGTTTCAGTGGAATACAGACTACAGTTTAAAAATGCTGTGTTTCATTTTGATAGGAATTTTGCACTGTTAATCCTGTTTTGTTTTTAAGATTGTATGAATTGGGATAATTTGTTCTGTACTTACTGTTTACCTATTTTTATCAATCTTAAAGTAAAGATATGGTTTCATCATGTGTGTGTGTGTGTGTGTGTGTGTGTGTGTGTGTATGTGTATGTATATATATATGTGTGTGTATATATATATATATATATATATATATATATATATATACATACATACATACACACACACGTATATATTTATACACACACACACACACACACACACAAAACAGGAAGTCCCATCAAGGTATTGAATTCTGTGACTCCAGCAAGACCCATTGTCCAAATGATGACACTCTTAATTAAGACTGTAATTTCTCAGTCCCTTTCATCCATGAGCAGTTCCCTTTCTAAAACACATCAAAGGACTTTTTATGACACCAGGTGCAATCAACTGACTTTCCTGAGGACGTCATAAAATGAATATTCCACTTCCTTATGACACCAGGTGCAATTAAATGACTTTCCTGAGGACATTACAAAATGGATAAATTAGTTCCTGGCTTCAAAGCAAACTGACAAGTTAATTGCATTCAGAGATCTACTGGTTTAACATATGTCCAGTCTTTTGAACCGATACCTAGGGGGTGGGGTTTGTCATCCCAGGCACAGGATTTTTCATGACAGACAATCCCACTACATTTTTTATGTTACAAAAATCATAGAGTTATCAGAACCAGCTGTCTAAGTGTCACAGACATTACCGGACAGGCCACACCAGAACCGCAGGCGGTAAAGTAATACCTCATGGTCCACAGTGTCGAATGCCGCAGAGAGGTCCAGAAGGACCAAGATGGTATGGTCCCTCCTGTCCCTCGCCATCAGGAGATCATTAAGCACCCTTACCAGGGCGGTTTCTGTACTATGCCCCGCACGAAACCCAGACTGGAAAGGCTCATAGGTGGAGGAAGAAGCAAGATGCCTCTCGAGCTGTACGGCCACCACCTTTTCAGTAACCTTCCCTAAAAATGGGAGCTTTGAGACTGGCTTGTAATTGCTGAGGCAGTCCAGGTCAGAAGAGGATTTCTTCAAAAGGGGTCTAACCAAGGCCTCTTTCAGGGCAAATGGGAAGACCACACTCCTCAAGGAACTCCAGATGACCCCAGCAATCACAGGTCCAGTCAGGTCCAAACATCCAACCAAAAGTCAGGTTGGACCCGGGTCCAACTCGCATTGGGTTGGCTGCAGCTTCGAGATTATTTCCGCCACCTCCTCTGCTCCAACCAGCTCAAACTCATCCCAGACGGGAAGAGTGCTTTGACACATTTCAGGCCAGACCCTGCATCCCCTTCGAGAGGTACTCAAGGAGACCGCATCCCTCATAGAGGACACCTTGTCGGTGAAGAATATAGACAGCACCTTGTGCTAAAACCTGCTCCTCCAACACAGAGACGGGCAGGATGTAATAGCCCATCCACTGTGCGGAAGAACTGAGCTGGTCTTTTCCTTGCTGAAGCAATTTCCCTAGACAAATATTCCGCCTTCTTACAGGACATTGCCCCGATAGTTGAGATAATGTGACTTCAGGGCCAACTTGTCCTCCAGCAGGCCAGATCTCCTCCAGCATCTCTGTAACCTCTACCCCTTCATCTTTAAATCCCGGAGATCCTCACCATACCAAGGAGGTCTCCGGTGAGTAGACAACGGATGGACATGAATGGGTGTGATGGAATCGAAGGCTGCAGTAACAGCCCCATTATAGGTTGCCACTGCTTCTCCGCTCCAACAGCACAAGCTGTCTCAACACTCGATAGGTCCAGCACAGCCGATAGTCCCATTGAGGAAACGCCTCTGAACGGACAGTACCGGACCATCTCCACAGGGGTGGGACCATCTGGTGGGGTGCCTCCAAGCGTGAACCTCACGGTGCTATGATCTGACCAAAATACAGGATCAACACTGAGGCCAGTCACATCTAACCCTAAAGAGAAGACTAAATCCAATTTGTGGCCACCCGAGTGCGTAGATGTTGTCACATTTTGTGACAGGCCCAGGCTGTTGGTTAACTAGGATCTGCGGCTTATCCTATAGGTGGGGTAATGGGCAGACTAGGTGGGCCAAGCAGTGCTTATCTGCCGTCAAAGTCTATGTTTCTATCTTCCCCAGGAGATCGTTCCCAAAACTTGAGAGCCCGCTGTCGATCCAGGCATTGAAGTCCCCCGGAGTAAGCCACCTAGGGGACTCCAACACCAGGCCGGCAATGAGCTCTTCGATCTCCCGCAAAAGGTCCCCATCCACACCAGGAAGGGTGATAGAGCACAAAGACCCTGAAACCTTGCCACGCACTCGAAAGATCGCATATGACCTACAAGTGGCACCGTGATGTTCAGGCTGGTTTTAAAACAAATGACCATCCACATGGTCATTACTGCTTGGGATTCATCCCAAATGTATTACCTATTGCAAGAGACCACTCTGTGGAGGATAGTACAGTTACGTAAAAACTTACCATAACAGTACATCTTACTTCTAGAGGGCTCTTGCAATTGGTATTCACATATAGGACTAAGCCGCCTAGGCGTCAGGACCCACAGAAAAATTTCTAGCTAGCAGTCTTGGAGATGGGGAGGAGCCTCCACATCAGGTGTGACCAGCGTCATGCGACGTCCAGTATAAAGGGGCGTCCCCACACCCGCTTCTTCCATTGCTTCCCGCTGTCGGTTTGTGAGAAAGTTCTTCATGGTAGAACAGTCAGAATCTCACCGCCAGTCTTAAAGTTTTCTAACTTTTTCTACCTATTTCGACTTTTCTTTTTTTTTTTTTTTTTTTGCATTATTTCTTTATACCTCCTCCGACGCGCCCCCTGTCATCCTCTCCTTCGGGTGGCCAAGTCCTGCCGTTGCCTCCTCTGACCAATCCACCATCCAGCTACTGTGATGCCCTGGTTGTCCCAGACGTATCTCTTCGCCGTGGGGGCTCTCCCATATCCCACCAGGCCATTGGGAGGAGAGACCGGAGCGCACGTAGCATCCCCTTGCTGCTTTACCAGGGCACAGAAATGCAGCCCTTTAGGTATCTCCACTGGGAGACGCAAGGAGACGGGCCACCGTCATCTGGACGGCATGCGTGCATTTTCACGCTTTTCTGGTCCCTCTTGTGCATCACTTCTTGTAGTACCCCCGGTCTCCACCAGGGACACTCACAGAGCGGGGCTTCCACCCAACCCACCCCAGGAGAGGAGGACATCTAATCTTCTCCTTCCCCTGCCAGCCCCCAGCGCCTGAGTCCATTCCAGAACCCGGGTCACCGACGTGGTGTGAGGTAAGGCGCTAGCGCCTCAGCCCTCTGTGCCATCGGGCTGGCCATTTTTTGACTTATCTATCAACAGTTGCTGTGTAGGTCATCCCCAACACCCTCCGAATCGCATAAAAACAAGTGCGACTTCTGTGGTTCCCAGCTTCCACACAAGGATGGCCACTCCTTGTGCCTCTTCTGTCTGGGCCCAGACCCACCCCATGGAGAAGTGCCAGCACTGCCAGAAGTTCACCTCCACTACCCACAAGAGAAGGCAGCAGTCCCTGGAAGCCCATATCCTCAAGAAGAAAATGGCCTCCATGGAAAAAGAACTTAAAAAGCTTAGGCAGGTGTTTACTTCCCCGAAGGTCATAAGAAAAAGTGTGACAAGGAGAAGCACTGGGAGCGGGAATCAGCTTCTACAGCAGCCACGACTTCAGCTGAAAGTTGCAACCCTCAAGGTAACATTCTCTCCCCGCTCCCCGGGGGATCGCTCCTCAACGGCCCTCTCGGTGGCTACCAAGAGGGCGTCGTCCCTCCCGTCAGACTCGTGCTTGGGCCCTTAGGGAGCCTCCGGGGCAAAGGAGGCCTCCACTCCTGTTAAGGCTGCTTCTCCCTCGCGGCCTTCCGGTCAGAGCAGGTCCAGTAAGTCAGACGTCGGTCCCAATGACGCACGCCTGGACAAGGCTGCTAAGCCGCTCACCTCCTCGGGTGAGCACCCAGCCAAAACCCTTCCGACAAGGCTGCCTCTCCTTCACGACCTTCCCTGGGGAAGGTAGTCTGATAAGTCGGACGCCGGCTCCTCCAACGTCTACCTGGCAAAGAAGCCTACACCAGACCCTATCAATCAGTCTGACGCCCCAGGCTCTCCACAAGGTCTCACCACGTTGCCCAGTGAGGTCCCCACGTCCCCTCGACTGACTCCCGGGGATTTTAACCCTCCTTCCCCGGATGTCACCGAGGACCACGAGACGCTGCCGGCAGGGCACCCTTCTCCTGCGCCGGACCCCCTGAAGGCGGATCCTCAGATGCGGTCCCGACGCCGGCCAACCCAACGCCACACAGCATCTCTTTGCCTGATGGAAGACCTGTTCCTCCATCAGGACCATTGGACCCACTCTGCGGTATACCGACGCTGGGCCCAACCGCGGGGCCGATGCCTCCACCTTCTGGCCTGACAGCTGGGCCTCTGCCAGGTGCCTCTGCTCTGTCAGAGCCCCTGGCGCCAGGGTACCCAACAACGCAATACCCGGTACTGCAGTACCCGATGCCGCAATGTTCGCCGCTGTACCCGACGTCTCAATACCCGACACCAGGCTACCCGCCATCGGGTTACGGATAACTCATTTTATGGGTACTCTCAATACCCGTATCCCCCACTTCCTCCACCTCTGCCACCCGCTCCTCAGCCACTGGCAGATCCGAAGGAGTCCTTGGCCTCCTGGTGGACTGAGGCCAAGGCTCAGCTTACCTGGGAGGTCAAGAGTTGCCTCCCAATGCCGGACCCGATAGCGGATCCCATACATCGGAGATGGGAGACTCCCTCCCCCCCTGCCTGACACCAGAGAAGAGCCCTCCGGTTCCTGAGGCGGGGAGGATACACGCCCCCGGGAACTCTCCTGAGGGGTCATCCCTTCCCCTCCTAGGGAGGAGTCTTCTTCCTCTTCGTCAGAAACTTCTCACTCGGACTCGGAGTCCGGCCACTCTGACCCTGAAGGCGAGCCCCACACTCCGGAATGCCCCAGGCTGAGGGATCCTCCGAAGTCCCCTCCGGAGGAGCCTTCTTTTCTGGAGTTAAGACTACCTACTGCAAGAGCCCTCTCGTAAGATAGTACAGTTATGTAAGAACTTACCGTAACAGTAGATCTTGAGAGAGGCTCTTTACAATGAAAACTCTCCGCCCTCCATCCCCCAAGTTTTCTTTGCTTCTTTTCCATGGGGGGGAATATCCTCTTCTCTCTCATCTTGCCTCTTTTGGCCTTTGGTGGGAAAGAACTGGAAGGTGGGTGTGGGGGACCGCCCCTTTATACCGACATTGCATGACGCCAGTCACCTGACGTGGGGGCAGTTACAGCACCGAATAAAAGTATTAAAACAAGACATACAAAAAAATAATAGATTACAGGCCCCTACAGAGCTTAAATTACCTACGCCAGTACAACTGGGAGGGGGGAGCCCGAGGAGCCAGAGCATTGGCTCGGAAATTAAGAGCAAATAAAGGGGCTTCTACAATATTAAAAATAAAATCTACGGCCTCAGATACCCTCACTTATAAAGAAGAGAGTATAAAACAGGCGTTTCATCAATTCTATGAAGCAGTATATGCGGCCCCTCCCTTATCTCAGAATCAGGAGGAACTCATAGCTGCTTCCTTCAGAAATCTTATTTTACCCGCTTTAACAGATTTTCAAAAAGAAATGTTAGCAAGGCCAAGTAGATCCGAAGAGATTGTTCTTCAGGTCAAACAACTAAAGCCTCTGAAATGCCCAGGCCCTGATGGGTTTAGTCCAGAGTGGTACAAGGCCTTCATCCCACAACTTCTCCCTGGTTTGTTGTCGGCCTGCTGCACAGTCAAAGAGGGAGAGATTCCACCCCCATCTTGGAACTACGCAGTGTTATCCCTTTTACTTAAGCCTGACAAGGACCCTACCCTCCCATCCTCATACCGTCCAGTCTCAGTATTAAATGTGGATTATAAAATATTTATGGCCATTTGGGCAAAGAGATTAGAACCCATACTTACTACTTTAATCCATCAGGATCAATCAGGTTTCATTAAACAAAGAAGCACCTTTGATCATTTGCGCCGGCTTACCCTTCTCCTAGAACATATACAGACAGGGATGATCCCATCCATTATAGTCAGTTTAGATGCTGACAAAGCATTCGACAAGGTAAACTGGGATTGTTTATGGGTTACCTTTTCAAAATTTTCCTTCCCACAATCTTTTATTACCTGCATAAAAAGCATATATGCTCGATCCTGTGCCTACATTCGGGTAAACGGTTCCCTTACTCAACCAATACATATTCAAAGAGGTACAAGACAGGGATGCCCATTATCCCCCCTGTTATTTGTGTTATATATAGAGCCGTTAGCTGAAGCCATTAGGGGGAATGTTAATGTTGAAGGAATTCCAGTGGGTCAAAGGGAATATAAAATTAGCATTATTTGCTGACGATATTTTGATAACTACCCTCTCCCCTGAAACATCTCTCCCAGCAATATGACAATTATTAGAAGATTTTAAAAAGATTTCAGGCTTTCAGTTAAATATAGCCAAAACAGATTTGCTTCCAATATTTTTTACCCCCTCCCAGGACCTTAAAAAGAAATACCCGATTAAATGGGATAAAACCAAATTTAAATATCTGGGCATTACGATCCCCAAAAATTTAGATTTATTGGAGCTGTTAAATTATGAACCTTTATCTATCCAAATTCAAAAATATTTGGGTGTGTGGGCTCGACTGCCATTGGCCTTTTTTCAAAAGATCGAGACTATCCGCATAATAATCCGTCCAAAATTACTGTATCTATTCCAGAATACCTCCACCTTTCCTTCTAATTTTTATTTTAAATCATGGGACAAACTTATCTCAGATTTTATCTGGAATGGCAAGAAACCTAGAATTAAAATGTCCCTTCTCCATTTACCACTTTCCTCGGGAGGGGCTAACCTTCCAGATTTAAAGTTTTACTCGATTACATCTTTCTTTAAAATTTTATCTCTTTGGCTATCACCGGCATATCAGTCCCCTTGGAAGAATCTAGAGTTTGCCATAAATGACCTTTATGATATCATAAAGGTGACCTTAGTTCCCGGAGCTAGGTTACTCCCTCTCAGAGATTTCTCTTCATTTACGGCCCAAGTACTAAAATTATGGTACAGAATAAAACGACAAAAAGCCTTCCATAAATTCTTCTTTCATTATACACTTATTTCAGAAGATGATAGGTTTCTTCCAGCATCCCTGGACCATACTTTCTCCTGATGGAGGCAAGTGGGTCTTCAATTTTTTAAGCAGTTTCTTTCCCCCTCACGGATTATCCCATTTGACTCTCTGCAAACAAAATTCGGACTTTCAAATAATGACCATTTCAGATACAATCAGGTAAGAAACTACCTACTATGTGAAAAAGATATGGAAACCAGATTGTTGGAACCTTTGCCTCTGACCTGGAAATATCTGGAAGACAACATTAAGGGGAGTTTATGGCCACATCAGGTGGACTTTCTATATAAAATAGGGAAGGAATGGGAGACTCCACAATTTTTATTATGAATAGTTGGAATAAAGACCTTGAAGTGGAGATACGGGAACAGGAATGGCTACAGGCTTCAATACAGGCATATAAAATCACTCATGCCACTAGATGGTGTGAATTTACGTGGAAGTGTAGGAGTCAGGGTTTTTTTTTGACTCTCCTGCAACATTAATTATTTCCCACCCTCATTTGGAGCATGTTGGAGAAAATGTTCTTGTAAAGTAGCAGACCATGGTCGTGTTTTCTGGTCTTGTCCCCTATTAACACCATTTTGGTGTTCCTTACTACAAGAAATTTCAGACTGCATTGGAGAACCGATCGAACTCACAGTCGAATCGGTGTTGATCTCCATTTATCCCTAACATAACCGTCAATGGCACTGAACTCCACTGCCTACATTTATTCTGGCAGCTAAAAAGGCAATAACTAGGTGTTGGCACTCCACAATCATTCCAACAATTTATGACTGGAGAGGATTGGTGGTAGACATTTATCACATGGAATCTCTAACTGCAAAACTTCACAATAAACAAGGACAATTTGAACTCTTTTGGAGACTGTGGATGATGTATATTTCCATAGATGATCCTGATTTTGTGTCCTGAATCTTTCCATAAACTAGGAGGTGGGGCATTGGGGAGAAAAATGGGGTATCAGTCGAATTAAAGGGATGTAGGCAAAACATTGCTTATTTTCCCTTGGTCGAAGGGAGCCATCAACTGCAATATACCAAGGGAGCACTATGTCACTACTGTTGAAATTCAACCATAGACATTCTGTTAAGGTTTTAACTGAAAATAATGCATATACAAATGTAACTTGAACATGAAAAAAGTTTAAAGAAAAGCCTGTATCCTTTAATGTCATATGTGGAAAAGTCTGTGATTTAATTCATTCTTTATGTATTTGTCACCTCGAACCAATAAGAAGAAGAAAAAAAAAAACAGCTGGGCCCATTACTCTCTCCGTGCAAACTATTTAAGGATCCTAACCTGTTGTTCTTGCAAACTGCCTCTCCAGTGTACAAAATGTCTGCCTGCCAGGACCAAATTGTTACAGCAGTGCAGTTTTAGCAAAATATTATACTCTGGAATCTGACTCTGTTAACCTTTTTTTCTTTTCTGTTTTCGTCTGTAGTGGTTGGCCAATCCTTTAAATGACATGTATGCAGATACTGTGACAACAGTGATCCTGGAAGTACAATCGAACCCCAAAGCACAGAAAGGTACAAGAATTTTAGTTGTACATAGCTTTTACTTATTGAACCTACCCTATTGCTGTGGGGGTGTATCCTAATTGAGGAGGGAGCCACAAACATGGATGGATGGTCACCATTTTTCTTGAGGCTTTTTTTAAGGCTGCTTAGTGAAGCCAGAAGCAGACTTCTTAGCGTCCACTGGGGATGGCCAAAATTCAGAGAGAAAAAAACTAACTTTGCTATTTTGAACAATCCAAGGGAAAAGTCAGTGGGGTGCCAACTGTAGCACTGCTTTAATAGAATGCTGTAGATCACATAGCGATCTATAGCATTCCTTATCAGCTGTTTAAACACCCCACTCCCCACTTTTCAAGTAGATCCCTGGAATGCAACTGAATCCATGCAAGTGACTCCCATTGAACATTATCTGTGACTAACTTACATTAACTTGAATTTGAACTCATCTTCGTGTTAGGCCAAGGTGCAGTTCCATCTAACTTGGTATGGTTCCTCCAGTCTAATGACATTCATTCGTGGGCTTTCCATGCTCTTTAAGTGCAGATGAGCTCTCTACACTAATGGATCCACAAAATCCACAGTGCTGAAGGCTTGGGCGCAGCAGAAACTTGCTTTGTCGGTCAGGAGCAGGTGCTCAGGGAGCAGGAACACGGAGGTTCACAATTTTAAAATGTGTCAATTGTAAAGTGTGGAGGATTATCACTGAAATGTGTATGAATTCACAGCTTCATACTGTTTGATAAAATACCAAAATGCAGTGATCTTCATCGAGGATATCTCTCCATTGGGCTACACCTTTAGAACTGTGAGAGTGATTGTCACCAGGACCAGTTAGAAACTTTTGCTAGCCAAGGCCGTTCACAATAACATACAACGTCAGTGCTTATATAATCGTGGACAGCCCCATTGCTCCTCAGTTCTTTGTGCCACCTTTGACTGCTCGTTGGACCTGCAGAGAAACAATGCCATTGAGTCTACGATTTTATATATTTTTTAATACTTTTTTATTGTAAATTCTTCATGCCATTTGCAGTCCCCCTCCCCCGGGTCATGCCTGAAAATAGGCAGGATTTGTCTAATGCACTTACCCGGTAAACAAAAACTAAATAAATAAATATACAGTACAATAAACCAGGTCAATTTCTTAAAATTACTACAAAATAAATCAACTTTTGAATTATTTTTAAGAGTAAAAAAACAAATATGGCATGGCATATCACCCATCTCAGTATTGAAATTACACTGATCTTCAAAATTTAATAATGAACTATAAAAAAAGATGAATCAAGAAACTCAGACTCGAGCCTACAATTTTATTGTTATTCTACTTTAACTTGTATTATTAGCATTGTCCCTCTATGGCCGCTGTTGAAGGAACCTTTAGTTAGGATTTGTGCCTGCAGTTACAAACTCTTTGAAGACAAATCTCATGTTGTGTGTTGGGCCTGTCCCATAACGTAAGGGCCTACAAGATTTGCCAGGGATTTAACTAAGCCACAAGGAGACATGAGAAACCTTCATTGCCATCAAGGCCATGGAAGCTGGCTTCTCCCACATGCCTGGCACGCGCTGGAAAGGATACTTCCAGGCAATTGGTGACAGTGTTGCTGCCATGGTCAGCAAGAGCATCGGAGAAAAATAGAGAAGAACAAGAACAAATAGTTGTCAAAGCCTTCCTTCTCTAGCCATCGCCGTAAGCATAGGGAGAAAATTGCTTCAAAAGAGAGGTTGAGGTCTCCATTAAAGGAGGGTAAGTCTTGCCGTCGACCTCTCCGACATCCACCACAGACCTCCTTCCCCCCAACCATTGCTGAGATGTCAAGGTCAGGGCTTAGTTCTGGTGCTGCTGTACCTACTACAGATGGTATGCCGCCTCCATTGTCAGGTTCTGTCCCAGTGACGATGGTGGTCACAAACCCTCTAACTGGCATCGTTGATTCCAAGGCTGTGCTGGCATCGTTTTCAGAAATGTTACTTTGTCCCATCATTGCAACAGTGGTGTCTACATTTCTGTCGACTGGGCCTCCCAGTAAGTACTGTTATCAGCAGGATATAGAAGCATGCCTGCCATTCCTCCATTGCAGCCACTGACTCTGTCAATTACCCCTGTTGTTATTCCAGATGACAACGAGGTGGAATATAATCCTGATCTCCCTAAACATGGAAGAGGGTTTGAAGGATGAGGTGAGGGAGAAATTGCCCTATAAAGGAGGGATCTTACTTCGAGAGGACGCTCTTGCAGCACATGTAGGACTGATGCCACCTGGCGGCAGATCTCTGCAATTCTTTTCTCCAGCAGTACAGACGTGGGACCGTCCACCCGACGTCTGCTCCACCCCCAACGTCACCCAGTATAAGGCAGGTGGTGGTCCCCACGTGCTCCAGTTCTTTTCACACCATAGCGACACATTAGTCCTCTCTCAGCTCTCTAACAGTTCCTCAGCTTTAGAACTTTTTTCCTACCATCTCGTTTCAGTGATCCTTACGACGTATGTCCTCTCCACCGACTGGGCACCGTAATAAGTGCTCTTATGGGAAGCAGATCCCTTCCAAGGATGGACATTCGGCCTGTCTTTTTTGCCTGGGCCCAGACCACGACACCAGCGCCTGTACCCACTGCCAGGCCTTCAACAGCCAGACCAGGATTCGGAGACCCGAAGTACCTCTAGGCTTACCTAGCCCAATAACGTTTGGCCCAGATGCAGCAGGAGACGTCTTCCGGGAGGGAATCTCGTTCCTCCTCTCCAAAGCAGAAGCACAGAAAGGAGAAGCGCAACCACAGGGACTGTGATGGCTCGCCCTCCAGACCCATGTCTTCCAGCTCCCAGTCCGCTGGTCGCTCCAGCTTCTCCAGCCATGAGGCCTGGCTTACCTCTCTTAAGCCTCCTGCCTCAGCTTCGCTTGCTAAGGAGTCTTCCCTTCGGTCTATAAAAATTAGGCCCCCAGCCTTCTGTTCCGCAGTGGCAAAAAGGCCCTCGGGCTCCGGTTCTGTGGTGTCAGAAAGGCCCTTGGACTCCATCGCCTCGGTGCCTAAGAGGCTCTCCAATGCCGGCTCCGTAGCGGCTAAAGGTAAACCCTCTTCCCGATCAGCCTCTGTCGATCTCTGGGAGTCCAAACAGTCTGCGGGGCATTCTTCTTCCAGGGCTTCGTCAGTGCCTCCCAAGTCCGACCGGCGTCCGTCCGCAGATTCTGACCAACGCTCCTCTGATAAGCACCGCAAATCTGCTGACAGGCCGGTCAAGGCCTCTTCGCACTCCGACCATCCCCACCCTTCCCCAGATAAGGGGCTTTCATCGGACAAGGCTTCTGACCCAACGCCAAAGAATAGTCCTTCAGTGCCTCCGGCGCCGGATAAGCCGCCCACCTTACCTCTGTCGTCGGTCCCCCCAACGTCCCCTGTTGGTAGCCCCGACGTCTCTCCGCGATACCTTACGCTGGTCCATCAGACATCAGAACCCGACGCCTGTACTACTGAAGTACCACCGACATAGTCTATTAGACCAATGCCGGATCCAACTGACGCCGGTGTGGGAGAAGGCAGACCGACATCGCCTCCAAAACCTGGGTCACCAAAGCTGGGCATGTCTCAGGTGAAGGAACTTTTCATCTGTTGGTGGGAGACTGTCAAGCAGGATTTGGTTTGTCCTGCTCCCACGCCTAAGCCTACTTCTGTCACCCCAGAGCCAGATGTTCAGGTCACCCCTGTTCCATCTGGAAATGAGGGGGATAAAACCCACACTAGCCCCAGGAAGTACAAGGATAAGCGCAGGAGGACCAGATCTCCTTCCTCCTCCCGCTGTCCTTCACCCAGAAAACCCAGACTTAAGAAGAGGAGACAGTGTTCCTCCTCCTCTTCTGCAGAGGACTATGGAGAGTCCGAACCTTCCTACCCTGATTCGCTTCCTGGTGATACAGAGGACCAGCCAAAATCTCCACCCGATGACCCCAGCTTTATGGAGGTCATGAGGCACATACAGGAAAACATGGGATGGGATACAGAGGCCTTGGACCCTGAACGTTTGCATCTGGCAAAGTATTTGCCCCAGAAGGACCCCAAGCCAGTGGTTATCTCCCCCCCCCCATTAGTGGATACCTTCCAAGGTGTCACCCTTGTCACTTGGAAACATGCACATGCTTCCTCTGCAGCACCCAAAAAGGCAGATCATCTGTACCAGGCCCCTAAGGGCACGTCATAGAGTTAGTCTTTACCCCCGGACTGACCTCCACTCCCCCCTCCCCCCACTATCCGAGGGACCACAGAGCTCCTGTCGGACAGGAGATCCAGTCTGTCCTGGCCAAGGATGCTATAGAATGCATCCCAGAGGCAGAGGTAAACTCTGGTTCTAGGGACATGGATATGTTGTTCATCCACACTGTCTGGCAGGTTCCTTGCCGCTTTAAATCTTGCCGGAAGGTCTTCAAGCTGGCTCCTCCCACCCACCCGGGAGGTAAAACTCTCGGCGTCGCCCCATGACGCCAGATCTTCCTTACCGCTTGGAAGCTCAGGTTCCCTTCTTAACGCTCTGCATATAAGACTGGTTCCTAATTCTTCGAATTTTCGAAATTAAAAAGTTTTGCTAAAAAGACTTCGGTCTTCTCTCCCTCGCGGCTGCGATGGACAAATCGACTCCCGGTTTCCGGAGATGCCCTTGCGGGCAGAAGATGTCTCGGACGGATCCACACTCCACGTGCGTCTACTGCTTGGGCCTTGAGCACGACCCGCAGGCCTGCGACCTGTGCTCTTCCTTTTCGGCCTATGCCCTCGAAGACCGTGCTGCCCGTTTACAACTGGGGCGTCCCGAGAAGAGATTTCCTCCGGTAAAGTCAAAGTCAAAAGAGGCCCGGTTGGCGGTGTCCGCGGCGGCAGGCTCAGCGGATCAGCTCGAGCAGATGATCGCCCTCGAAGAGGAGGCGGCGCGGGCCGCTTCTACCTTGGCTGCGGCATTTGTCCCGCTATCTCTCTGTGCCTCTTATTCGGCTTCTTTTAAGGAGCTTTGTCTGACCCTCTCGACAAAAGGTGAGGGTCCAACTTCTTCTGGACCGTTTTCTCGGTCCAAAAAGAGAGACAAGGGTAAGTCTCACCGTCGACGCTCTTGGGAGCAGGAACGATCCCTCCCCCCTAGTTGTCGGCCGTCGACTTCGGTCGACCTCTCGGCTTCGGCCACTGGTCTCACGGTGTCCCCATCAGGCCAGTTGACCGAAACTCCGGTCGACGCGGTCGAGATTTTTCTCGACCCGTTAGACGGGTTGTCGGCTGGAGAAGCCGAGAATCTCCTCTCCCCGGTTCCCCCAGTGGGAGTTGAGGATCCTGTCGGCTCGTCTGTGCCTCCGGTTCCAGAGCCTTCAGTTGAATCGTCCGAACCGAGGGGAGTGCCGATTCCCCACGACACTTCCCCGTACCGTCCTCGGCATAGCCGAGGTTCTCGGTCTCGGTCTTGAACGTCTTCGCGGTCCAGCTGATCCCGCCGTCATAGGCGGTCTTGGTCTCGGCACCGCGACACGCGGCGCCGCCGCTCGTCCTCTTCCTCCTCCTCGGACGAGGGGAGGCTTCGGCGCAAGTTGCGTCGGAGGTATGAGGAACTCATGTGGCAACAGCTCTTTCTGACTGGGAATAAGCCGACGCTGTCGTCTTCCCCGGCCATTAAGTGGCTGTCACCGGAGTGGCTGAATCAACCCCTCGTTTTAGCCGAGGAGCCTGTTCCCAGGCCGGTTGTTCGACCAAATCCAGCTGCCCCACCGATTCCGGTGGAACCTCCGCCTCCACAGCCGTTAATTGGGGCTCCGACCAAAAATTCTCGGTCGGCTCAGGGACTGCCCTATAGGCTGTCTGTCACCCTCACTCCCGACCGGCCTCGGCAGGTGGAGGGTGGCTCAGGCCCGAGGCAGCTCTTTGAGGACTCTTCCGAGTCCGAGGACGATTCCTCCCTTTTCTTCAAGCGAATGGACTTGGAGTCCTCAGGAGGACAGTCGGTGGACGATAGCCCTTCGTCCTTCCTAGGATTGCTTCGGCTTATCTCGGAGTCCACCGGGATGAAGCTCGAACCCGTTTCTAAGCAGGCCAGTGTCCCCTCGCAGGAGATTCTGGACGAGGTTCCCCTACGAGCCTTTCCGGTGGCCGAGGCCATAGTGGGTCGGCCTTGGAGCTCTGGCAGCGCCTGCTTCCTGTCCTGCGCCTTCGGCCAGGATGGCCAGGAAATATCGCGGTCCCCTACCGGTTCCCTGTCCGGTTTTTCGGAACACCCCTCGGCTGAGGGGTTGGTTACCGACAGCGTTTTCGGCGTGCGAGAGCGCTAGGGATGTGGACAAACCCCCCGACAAGGAGTCCAAGAAATTGGACTATGCCGGGCGAAAAGTCTATGCTGCGTCCTCCCTCGGCCTTCGCCAGGCCAGTTCGGCCGTCCTCATGGCACATTTTTCTTATGCCCTGTTGGGCTCCCTGGATGAGGTTGTCCCTCATCTTCCCGCGGATCTGCAGACCACGATCAGGCAGGTGCGGGACCAGGGCAGGGCAGTGGCCAAACAGCAGCTCCAGACTGCTTTAGACATTGGGGACTCATGTGCCAGGTCTGTGGCGGCCGCAGTGGCTATGCGTCGTCGGGCTTGGCTGAGGATATCCACCTTTACTTCGGATACCCAGCACAAGTTGGCGGATGTTCCCTTTTTGGGGACTGACCTATTCGGCCCTGGGGTGGAAGGTCACCTGCAGAGGATCGCGAAGTCCAATGCTACCTTGGACTCGGTCTCTTCCGCTCAGAAGGACAAAGGCCACAAACCACAGCCTAAGCCCTTTCATCCTTCTGCACCCGCTGTGCGTCCGGCCCAGTAACGTCAGGGCCAGCAGGCTAGGGCTTGGCATCCCAAACCCAAGCCGTCGGCTTCCTCCAACAGGACGCGGGGAGGTAAAGGCCCAGGAGGTCCCTCGGCGGTCCCTCCTCCAAGCCTGCCCAGTGACGGGTTGAGGGGTGTCGCCCCCAACCCCGTCACCTCACCCCAGGTTCCCCCCGTGGGGGGACGGCTCCGGCACTTCCTTTCTGCCTGGTCCGTTATTACCACGGACAGGTGGGTACTGGAGGTGGTGGGAAAAGGCCTACCTCTAGAATTTGAGCAGGCCCCACCCTTCAGAGCCGTCGCGCCTCGGGGGGCCTCGGGGTCCGCAGCCTCACTGTTGGCTCGTCGGGCCGACATTGCTCTCCTCCTCCAAAAGGAGGTGATCAGGGAGGTGGCGGACCCTCCCTCAGACCCGGGGTTTGTGTCCAGGTACTTCCTGGTTCCGAAACGGACGGGGGGCTGGCGCCCCATTCTCGACCTACACGACCTGAACAAGTTCCTAAGGTCTCGAACCTTCAGGATGGTCACTCTGGCTCAGATAATACCATCCCTGGAACACAGCGTGTGGTTCTGCTCTCTGGACCTGCAGGACGCGTTCTTTCATGTCCCTATCCGTCCGTCACATCGGAGATTCCTTCACTTTCGAGCGGAGGGATCCCTCTTTGAGTTCCGAGCCATGCCTTTCGGCCTGTCTCCAGCTCCCAGGGTCTTCACCAAATGCATAGCAGTGGTGACAGCTTTCCTGCAGCACCGAGGGGTCCGGGTGTACCCTTACCTGGACGATTGGCTGATAGCAGCCCCCTCCAGACAGGAGGTGGAGCGGTCCAGAGATCTGGCCCTCCAGGTTTGCTCTCAAGTCGGCCTTCTCATCAGCAGAGGCCAAGTGTAGCCTTCGAGCGAAGCAGGCGATTCTGTTTATCGGGGCAGAAGCTCGACTCTTCGAGCAAACCGGCTCCAATGGACAGGGCCGAGTTCTTACCTCCTTGCCCAATCATTTCTGGTTGGGCAATCGCGCTCTGCCCGGGACTTCCTGCGCCTCCTGGTCTCATGGCGGCCTGTACCAGCGTGGTCCGTGGGCGCTGGCACATGCGCCCCTTCAGTGGGACTGGCCAGCCAGTGGTCACAACGCTGCAATCCACTGGACCAGCTAGTGATGGTGACCCAGGAGATGTGGAACGCTCTCTGGTGGTGGATCGTTCCATCTCATCTGCAGGAGGGCATCCTGTTTGTCCGCCCCGAGCCGACGGTATCTCTATCGACCGATGCCTCTCTGATGGGTTGGGGTGCCCATCTGGGGGAACACCGGGCGCACGGCCTCTGGTCCCCGCGGGAGTCCGATGCCACATCAACCTGCTGGGCGCGGCGGTCCACCTAGCTCTCACCGCCTTTGCTCCGTTTCTCCGGGGTCAAGTGGTCCGAGTCAGACGGACAATACCACGACCATGTACTACCTAAACCGCCAGGGCGGGACGCGCTCCATGCTTCTGTGCAAGGAAGCTCTCCGCATTTGGTCACTCGTGCGCAGCCTGGAGGCGGATCTCCTAGCCATTCATGTGGCAGGAGCCTCCAACACCCTGGCCGATGCCCTGAGCCGGATAGGGGCTGCATCTCACAAGTGGTCTCTCCTGCGGAGGTAGTACAAGATCTGTTCTCCCATTGGGGCACACCTCAGGTGGACCTGTTTGCCTCCAGGGAGAGCGAAGCTGAGGCTGTTTCATGCCTGCCCCTCAGCAGGGCTCGTTGCAGGGGATGCCTTCTGAGGCTGTGGACCCGGGCCTCTTCTACGCTTTCCCCATTTCCCTTGATTCACAAGGTGCTTCTCAAAGCAAGGAGGGACAAGGCGCAGGTGATTCTGATAGCCCCAGACTGGCCCCGCCAGTTCTGGTACCCAGATCTCCTCAGCCTCAGCTCCAGGCTCCCGAGGCAGCTTCCAGCTCACCCGGACCTGCTCTCAGTCAATCAGGGGAAGGTGTTCCATCCGGACCTTCAATCCCTGCACCTGACGGCCTGGTTCCTGAGCGGCTAGAGTTCCAGGCCTTGGGTCTTTCCGACGAGGTCCTCAATGTTGTTGGGGCGTCCCGTAAGGAGTCGACCAGGAAATGCTATGCCTTCAAATGGAAGAGATTTTCCATTTGGTGTCAGGGCAAGGGCTTGGACCCTTCTTCCTGTCCTTTGGCAAGCATCTTGGACTATTTATGGTCCCTTTCTAGTCAAGGGCTTAGGTCGCGACCCTAAGGGTGCACCTGGCCATCTCTGCTTACAGGCGCGGGCGGGAGCAGTCGATGGCGCAGGAGAAGGTGGTCTGCGCTTTTCAAAGGCCTTGATCACATTTGCCTCAGTCGAGATCCTCCACCTCCGTGGGATTTACTGCTGGTACTGGCAGAGCTCATGGGCAAGCCATTGAACCAATGCACAGGTGTGAACTCTTTCACCTGTCGTGGAAGACCGCCTTCTTGGTGGCTATCACGTCAGCCAGAAGGATGGGAGAGCTCCAGGCGCTCTGCATCGAGTCTCCTTACCTGGTCTTCCACAGGGACAAGGTTGTCCTTCGCCCCCACCCGAAATTCCTTCCGAAGGTGGTGTCGGAGTTTCACCTTAACCAGGTGTTGACTCTGCCGGTGTTCTACCCCAATCACACCTCGGAGGCCGAATACAGGCTCCATACTTTGGACCCTAGAAGGGCGCTCGCTTATTATAAGGAGCGCACGGCTGAAATTCGGGGAGAGGTTCGCCAGCTGTTTGTCACCTACGCTGAAGCCGCACCTGGCAGACCTGCAGCCAAGCGGACGATAAGCAGGTGGGTCACCTCCTGCATAGATCTCTGCTACAAGTTGGCGGGCATGGAGCCTCCCAGAGGGATAAGAGCTCATTCTACCCGCCATACTGCTGCATCGGTGGCTGCTTCCAGGGGCGTCCCTATCCAGGAAATCTGCAGGGCTGCTACCTGGAAGTCAGCACACACCTTCATTACCCATTACCACATCGACCTTGAGTCACGCCGGGATGCTGGTTTTGGGGCCTCGGTTCTCCAGTCTTTATTTCCCAAGTAAGTATCGGAGGTGCGCCTTGCCTCCCTCCTCCTGGAGAACTGCTAGGAGTCTGCCAGACAGTGTGGATGAACAACATATCCATGTCCCTAGAAATACAGGTTACTCACCTGTAACAGGAGTTCTAGGAATGGTATATGTTGTTCATCCAGACGACCCAACCGACCTCCCTGGCTTTGACGCACAACCGGAGCTTCCAGTGGGCCAGCTCTGGCGTCATGGGGCGGAGCCGAGAGTTTTACCACCCGGGTGGGTGGGAGGAGCCAGCTTGAAGACCTTCCGGCAAGATTTAAAGCGGCAAGGAACCTGCCAGACAGTGTGGATGAACAACATATACCATTCCTAGAACTCCTGTTACAGGTGAGTAACCTGTATTTTTTTACTCCCGTGTCTTCCTGGTTCCCGTGAAGTCGGGGGAATTGAGGCCCATTCTAGATTTTTTGGGATCTTAATTGGTGGGTCTCCTATCAGAAATTCCGAATGGTCTCGGTTCCAACTCTCCTTTCCTTCCTTTTGGTTAGGGATTGGATGGCTTCCCTGGACATGCAGAATGCATATCTGCACATACCCATCTGCAGAAATCATCAGAGATTTTCCTGAGATTCAGGTTCGAAGGTCGGTCCTACTAATTCAGGGTCCTTCCCTTCGGCCTTGCCCCTGCCCCCAGGGTCTTCACAAAATGCAGTGCCGTTGTCGTAGCGGCACTGCACAGAAACGGACATTTCTAGGAGCGTGGATATGTTGTTCATCCACTGTCTCTGGCATGTCTCTTTCCCCTTTAAATCTGGCCGGAAGTCTTCAAACTGGCTCCTCCCACCCACCCGGGTGGTAAATACCTTGGCTGCGCCCCATGATGCCAGATCTTCCTTTCCGCTAGAAGATTCAGGTTCCCTCGTGCTACTTTAGTAATTCGTAGGCCCTGGATTCGCAACGTCTGTTTTCACCGCAAATTACATTAAAACTCGTCAGAGTTTGTTCACTTGGGAACATAAGCAGGAAGCTGGTAAGGACAGAGGTCTGGGTTTATATCCTGTTTTAACTGAAGTATTTGAATAGTTTTGTATGTGAAATTAGTTCTGTGTGTTAAAAATTACTACTTTGAGTTAGAACTGTTACTTGGACTGTGATATTGTAACTTTTGGGGCTTGGGAACACTTGTTTGGCAGTGATAATTAGAGTGAAATTTAAATGTGATGTTTGCCTGGTTCTTAAATACTGAAAAGCCACTGGGGGTTGGGATTGAAGGGCTGTGTATTTCTGTTTGGGACTGAAATTTGAAGCAACAGGAACTGGTGGGCCTCTGACGTCATACGGTACCTGATGTCTGCATACACACGCTGTTAGTGGTACTGGACACACACTGGACTGTATGTGTTTGTGAAACTTGGGAACTTTATTGGTGGGGTTGGAATTAGGTTTGTAAATAACTGCAGTCAGTATAGAGAGAAACTGTATTCCAGGGGGAAGGGACTGAGAAAAGGGGTGTGTGCTATTATAAACAGAGGGGACAAACAGGGTGGCCATATTCCACCATGGCAGGCATCTTCGGAAGGGTTGTAGGCTGCACAGGCTGTGGGATGGCAATAATTCTCAATTGGGCCTGGAGAGAGGGAGGCTGCCCACTCTGTAGACAACTATCTTGTATCAGGAGTGAAGTATATTGGTTAAGGAGTAAGCTGGGGGAGTTGGGGGGGTATCCAAGGATAAGGGGTGTGGATATGGGCAGCAGAAGGGTGGGGCTGAGGGGAAGCTGGGCAACGATCTGAAATTACAGGACGTTATGTTACAGCAAGCAGGAGGGGGGATATTAGGGACAGAGGACCCTTAGATAGGGATGTTGACGCTAAGGGGAAAGCGTACGGGGTGAACATTCCAAATACAAAGAGAGTGGAGGGGGAAGAGTCAGGAGGGGCTGTTGTAGGGAAGCCTAGTAGAGCAGACATTGAGAAGGGAGGGGCTGTTGTGGGGAAGCCTAAAACAGCAGACTGTGGGAAGGGAGCTCCTAAGGAGAACAGAGCAAGAGGGGAGAAAGAGGGGCAGTTTAGAGGTTCAGTCAGGGGAAACTCTGGTTACTTGATGGAGGCTGACATAGAGTGTCACAATAAATTTGAGCTACTAAGCAACCTAGAGGGGGAGGAAGGGGCTGGTGGAAATGAGGAAACTGATACAGAGGCCGGGGAGGGAGTCGGATACCATAGGGCATCACAGACCGGCAATGGAAAGGATAGAAATAGTCCCAGAGGGAGAAGGGAAACATAAATGTTAAACAGATGGGGAGATGCAACATATTGCAGACATGAGGAGGAGAGCATGACTGGAGAAAACTGGGAGACAAGGAGGTGGGAGGGAGCCCCCCTCCAGCAGGGGTCAGTACCAAGGATGGGGCCCTAACTAAAGGGACCCACAGAAAGCCTCTGGAGGTAGGGATACTATTACAAGGGGAGGATGGCGGTATGGGGAAGAGAACCATCAGGGCCAGGATAAATGGTTCGGATAAGAGAGGGTTAAAGGGGACACCTATTTAGAGGGTGTCTGAGTTAAGTGGGCAAAATAACGAGGGAGGCAGAAAGTGGAGGGTGACAAGGGGGTCTCTAATAAGGCAGGAAGACTCCCATGGAATTGAGATCACGAATAAAGGGTGGGATGGGGGGCTGAGAGTGCATAGTGGAGGTAACCATAAGGATGATGGCGGTGTTAAGGTTCTGTTATTGGGAGACTCGATGATTAGGGGTATCCAGTGGGAGGGACAGGGGGGTGGATGCCATAGCCAGGTGAAGGTAGTGAGTATCTCTGGGCTGACAGTGCACAGAGCAAAGTTCATGGTGTATGAACTGGTTAGGGATTGTGGAGGGAAACCAGATTTCCTGGTTCATTTGGGGACTAACGATCTAGAGGGAAATAGCGTTTTGGAAATCCAAGCAAGGTTCCAAGAACTTGCCAGAGTCTGTTGGGATAATGGATGCAACATTTCCTTTTCTGAGATATTGCCAGTACCAAAGGCCTCAGTGGAGAAAAAAACGAAGATCACAGAGGTTAATGACTGGCTCAGGAAGTGGGGTGAAGAGAGTGGGTTGGGGGTGTTAGGGAAATGGAAAGGAGTTTGGGAGGATAAGGGACTGTATGCCAAGGACAGGCTTCATCTTGCCCCATTAGGGAAGGAAGTCCTTAAACAGGGGATGGCTGACTACATTCAAGAAAGGTGGGGTTTAAATTTGTGAGGGGTGGAAGGGATAAGGGAGGGGCTGACCAGAAGCCCTCTCCTCCAGATGAGGGAGTAGCCTTCAAACCTAAAGGGGAACAGACTGGGGGTAGAGGTTTCAGGAGGAGCAGAGGGAGGATGGAAGTATAAGGAACCTGGGTGGGGTTCGACAAAGGGGATCAGGGGTAGGGGTTCATGTTAGTAAATGCCAGGAGCTTGGGAAACAAGTTGCCAGAGTTCCAGACCATGCTGTTCGGGGGTGGATGGGGGCGGTCACGGAGACGTGGGCCAACAAAAACCATGACTGGGACCTAAACGTGCGGGGGTACACTATGCTTAGGAAGGATAGAAAGGAGGGCAGAGGGGTGGGTGGCTATGTTCATTAGAGATGACATAGAAATTGCTAGGGTAGAAGAGGCAGAAGGAAACGTGGAGGCCTCATGGGTCACCTTACAATCCCCAGCAGGAGATAAGGTCAAGCTGGTGTAGTATATAGGCCCCGGGATGGGTGATGTTCTGGAGGATGGTTTGCTGGACAACATCATTGCCCAGTGTGGACCAAAAGGGGAAGGAGTGGTGTTGATGGGGGACCTTAATATGCCAGGTACAAACTGGGGAACCATGTCCTCTAAGGTGGCCAAGGAGCAGAGACTGCTGGACGGCTTCCAGGATGTGTTCTTAACACAGCATGTGATGGAGCCCACAAGGGAGGGGCATGTCCTGGACGTGGTTCTGGCAGATGGGGATCTGGTAAGGGACCTGGTTGTAGAGGATCCCGTGACTGGGAGCGACCACAATACTGTCTGGTTTCAAATAAGCATGGGGGGGGTGAGATCTAGGACACTGGCAGTGGACTTCAGGGGGGCAGACTTTGTGGGCATGGGAAATATTCTCAAGGATCACTTGAAGGGATCAATGACAAATGTGGAAAGGAGATGGGAGGTCATAAAACGGGGACTTCATGAGGCAGTCAGGACCTGCGCTAAGGTGAAACGTAAGGGAGCAAGGTCACATAAACCATGCTGGTGGTCCAGTGAGGTTCAGGAAGTGGTCAGAGGAAAGAAGCGCCTACAAAAATATAAAACAACAAGAGGGATAGGGATAAGGAAATGTACCATCTTGCATCTAGAAAAGTCACCCGGATAGTGAGGGGCAAAAGTCCAGTGAAAGAGCAGGCTGGCACAGGGATACATGGAGGAAAGGGGTTCTTCTGATACATTGGGGAGCGGAGAAAACTAAGGCCATCTCCAGATTGAGATCAGAAGGAGGGAGGGAGGGTGGGTGGAAGAGGCGAGGGACCAGGCAGAGGTATTTAATGAGTATTTTGCCTCTGAGTTCACTAGGGAGGGGGATGGGATATCTACAAAGCAAGGTACGATGGGGATAGAAGCGGCAGTGAGTGGGATCAGGGGAGCAACAGAAATGGAGCAAGAGGGAGGGAGAGGTACCCCAGGGGTGTCACATCAGGATAAGGATAAAAAGGCCAGTAAGATGGAGGGGGTGGATGATGCTATCTCTGCCAAAAGGGTGGGTTAGCCCTCAAGGCCCTAAAGAAAGACAAATCTCGTGGGCCGGATGGCATTCATCCAAGAGTACTATGGGAATTGGCAGACATACTGGCTGCACCCCTGGCCAGCTCTTCAACAGGTTACTTGAGACAAGGAGGTACACCTAGGGATTGGCAAGAGGCACATTTGGTGCCAGTCCATAAAGGGGGGTCAAGGGAAGTACCAGGTAACTATAGACCCATCAGTTTGACCTCGTGGTGGGAAAATTAATGGAGAGTATACTAAAGGAGACGATTGGGGTGTACTTGGAGGAGATGGGAGGTCTGGATGAGTCGGCAACATGGGTTTGTGCCAGGTAGATCATGTCAAACCAATCTTGTGGAGTTCTGAATGGGTAACATCAGAACTGGACAGGGAAAGCCTGTGGATGTATTATTCTTGGATTTCAGCAAGGCATTTGACTCTGTCCCCCACAATGGTCTGGTGGAGAAACTGATGGGGTTGGGAGTAGGCCCATTGATGGTCAGATGGATTGAAAACTGGCTAGCTGGACGCACCCAGAGAGTAGTGGTCTGTGGGAAGCTCTCGAACCCTAGAGAGGTTGGTAGTGGGGTACCGCAGGGCTCGGTCCTGGGTCCGATCCTGTGTAATGCATACATATCTAACATCAGGGAGGGTATAGGGTGTGAAATGAGTCTCTTCGCTGATGACTCCAAGATGGGAGCAGTAGTTGAGGGAGAAGAGAGGAGGTTGGCCCTGCAAGGGGACCTGGACACCCTGGTAAGCTGGGCTCACACATGGAAATTAAATTTCAATATCACCAAGTGCAAGGTGTTACATCTTGGGTGGGGAAACCCTAAACACAGGTACACCCTGGGAGGGGAGGTGCTGGAGGCCTCAATAGGGGAAAAAGACCTAGGGGTCATGGTGGATGCATGTATGAGTAACTCTGTGCAGTGCAGGAGAGTGGCTAGCAAGGCAAACAGGATTAGGGTTGCCACCTGTCAGGTTTTTTACCTGGTGATCAGATTTTCAGGGTCCCCATCAGGTAATCCGGTTTTGCTCTGTGCTGGTCAGGTTTCTGAGCCATTTTAAGTGCTCACATACAGATTTTGTCATCTCATTCATTGTTTCAGCTACATGTCCAAGTTACAAACAAGTTCTGTTGTCAGTATAGCCTTTTGTTTGTGAAAGCAGTCAACCTGGGAGGTGCAAAGTATGGCCACTAGCACCATTAGCACTTACTTAACCCAGTCTTTTACACTGCATCTTGAAGAGGCATAGCAGCAAAGCTGCCCCTACCTTTTGTAACAGCAACACAGCCAGTTTTCTTCCACTTTCATTTGCTGATAAACATTTTCATCTCCAACAGAATTTATGCATTTTAAGTGTTTTAAATAAATTTTTTCCTCAAGAAAAAAAGTATGCTCACTTCTTTGGCTTTGAAATAGTACTGTGGACATGAAAAGGAAATTGAGCCAGAAAAATATATAAAGTACACATTATAGGAAACAATTTCTTTATTATATATTATTATATACCATGTGTACTGTTGTATGCTATTTACAGTATTTCCCTTATCTCCCCCAAGAACACAACTAAATGAGATTGATTTTATCTCTGTATGTTTATCTGGTAAACCAATGTCAATAAATAAATACAGACATAAGTAAATGAATAACTAGCAAGAACCTGGGAAAGTAATTTTAACAGGTACTTTACAGTATCTTAAGATTTTTGTTGAACTGCTGCTTTAAGTGTTGTCTTTTATTGATAATAAATGGCTTTCTAGGAGGAGCAATTCATGAGTCCTGAAAAGGGGTGGGGCTAGGGGCTGAGCTTAGGACCCGGTTTTTGCCTCAGCCAAAGGTGGCAACCCTAAACAGGATGTTGGGATGCATCGTAAGGGGGATCACCTCTAGGAGCAAGGAAGTGATTCTGCTGCTGTACAATGGACTGGTTAGACCACACCTTGATTACTGTGTACAGTACTGGAGACCACACTTGAAGAGGGACATACAGCTCCTGGAGAGGGTACAGAGGAGGGCAACTAAGACTATACGAGGGCTAGGGGATTTGACGTATGAGGACAGACTTGAGGAGCTCTGCCTGTTTTCATTGGAGGAGAGGAGAGGAGAGGAGAGACAGGGGGGACATGATTGAGGTCTTCAAGTACCTCAAGGGAATAAATTGGGTAAACATGGAGGGGATCTTTAGACTAAAGCAGGGAGATATTACCAGAGGGCATGGTTTGAAGTTGGAAGGTGGAAGGGTGAGGGGAGAGGAGGAGGTTTTTCACTGAGAGGGTGGTGGACCCTTGGAATGCTCTGCCTGGCAAGCTGGTTCAGAGATCCACAGTGGAGGGCTTCAAGAGATGGTGGGACAGACACAGAAAGTGGATGTATCAGATGATAGCCTGTCCGGGGGTGAGGGATGGATGATAGGGGTTTCTGGAACATGGGGGGGGGGTGGGGCCTCGGCACCCAACTAGGGATCTGAGGTTCGAGTACACACAATAGACCGTAAGGCCTAATCTGCTGGCAAATAGTATGTTAGTATGTTAGTTCACGACTCTGATTACCGCGTATCGGACATGGAAGACAAATAGTCCCCCAGATTTCGCCGGTGTACCTGTGGCCAGAAGATGTCGCGCACCGATCCCCACCTCTCGTGTGTCTATTGCCTAGGTGTCGTGCATGACACCACATCTTGTACCTTCTGTTTGGTCTTCCATCCCAACATTCTGAACGACTGCAAGGCACGCCTAAAATTGGGGAGACTGGAGCTTAGAAACCCGCCGGTGAAATCGAAGGAGGCAAGGTGGCTGGTTTCCGCAGCCGCAGGATCTGCCGAGCATCTGGAGCAGATGACGGCTTTCGAGGAGGAAGCAGCTCAAGCTTCGGCCAGTTGAAGTGTTTTCGTTCCTCTCAACCTTGGCTCTACTTTTTCGGGCTCCTTTAGGGAGTTGTGCCATTCTCTCCCCACCAGGGGTGAGGCGCCCTCGGGCTCGCACTCCTCCCGCCCTCGGAAGAGGGACAAGGACCCCAAGTCTGCTTCCTCTAGAAGGAGATGCTTCTGGGACCGAGAGAGGTCCAAGTCCCAGGAACACGCGGTCTCGACTTCGGTCGAGATCGCTTCCGCGGCTGCTGGCTTTACGGACCTTCCATCTGGCCAAGGCACCGAGAACGAGGAAATGGCTGAACCGACCGAGATAATTCTCAACCCAATCGAGCCTTTATCACTGACTCCGGTCGATGAATCCTTAGAAAGGACTTCTGTCCTTTCCTTTCCCGATGAGGAGACACTGCCCTCGGGTGTCCCAATCGAGGAAAAGGTGCCGGAACCATCTCCAGTGTCTCCCATTTGACCAAACCGACCCCGTCTGTCTCGATTGAGGACCAGGACCTCTTTGGTCGAATGGACGAAAAAGGGCCACCAACACTCAGAAAAGAGGCGCCGCCACCTATCCTCATCCTCCTCGGATGAGGAGAGGCTTCGACGGAAACTCCGTCGATGCTATGAGGATTTGATGTGGCAGCAGCTGATTTTGACTGGTTAGAAGCTGGCTTCGCTGGCTGCCCTGGCCATCACTTGGCTCCCGCCTCCTAGGCCGATGCAGACCCCTCCAAAACCGAAGGCCTCGGTTCCATCACCCATGGGGCCGGCTCATATCCCGGCTTGGCCTGTTCTGGTCTCTCCACCGATTTTGGTGGAGCCACTGCCTAAACAGCCTCAGGGAGGGGCTCCCTCGAAAGAGGACCGTACAGACACCAGGCTTCCCCGACGTCTATCCATTACAGTTACCCCCGACTGTCCCCGGCGGATCAAATGGGACGTAGGCGATAGACCATTGTACCCCAACTCTTCGGACTCCGACACAGGGTTACACCCTCATCCAGGGGATGAGGAGTCATCCGTGGCCGGACTGGAGGAAAGCCTTTCCTCCTTTCAGGGCATTCGCCGCCTAATCTCCGAGTCCTCCGGAATGCCCCTGGAGCCCATCCAGAAAAAGGCGGAGTACCCCCTTAAGGATATCCACAAAAGGGGGGGATACCCCGACGGAGGCCTTTCCAGTGGCCGAAGCCATCATTGGCCCAGCCCTTGAGCTTTGGCAGCTCCCTACTTCCTGCCCAGCTCCATCTGCCTGCATGGCCCACAAGTATACAGTGCCCATGGGGTCCCTGGCGGGGATCACAGAGCATCCTTCGGCCGAAAGCCTAGTGACTGCTTCTGTGTTCAGATGTACTGGTAGCTCGGCTGACACTGACCGACCCTCGGACAAGGAGTCCAAGAATATGGACCATTCTGCCCGTAAGGTCTTTCGGCTATTATCATGTCACACTTCTCTCATGCCCTTCTTGGGTCATTGGACGAAGTCCTCCCTCATCTCCCAGTAGACAGACAGACCACAGTGAAGCAGGTCCATGATCAGGGCCATGCTGTTGCAAAACAGCAGCTCCAGACGGCTCTGGACATTGGAGATTCCTGTGCCCGGTCTTTGGCAGCCGCAGTGGCCACTCGCCACAGGGCTTGGCTGAGGCTGTCCTCCTTCCCGGCGGATACCCAGCACAAATTAGCTGACGTGCCGTTCCTAGGCACTGACCTCTTCGGTCCAGGAGTGGCTGGTCACCTCCAACGCATAGAGCAGTCGAGTGCCACCTTGGATGCTACCTCTGCCAAGGGTTCTTCAGGCAAGAACCAGAAGAAGCGCAAGAAGAAGCCTTTTCTAGGGACATGGA
This sequence comes from Neoceratodus forsteri, assembly GCA_016271365.2. Classification (NCBI taxonomy): domain Eukaryota; kingdom Metazoa; phylum Chordata; order Ceratodontiformes; family Ceratodontidae; genus Neoceratodus; species Neoceratodus forsteri. The sequence continues at coordinate 393,457,817 of CM057449.1, forward strand.
TATGTTGTTCATCCACACTGTCTGTCAGGTTCCTTGCCGCTTTAAATCTTGCCGGAAGGTCCTCAAGCTGGCTCCTCCCACCCACCCAGGTGATAAAACTTTCGGCTCCGCCCCATGACGCCAGATCTTCCTTACCGCTTGGAAGCTGAGGTTCCCTCCTTAACGCTCTGCAAGTAGACTGGATCCTAATTCTTCGGTTCACCCGAAACTTAATTTAAAATCTTCAAGCCTTCGGTCAAGTTTCTCCCTCGCGGCTGCGATGGACCATCGACTCCCAAATTTGGCGGTGCCCTTGTGGGCAGAAAATGTCAGAATGACCCGCACTGCCGTCGTCTACTGCTCGACCTGGGAACATGACCTGCAGGCCCTGCGAGGTTATGCCGTTCGTTTTGACCAGCGTCCTGGAAGACCAGCTACCTGGTTACAGCTTGGGCCCCGAGGCGCTACCCACGGTGGTAAAGGCCCGTTGGGCGGTTACTCGGTGGCTGGCTCGGCTGAGCCACTCGAGCAGATGATGCGCCCTTGAGGAGGAGGCGGCACAGGCGCATCATCCTCTTCCCGATCGTGCCATTTATCCCGCTCTCTCTGGGTACCTCATATTCAGCTTCTTTCAAGGAGCTTTGCCAATCCCTTTCCACGAAGGAGAGGGGCCATCAGGGACATTTCTCTGGTCAGAAAGAAGGACTCAAAAGGTAAGTCCCATCGGCGTTGGTGGGAGCGGGAGGTCCCCTTCCCGGTTTGATCGACACTCCGACCTGGTCCAGGCTGCGTGACAAGGCCACTGGCTTCATGGTGTCCTCGTCAGGTCAGCGGCCGAGACACCCATCGACGCAGTTGAGATTTTTCTCGACCCGTCGGACGGCCTGTCGACTGGTGAAGCCGACAACCCTTCTTCACCGGTTCCCCCAATGGAGACCTAGGACCTGCCTACGCCTCTGGTGCCGCAGTCCCCGCTTAAGGCTTCCAAGCCGAGGGAAGAGCGGGTGTCCCCAGCCCCTTCCCAGACCTGTCCTCTGAAACACTGAGGATCTCAGTCTCTGTCTTGGACATTGTCTTGGTCCAGCCGATCCCGCCGACATCGGCAGTCTCGGTCTCGGCACCGAAGTAAGTGGCGCCGCCGCTCGTCCTCCTCAGAAGAGGAAGCAGGCGCAAGTTGCGTCGGCATGTGAGGACCTGATGTGGCGGCAGTTACTTCTGTCCGAGGACAAGCCAGCGCAGTGGCCTTCCATGACCATCAAGTGGCTGTCACCCGGCCAGCGAAACAACCCCTACGCTGTAGCCGAGGTGCCCAAGCCTGGGCCGGTTGTTCGGCCGAAACCAGCTGACCCACCGATTGTGGTGGAACCTCCGCCTCCACAACCAAAATCGGAGGCGCCGACCAAGGATTCTCGGTCAGGTCAGGGCCTGCCCCACAGGTTGTCAGTCACCCGTACTCCCGACCGACCTCTGCAGGTGGAGGGTGGCTCAGACCCCAGGCAGCTCTTCGCGGATTCCTCGGAGTCCGATGATGACTCCTCCCTGTTCTCCAGGCCCATTGACCTGGAGCCCTCTGGGGGCCAGTTGATGGATGAAAGCTCATCGTCCTTCATGGGTTTGCTCCGGCTCATCTTAGAGTCCACCAGGATGCAGCTCGAGCCCGTATCCAAGCGGGCCAAGTATCCCCTGACGGAGATACCGGACCAAGGGGATTCACCCACGGAGGCCTTTCCGGTGGCTGAAGCCATTGTTGGCCCAGCAGGCTCTGGCAGCAGCCTGCTTCCTGTCCCTCGCCTTGAGGCCAGGATGGCCAGAAGTATCTTCGGTCCTGGCTCTTTGCCGGTTTTTGAACACCCTCCGCTGAGGGGTTGGTCACCATAGCGTTTTCGGCGTTCAGGAACACTAGGGACGTGGATAAAGCCCCCCAACAAGGAGTCCGAAAAGCTGGACTATGCCGGGTGCAAGGCGTACTCTGCGTCCTCCCTTGGCCTCCGCCAGGCCAGCTCGGCCGTGCTGATGGCACACTTCTCCCACGCCCTCATGGGCTCCCTGGATGAGGGGATCCCTCATCTCCCAGATGACCTGCAGGCCACGGTCCGGCAGGTACGGGACCAGGGTAGAGCGGTGGCTAAACAGCAGCTACAAACGCCTCTGGACATTGGAGACTCCTGTGCCAGATCGGTTGCGGCCGCGGTGGCCATGCACCGCAGAGCAAGGCTGAGGATATCCACCTTCACGGCAGATACCCAGCACAAACTGGCGGACGCCCCCTTCCTGGGGACCAACCTCTTCGGCCCTGGAGTGGAAGGCCACCTCCAGCGGATCGAAAAGTCCAATGCCACTCTGGACTCTGTCACCTCCGCCCAGAAGGACAAAGGCCGCCGACAGCAGCAGCACAAGTCCTTTCAGCTTTCTTAAGGAGCGGTGTCACCACCATCTCCTTCAGGGAGCTGGGGAATTCTCCCGAGTCTAAGGAGCACCAAACAATCTGTGCCAAGGTCCCCTTGTGTCTGTCCCATGCATGCTTGAATCCCATCACTGTTTTGGCACCCACCACCTCCACTGGAAGGCTGTTCCAAGCATCCACCACCCTCTCTGTGAAGAAGTATTTCCTCACATTTCCTCTGAGCCTCCCACCTCCAACTTCATAACATGACTCCTTGTCCTCTAGCTTCTTTTTCTATGGAAAATGCTACTTTCCTGCACCTTATCAATACCTGTTAGGTATTTTAATATTTCTATCATATCTCCACTTTCTCTCCTCTCCTCCAGAGAGTATCCCCTCCTAGGGCTTTTGATGCAGGCCCTGCAACATTTTGGTAGCCCTTATTGTACCGCCTCCACCTTATCAGTGTCCTTCCAGAGGTGGGGCCTCCAGAACCAGACACAGTACTCCAGGTGGGGTCTTATCAGTGATCAGTACAGGGGTAATATTACCTCCTAATTTCTACTGGTGATACCCCTCCCTATGCATCCAAGCATCGTGCTAGCCTTCCCCACTGCCTTATCACACTACTTGGCTACCTTCAAGTCATCAGAAATGATTACCCCCAGGTTCCTTTCCTGTTTTGTGGTTGCCAGTGCTTCCCCTCCCTGTTGGTACATAGCCCCCGGGTTTCTGTGCCCAAGTGCATGCTGTTGCACTTTTTGCATTGAAATTCTTCCAAACCCTTGACAATTCTTCCAACTTTTCAAATCATCCCATCCCGCCCCCCAAATGTGTGTCTTTGTTGCAGATTTTGTGTCATTCTACAACTGGCTTACTTTTCCCTTATACTTTCCTTCTAGCCTTTCTACAGTGTTGCTAATAAAGACGTTGAAGTGGACCTGGCCTAGTACTGAGCCCTGAGGTACCCCGCTGGTCACCTTGCCTTCTCCAGAGTGGGACACCATTTACCACCACCCTTTGATTTCAGTTGCTTAACAAACATCTTACCTAGTTCATAACATTTTGACCCACTCCCAGACAGGTCAGCTTGTTTACCAGTCTTCTGTGTAGAATGGTGTCAAAGACCTTACTGAAATCCAGGTAGGCTACATCTACTGCTCTACCCTAATAAACTACCCTGGTCACCCAGTTGAAAAACGTGATCATGTTTGTCTAGCAAGACCTCCCCCCTGTGAAACCATGTTGCCTTAGGTCACATCCTGTATTCCACTATCCTTTCCTTCAGTAGTGTTTTTATTACTTTGCCCACTACTGAAGTCAGGCTGACAGGTCTGTAATTTCCTGACTCCTCCCTGTTCCAGCGTTTGTGAAGTGGAACCACATCTGCCCTCCTCCAGTCCCTCTGAACCTCCCCTGTTTCTAATGATTAGTTGAACAGAGTTGTCAGAGGTCCAGTCAGCACCTCTTTGAGCTCCTTTGTTATCCTGGCATGCAACTCATGAGGTCCCATTGCCATGTCTACTTTTAATTGTGCTAGTACCTTGAGGACTTTAGGGATGTGGCTGTGTTGTTCTATCCACATTTCTTGGCATGTCCTTTTCCTCTAAGAATCTTGCTGGAATGTCTAAAAGCTGACTCTTCCCACCCACCCAGGTGGTGGAACCCTCAGCTCTGCCCCTTAACGCCAAATTTTCTTCCACTGGAAGATTCAGGTTCCCTCCTTATCGCTCTCATGTTGAGTAGGCCCTGGCGCTTAAATCTTCAGATTATTTACCTAAACTCAAACTCGTTTTTTTCTCCGCATCGTTTTATGATCGCTATGGAGGATAAGTCCTTGCCCAAGTTCCGAGGGAGCCTCTGCGGGCAGAAGATGTCTCAGACTGACCCGTACGCCACGTGCGTCGATTGCCTGGGCCATGATCACGATACCCAGACCTGCGACTTTTGTCGCTCGTTCCAGCCAAATGTGTTGGACAATCGCCTCTCACGCTTACAGCTCGGCCAACTGGAGAAACTGAACCCGATGGTCAAATCCGTGGTTACGGGGTCCGCTGAACAACTTGAGTAGATGAAGGCTTTCGAGGAGGAGGCGGCTAGGGCTGCCGATCATTCGTCTTCAGCATCAGTGTTTGTGCTGCTCAGACTGGGAAATACCTTTACAGGCTCCTTCAAGGAGTTGTGCCAGTCTCTCCCGACCAATGGGGAGGGCCTGTCGGCTTCACTTAACTCACGTTCCCATAAAAAGGAATCCAAGGAGTCAAGAGAAGGAAAAGTCTTGTCAGTGTTGTTCTTGGGATCGAGAGAGGTCTCGATCTTACTTCTAGAAACAGCTCTTGCAGCAGATTGCACTGTTAGGACTGAAGCCGGCAGGCGCCAGGACCCCATGAAAATTTTCTAGCTAGCAGTATTCAGTGGGGACCACCCCGACGTCAGTCCCGCCCCTGACGTCAGGCATCCTACAAAAGGGAGCGGTCCCCTAGAATCCCCAGTTCTTTTCCCGCCGTCGACTCACCAGCATCAGCCTCACGGTCCCACTCTAGCACACAATGACTAAGAACATTACAGTTTTACCAACACTAAATGTCCTCATCTCCAACTCCTTCTTCAGAAGGACATCCTTCCAAGTGTGCGTGTGGCAAACAGATCCATTTCAAGGATCCTCATTCATCCTGCCTGCGGTGCTTAGGCCCGGACCACGACACCAAGGTCTGCTTCTTCTTTCAGGGGTTTATAGTCTCACCAGGATCTGCCGCCAGAAGGCACTTCAGGGGTTCCTCTTGGAAGAAAAATTACACAGTATGGATAAGGAACCTTCCTCCAGAGGTGAATCTACCTCAAAGGCCCACAAACATCAGGAGAGGGCCCGGTCCAGATCCCCTAACCAGACCTCGGACTCGCGCACCAGCTCAGGCTCCACGCGCTCAGACCGCTCTCCCTCCAGGGCTCGCTTTCAGCCCCCTAAGGTAAAGATTAAGGCTTCAGGCAGCTCTTCGGCTTCTCTGCACCCTATCAAGACTTCCAGGCCTTCGGCTTCCTCCACTCCATCCCGGGCCTCTTCGAAGTCTTCAGACCGTCACCAGGCCAAGTCTTCTTCCTCAGACCGACGCCAGGACCCTGACTCCAGATCGATCTCCCAGCCTGCCAGGGGTCCGGATCCCCCGCCTAGGAAGACTAAGAACCTGATGTCCCTGAAGGGAATGATGGACCCAATGTCGACCAAACACCCGAAGTCGGTCAGACGTTCGCCAGAGCTGAAGATATCGGCCAAACACCCGTCGGTGACACGTTCGCCGGAGCTGAAGACTGCCCCCTCCCCCCCGTCACCGGTGGTCACCGGGACTGCACAGAGGAGGATCTGACATTGCCTGAGGACCAGGCAGGTGACAATGAGGACGTCGGGTTTCCACAGGAGCCTTCACCCATCCTGGAGACACCTTCGGACCCGACGCGGCGACAGACGACTGGCGCCAGGTCCATCGTCAGGTATGAACATCCAAGAGGTCAAAGATCTATTCATTTTCTGGTGGGACACAATAAAGAAAGATTCAATCCCAGTTAAACCTCCTACTCCTGCACGTCCTGCTCCCCCTCCTGCACAGCAGGGGACAGCAGGATGACCACCGACCCCCAAGGAGCACACTCCACCTCCTAGGGGAAGAGCCAAGGCATGGAGAAGGCCTCCTTCAAGATCTCTCTCTGGGTCTCCCAGCCCTTAGCGACCCAGACGCCGACGGTCCACTTCGCCAGGGGAGGATTCTAGACTGGACACTTCAGACACCTCCAGGTCTCCTTCTCCATTCAGCATCCCATCACCTGACCCACAAGACCTGCCCAGGTCACCTCCGGATGATCCCTCCTTTTCCGTGATTATGAGGCACATCCAGGACAACATGGGATGGGATGCGGAAGATCTCAACCCCAAGAGACAGCGCCTCGCTCGTTACCTTCGGCAGAAGGATCCTAAGCCTGTGGTAGTGCCACCCTTGGTGGACACTATCGCGGATGTCACCAAGGCTGCGTGGAAGCATCCTCACTTCACCCCCACTGTGCCGAAGAAAGCTGACCGCCTGTACAAGGTCCCGAAAGAAGACCAGTACTTGGCGCAACAACCTCTGGTCATTACGGCCTCTCCTGACAGGTCCCAACAACCACAGCATCTGAGCACACAGCCACCGGACCAGGAATCCAAGCAGTTAGGTGCCCTGGGGAGGCGCATGTATGCGGCTGCTACATGCTCCATCAGGTCTCTGAACTATCTGTCTCATATGGTTCAGTTTCACAATGCCCTGTGGGAACAGGGTCAGGACCTAGTTGATAAGATACCGGATGGCGAACAGAAGGCGGAGCTCTTGAACCTCCTTCGCACAGGGTCAGATGTGGGGACCCAAGTGTTACGAGCCGGATACGATTTTGCAGACTTGTCCGCTAGAGGCACAGCTTCGGGCGTCTGTCTCCAGAGACGCTCTTGGCTCTGTGTCTTCGGTTTTACCCCGGACGTACAGAAAAGTATTCTTGACGTCGCATACAACTGAGAAGTCCTGTTTGGAGAACACTCGGAAACATAGAAACATAGACTTTGACGGCAGATAAGGACCGCTAGGCCCATCTAGTCTGCCCATTTCCCTACCTACAGGATAGGCCGCAGATCCTAGTTAACCAACAGCCTATTTCTTCCTACCCCCTACAAGAATTGCCTTATGTCTGTCCCATGCATTCTTGAAATCTCCCACAGTTTTAGACCCCACAACCTCCTCAGGAAGGCTGTTCCATGCATCCCTACCCTCTCTGTGAAATAATACTTCCTCACATTGCCCCTAGAACCGCCTCCTTCTATCTTTAAATTGTGTCCCCTTGTTCTTGTAAGTCTCTTTTTCTGAAAGATGCTACCCTCTTGGACTTTGTTGATTCCACTGAGGTCCCCCCTCTCCCTTCTTTCCTCAAGGGTATACATATTAAGCTCCTTTAGTCTCTCCTCATATGGCTTCTCTTGCAGACCCTGCACCATTTTAGTTGCCTTCCTCTGGACTACCTCTATCCTGTCTATGTCCTTGCGGAGATGAGGTCTCCAGAACTGGACACAGTACTCCAGATGGGGTCTCACCAACTGTCTGTACAGAAGGATAACAACTTCCTGTTTTCTGCTGCTGATGCCTCTCCCTATACATCCCAGTATACCCCCAGCCCTCCCTACTGCCTTCTAACATTGATTGCTAACCTTAAGGTCATCTGATATGATTACCCCCAGGTCCCTTTCCTTTTTTGTTGTTGTTACTACCTCCCCACCCATTGTGTATTCTTCCCCTAGGTTCTTGTTTCCCAGGTGCACTATTTTGCACTTCTTTGCATTGAATCCTAGCTGCCATACTTCTGACCATTCCTCCAACCTTGCCAAGTCCCTTTTCATCCTTTCCACGCCTCCTTGTGTATCAATCCTGTTGCAGATCTTTGTGTCATCTGCAAAAAGGCATACTTTTCCTTCCAGTCCCTCTGCAATGTCACTGATGAAGACATTAAAAAGGACTGGACCCAATACTGAACCCTGCGGTACCCACTAGTAACCCCTCTTTCTTCAGAGTGGACTCCATTTACAATTACCTTCTGTGTCTATTGTGCAGCCAATGTTTTACCCAGGCTACCACCTGAGACCCACTCCCAGGCTGGTTAATTTGACTATTAATCTTTTGTGTGGGACTGTGTCAAATGCCCTTGCTAAAGTCTAGTGAGGCCATGTCCACAGCCCCTCCCTGGTCTACTACTTTGGTCACCCAGTCAAGAAATCTATTAGATTAGTCTGACATGACCTTCCCGTGTGAACCCATGCTGCCTTGGGTCCTGTGCTCCACTGGCCTGTAGGTACTCAACTATTCTTTCCTTCAGAAGTGACTCCATCACTTTCCCTACCACAGAGGTCAGACTGACAGGTCTGTAGTTTCCTGCCTCTGTCTTGGTCCCACTTTTGTGAAGAATCACATCCGCCTTCCTCCAGTCCTCGGGTACCACACCATCCACCCATGATTTATTAAAAGAGTAGCCAGTGGTTTCACTAGTTCCTCCCTTAATTCTTTTTAGAATTCTGGGGTGAATTCCATCATGGCTCTTGCTTTGTCCACCTTCAGTTTAGGAGTTCTTGCAGAACCCTTTCTTCTGTGAAAGGACTGGGATCGACCACCCTATCAAGAGTCTTCTGTTAATTGGATTAGGCACTTCCCCTCCTCTTTTGTGAATACTGAGCAGAAATATTCATTCAGTATCCTGCTTTTCACTGTCCCCTCCTACCCACCCACCGTTCTATTCAGCCTCATTGTCCCTCCCTTTGTCTTTCTCTTCGCTGATGTACCTATAAAGTTTTATCCCCTTCTTAACTGAGTTGGCAGTCTTTTCCTCAGTTTGGGCCTTTGCTATTCTGACTTCCTTCCCTGTTTCCTTCTGCCTTAACTGGTACAGCTCTCTGTCCTGCTCTTTCTGTGTTCCTTATACTTCTGGAATGCTATCTTTTCTTCCTGACTTTCACAGCCACCTCTTTTTGAGAACCATAGTGGCTTTTCTTTCATTTGATTTGTTTATTTTGCTTCACACAAAGGCTTGTTGCCTCTGTGATGGCAGTTTTGATGATTCCCCATTGTTGCTCCACACCTCCTTCTAGCCTGTTTGCTAGTGCTTTTCTGAGGCACTCTCCCATCTTACCAAAGTCAGCCCTCCTAAAGTCCAGTACCCTCACTTTTGTAGGCTTGACCTGTAGCTGAGTTTAATGTGAACCACACTGTTTGATGGTCACTTGTCCCCAGATGGCAACCCACTTCTAGATCAGAGATCTCCTCACTGCCCCGTTTGAGTCACGAGGGTCTAAGATTGCTCCCTCACGTGGGTTCTGAAACTAGCTGTCTAATGCCTGCCACCTGTAGGGCATCAGGAATGGCTCTGCTCTTGGATGTGGCTGCAGCAAATGTGCTCCAGTTAACATCTGGCATATTCAGGTCTCCCATCAACAGTATCTCCCTTTCTCTGCCATTCTAAGAATGCCTTCTATCATATCCTTGTCAATTCCTCCCCTGACATGGGGTCTGTACACAACCTAGTGCGGATTGTGGTGCCCTTTCCAGTCTCAAGGTGACCCACAGTGCCTCCTCTCCTCCCTGTTTACTCTTTTGTTCAGTTGCTTTTATCCCTTCCTTTACATGAGAGCTACTCCTCCCCTCTTCTCCCCTGCCTGTCTCTCCTGTCGGTTATGTACCCTGGTATGTGCTATCTCAGTCATGGTTCTCTGTACCATGTTTCTGTGACTGCTCTGATGTCCAGGCATCCCTCTTCCATCAGGCCACCAGCTCAGGGCTTGTTGCCCAGACTACGGGCATTGGTACTCATTACCCTCCACTTCCTAATGGCCTTACTCCCTTTTGCCCCATCCTGTCCTTCTTGCCTTTGTCACTTTCTCCATTTACCCTGCCTTCTCCCTCGACACCTCTATGTTGGTGTTTGCTTACTACGTGATTATTTGGGGGCTAGGATTTCCTGCTCCTTTCCAGTGCCTCCCCTTGGCTGGTTTAAGCTTGCCAGTAGGCATTGAACCTATCACCTAGGATCCTGGTTCCCCTCCCGGACAGATGCAGCCCATCGTGCCAATATAGGCTTGCATCACTCCAGGTGGACCCCAGTCCACAATGAAGCCAAATCCCTGAGCTCCACCAGTTTTCAACCACTGATTGAATCCCATGGTGCGGAACACCCTAGCCTTTCCTATGCCATAGATGGGCAGCACCTCCGAGAAGGTTACCGTGCGTGCTACTTGACTAAGGCCCCTCCCCAATTCCATAAACTCTTCATGCACTTCTCTAATCCCTCTCTTAGCCAGGTCATTTGTCCCTAGGTGGACAATGACATCCAGCTCCCTCCTCTGTGCAGCTGCTCCGGCAATCCTGAGGATTCGCTCCCTGTCCCTGCAAGCCATGGCGCCAGGCAGGCACCTCACCTCCCTCTCCCCTTCCTCTCCCAGTTCTACCTTCCTAACAATGGAGTCCCCACCAGGGTTGTTTCCTTCCCCTGCAGGGTCCCTGCCACCCTCCTATGGGTCTCCTTTGTGGAGGTTCCCAGCATCCTCCTTGGTCTCCACTGCGGGTGCCTCCATAGAGGAACCACACTTTGCCAGAATGGCATAGGGTGTGGAGGTACAGCTGGAGGGATGCGCCTCTGTTCCACCACCCTCACCTCCCTGAGTCCACTGTGGTCCAACCGCTCCTCTTTCTTGGCAACCTCTGAGGCAGCGGCAGAGGCACTGGTGGTCCCTGGATGGAAGAGGAGGTCCCACAAATCCTGGCCAACTCATCCTGTAGATGAGCAACCTCCTCCCTCAGCCCAGAGAGGTGCCTGCAGATGGGACAACACCGCGCATCCTCCAGAGCGTCTCCCGGAAGACTGCTGCTCCACAGCCACTGCACGCACCACTCCAATCATGTCTTATTTCTGGCCCTTAACTGTTTGCAATCCTTACTCTTTCCTCCTTTTTTTCTCTCTCTCCTTACTTTCTGCCTGTGTGCCCTTTAAGCTCCTGATTGTCCTGTTCTGAGACAAGAATATCCTATATTTCTCAGTAGACCAGTTACTTGCTCAGAGGCAGACCTCCAGCAACTAGAGGGGCCAGAGGCTACTCTTGCCCTTCTAGGATGGTGGGTCTTTGGTGGTTCTGTGATCACTCACTTCCTGCTCCCAAACAGGAAGTTCCTGTTGTCAGTCAAATCCTGTGCCTATAAAAATAGAACTAGCTTTGGGGGGAAGGGAGGAAGGAGGGCAATATAGTCCCAGCAGAGCAGTTCAGTCACACAGCAGTCCTTTCTCCTGGTGTCTTCTGCCAAGCTATTAGCAGAGATCTTTCTAAGGCAGTCTTTAAATGTAGCTTCCTTCTAGCTAAGCCCTCCCCTACTTACTAGATCTTTCTACAAGTAATTTAAACCTCACAACAGTTAAGTCCTTTCAATCACCTGGTTTACCCTAAATATGTTCAGATACCCATTCAGTTCAGTTAACCCATACAAACACACACTTTTTTTTTGTTTTGTATGTTAGTTTTTTTTACCCTAAATTAAAGGTCCAAGTACAAAAGTTCTTCTACTGTAGTCCCAGCAGAGAAGTTCAGTCACACAGCAGTCCTTTCTCCTGGTGTCTTCTGCCAAGAAGGTTATCACCAAGCTTCAGACACCGGGGAGACAGTAAGGTCTGTGCAGGCTATGTACAGACCCAAATCTGGTTCCTTTCATAGGAACCAGAACCGTTTTCGCAGCCGGCAACAATGACAGCAGCCACGTTCCGGCCAGCAACAAAGGTGCACTTTCCATCGTAAAGCCCAGTCCAAATCTTCCCCAGGCAGAGGTCACTGGTATACCAAACCGGCCCAGCATGCGGGAACCAACGCTGCGACAGCATGACTCCTTCCCGGCCCCCAGCCCTTCTCTGGATCAACGGGCAGAAAAGGTCGGGGGTCACATCGCTCGCCACTTTTCAGGGTGGCAATCGATTACCGCCACTGGTGGGTACTTCAGATGGTCAAAAGAGGTCACTTTATAGAATTCCTCGACCACCCACCGTCAAGACCTTCCCTGCTTTACCATTATTCGGGTCAGCATGCAGTGCTCATACAGCAAGAGGTGCTCGCGCTTCTAGGAAAGGAAGCTATAGAGCACATACCGAGGAACCAGAGAGGTGCAGGTTACTATTCCCACTTCTTTCTGGTTCCCAAAATGACAGGGGACCTCCGTCCGATACTGGATTTCCGCAATCTCAACGCTTCGGTCCTCTACAAACGCTTCCGCATGGTGACCCTTCCTGGTCTGATACCCATGCTCAAGCAGGGCGCCTTCCTAGCGTCCCTGGACATGCAGGATGCTTACCTGCACATACCCATTGCTCGAGCGCACAGGAAGTTCTTGCTCTTCGAATTTCTAGGTCGCCATTTTCAGTTCAGAGCCCTCCCTTTCAGACTGTCATCTGCACCTCTGGTGTTCACGAAGTGCATGGCCGTCATAGTGGCGGCTCCAAGGAGACAGGGCCACTACGTGTTCCCCTACCTGGATGACTGGCTTCTCATGGCACCCTCTCGGGAGGCCCTGATGTCCGCCATTCACTGTACTCAGTCTCTGTTCGAGACGTTGGGCATTATTATCAATCAGGAGAAATCACGCCTGGTTCCATCACGGAATCTGCAGTTCATAGACACAGTTCTGGACACCGTCCAAGGGAAAGCTTTTCTGCCCCAGGACCGAGCGGAACACATCAGATCCCTCATCAGGGACATCTTGGCATAGAAGACCGTCCCAGTCAGACTGGTCCTTTGCCTGCTCGGACATATGGCTGCGACCATTGCAACAGTCCTGCTAGCCCGTTTCCACATGCAGGTGACCCAGTGGATGTTACAGGTTCAATGGGATCAGAAGCAAGACCATTTGCAGCTCCCAATTCGGATCATGAAGGCCGTAATCCAGGATTGGCAATGGTGGCTAGATTCAAAGAACCTATTGGCGGGGGTCCCCTTCATTGTGCCGTCTCAGATTGTGATGCTCTCCACGGACGCCTCAGGGTTCGGTTGGGGAGCACACCTCGACGGGGTCAGGTCTCAGGGTTCATGGACACCCCAGAAAGCTCATCTCCACATAAATATCTTGGAAATGAGAGCAGTTCTTTATGCCCTGCAGGCTTTCCAGTTGGAGATACCACTGGGTACTCTTCTGTTACAAACAGACAATACCGCGGTGATGTATTACCTCAACAAACAAGGCACCCATTCCTACCCGCTTTGCAGGGGGGCTATAGGGGTGTGGGATTGGGTACTACAACACGGCACAAACCTCATTGCTGTTCATGTCCCAGGAGTGGACAGCGTCATCACAGACAGTCTGAGATGCTCTCAGGCCAGAGTCCACAAGTTGGAACTACTCCAGGAGGTAGTAGAGGATCTGTTTCACAGATGGGGCACACTAGAGTTAGACCTTTTCACGTCCCCATACAACACAAAACTGCCCAATTTCTGCTCGCTAGATCCAGGGCCTGGTGTCTTCTGGCAAGATGTGTTGTCCGTCTCCTGGACGGGCAGATTCCTCTAAGCGTTTCCTCCTTTCCCGCTGATCCAGAGGGTCCTTTTGAAACTCTGCAGAGAGCAAGCGACGCTGATATTTTATTGCGCCATTTTGGCCCAGACAGATTTGGTTCCATCTGCTGCACCAGCTGTCCCAGGAACCTCCAGTGCCTCTGCCAATCAGCTCTCACTTATTGTCTCAGGAGGCAGGCTCTTTGGTCCATCCGGACCTTCACTCTCTGAACCTGCACGCTTGGCTCCTAGAGATGTAGCCATCATGCAGTACGGGGTCTCACAAGAGGTAGCAGATATTCTAGCAGCTGCTAGAAAACCGGCCACTCACGCTACATACACCATGAAATGGCGCAGATTTTGCCTCTGGGCTCAGGCACAGGGTTTTTCCCCGATGGATTGCCCGGAAAGGTCGGTCCTGGACTACCTCCTGTCTCTCTTTCAGGCAGGCTTGGCCTACTCCTCTATTAAAGTACACTTTTGTGCCATCTCAGCCTATCACGCACCTGTAGGCCAACGTCCCATAACTCAGTTGGACATAGCACGAGCCTTCCTGAGAGGCCTCCACCTTAGACCTCCGATTAAGGACCCTATTCCTCCATGGGATTTACCCTTTGTCCTGGAGCAGCTTACGCTGCCACCTTTTGAACCAGCCACGGATTGCGAGCTATGTCTCCTTATATGGAAGACGTTATTTTTAGTTGCTGTTACTTCGGCCAGAAGAATTTCTGAACTTCATGCACTAATGTGCAAAGAACTTTATTTGGTTTTTCACCAGGACAGGGTGTCCCTACGGACAAATCCAAAGTTTCTACCTAAGGTGGTCTCAGCTCTCGCCCTTAATCAGGACATAGACTTACCAGTGTACGTTCCTAAGTACTCTAATAGAGGAGAGGCCCTGTTGTACACTTTGGATGTGCATAGGTGTTTAAGATGCTACCTGACCAGAACCAGGCACCACTGAAAATCTGACCAGCTTTTCGTCTCCTTCTCCCACAGGATGATGGGAGCTCCCGTTTCTAAATGATCGCTGTCCAGATGGCTCATGCATTGTATTATGTTCTGTTACCAGAAGCGTAACAGACCCTTACCGGACTCGGTTACGGGTCATTCCACAAGGGGGGTGGCTATCTCCTTGGCGGCCATGAAGAACGTGTCCACTTCAGCCATTTGTGCGGCAGCTACTTGGAGCACTGTGCACACCTTTATCAGGCATTATAGCCTGGACGTTGCATCGAGGCGAAGAGCTGGTTTTGGTCTAGCAGTCCTTCAAGGACTTCTGTTCTAGGCTTCGGTCCAACTCGCGATCTCTACTTTGCCTCCTCCCACCTGCGAGGGATTTCCAGTATTGCTTGAGAATCAGTCCTAATGGTGTAACCTGCTGCAAGAGCTGTTTCTCGAAGTAAGATAGTACAGTTACGTAAGAATTTACCATAATAGTAGATCTTCAAGAACAGCTTTTGCAGCAGGCAGTTCCCTCCCACCATCCCCTCTGGAGGTAGAGTTGTTTCGATATCCTTCTCCTAGGATTAGGTGTTTCTAACACCGCTATCATTACCTTTTGATGGTGGATCCTCAGTCTCCACTTCTGATGTCATCTAGCGGCTGGGAGTCTCCGGCAGGAGAACTGGGGATTCTGGGGGACCGCCCCATTTTGTAGGATGCCTGACGGGGCGGGACCGACATCAGGGGCAGTCCCTGCTGAATACTGCTAGCTAGAAAATTTCCGTGGGGTCCTGGTGCCTGCCAGCTTCAGTCCTTATGGTGTAACCTGTTGCAAGAGCTGTTCTCGAAAATCTGCTGTTACGGTAAGTTCTTACGTAACTGTACTTTCTCAGGAATCTCTAGGTTTGACTTCGCTCGAAATTCTGGCCTCGACCGCTGGCTTCACGGTGCCCCCGTCAGGCCAGCCAGCTAAGACTCGGGATGACGACCTGGTCGAAATTGTTATCGACCCTGTCAACCCGTTGTCGCTGGATGAGGCCGACAATTCCTTGTTCAGGACTCCAGTCCTGACTGGACCTGCCGAGGAGGAAACCCAGCTTGCTGGGAACCTCCTCACGGTCCCTGGCCCTGACTAAAAGATCAGTAGTCAAAAAAATGACTACTGCTAAAAGATCACTGTAATTGCTGTTTTTGAGCTTTATAATTTGGTCTGTTGTATTCTCCTAATTGTCTCCCTCAGCTACCTATTCCTGACTTTCCACTTTCTTGCCCTTGCTACTTTCTTCACCCTCCCCCTCGCCAAAACTTAAGCCTTTTTCAGACCACAACCCGGGCAAGTGGCGCTGTTGATAATTGAGCAGCCATTAATCTTTGCCTGTACCCCGCCCTTCTCTATCTGCTCCTTTCTCTGCTAACCTAACGCACCTGCCACCCCCCGATCTAATCTTTTGTGTCCCCTAAGCCCTTGTGTCCCTTAGCACTATTTCTAATCTGCCTTCTCTGCTCCGAATATGCCCCTGACCGGGCGCTCACCTCCTTGAACACGGCTGCGGCTGGAGAAGCCAACCGGCCGTGCGCCACTCCTCAGCCCGCTTCGGACCACTGAAAATTGGGTATTCCTGTCCTCTACAATGGGGAAAAGCGCCGGAGCCCGATTGGGTAATTAGACTGGGAATGCCACTCTGTTGGCCACCGCTTTTATGGCTCTGGCTGCGATTGGCCACACGAGGGAACTCCGCTCCCAAGGCCATTTTGGACTTGTTCTCTGCCCTCATTTACTGTGTGCTGTG
This sequence comes from Neoceratodus forsteri, assembly GCA_016271365.2. Classification (NCBI taxonomy): domain Eukaryota; kingdom Metazoa; phylum Chordata; order Ceratodontiformes; family Ceratodontidae; genus Neoceratodus; species Neoceratodus forsteri. The sequence goes on from CM057449.1 coordinate 393,473,988, forward strand.
AATTTTCTTCCCACACCACCCTCGCCGACCCCAGCCTCTTCCCTTCCATGAGCACTATGCCCACCCCTTTTCACATCTATTGGTTTGTATGCCTTTTATCATGTCCATCCCACTAGTTATCTACCCTGGCTTCTTCCTCTCTTAAAGAGTCATATTTGATTTGATTACATCGTGCAGGACGCTCATACCTGAAGTGAACCTCTCTCTTAAAATGCCTCCTGTGGCATCAATTCTGCTTAGTTGCCTTTTATTTTTCTCACTCGCTTCCTTTAATTTTCTGGCTGCCAGCTTAAATCAGGGCCATGACTCCCCATCTAAGGACCCTCATGGACTGCCCTCTCTCAATTACACAGAGCATATCATAGCAGGGAGCACCTCCCTACGGCCATCCCCCTTCCAACACCACGACCTGACCAAAGTATTCCCGTGTACGCCTTTGAATCTATCAACCTCGACCATCATATATATCACCTCTCTCAAAATTTTACAACGCCCATGTTAATGCCACCACTAAACGGACATCCATCAGACAACTCAACAAGAGGGTACTTAGCAGACTAAGCCAGTACCTCAAGAACCTAATCCTGTTTCTTCTGTTCAGCTCTGGTAACACTGAATTAAACCCAGGCCCTCCTGCCCTTCTGGACTCCCCTGCTGAACTTCCAGATCATAAAGGCATCAGTTTCCTTCACATCAACGTATGCAGCTTACTGAAGAAGATTGATCTCATTCAGACCTGGGCCTTGCCCGCATCTCCTGATTTCTTTCTGATTTCAGAATCCTAGCTCTCGCCCTCAACCCCTGACAAAACCATTAATATAACAGGCTACAACATTTACCGCTGTGACAGACCAACTAGAGGAGGCGGGGTAGTAATTTATGTGAAATGCAAATATGATGTCGCAGTCATAGATTGCACTTCAGAGAGCAAGGAATTTGAATGCTTGGCACTCAAACTAGCTATCTCCACCAACAAAACCCTCCGTATTGCAGCTTGCTATCGACCTCCTTCCGGTGGCTTGGCCATCTTGCAGCACCTCCAAAAGTTAATCGATTCATCTAATTCCGAATGTATATTAATAAGGGACCTCAATCTTAATTGAAATGATGAAAGCTCCAAGATATTAAAGGACTTATGCAATGCTAATTGTCTGTCCCAAATAATACATGCACCTACTAGACCTAACAGAAAGCGCCCTTAGCGTAGCTCCCTCTTGGACCTTATGTTAGTAAACAAGCCTCATAAATTCTCACACAGCGGAGTATTCTTCAATGACATAAGTGACCACTGTGCTATAGCCTGCATTAGACACTCTCCCCAAATAAAACTGGCCCCCAAATTCTTACTAAAAAGATGCCTGAAGAATTTCTGCCGGAACGCCTTCTTGAAAGATCTAAGCAGTATCAGGTGGCAGGACTTCTACCTAGCCCCAACAATTAGTGAGGCTTTTAATATCTTCCACAACCTTTTAACAGGGTTAATCGACAAACACGCCCCAGTTTGACTGATTAAGTCAAAAAAGCGATTTCCAGGATGGTTCTCCCCCAGTCTGAAGAAAGCGCTCAGACAGAGGGACACCTGTTGGAAAAGAGCGAGGAAATCTCAATAGGAGGATGATTTGGCTTGCTTTCCACATCTCCAGAAATGCCTGCTCTAAATTAATTTGGTCCGAAAAAGCCAGATACTTCCAGGCAAAACTTGAAGTCAACAAAAACAACTCTGCCAAATGCTAGAGTATTCTCAAGGAAATTGAAGGTCAACATTCGGCTGCCTCTCTCCCAGCCAAAATCGTGACCAATGGAGTTGCATATACAGATAGTGCTGCTATTTTAGAGCAGTTCAATGACCATTTCTCCACGGCAGGACTTGCCTTCGATACCTCACCCGTCAGTAAGCTTAGCCATGTGTGGGTGATAGCTCAATTAATGCAAATGCTATCCTTTATCTGTACCAACCAAACCCTCCTGTATTCAGCTTTTCCACAATTTCATTTAAGTAAGTAGAGGACCTCCTTTTGGCATTGGACACAAAAAAAAATGCCGACGCGGATAACATCACACTATTCTTCTTAAAGCTTGGCTACTTCTACCTGACTGCCCCATCACTCACTTATTTAACATCTCCTTGAGTCGGGGTGAATTACCTGTGACGTGGAAGACTGCCTATATTCTACCTCTCTTTAAGTCAGGGGACCCTTGTGACCCGAATAATTACTGGCCTATTTCTATACTCTCCACTCTCTTAAAAATCCTGGAAAAGGTTGTCAATACTCAAATCACAGATCACTTGGACCAGCACAGTCTCTTAAACCCTGCCCAGTCTGGGTTTCGGGCAAAACATAGCACCACTTCTGCTCTTGCAAACGTAACTACTGACTGGCAAATTGTCTTAGACTCTAAAAAACACGTAGTTGCTCTATTTCTTGACCTCAGCAAGGCCTTCGACACCGTGGATCACAACATCATGCTTACATCACTGAGAAATATCAGCCTAGACATCCCTGCCATCAACTGGTTTGCTAGCTACCTTTCTAACAGATTGCAGCAAGTTAAATCAGCAGGCGACCTGTCTCCTCAGAAATCCCTATTGCGAGGGGTTCCCCAAAGCTCCATTCTAGGATCTATTCTATTCGCTATTTATATCAACAACCTGGACTCTGACCTGCAAGTAGCAAATGTGCATCTATTTGCTGATGACACGGTACTCTACTCCTCAAATGCCTCACTTCTCACGGCCTATGAAGACGTACAACAAGACTTTACCTCCTTACAACATAGTCTCATCAAGCATAAATTCCTTCTCAGTGCCAAAAAGACTAAATCTATGATTCTCTCTCCTAAAGCAGCCCTCGGCACCTCACACATCCCACTGTTATTAATGCTTATGGGTGAACCCCTGGACTCTGTAGATACCTTTAAATACCTAGGGTTCGGGCTGGACAACAAACTTAACTTTCTATGCCACCTAAATGAAGTCTTGAAAAAGTTAAGATAAGCGACTCGGCCTTTTCTATCGTATCAAACATCTGCTTACCACAGAATCTAGAAAGAGACTAGTACAAACCACTTTTCTACCTGTACTTGATTATGCTGATTTCCTCTACAGTCACTGCCCTCTCACAGCGCTTAATAAACTTGACACCCTATATCACCGAGCCCTAAGATTCATCTTTAACCTGCCTTTTCGCACCCATCATTGTCTTCTCTACCAAATGGCGGGCTGGCCATCACTTTCAACAAGGAGAAAAAGAAATGCACTCACTTGGTTCTATAGAACTCTCACAGACAAGCTCCATGCATATATTTCTAGCCTGTTCAAAGGTGCCCATGGCTTCTATGGTCTCAAACGTTATACAACTCTTTGTTTCCAAGTGCCCAGAATGAAAACTAATCTTGGACTAGCCGCAATTAATGCCGCACTCCCTTCACTTTGGAACACTATGCAAAGCACACTCAAGCAAGCTTACCTCACTGCCGAGCCCTCTCTTCTTCAGATCTTTGCTAGTCGAGTATTTGAGGGAACCTTGTAGCTGCTATAGGGAATTTGTCCTTTCAGTTTATTGGTTTCTCCGCTCTAATTAATTGTTAATATCTCGTCTCCCATCATCTATAGGGACTTCCAGTACACACACACCCCCCTTCACGACTCTCACTCCCCCTCCCTGCCTTTACTTATCCACTTGCAGGCCCCAGTCTGTTTTCAGTTTTTCTACCTTACCTTTCCCCTATCTTACTTTATATTGTTTTTTCGGAAAATGTCTAAGTGGGAGTTCCCTTGATCTTGCATCTGACTATGTACCACATTCGCTGATGTCACTATTTTTGTATTACTTTGTCTTTGTTTTGTACTGTTCCCTGTTCCCTGTCCAGGACCACTTTGGAAAATGAGCTTGCTCAATGGTGTTGATGCCTTGTTAAATAAAGTTTGATTTGATTTGATTTTGATTTAATTCGACTTGGAGGAGCCGCGGGTCTCCCTGGCTCCTTCTGAGTGACCCCGTCAGTCCTCCCGACGGTCAAAGAGAATTCACCAACGCCATTCTGGGCATTCCAAGAAGCGGCGCCACCGCTATTCATCCTCATCCTCCTTGGAAGGTGCAAGTTGCGTCGATGCTACGAGGATCTCATGTGGCAACAGTTGGTGTTCACCAGTCCGAAGTTGTCCTAGGCTTTCACACCAGCGATCACATGGCTGTCACCCTCTAGGCCGAGGCCGAGTCCTCTGGAGCTGGCCGACACGCCTCTCCGTCCGCGGAGCCAGTGAAGGCCCTCCTGGCTTGGCCAAAACTGGCCTCTCTGCCAATTTGGGGGTGGAGCCACCACCAAAACAGCCTCCCTCCGGAGCTCCTGTCAAGGAGTCTCAGCCCGCTAAAGGTCTCACGCATAGGCTGTCGGTCACCCTTACTCCTGACCATCTGCAGCGGGTCGAAAGTGACTCAGATAGTCGGCTGATCTATCTGGAGTCCGAGGACGCCTCCTTGCACTCTCATCATTTCGATGAAACTTCGATGGGGAGTCTCTCGACAGAGGAAGGTCCCACATTCTTCATGGGCATTCTCCATTTCATCTCTGAATTCACAGGGATGAAACTGGAGCTTTTTTAGAAACAGGCTCAGTATTCCCTAACAGACATTCTGACAAAAAGGGATTCTCCAGCAGAGGTCTTCCCAGTGGCCGAAGCCACCGTTGACCTGGCTCTGGAGCTTTGGCAGCACCCTGCCTTCTGTCCTGCGCCATCGGCCCGGATGGCCCGCAAGTATGCGGTTCCCATCGGCACCCTTTCTGGGTTCACAGAGCACCCCTCGGCTGAGGGATTGGTGACCAAATCTGTGTTTCGGTGCTCGGGCAATTCGGAAGACACTGATAGACCTCCGGACAAAGAGTGCAAAAAACTGGACTACTCTGCAAGAAAAATCTATGGTGCCTCTTCGCTCGGTCTCCGACAAGACCAGTTGGCAACCACAAATACAAGAGGTGTAAAGTGTGCCAGTTTATGAATACTGGTAAAGAAATAACATTACCAAATGGGTTCCAGATTAACATACAGGACTTTGTAACCTGTACTATTATGTTCCTTGTTTACATTTTGTGGTGCAGTTGTAACCTATATTATATAGGCAAAACTGTGAGACCACTAAAGGAACCAATTCAGGAACATGTATGGTCCATTATTAATCAAAAGATGGATACATCAGTGGGTAGGCACTTCTACCATACACATAACTCTGATGTAAGCAGTTTTAGATTCATGGGAATTGAACAGGTTAAGTGCCCCCCTAGAGGAGGCAACAGACCAAATCTATTGCTACATAGAGAATAATGCATGTGTGGGGAGTTGATATGGAGTTTTTTTTTTACACACCCAAGTTGTGTGATAATATGTAAACCTCTATTTTGGTAGTGTTATTTCTTTACCAGTATTGGTACTGCTCCTATAGCCCCCGTAAATAGGTTCGCGTATGGTGGTGCCATAGAGGTCCCCATAGCTGTCCCACATATCTGAGTAAAGAACTCCTTGTTAAATTCAAAGTAGCTATGGTGTCATACAAATTCCAGTGCTTCTACTAAAAATGCTACTGAGGCACCTGTTGCTGCCTGGTACTTTTCCAAGTAATACTGGGCTGATTTGATTCCATCAGTATGATATATCAGTGTGTACAATGCTTCCACATCTGTGCAGATCCACATGTATTCAGGTTCCCATTTATCTGCCCATATTTTTTTAAAGGCATGTCCTGTATCTCTGATATAGGAGGGCAGTGATGTCATACTGTACTGAAGGAACAAATCGAGGAATTCAGGTAGATGTTCAGTCACAGAAACTACCCCAGAGACGATTGGTCTCCCTGGGGGTTCTGATAGGTTTTTATGTACCTTAGGTAGGCAGTAAAAGGTGGGAGTAACTGGAAATTCACAATACAGATATTTAAATTCATTATTGTTAATACTCCCATTCTGTACTGCCTGATCCAAAAGCACACACAGTTCCCTTCTAAATTGCAAAGTAGGGTTGCTTTTCTTTTTTTTATAATTTACATCAAATAACAGTTTCACCACCATATCCTTATATTTACTTTGATTCATCAGAACAATACTGCCACCTTTATCTGATTTTAATATTTTTTTATCACTATACAGTTGTTTAAGTGCTGCTCTTTCACTGTAAGGCAAATTTTTTATTTCATATTTGTCTTTGGATTTAGCTAGTAATTGCCTTACCTTAAACAGTAGTGTTCTCAAATGCATTAATACTGTTGTTAAATGTCAGTGGCATAAAGTCCAAACTGCATTTGAATAAAAGGTCCCGTGTTGTTGTTTTCTTTGCTTCATATGTTTATTAATTGACAGTTGACCAAATATAGTTCATAGCCAGCAGCTATAAATAAACCATACAGCATAATCATATTCATTTATGACGACACCTTGTTGTTATAGCATTTCAGACTTCATTCCACATTACTGTCATTTTTCTTTTACTTTTAAGTATCCCCCCCCCCAACCCACTAAACTAGTAACCTCTAACAATTAACGCGGTCTGTGTCCCTCCTTTCTCCTCATCCCATACTTATATAGAGGCCCTTTCTTTCAGTTAAATAGTCCACTACCCTCCAGAAGTATTCTTTCCATCATACTCAGAGCACCCAAATATTCTGCCCAAGTTCTCTCAAACCTATCCTCTGTCCCCTTCAGGCAATATGTCAGCTTATCAATTGCTAATACCTTCACCGTAAGCTCTTTCCACTGACCCACTGTAGGCCCCAAAGCTGTGGTCCATACATTTTGTATTCCTACCCTAGCTACTGTAAGTAGAACTCTGATCCACCTGGGGTAGAGAAGCCAATCCCCATTCTCTTCTCCTTCTACCCCTAACAGCAGTGATTTTTGGGAGATCTTATGGGCTTTCCCCTCATAGATGTAATTTCTTTGACTATGCCTTACCAGTAGGACTTTATCACTGGACAACTCCAGTAGTAGTGCTGGTAAGTACCCCTATTTAATTTACACTTATTGCAAAACGGTGTGACCCCTGGGCAAAAACTATGCACCATAGTTGGCGGATAATTTAGCCTCTGTATATATTTAAATTGAGCTTCTTTGAACTTATTACATACTAATAATCCCTGATGGGATTCTAACATTAGTTGCCAGTTAGCCTCACTAATTTCTTCCCCAATGTCCCGTTCCCACCAAACCTTCGCCTTCTGGGGAGGGTCTTGAAAAAATGTTTTCCTGTCTAATTTCACAGCCCTCCCTACTAGCCCTTTCTCACATCTGTTAGCCCCCATTATTTCCCTCTCCACATCTTCCATCAATCTCCTTGCTTCTCTGGGTCCACTAAGCCGTTTATAATAATCCCTTACTTGGAAGTATCTGTACATGTGTGAGGTAGGCAAGCTCCATCTCTCTTTCAAATCCTGGAATGTACATATCCCCCCCATGTTAAAGTCGCCATACATTTCACCTCCTTGTCCTGCCACAATTTGAACCCATCATCCTCCAGGCCTGGCAGGGAATCAGGATTCCCTACCACCGGGACCAGCAGAGTCTAATATGTATCAATGCCTTGTCTCTTTTTCATTTTCTCCCAAGCCGATAAGCCCATCACCACCATCAGGTTAGGTGCTACTAGCTTTCTGTACCGCTTAAGTCCTTCTCCACTTAAGTAACTCGAAAGTCTCCCTGGAGCCTCATCCTCTTCTAACTCAACCCACCCGGCCACTTCCTGTCTGTGTACCCAGTTTTGGATGTACCTGTATTGTGTTGCCAGAAAGTACCCCATCACATCCAGGAAGTTTAGCCCCCCCTTGTGCTACCGGTGCCTTCAGTCATTTCAAACTAATTCTAGGGTGTTTGCCTTTCCACACAAAAGTTGTAAATGCCTTTTCCAGTTTCTTTATATCATGGGCTACTGGGCTGAAAGGGATCATCCGAATTTTATACAAAGGTCTGGGCAGAAAATTCATTTTGAGGAGGTTAATCCTTCCCATCCAAGAAATGCGCAACTCCTTCCACCTATTCAGGTTCTGTAAGACTTCCCTAATCAGCGGTCTATAGTTCACCTCGTACTAGCTCCTCACTTGTTTTCCTACCTTAATCCCTAAATATGTAAATCTGTGTTGAACTATTTTCAACCCCCAGGCATCCATCCTGCTGCCCCCCAAAAAAACATTATTTCCGACTTTTGCACATTAATTTTATACCCAGAGAAACTGTGAATTGCTCTGTTATTGACAATACTTTAGGAGCTGACTCATCTGGCTCTGACAGAAACAAAAGAACATCATCCCATATAGAGATATAACATGTCTCCCCCACCCCGGTCTTCCCTGGATACCACTTATAGCGGGCTCATTTCTAACTTTAATTGCCAGGGGTTCTATTGCCAACGCAAGTAGCAAGGGTGACAAGGGGCATCCCTGTCTTGTTCCCCTGTATAATTTAAATTCCAGAGATGCCGCTCCATTAATTAGAATCTGGGACCTCGGATGCATAAAGAATGCCCCCACCATCTTTACAAACTCCTCCCCCAACCCAGATCTCTGCAAAATGTGCAGTAGAGATTTCCACTCAATTCTATCGAAGGCTTTTCGGCATCCATCGAAAGAACACATGCCTCACCGGGGTGCCTCTCCCCCCACCAGATGACATTTAGTAGCCTCCTTAGGTTATGATAGGAGTGCCTTCCCTTCACAAACCCAGTCTGGTCCGGGTTGACCAGTAGGGGAACTACATCTTCTAATCGGCTTGCTAAGACTTTTGTCATAATTTTGTAATCATGGTTCAGGAGCGAAATCGGTCTTAATGACCCACAATCCTCCCAAGTTCCTTCCTACTTTAGGAGAACAGTAATAAGAGCTCGACAACACATATTAGGGATCTCTCCCACCACTTCCCTGGTTTCTTGTAAAATATTACACAATGAGCCCGCAACCTCTTCTTTCAATAGTTTATAAAACTCCGCCCCCAGCCCATCAGGTCCCACCACCTTCCCATTTTTCAGCTGGCTTATCGTATTCTTTTACTTCCATCACCGTTATTTTTTCCCCCCAGCTTTTGCCTTTGTGCTTCATTTAGCCTGGGTATTTTCAGATCCTTTAGGAAGCCATCCCTTTCTCCCCCTTTCCCTTGACATTCAGCCCTATATAGTTCTTCGTAATACTCCTTAAATCTATTACGAACTCCCACTTCCTCCTTGAGTATTTTCCCCTCCTTATTTCTAATTTGAACTATCCCCTGACTACTGTTCCCTCCCTTCATAAGCCGGACCAGTAGGGGACCCGCTTTATTGCCCCATTCATACATCCTCTGTTTTGCGAAGAAAATATTAGTATTCACCTCCTTACCCAAATTAACATTAAGCATCTCCCTCGCCACCCTGAGCTCTCTTTGTTTTACTTCTCCTCCTCCCCTAAGGACTTCTCTTTCCAATTCACTAATTTTGGCTTCCAGATCCCTTTGCTTCTGCCTTTTGTCTCTTTTTTGCTTAGCTGTGTAGCCAATTATAACCCCCTCTCATAAATTCTTTGCCAGCTTCCCAGTATATGCCCTCATCTTCAACCGTGCCCTTATTTGTCTCCTCGTAAAATTTCCATTGCTCTTTTACAAAGTCCCGAAACTCCTCCCTCACCAACATATATGTAAGAAATATCCAGCGACCTCTCTGCACATCATTCTGACCCTAGGCAAGCTCCATTTCCACCATAGCATGATCTGAAAAAAATATCTGGCTATGCCCCATTGCTCTAGTGTACTGATACAAGTCTCTATGAATATAGACATAGTCCAGCCGTGACCAGGAACGATGTGAGTTGGAAAAAAAAGTATATTCTTTCACCCCAGGATTAGCTGTTCTCCATCCATCAATCAAGCCTAGTTCTGTTAACCCAAGTAGCCATTGCTGTATATTCCCGTCTGTTCTATCCCTGTTCCCTAGGTAATCTAACTTAGGATCTGCCACGCAATTAAAGTCCCCCCCCCATATCAAATTAGTGAATTATTCCTTTACCAGGACATCCAGCACCTTCTGGTAAAAGCTCCGATCCCCATCAGCCGGCGCATATAAGTTTCCAAAAGTAATCACTTTACCCCCGAGCTCCCCCTCTACAAAAACATACCTCCCTTCTATAGGGTCTCTCACCACCCGCTGCGTTTTAAAGGGCAGATGTTTATGAAGTAAGATTGCCGCCCCCCTCTTGTGCGAATTATAAGCTGCTGCATGGCATTCCCCCAACCATCCTCGTACAAGCTTTTTATGCTCACTATTTGACAGATGCATCTCTTGTAACATAGCCTCTGAGACCTTACGTCTTTTAAGAGCCACTAAGATTTTCGCCCTTTTTGCAGGAGACGTAAAACCCTTTACGTTCCAAGAGACTACTTTAATCCTCGCCAATGGCTGAGATGTACCATTAGTCATTTTCCCAGCATAATCGTCCTAAAAGCGTCCTGGTCACAGCCCAGACTTCTGCCTCAAACAGATACTATTTTACACAGACCATTTTAAAGAAAATAAAATCACAAGTGAACGATTGAACAATCACAAACTGTATAGAAATAACCCCAACTTTGCCCCCTCCCTCACTCGATTCAAATTCCAGAGCAGCACCCCTTTATCCCCCCTTCCCTTATATTGTCCCTCCCTCTTCCCTAACCCCAACTGTTCCCTTCCATCTACATATACCACAATCTTCAGTATATAATCACTCCCCAATACACACTACTCCTGCTCCACCTTTCATATCCCATAATTAACCACATGCAACATTTATCTCAGCAAACCCCTAACGGTCTCTGTTATTATACCGCTACTGTACTACCCTTCTCAATCAATCAGTCAATCAGGTCTTTATTTAACCAGGCATTCATCGTTGAGCAGAAGCTCATTTGCAAGATGGACCTGGGTGGAGCATGAACAATTGTATATACAGGTCAACACAGGTATTTGCAAGACAATACAGATAATACTCTTTACAGAGAGGAAGAAAAAGAAGTTCATATTTACATAGAATTATACAGATATTGTACAGATTACACGGTATTTACATACATACATAGAAGTGTCTATAGGAAGATAAAGCAGGTTATCTAAGGTTGCAGGAGGAAAGCGGAAGAAAAATAAAAATAAAAATATATACACAGGTAGAGGTGAAGGTAGGAAGAGGGAGGTAGGGAAGAAAGGCTAGGAGGGCATGGTGCACAGAGCGGAGTTGGTAAAACGGGATGGAGAAGGTGGATGGAGAAAAGGAGTATGTGTGAGTCCAGGATTGAATGCTATAAAGTACGGGGCATGATAGGATGTCACAACCCAGGGTAGTGAGCTCCTATCCGAGGTTGGGAAAGGAAGAATAAGGGGACGGACGGGCCTAGTGTTGATAAGACAGAGGGATAAGAGAGAGAACAATTAGGCTGGTGAGGAGCAAGCTGGGGGGGTCAGTACTTAAAATTGGGTCTAGGCGTGGCTATATACCAGTGCAGACACTGGTGCTGGGTCTGAGTGGGTGAAGCAGTTACATACTTCTTTGATTGTACGGAAATAAAGCGTCTTGAAGGCATTTATACTGATTAGAGTGCTTAATTTGAGGGGTTTTTGTAGATCGTTCCATAAGGTAGGTAGCACAAAGCTTATGGCTGCCCTGCCGAAGCGGGATTTTGCTTTGGGTACTTTAAATGTAATAGCTGAGTAACTATATCGTATTTCCCAATTATACTCAGGGAAGACAGCAGGAGATATAGTAAGGCAGCTTATTAGAGATGGCTCTATAGGTCCAGAGAGCGGCGTTTCTGTGGCGCCTGAACTTTAGTGATGTCCACCCCACTGCCGCATATAGGGTGCAGTGATGCGTGTCAAAGCGGAGTCCCGTTATAAACCTCAGTGCTCGATGGTAGAGTGTGTCCCGTTTAGCCATGTAAGAGTTGGGGCATTGGCTATAGAGGAAATCAGCGTAATCAACCAATGATAGGAAAATGGATTGGACCAGTTGTTTCTTGGCATCTCTGGTGAGAAATTGGTTGATTCTAAGAAACAGTCCAAGCCTTTGCCAAAGTCGTTTTTGCAAGTCCTCGATGTGTTCAATGAAGGAGAGTCTTTGGTCTATCCAAACTCCCAGATACTTGAATTTTGTAACAAATTCTAGTTTTTCACCTAGAACTGTGGTAATTGGGGAACTTTCCCACTAGACACAGGGTTAGCTATACAGATAAAAGAGGAGAGGATCATCGCTTTAGTTTTTTTGGCATTAAGGAGTAGCTTTTTTTGAAAGAATTGGCTTTGCAAGAGGTTGAATTCTGACTGTAGGTCATTGCAGGCAGCTTCAGGTGTTGGGCGACTGACGTAGAGAACTGTATCATCTGCAAACAGATGGATGTTGGCTTCTTTTATACAGTAGTCGATGTTATTAATGTAGATTGCAAAAGTAAGGGCCCTAATATAGAACCTTGAGGTACCCCTCTTTGCAGAGTTTTTAAGGGGGACAGGCCTCCTTTGGCTTTAACTTGTTGAAGGCGCCCTGTAAGATGGTCAGTAAACCAACGCAGAGAGGAGGGGTCTACACCTATGGTTTGAAGGGAGGAGAGGAGCAGACTATGGTCGACGGTGTCAAAAGCCTTGCTTAGATCAAGGAAAACAGCACAAATAAAGTTTTTGCTCTCAAGATTACGCTGCCAGTCGTTAGTAACTGGCGAGGGCTGAGATAGTGCTATGTTTAGCTCTGAATCCGGACTGCATAAGTTTAGCAGTTCCCTAGACTCAAGGTGAGTCCTCAGCTGTGCATTTACAATTTTCTCTAGGAGCTTGGACAGGACGGAAGGAGACAGATTGGCCTGTAGTTATTGAGATCGCCAGGGTCACCTGATTTGAATAGTGGTATGACATGTGCTGTCTTCCATATAGGTGGTAAGATGCCCTGAGACAGGGATAAATTAAAAAGGTGGGTGACTGGTATTGCTAGTACATGGTAGGCAATTTTTAGGAAGTAAGGGTCAAGGGTGTCGGCCCCAGCACTTTTTCTAGTATCCAACTGAAGCAAGAGGTCCTAAACCTCTTTCAGTGGGACAGGTTGAAGCGAGAAAGGTGGTGAATCTATCGGAGTTTCAGGCAGTTGGCTGGCAGTCTGGGAGCGAAGTATGTTTGCAGGGGAGTTATCAAATGCCATGCCTGCAGTAGCAAAGTGGTTATTGAATGCGTCAAGTATATCCATCTATTCGGTTATAGTCAAATTGCCAGAGGTAATCTTGGTCGGGAGTGAATTTCCTGGGGAGTGGCCTAGCAGATCATTGATTGTGTTCCAGAGCTTGATTGGGCTCTTTGTGGCAGAGTCGAGTTCGGATTTGAAGAAGGTGGCCTTCGATTCTCTGATTGTTTTGGTACATAAATTTTGTAGTCTCCTGAACTGGTTCCAGTCCTCTGCAGTGTTCAGTCTGCGTGCTTTTTTCCGGAGCTTATCTCTTTCTAGAAGCAAGGACTTGATCTGAAGGGTGAACCATTTACAGGTTTTGGTCCTAGTTCGAACTTTAATCAGGGGAGCATACTTATTAAGGGCCCTTAATAGAATGTTGTGGAAGATATTTATTTATTTATTTATTTATCTTTTGTTGACCGGGTAAGTGCACTAGACAAATCCTGCCTATTTTCAGGCACGACCCGGGGGAGGGGGATACAGATGAATGCCAACTGACCTTGAACCAGATTAAGCTGTTGGTGGTATTTTTAGTGAATGAGGGAAATTTGGCCAGGACACCGGGGAAATTCCCCTACTCTTTTCGATAAGTGTCATGGGATCTTTAACATCCACCTGAACTACCACCAATCCAGGCAGATGGGACCTCGGTTTAACGTCTCATCCGAAATACGGCACCTCAGAAAATACCGCACCCCTCTCATGCTGCATTACAGTGTCAGTACTGGGATATTAACCCAAGTGCCAGATGTGGGAACTGAAATATTGTATATTGATACTGATATTGATATTGTAAGCTGACGTAGTCGTTTTGGCCAGGTAGAGGTCTTGCCACTGAGGGGAGTACTTAAGCTCGTTTAGCTAGGCATGTTCATTGAAGTTGCGCCTGTATCTCTTCATAGAGAACTTGCTTATGGGTGCTGGGTTGTTGGTGGGTCTTACTCCCGCAATAAAACAATGGTCGCTGGCGTCTGAGAAGAAGACATCAGCGTGGGAGAAGAGATGAGGTTTGCTCACCATTAGCACATCCAAAAGTGTACTTTTACTGGGGTTCTTCACGTTTTGGGCGTGTTGGTTCAGTAATAAGTTGTGTCAGCCCATGTTATCACAGAAGGATGCAAGGGGGGGCAGCTGTGTTAGAGAGCCAGTCAAAGTTGAGGTCTCCTAAAATAATAGTTTCTGGCAGCCCCTGTCCCAGCTTGTCACTTAGATATGACACAAGCTGTAGGCCAGCAGACGGTGGTCTGTAGCATCCTGTTACGCAGAGTGCAGTAGTCTGTGTAATTTCCACTTTGAGAATTAGGCATTCGAATTCGCTGGCAACAGATGCCGAGGATAAGCGGAAGGCAGAAAATTTGTCTTTAACGTAGATAGCTACCCCTCCTCCTCTGGCATGCCTATCAGCTCTGAACAAGGCATAGTTGGGTATGTTTACTTCTCTATCAGTGGTGCTGGGTCTAAGCCAAGTTTCGGAAATCACAAGTATGTCAGGAGAGGTATGATTTACCCAGGTTTGTATTAAGATTGTCTTTTTAAGGAGGCTACATACGTTAATATACAAGAAGCTTATTCCTTTTAAATTTGCTAGTTCTGCTGGCAGAGCAATAGCTTCTGGGGGGCCAGGGTTGAGTTCTACGTTGCCTGAACATAGGAGGATAAGTAGGATTTTTCTAAGAGCGCTAATTATAAGCTTGTAATTCCTGCCTTTCTCCCGTCTAGTAGATCTGATGTTTTTAGGGACTGGAAAGTAGCCACCATAGAAGAGCTGATCTGTTGTAGCAAGAGCTAGTACCCCTACCACAATAGGTGGGGAGGAAATAGAAGTCTGCGTGGTGGGAGGTGGGCCTTGTGGTGAGGGAGTGTTATAAGTACTACTGGTATGTGTGGTCCAAGAGCAGGGTTCGAGGTATTGGTACTTGGAATCACGGAGGCAATTAAAGGATAAGTTGCCATGTGGTGTACAGCACAAGGTGCCGTTGTAGAACAAACATGATGGTAGTTCAGGTGTCCAATGCTGGGCAGCTGGTATCAGCAGAAGAAGGGGCAGTATAAGGAGCCATATAGGGCCAGACATGATGGTACCTCAAAAAAGGAGCCACTCAGTTAGCCCAGGGGCCAGTGGGGTTGCTGGATTAATGCAGCTTATCAGTAGCTTTCCGATCCAGGTCGACCCAAATTTGATAGCATTAAAAATATTTAGTGGTGAAGGCACAGCCAAGGAGAGCCTATGCATTTTAGTAAGGCGAGGCCCTGAGAGTTGGATCCCATAGGCTGGACAGAGAAGAGGGAGATCACGAGCTAAGTCTCTATTGGTGGGGCACTGCGCCAGGGGACGTGGACTAATATTTTGGCAGGAGCTACTGTATTTAATAATCAGCGGAGAGTGAGGGGGGGTGGTTGAAAAAGTTGCGGCAGTTGCCGTACCTTGTAGGGCCTTGGGTCCGTGTCTGCGGTCTCGAGCGTCGGCTAGAGGGGCGCCGACCGCCCGGTAGCCGGGAATCCCGCGGCTTAGGAACTGGGAGCCTGGGTGACAGTTCCTCGGCTGAGGGAGAGAAGGAGAGTGAGGGTTAATAAAGTGGATTCACAGAAAGGGTTAGACTAGAGACAGAACTTCTATGATCGCCCTGCACCCCCCCTCAGAATCGGTGTTTGCACCCTGTCTGTCCAGGCCTCCCCCTTCCTCCACTCCCCCTCAGTCGGTTACTATAAGGTCTTCATATGTTTCTCCTCCCCCCTCTTATAATTAACCCTTCATACATTCTCCAGGCATTTCACCCCCATCAGGCCCTGCAAAGCCCCGTCCCAAAATCCCAGTCAATTCATTTCCTCAATCTTGATCAGCGGCTCCTCCTTACCCCCCATATGGACCTCTACTCCTACTTTTGCTGGGTGTACCTCCCTTAGCCCAAACAATGTGTACATCCCTGTGTTTGAACACTCTCATTCCCAGCCATCCATTGTCACCAAAAAGGCCTGCGCCCCACGGTGCCACATGCTCCTTACGGAGATAAAGTTCTGTCTCTAGTCCACACTCATGGGGTCTCCAGCAGCTGTTCACTCCCTCCCTTCGGTCCTGAATACATAAGCTCAAGCCAGGCGCCTTCCAAAAAAAAAGAATTTTTTCGCCAGGCTAAGCTTACCTTACCTGTTTTGTCAGGCCTATAAGGAGAAGATACCAATCCAAAAGAGGTAGGAGACCTCCCCTAAAACCCTTTTTATTACCCGATAATTATTACTTTACCCAAACAGGATCTCCCCCAGCAGATGCAGTCACCGATCAAGTCTTTTCCTGATCAACAGGCCGCCATCTCCTCTCCTTGCCTCGAAACTTCAGCCCATCTCAAGTCTTCCGGTTCTTCCTATCCAACTCATCCAGGAAGGCTTGCAGTTTATCCGACTCCCAAAATGAATATGTAGCTCCGTCCATCTTCACTTCAACCATGGCCGGGTACACTATGAAGAAGTCAAGCCCTCTCTTTCATAGACCATCCATCTGGGTATTAAATTGTTGCCTCTTTTTTTGTCTTCTCTGCGACATATCTTGATGTAGAGTAAGTTTATGCCCCTCGTAACTTAAGTCCTTCTTATGTCTGAAAGCCACCAGCAATGCCTGCCTGTCTTGGTAGATCTTACTTCGAGATACAGCTCTTGCAGCAGGTTACACCATTAGGACTGAAGCCGGCAGGCGCCAGGACCCCACGGAAATTTTCTAGCTGCTGGTCTTCAGCGGGACGCCCTCAGCGTCGATCCCGCCTCGGCGTCGGGCGTAGTACATAGGGCGGCCGCCCCACAATCCTCAGTTCTTTTCCCCGTTGACTCACCAGTATCGGCCTCTCGGTCTCCTTTCTGGCACGCGACGACTGCAGAACTATGACGAATTTCGTCTTCTTTTGGATTTGATCAACTGATGTCCTCTCCAACTCCATCCTTAGAGGGTCACCACTTGAAGTGCGCTTGCGGCAAACAGATCCCCTTCAAGGATCCACATTCATCCTGCATGCGCTGCCTAGGCCCGGACCACGACACCAAGGCCTGCTCCTTTTGCCAGGGTTTTAACAGCCGCACCAGGATCCGCTGTCAGAAGGCACTTCAAGCGTTTCTCCTGGAAGAGAAACTGAAAAGCATGGACCAGGAACCTTCCTCCCGGGGAGAGCCTTCAAGCAAATCCCAGAAATACCTGGACAAGCACCGGGAAAAGGCGAGGTCCAGGTCTCCTGCAAGGGCCTCAGACTCCCGAAGCTCCAGTTCCAAATTGGACCGCTCTCCCTCCAGGGCTCGGTCGCAGCCTCCCCCGGTTCAGGTCAGGTCCTCTAGCGGTTGTTCTTCTCTCCAGCCTCTGAAGACTTCGAAGCCCTCAGCTTCCTCAACACCTTCCAGGGCCTCTTCGAAGTCTGGTGAGCGCCACAAATCTTCCTCCCGTCGCCGGGACACCGATGCCAGGTCAGTCTCCCAGCCACCGAGGGTCCAGATCCAGCGCCCTGCAAAACTAAAGACCTGACATCCCTCAAGCGGATGCCGGACCTGGCGTCGGCCCACCCAGCGTCGGCCAAGCGTCACTGGCTCACAGGAGCCCGGCGACACCCAGACACCCGTCGCCCGGCCAGGCGTTTGCCTCTGAAGGCGTCGGCCAGGGGACTGGCGTGGCGGCTACGGAGAAGAGGACCGCAACCCCGTTGCCGGCAGACGCCGGTCAGAGGGACTCCACTGAGGAGGACGCCACACAGCCTGAAGACCAGGCGGGTGACACCGGAGATGCCGGGCTCCCAAGGGAACCTTCCCCGGAGAGGGAGACCCCCGGGGACCCGACGCCCGACCCCGGCGACAGGCCTCCGTCACCAGGCCCGTCATTGGCTATAAATCTTGTGGAGGTAAAGGAGCTTTTTACCTTCTGGTGGGACACCATCAAGAAAGATGTGGTCCCCGCACGTTGTTCTCCTGCTACTCCTCCTCCTCCTCCTTCACCGCCTACGCCCCTTCCTCCACCTAAGGGGACCGTAGGACTACCTCCATCCCCCAAGGAGCCGAAGCCACCTCCTAGGGGTAGATCTTCAGACAGGAGAAGGCCTCCCTCCAGATCCTCCTCAAGGTCACCCAGCCCTAAGAGACCCAGACGATGCCGGTACACTCCGTCGGGGAGGATTCCGGGTCGGATACTTCAGAGTATTCCCGATCACCTTCTCCTCTCAGCATTCCCTCTCCTGACCCACATGACCTACCCAGGTCTCCTCCGGATGATCCCTCCTTCGCTGAGATCATGAGGCACATCCAGGAGAACATGGGGTGGGATGCTGAGGAGCTTGACCCCGAGCGACACCTTGCCCGCTACCTTTGGCAAAAAGACCCGAAGCCTGTGGTAGTGCCACCCTTTGTGGATACCTTCGTGGACGTCACCAAGGCTGCGTGGAAATGTCCGCATTCCACTCCCACAGTGCCGAAGAAGTCTGACTGCCTATACAAGACCCCTAGGGAGGACCAGTATTTGATGAGCCACCCTCTGGCTGATTCCCTGGTCATCACTGCTTCACATGACCGGTCTCAGAGACCTCAGCATTTGAGCACCCAGCCACCGGACCAGGATTCCAAGCAATTGGACGTCCTGGGAAGGCGCACGTACACGGCTGCTACTTGTGCCATCAGGTCACTGAACTATCTGACCCATATGGTTCAGTTCCAGAACGCCCTGTAGGAACAGGGTCAGGACCTGGTTGAGAAGATGCCTGATGGCGAACACAAGGAGGAGCTCTTGAACCTCCTCCGCACGGGTTCAGATGTGGGGACCCAAGTGCTCAGAGCCGCATATGATTCTGTGGACTCTTGAGCCAGAGCTGCAGCCTCTGGCGTTTGTCTCTGGAGACACTTTTGGCTTTGTGTCTCCGGATTTACCCCCGACGTCCAGAAAAACATCCTAGACGTCCCTTATAACGGCGAGGTCCTGTTTGGTGAAGCCTCTGAAAGAGTTATCACTAAACTCCAGGACGCAGGGAAGGCAGTCCAATCTGTACAAGCTATGTACAGGTCTCGGCCTAGTTCCTTTCATAGGAACCAGATCCATTTTCGCGGCCAGCTACAAAGACAACAGCAACGTTCCGGTCAGCAGCAGAGGGGCACTTTCTCACGCAAGGCCCAGGCCAAGTCATCCCCAGGCAGAGGCCAACGATTCTCAAAGTCAGTCCAGCCCACAGGGATAAACGCTGCCACAGCATAACTCCTTCCCGGCCCCTGCCCCTCCTCAGGATCAACGGGCAAAGAAAGTCGGGGGGGTCGCAACGCACACCACTTTCCAGGGTGGCAGTCGATCACAACCAACAGGTGGGTTCTACAGCTGGTCAAAAAGGGCCATTACATAGAGTTTGTAGGCAGCCCACCTACAAGACCTCCACTGCTTTCCCGTTATTCAGGTCAGCATGCCCTGCTCATACGGCAGGAAGTGCTTGCGCTTCTGGAAAAGGAAGCCTTAGAGCACGTTCCAGAGAACCAGAGAGGACTAGGGTACTATTCTCTCTTCTTCCTGGTTCCAAAGAAAACAGGCGACCTCCGTCCAATACTGGACCTCAGCAACTCAACCTTTCAGTCGCTTACAAATGCTTCCGCATGGTGACCCTCGCGGGCCTAATTCCCATGCTGAAGCAAGGCGTCTTTCTGGCGTCCCTGGACATGCAGGACGCCTACCTGCACATTCCCATTGCTCGGGCGCACCGGAGGTTCCTGCGCTTAGAGTTTCAGGGCCGCCATTATCAGTTCCGAGCTCTTCCCTTCGGGCTGTCATCGGCATCTCGCGTGTTCACGAAGTGCATGGCGGTCGTAGCCGCGTCTCTGAGGAGACAGGGCCACTATGTGTTCCAATACCTGGATGACTGGCTTCTCTTGGCTTCCTCCCGGGAGACCTTGATGGCTGCCATCCACTGCACCCAGTCTCAGTTCCAAACTCTAGGCATTATCATCATTTACGAGAAGTCACGCCTGGTTCCATCCCAGAAGCTGCAGTTTATCGGAGCAGTTCTGGACACCGTCAGAGCGAAAGCTTTCCTTCCCACGGACAGAGCGGAACACATCGGATCCCTCATCAGGGAGTTGTCGGCGAAGCAGACCATCCCAGCCAAACTGGTCCTTTGCCCTGCTTGGACACATGGCTGCGGCCATTGCAACAGTCCCGCTAGCCCGTCTCCACATGCGGGTAACCCAGTGAATGTTACGGGTACAATGGGACCAAAGGCAAGACCATCTGCAGCATCCAATCCAAATCACAGAGACCATAATTCGAGATTGGCAATGGTGGCTACATCCAGGGAACCTCTTGGTGGGAGTCCCCTTCACAGTGCTGTCCCCGACTGCGACTCTTTCCACAGACGGCTCAGGTGGGGAGCACACCTCGATGGTGTTCGGTCTCAGGGCCTGTGGACAGCCCAGGAGTCTCATCTCCACATAAACATACTAGAAATTAGGGCAGTCCTTTACGCTCTGCAGGCCTTCCAGTCGGAGATTCCACCGGCTACACTTCTGTTACAAACAGACAATTCCATGGTGATGTATTACCTCAACAAACAAGGAGGCACCCACTCCTACCCGCTTTGCAGGGAGGAAATGAGTGTGGGAGTGGGTATTGCAACAGTGTAAAAACCTTATTGCAGTTCATGTGTTCCCGAGTGGACAACATCATCGCAGACAGCCTGAGCCGCTCTCAGGCCAGAGTCCATAAATGGCAACTTCTGCAGGAGGTGGCAGAGAATCTGTTTCACAGATGAGGTACTCCAGAATTAGACCTTTTCTTGTCCCCATCCAATGCAGAACTGCCCAATTTTTGCACGCTAGATCCAGGGCCTGGTGTTTTCTGGCGAGACGCATTGTCCCTCTCCTGGGTGGGCAGATTCCTCTATACCTTTCCTCCTTTCCCTTTGACCCAGAGAGTTCTTTTAAAACTTTGCAGGGAGCAAGCGATGCTCATCCTGATCGCACCCTTCTGGCCCAGACAGATCTGGTTCCCTCTCTTGCACCAGCTATCCCGGGAACCTCCAGTGCCTTTGACAATCAGCTCCCATTTACTGTCTCAGGAGGCGGGTTCCTTAGTCGATCTGGACCTATGTTCATTGAACCTGTACACTTGGCTCCTGGAGACATAGCCATGATGCTATATGGGGTCTCGCAAGAAGTAGCAGATGTGCTTTCTGCCGCCAGAAAACCGGCTACCCACGCAACTTACGCCATGAAATGGCGTAGGTTTTGCTTGTGGGCTCAAACACGCGGCTTTCCGCCGTTGGACTGTCTAGAAAAGCTGGTACTGGACTACCTGCTATCCCTTTTCCACTCTGGACTGGCTTACTCCTCAATTAAAGTGCAACTTTTATGCCATTTCAACCTACCGTGCCCCCGTAGCCCATCGGACGGTGGCCCAGCTGGACACTACTCGTGCCTTTTTAAGGGGCGTCCTCCATCTTAGGCCTCAAATTAAGGATCCAATCCCTCCATGGGACTTACCTTTTATCCTGGAGCAGCTCACGCTGCCACCCTTTGAACCAGCTGCGGATTGCGAGCTACTTTTTCTCTCTTGGAAAACGTTTTTAGTTGCAGTTACTTCTGCCAGAAGAATTTCGGAAATGCATGCTCTTATGTGCAAACAGCCTTATTTGGTTTTCCACCAGGACAGGGTATCCCTAAGGACAAACCCAAAATTTTTGCCTAAGGTGGTCTCAGCTCTCACCCTCAATCAGGACATCGATCTACTAGTGTATTTTCCAAAATACTCTAATCGAGGAGAAGCCCTTCTGCACACCTTAGATGTGCACAGGTGCCTCAGATACTACCTGACCAGAACCAAACAGCACCGAAAGTTGGACCAACTTTTCATCTTCTTTGCTCACAGGATGAAGGGAGCTCCTGTCTCTTAAGCAGTCACTATCTAGGTAGCTCATCCAGTGCATTACTTTCTGTTATCAGAAGCGCAACAAACCCTTACCGGGCACGGTCAAGAGTCATTCAACTAGAGGGGTGGCTACTTCCTTTGCGGCGTTAAAGAACATCTCCACCTCAGCTATTTGCGCTGCAGCTACTTGGAGCTCTCTGCATACCTTTATCAGGCATTACAGTCTGGACATTGCATCGAGGTGAAGAGCGGGGTTCAGTCTAGCTGTCCTTCAGGGACTTCTGTCCTAGGCTCGAGTTATCTCGAGGTCTCTACCTTTCCTCCTCCCAATGGTGCATGGTTGCCATTACTGCTAGGAAATCAGTCCTAATGGTGTAACCTGCTGCAAGAGCTGTATCTCGAAGTAAGATAGTACAGTTACGTAGGAACTTACCGTAACAGTAGATCTTCGAGAACAACTCTTGCAGCAGGTACTTTCCCTCCCACCATCCCCGCTGGAGGTAGGTCGGAGTCCCATCTCATTAGATGGGACATTCCTATTTCCTTGTTTTGTCATCTGATGGCGGATTCTTGGTCTCCCCTTCTGATGTCGTCCTGCGGCCAGGAGTCTCCGGCGGGAGAACTGAGGATTATGGGGGGACCGCCTCCTTATGTACTACGCCCGACGTCGGAGGCGGTCCCCACTGAAGACAGCTAGCTAGAAAATTTCCGTGGGGTCCTGGCGCCTGCCGGCTTCAGTCCTAATGGAGTACCCTGCTGCAAGAGCTGTTCTCAAAGATCTACTGTTATGGTAAGGTCTTACATAACTGTACTTTATGCAGTCAAAAGATCACTTGTTGGGGAGGCTGACCATTCTGGGGTCTCGGGGCAAGGACTCTATGCGCCCATTCGATTTTTTCATTTAGGCTTATCCATTTCCATATCCAACAAATTTGGCAAAGTCTCTGCGCAGAACTTCACGAGATTCCCGCCATCCGCTCCTTCTGGCAGGCCTCTGATGCGGAGGTTGTGTCTCCAACTATAATTTTCCTGGTAGTCTAAAGCTTCTTTTAGCTCTTCAACCTCTTTTTCCAGTCTTTGCATCTTATTGAGGATGTCATTATTCTGATCCTCCAAATCTGATATTCTCTGCTCGACCTCTCCAGTTTGCCTTGCGTGCTGCTTCAATTCCTGAGCCAACCCCTTTAAAGTATGATCCAGGCTGTCCCAGCGTGGCTTGAATTCGGCAAGTATTTGTTCTGAGACCGCTCTGCTGATCACGGTAACCTCTGCCGCTGACAGAGAAATCAGGCCTTGTCCCCCACTCCCGCCTCCCTCCTGCATCGAGCTTTTCTTTGCTTGTTTGACTGACTGATGGGCCGACTTGCCTGAGGTGATATATTCGGACATTCTCCCGTACTTTCTACACTGACTGTATTGAAGTTAGATACGAAAAAACCAAATTTTAAGCACTTTATTTCTTTAGCAGCACGGAATTCCGGAGTAGTTCGACCAGTCCGTTTACCAGTCCATTAGCACCCCCCCCCATGTTGTTTTAATATCCTCAGATCTCATTCCTGTTGACACAGAAATGAGGCCTTCTGTTGCTGAGATTAGTCCAGTAAGTTCTTCCAAGTTAGTCTCTACCCTCTCAGCAGATGTCTCATCGACCATCGTTTAATGTACAAAGACGTTATCCATTAAGTGCTTCTCTGCCAGAAGTAAATCCAAACTCTCATCAAGCTGTTGCTCCTGCAGCATTGTACTCTCTACTTACCCCATGCTTTCTTCTTCTTCCGTTGTATTGCTTCTGTATGCAAAGTATAATTTAAGTCTAATTTTGCGAAATAACTTAAATAAATCCACAAAAATCAAAAAGTGACCAATTGATGGTGTGGGTACAAAATTTAGACCTTTTTTTTAACCATGAATGCTACAAATCGCTCAACACATAATCACTTAGGTTGATTACTTGTAGTTCGGATTCTTCGAGGTTCTCGGTGCGTAGGTTTTGTTTCCTAAATTTCCTCTTCCTCTATTACCCCTCCTAGTTCGTTTTCTTTTTTGCTTTGTCTGCTGGCACAGTCTCTTTGTCCAACAAAGGTTATAGTGTCGTATTAGTGGTTAAATCGATTGTAACCGTTTTATTGCCCTTTTTTGTCCCACTTGCTCTGTTTCTTTCACTTCTTTAACTTCAGTGCTTCTGTTAGAACTCTTGGCTGGTATTTATATTTATATTTTTACTTTTCTTAAAGTTTCTACTTCTTGATCTCCCTCTGCTCTTGGAACAACTATCTTTATACGGAGTGAAAGGAATACCTGTTTCATAATGGAAACATAGACTTTGACAGAAGATAAGGACCACTCGGCCCACCCAGTCTGCCCATTTCCCTACCTATTGGATAAGCTGCAAATTCTAGTTAACCAACAGCCGACTTCCTGCAACCCCCCCACTATAATTGCCTTATGTCTGTCCCATGCATGTTTGAATTCCCCCACTGTTTTAGACCCACAACCTCTCAGGAAGGCGGTTCCATGTGTCCACCACTCTCTTCGTGAAAAGAATTTCACATTACCCCTGAGCCGTCCCCCTCTAACTTTAAATTGTGCCCGCTCTTCTTACACATCTCTTTTCTGAAAGATGCTACCCTCCTGGACTTTGTATTCCCTTGAGGTACCAAAGTTTCTATCATGTCCCCCCGTCCCTCCTTTCATCAAGGGTATACATATTAAGCTCTCTCAGTCTCTCTTCATATGGTTTCTGATTAGACCCTGCACCATTTTAGTTGCCCTCCTCTGGACTGCTTCCATCCTGTCTATGTCCTTGCATAGATGAGGTCTCCAAAACTGCACGCAGTACTCCAGATGGGGTCTCACCAACACTCTGTATAGAGGGATAACCACTTCCCTTTTTCTACTTGTGATGCCCCTCCCTATGCATCCCAGTATCCCCCTGGCTCTCCTTACTGACTTCTCACATTGCTTACCCACCTTTAGGTCGTCTGATATGACTACACCCAGATCCCTTTCCATTATTGTTGTCGTTAGTACCTCCCCTGCTATTGTGTACTCTTCTCCTGGGTTTTATTTCCCGGGTGCATTACTTTGCACTTCTTTGTATTGAATCTAAGTTACCATATGTCTGACCATTCCTCCAACCTTGCCAAGTCCCTTCTCATCCTTTCTACTCCCCCCGTGTATATCAACTCTGTTACAGATCTTTGTGTCATCCGCAAAGAGGCATACCTTTCTTTCCAGACCCTCCATAATGTTACCTATAAAGACGTTAAAGAGAACTGGACCCAGTACTGAGCCCTGAGGTACTCCACTAGTAACCCCCCTTTCTTCAGAATGTGTTCCATTCACTATTACCTTCTGTGTCCTGTTGTGCAGCCAGTTTGCTACCCAGGCTACCACCCTGGGACCCACTCCCAGGCTGGCTAACTTGATTATTAATCTTTTGTGCGGGACTGTGTCAAATGCCTTGCTAAAGTCTAGGTAGGCCATATCCACAGCCCCTCCCTGGTCTATTACTTTGGTCACCCAGTCAAAGAAATCGATTAGATTTGTCTGACATGACCTTCTGCTGTGAATCCATGCTGCTTTGGGTCCTGTGCCCCACTGGCCTCTAGGTACTCAACAGTTCTTTCTTTCAGAAGTGAGTCCATCATTTTCCCCACCACTGAGGTCAAACTAACAGGTCTGTAGTTTCCTGCTTCTGCCTTGCTCTCACTTTTGAGAAGGGGAATCACATCTGCCCTCCTCCAGTCCTCAGGTACCACCCCATCTTCCCATGATTTGTTAAAAAGTGTGGTTAGTGGTGTCACTAGGTCCTCCCTTAGCTCTTTTAGGATTCTAGGCTGAATCCCGTCAGGCCCCATTGCTTTGTCCACCTTGAGTTTTAGGAGTTCTTTCAGTACTCTTTCTTCTGTAAATGAACTGGTGTCAACTCCACTATAATCTCCAGCATCTCGCAATAGTTTGGTTTGTTTACGGTCAGTCACATCATTTTCATGTTTAATTATTTTATTTTTGAGACCTTTATCAAGCTGAATAAAGTCCCTTATGTGTTTTAAATTCAGCAACTTCCGCTTTCGCTGCCTTCAGTTCTGCTTCTAAATCAGAATAATTGTCTGTATCCTCTTCAGGGGTTGATCTTAACATTGTTTTACTAGCCCAAACACTAGTGCAAATTGACCAGGGCTAGTGCAACTAACTCTCTACTTGCCCGTCTTGACTAGTGCAGATTTCCATGGCTGTTAGTGAAGTTAAAAAAGTCTATACTTTAGCATTCTCTAGACATCATGCTAATCTCTCTGTGTTCCAGATGGCCATGCGTGATTAACAGCTCATTAAGTGCTGCAGTTATCTGGCAGTTCAAGATAGGGTCCCCACAAAAGACTCAGTGTGAGTCATTATCACTCCTGTGTTAAGACTTTCAGCTAGTATCCAGGGTGTGATCAAGGGTAAAGTGCTGTTAAGTCACTAGGTTCCAGTTTACTGAATGTGTCTAACAATTTGTCCAATATTATTAAGACCAGTGCCCCCATTTCTCTACATTTTGAGTGTTTATATCCAACATTTCAGTGACAAAATGCAAAGAGATAGATATACAGGATCAGCCCTGCAGGTGGTGGGTTTTATCCCACCCTCACCATAACTTCTCTCTCCCCTCCAAATCTCTTAACTCTGTTCTTTCCCTGGACACCACTGCAGACCAGACTCTGATGTGACCATCCATAGATCCATAGCTGCCATTACTGGCAAGTGTAGGGGTCCCCAGCTCTTCTAAATGGACCATGCCAGCCATCACCATCCATACAATTCCACCCTTATCCCACTCAGCATGTCATTTCAGCCTAAAAACAAAGCAGCAGAAAACATTGATGTCCTGGTACACATAGGGACTAATGATCTCGCCAGCCGGTAAGTTGTGGAGACCAAGGAACACCTGACCAGGCTGCGTGACAAACTATCATCCATTTCGTCTGGCATCTCCTTCTCTGAGATCCTGCCAGTCTGGGAGAGGGGGGCAGATGGACGGAAGGTCAGAGAAGGGGAGCTAAACATGTTTCTCAAGGGCTGGTACCAGGAAAAATGATACAGATTTGTAGGGAACTGGCAACAGTTTTGGGAGAGAAAGTTCTTTAAATTTGATGGACTGCATCTGACCAAGGAGGGAGTCAGTGCATTGGGGCAGAAGTTTGACGTCTTTGCAGAATATTTAAACTAGTAAATGGGGAGAGGGGTGCAGCACCCCATATAAATGGAAAGAACACCCTCCCCTCAGCTAGTGGTCAAACAGGGATTCAGCATGTTTGCAGTTCATTTGCATCACCAGGTAAGAAAAATCTGTCTCCCCATACGACCACAGGGAAATGCCAGACCTCACCCAAACATCTAACAATCAAATCTGGCCAATGGAAAATCATGTACACGAATGCTCTCAGCCTGGGAAATAAGATCCCAGACCTGCAGGCAATAATGTCAGAGGCTAAACTGGACATAGTTGCAATTAGTGAGACGTGGTTTACCAGTAACCACACTTGGGAGACTTCAGTACCCGGCTGTGTACTGTTCAGAAGAGACTGAGGTACAAAAAGGGGGGGAGGGGTGGAGTGGCCTTGTATGTCAATGAAAATATCAAAGTCACAGCTACAGAAATTCAGAATACAGATAAGGAGCCAGAAGAACTGCGGGTCACCCTGGAAACAGGAAATGGGACAGCCATAAGAACTGGGGTTGTCTACAGGCCCCCAGACTAGGGGGAGGACATAGACACATTACTATTAGAAGATATACAAAACATAACAGCTAAAGGGAGGTTCTGATAATGGAAGACTTCAACATGCTGGATACAGATTGGTCAATACCAGCAGGAACATCTGCCAGAACTAGACACATAGTGGATTCCTGCAGGGGAGGGCCTCAAACAACTAGTACAACAACCAGCGCTACAGGGCTATCCTAGATCTAGTACTGACTAACAGGGAAGGGATCACAGATCTTCAGGTAGAAGGTCACCGAGGACAGTGACCATCACATGGTATTTTTCAATTCACACACAACTAAATCATTCCATTCCAAGGCAAAAATATGCGACTTCTGAGGAGCTGACTTTGATAAGATGGCCCACAGAGTTAAGCTAGCCCTGGCAAAAAGAAACACAGGTGAGGGGGTACAGGCAAAGAGGGAAGGCATTAAGGATACAATACTTGAAGCAACATCCCATTGTGTTAGACAGAAAAGGAAGTGCAAAAGAAGATGGAAACCACTTTGGTTCTCAAATACAGTAGCAGAAAAGGTCAGAGCCAATGGCTGGCCTTCAGGAAATATAAGGGAACACAGCGGGATGAAGATAGGGAGGCATACCAAACTGCCCTAAGAGAAGCAGGGAAGGCAGTAAGGCAGTCAAAGCCCCAAACTGAGGAAACACTAGCACAAACAGTAAAAGAAGGTGACAAGACTTTCTATAGATGCATTAGAGAAAGGAGAAAGTCCAGAGGGGGTATTGCTAAGCTCAAAGGAGAAAGGGGGGTGTGTGAGGAGGAGGAC
This sequence comes from Neoceratodus forsteri, assembly GCA_016271365.2. Taxonomy (NCBI): domain Eukaryota; kingdom Metazoa; phylum Chordata; order Ceratodontiformes; family Ceratodontidae; genus Neoceratodus; species Neoceratodus forsteri. The sequence continues at coordinate 393,502,554 of CM057449.1, forward strand.
CCTGTAAAAGCATCTATCCTAAATAGATACTTTTGCTCAGTATTTACTGAAGAGAAGGTAGGGCAGGGCCCACGGCTCAGCACCATGGACATGGGGGGGAGGGAGGTGAGCACTACTCCCTTCACAAAAGAAAGGGTCCTACAAGAGGTCGCTAAGCTCAGGGTGGACAAGGCAATGGGACCTGATGGCATACATCACAGGGTACTAAAGGAGCTAAGGGTGTAACTAGCAGAGCCATTATCAGAACTGTTTAGTGAGTCTCTGAGCACAGGAGAGTCCCAGAAGACTGGAGAAGGGCTCATGTGATCCCGCTCCACAAGAGTGGTAGCAGGGAGGAGGCTAGGGAACTACAGACCAGATCAGTGTCTTACCTCAGTAGTGGGCAAGATTATGGAGGCACCTTAAGGAAAGGATAGGCAACACCTGGAATCCATAGGGGCACAGGATCCAAGACAGCATGGGTTTACAAAAGGAAGGTAATGTCAAACTAAGCTCATAGATTTCTTTGACTGGATAACCATAGTGATGGACCAAGGGGGAGCAGTTGATGTCGCCTGCCTTGACTTCAGCAAAGCTTTCGACACTGCTCCACATAGAAGATTGATAAACAAGCTGGGTAGGCTTAGGGTGGGTCCGAAGTTGGTCAGTTGGGTGGCAAACTGGTTGACGGGCAGAAAACAGAGAGTGGTAGTAAATGGTATGCAGTCAGAAGAGATGCAGGTCACAAGTGGGGTACCTCAGGGATCAGTCCTGGGCCACTCCTCTGCAATATCTTCATCAGTGACAATGCAAATGGACTACAGGGTAAGGCTTGTCTGTTTGCAGATGACACCAAGATCTGCAACAGAGTAGATGATCCAGATGGGGTGAGCAGAATGAGAAGAGATCTGGATAAACTAGCAAAATGGTTGAAAGAGTGGCAACTGGGATTTAATGCAAAGAAGTGCAAGATCATAGGGAAGAGAAACCCTGAAGCCACCTATAGGCTGGGAGGGGAGTTGCTGGCTGTCACAAAGGAAGAAAGAGACTTGGGCATCATCCTCACCAATGACCTGAAATCATCCAAGCAGACCTCTAAAGCAGTAGGTAAGGCTAGGGGGATGTTAGGGTGTATTAGTAGGGGTATCTCATGTCGTAAGAGGGAGGTAATAATCCCTCTTTACGAGACACTGGTTAGGCCCCATTTGGAGTACTGCATGCAGTACTGGAGGCCACACCTTCACAAGGACATTAACCAAATTGAGGCAGTGCAGAGAAGGGCAACCAAAATGGTGCAGGGACTGCATCTGAAGACATATGAGAACAGATTAACAGAGCTCAGTATGTATACCCTAGAGCAAAGGAGGGAGAGAGGTGATATGATCGAAACATTCAAACACCTTAAGTGCATTAACAAGGTGAAAGAGTCTAACTTGTTACAATATAAGAAAAATAGCAGGACAAGAGGACACAGCATGAGATTAGAGGGAGGCCGATTAAGGGGTAATGTGAGGAAGTTCTTTTTCACAGAATGGGTGGTGGATGTATGGAACGACCTACCTCAGGAAGTGGTGGCTATGAATACAGTGCAGGGCTTCAAACAGGCATGGGATAGGCATAAGGGAACAATACAGATGAGTATGAATAGATAGGCCACTGACAGCAAAGGATGATGGCACATTTATAAGGTAGAAAAAGAAATGGGCAGACTGGATGGGCCTTGCGGTCCTTATCTGCTGTCAACTTATATGTTTCTATGTATGGTACAAAAATAAACCTTGATAAACTACATCATTTGAAAACTTAAATAGGCATTCCTGGGGCACATAGATCATGCTATACGGAAATAGAAATAGTATAGTGTTATGCCTGTGTATTGTTTCCCCTGGGCTGATGAAAGGACAGTGTTAAAGAAAAATCTGTTATTGTTGGGGCAGAGCTTATTAAAATCAATGCTTTCACAAGTAAAAATGTCATAGTTTTCTATTTCCCAAGCCTCTTAGGTTTGTCTAGCCCCCACCCCAAAGAAATCTTAGATGTGTTCCTGGCTCACTTGAGACTGTGCAAAAACTTTCAAAAGTGCAGGTCTCCAGTTGACTATAGGGTGGGGACCGAGAGTGCGTTTCTCTGCCTGACTGTTCATTGTCCTGTGGGTGGTGATGATAGTGTGGTGAGGTGCATGATGATGTCAGCTATTGTGAGCGCAGAGCTAGGACTGCTTGATTGAACATTTGCTGTTGTGATATCCTCTCTCTGTTTGGTGTGGTGGTGGGCAGAAAGAGGAGGAGAGGAGGCTATGGTACAGAACAATGGGGAGCTCACTGTCTGTAATGTCATTGCAGTTTTTTTTTTCTGCTTGGGAGCTGGAAACAATGCGGGAGCAGCATAAATGTGTAATAATCAGAGTATTTCTTGGCTTTGTTTGCATTGTTTCCTGTATAAGTGATTAAAATTTACCATCATAATTAAGGGCTAGTGCAACCATCTGTGGGCTAGTGCAATTTTGAATCAGCTTGCCCTGCTGGCTAGTGCAAAAAAAGGTTAAGGTTGACCCCAGGTCCTCTTCTATGATTAGCTTAGTGTATGCTAGGGACGCAGATTCAGATATTCTCAGCCAAACTTCTTTTCGCTTGAAATTTTCTATACCACAAGACGGTGTCTTTGTCACCCTTAACCTTCATGGGACTTGGTTTTTTTCCACAGTAGGTCTCAACTGATGTTATATTATAGCTGACATTAATTTCTTTCACCAAAAATCGTTCCAATTTCAAAAACGAAGCTTTTATGTTACCTCCAGTGTCAGTTGTTTTAGCAGAAGCTCCTGCAGTGGCTCCTCCCTCCAAATTGCAACAAAGTCTTTGTTTACCGATTTGCAGTGGCGTTATGTTCACCAAACTGAAATTCTTGCTTTCTCTATCCACTCCATAAGACAAGGTACAGAAATGTTTTCTTCTCAGGAGACTAAGCCTCTCTCCGTACCCAAATATCTTTTAACCAACAGCATTCAATTTGATAGAGAAAGCTATCGAGAGTCCCTGTAAAGACAAGCTCTCACGCAGTTAGTGGTATCGTGGTTACTCGTAGTATTGAACCTCTAGGACCTGACACTCCACTCGTTCACACTCTAGAAGCAAACGCCAATTAATAAACAAAGAAAAGTTCATAACTGTGCTCATGGAAGGAGGGGGGTTGCAACATAAGGGTGGCTAACCCCAAAAATCAACAGAATACAATAACATTGTGCTCCATATACAGAAGAACCACAAAAAATGATTCAGCTTAATGGTTGTGCTTTAATCCACTCTGTGAGAGCCCCTAGTGCCTCGGCGTAATGCCTTCCAGGGGTGTTTACATCCTGGTTACCAACTGGTCTTTTAAATCTAGTACAGAATAGTGGCATCATAGAAAAGTGACCAATCACCTACAAATACTTTCCTTTAAAAACTTTTAAAGACATTTAAGTATCTTAATGTCACAAGCTAATGTTGTGTTATTCATTAACCAAACTTCACTGCTCCACATCAGGTTACAAAGGCTAACAAATTACAGTTCTGGTGAGGGGAGATGTAGTGTAAACCATTAAACTTATATTTTAACTGCACATTATAACATTTCTTTTTACTTTTAGCATAATTCACTGTCTTAAGGATGTCCTTAAAGGGATACACTATAGCTGTATTTGCTATGTAATAAAATGAATAATGTACCACAAAGTTGGTCTGGTGTTTTTTCAAAGGCCTCGTCCATATTTCCCTTCCGGTGCATGAACCACCACCACCACCGTGGGATCTACTGCTGGTACTGGCAAAGCTTATGGGCAAGGCATTCAGACCAGTGCACAGGAGTGAGATGTCATACCTGTCATGTAAGAACACCTTCCTGATGGCTGTCACGTCAGCCAGAAGGATTGGGGAACTCCAGGCGCTCTCTGTTGAGTAGCCAAACACTCATGAGAGTGCACACGGAAAAGGTGGTGCAAGTGCAACAGACTAACGAAATACTACAACAAAAAAGGCCTGCACTCACCAACCTCAAATAATAAACAAGGGCACAGGTCTGAAAATACAAAAAGATGTTTATTAAAGCATAATGGCACTAAAACCTGATGAGTTTCGGATGAAACTGCATCCTTTTTCAAAGGCTAAAGCACCACAGAGTGTGAGGCAGTTTTAAATACAGAAAATCGAATCCTGTCATAATGACATCATAGGAAAAAAACTCTCATCAGTTGGTTAAAACGGACAGTGACAATTAGCTACACCTGTATAGACTTAAAGACTTCATTTTAAATAGTGATATGCACTTTAAGTCTATACAGGTGTAACTAATTGTCATTGTGTCTGTTTTAACCAATTGATGAGTGTGTTTTCCTATGATGTCATCATGACAGGATTTGATTTTCTGTATTTAACTGCCTCACACTCTGTGGTGATTCAGCTTTTGAAAAAGGATGCATTTTCATCCAAACACGCATCAGGTTTTAGTGCTAATATGCTTTAATACACATCTTTTTGTATTTTCAGACCTGTGCCCTTGTTTATTATTTGAGGTTGGTGAGTGCAGGACTTTTTTGTTGTAGCGCTCTGTTGAGTCTCCCTGTCTGGTCCTCCACAGGGACAGGGTTGTCCTGCGCCCCAACCCAAAGTTTCTTCTGAAGGTTGTGTTGGAGTTTCACCTGAACCAGGTGATGACTCTGCTGGTGTATTACCCCAATCATGCCTTGGAGGCTGAGTACAGGCTCCATACTTTGGACCTGAGTCGAGAGCTCTCTAATTATAAAGAGTGCATGACCGGAGTTTGGGGGGAGGTTTGCCAGCTGTTTCACCTACGCTGAAGCAGCACCTGGCAGATCTACAGCCAAGCGGACAATTGGCGGAGGGATTACATCATGCATCGATCTCTACTATGGGTTGGCAGGTAGGGAGCCTCCCGTAGTCTTAGGGCTCATTCCACCCGCCATACCGCTGCATTGTTGGCTGCTTCTAGAGACGTCCCTATCCACGATATCTGCATGGCTGCTACATGGAAATTAGCAAACGCTTTCATTTCCCATTACCACATTGACCTAGAGTCATGCCAGGATGCTGGTTTTGGGGCCTCAGTTCGCCACTCTCTTTTCCCAAAGTAGGGGTGTGCTGCTTGCTTCCCCCGTCCCGGAGAACTGCTAGGAATCTTCCAAGAAGTGTGGATAGAACAACATATCCACATCCCTAGAAACACAGGTTACTCGCCTGTCCCGTTTTCGACGCATAACCACTGCTTCCAGCAGGCAAGATCTGGGGTCAAGGGGCGGAGCTGAGGGTTATACCACCCTGGAGGGTGGGAGGAGATAGTTTTTAGACATTCCGGCAAGATCCTTAAAGGGAAAGGACATGCCAAGAAGTGTGGATGAACAACATACACCACTCCTGGAACTACTGTTACTGGTGAGTAATGTGTTTTTTTGTTTTTTTTTCTGCTACATCTTCAGAGAATCATAGCGGTCTCTTTATTTTTTTCTCTTGTCCCTGTTAACCTCCTTGACACAGAGATTTGTTGCTTTTTTAATTGCCCCATTTATGTTTGCCCATAGTTCCTTGACCCCACCAATGCTCTATTACTGCCATGGTGTCCCCAAAGCATTCTTCCATTTTCCTGAAATCGGCCCTCCTGAAGTCCAGGGCCCTCATCTTAGTGCAGCTCGGTTCTGGCCAAGTCCTTAGACGTCAGCAACACTGTCTCCGTTTGTCAGTACCAGGTCCTGTATCGCCCCCATGAGTGGGCTTCTTAACTAGTTGCCTGAGGAACGCCCCTTGCATGGAGTCCAGAATGTCCCTACTTCTGACTGTTGCTGCAGATGGTAGGCTCCAATCCATGTCTGGTAGATTGAAGTCCCTCACCAGCAACACCTCCCCCTTGCATGCCATCCTTTGGATGGCTTCCATCATGTCCTTATCCACCTCTTGCCCCTTGAGCCCCACCAGGCTATTTTGGGGCTGGGGAGGTTTACCTGTGTCTGACCTGGATGTCTGGATTTTTCTCTGTTTGATTAGCAGGGTATTTTCTCTGTCAAATTGTTGTGTAGGGCATCTTGTTGTGAAGGCACTCATCGCAGCGGTGGGTCAGAGCTTTTAGCTGATTGTTTTGTGAGGGCACAGTTTAGGCCCAACCCCTTCCCACCCTCACTCCCACCCACCCCTGGAAATAGTTCCTTTATACCAGGGGTTCTGACATCATTTCCTCAAGAGTGCAAGGTGCATATCACTGTCATATCCTCTCTAGCACACCACACTGACAATATAAGCATACACATTGTATAATATATACTGTATATTTCTATATAACAAACCAATCACACACACAAACACACACACAAAAAAAAAAGTAGATAAACATGTGGGGAGTAGTGCAATGTAATGGCTGTGGGGCAGCAGTCTTCCGGGAGTCTTTCTGGAGGCTGAGATGCTGCCCTATTTGCAGACAACTCTCTGCCCTGAGGGAGGAAGTTGCCCGTCTTCAGGCCACGCTGGACAGTAGTAAGGAACCTTTCCCAGGCCACACTGGACGGTAGGAAGGAACCTCCCCATCCAGGGAGCACCAGAGCCACCACCACTACCTCAGAGGTTGCAAGAAAGCACAGCAGTTGGACCACAGTGGGCTCAGGGAGGGTGAGGATGGTGGAACAGAGGCACACCCAGTCAGTTGTTCCACTCCACAATCCATACTCATTCTGGGGAGCATAGCTCCCATGGATACACCTGCAGAGGAGACTAAGGAGGCTGAGGACAACTGTCACAAGGGAGGCCCACAGGAAGGAGGCAGAGGACACCACAAGGAAAGGAAGCAGCTCCTGGTGGGGGACTCAGTTATTAGGGGGATAGAACTGAGGGGAGTAGGGAAAACTGAAGTAAGGTGCCTGCCTGGTGCCATGGCTTGGAGGGACAGGAAGCGCATCCTCAGGATCACGAGAACAGCTGCACGGGAGTCTGAGCTGGACGTCATTGTCCACCTAGGGACAAATGACTTGGCTCATCGTGAGATTAGAGCAGTGCAGAAGGACTTTGTAGAATTGGGAGGGCTTAAGACAAGTAGCACACACAGTATCCTTCTCTGAGGTGCTGCTTGTCAATGGCATGAGTGAGGCGAGGGTACTTTGCACCATGCAGTTTAATGAATGGTTGAAAAAATGGTGTGGAGCACAGGGGTTTGGCTTCATTGGGGACTGGGGTTTCGCCTGGAGGGACACCAGCCTATACTGGCAGGATGGTCTGCATCTGTCCAGGAAGGGAACAAGTCTTTTGAGCAGTCAGTTTAAATGCTTCATAGGCAAGCTTTTAAACTAGTCAAGGGGGGAGGCACTGCTAAGCAGCAGGAAAATCCCAGCCTCTCCCTACAAAACAGAGTACTAAATGAGAAAAAGACCGAGGTAGAAAGGTCAGTGGGGGATGCTGCAAAAGAAGGTAAAGCCATCAAAAAATGGAGAGCAATGAGTACCAATGCCCGTAGTCTGAGTAGCAAGCTTCCTGAATTAGTGGCCTTGATGGAGGAGGAACATCTGGATATCGTGGCAGTCACAGAAACATGATACACACAAAACCATGACTGGGACGTAAACATACCAGGATACACTATCTACAGGAGGGACAGGGAGGGTAAAAGAGGAGGAGGAGTAGCTCTTTACATAAGGGAAGGAATCAAAGCAACAGAACAAAAGGGAAAACAGGGAGGAGAAGAAGCACTGTGGGTAAATTTGGAGACCGGCAATGGCACCACAATCCGCACAGGGGTTTTATACAGACCCCCTTCTCAGGGGGAGGAAATGGACAAGGAAATGATAGAAACTATACTTAAAACTGCAGAAAAAGGGGAGTTCTAGGGACATGGATATGTTGTTCATCCACACTTATTGGCAGGTTCCTTGCCGCTTTAAATCTTGCCGGAAGGTCTTCAAGCTGGCTCCTCCCACCCACCCGGGTGGTAAAACTCTCAGCTCCGTCCCATGACGCCAGATCTTCCTTACCGCTTGGAAGCTCAGGTTCCCTCCTTAGCCCTCTGCGTTTTCGACTGGTTCCTGGAAATTTTGGTCTTGAAATCAATTGGGTTCTGAAACTTGATCTTTTCTTCTTACTGTGGCGATGGCCCATTCATTTTCCGGCTCCGGAGGCCCGATTATTTCCTCCAGGAGAGCCGCCTCCACGCGTCGTTTACTGCTTGACTTGGATCCACGATCCTCAACTTTGGAATTTTGTTGTGTTCTTTCGGCCAGCTCTGAGGATCGCGAGTCTCGCTCGGGCCCGGGCAACCAGTAGTTTTTCCCGCCTCAGAAAATTCCTCGGAGACTCATCGGGCAGTGTCCATATCGGCTGTCTCGGCTGAGCAGCTCGATCATCCTTCCTCCGGGGAGGGGGCGGCTGCCCTTCCTTCTTCCTCGGTTGCGGCACTTATCCCGCTCTCCTTGAGTTCTCCTCATACAGCTTTGTTCAAGGAGCTTCGACAGTCCCTTTCCTCTAAGGGAGAGGGACCTTTGGGACCTGCCTCTCGGCCCAAGTCCAAGAAGTCGCAGGCTAAGTCCCTTTGTTGGCACCGGAGGGAGCGGGAGAGTTCCCCCTTCCCTGCCGGCCGACGTTCGACTTCGGTCAAGGATGCGGCTTCGGCCGTTGGCCTCACGGTACCCCCGTCAGGTCAGCCGGCCAGGACTCCCATCGACGTTGTCGAGTCTCTCCACCCGTCATCTGGGCTGTCTTCTGCTGGTGCCGCCATCCCCTCTCCGGTTCCCCCGGTGGAGACTGAGGTTCTGCCTGTACCTTCAGGTCGACAGTCCTCGGCCCTTTCTTCCGAGCCGAAGGAGGAGCGGGCACGCCCCGCTCCTTCCCAGGCCCACCCTCGGTTCCCCCGAGGATTCGGGTCTCGGTCCTCCTCTCAGTCTAGCCGCTCACGCCGACCTCGGCGTTCTCGGTCGGGGCACCGAGTTAAGTGGCATTGCCGTTCTTCCTCGTCACCCTCCTCGGATGAGGAGTGGCTTCGATGCCGTTGACGTCGACGTTACAAGGAGTTTATGTGGCAGCAGCTGTTGTTGTCCGGGAATCAATCGACCCCGATTCATTCTCCGGCTAGTAAGCAGCTGCCGCCCGCTGGCCGACGAGCAGCCGAGGCAGTTGCTGAGGTGCCTCCGGGACGGTTGCTCGTCTAACCCTGCTGCCCCACTGTCCTCGGTGGAACCCAGGCGGGCCATGACCTGTCCCGCGGGTTATCTGTTCCCTCATCCCACCGCCTCGGCGGACAAAGAGGACTCGGGCCTCTGATGGCAGCTTTGTAGACCCCTCGGAGCCCGAATCGACTCCCATGTTTCCTAGCAGGAGACCCATGTTTTCCCAGAACATTCTGTGGACTAAAGCCCATCGCCCTGATGGGTCTGCCCAGCTCATCTTGAATTCACCGGGATGCAGCTCTAGCCCGTTTCCAAACGGGCCCCTTACCCCCTTACGGAGATTCTAGATCGAGGGGGTTCACCCTCGGAGGCCTTCCCGGTGGCTGAGGCAATCGTGGACCCAGCCTTGGAGCTCTGGCGGTGGCCTACTTCCTGCCCTGCACCTTCGGCCAGGGTGGCCAGGAAGTACCCTGTCCCTGTCGGTTCTCTGCCCGGTTTCTCGGAACACCCCTCGGCTGAGGGGTAGTCACTGACAATGTTTTCCAATGTTCTGGAAACGCTAGGGATGTGGATAGGCCCCTGACAAGGAGTCCAAAAGGATGGACTATGTCGGGCACAAGGTTTACGCTGCGTCCTCCCTAGGCCTCAATCAGGCCAGCTCGGCGGCACTGATGGCACATTTCTCCCATGCCCTGTTGGGCTCCCTGGATGAGGTCCTCCCGGCCAACCTGCGGACCACGGTCTGACGGGTGCGGGACCAGGGTAGGGCGGTGGCGAAGCAGCAGCTCCAGACGGCTCTGGATCTGGGCGACTCCTGTGCCAGATCGGTGGCGGCCGCGGTGGCCATGCGCCGCAGGGCGTGGCTGAGGTTATCCTCCTTCTCTTTGGAAACCCAGCATGAGTTGGCGGACATCCCCTTTTTGGGGACTGACCTTTTCGGCCCTGGAGTGGAGGGACACCTCCAGGAGTCCGAGAAGTCCGACGCCACTCCGGACTTGGTCACTCCCGCCCGGAGGGTCAAGGGCAGCCGGCAGCCTTTGCGTAAGCCCCTTTGCCCCCCAGCCCCTGCGGCTCAACCGGCCCAACACAAGGGCCAGTAGGCATGCGCTGGGCGGCCTGTCACCAGACCAGCGTCTTCCTCCAAAAGGAAGCAGGGAGGTAAGGATCCGAGAGCTCTCTCGGCCTCTTCCTCTGCCAAACCTGCTCGGTGACGGGCTGGGGCGATGTCCCCGGCCCTGTCGTCCCTGCCCAGGTTTCCCCGTGGGGGGACGGCTCCGCACCTCTCCCTCTTGGGTGGTGCTAAGGGTAGGTCCTGTCGCGGGTTTCGAGCAGGTCTCCCCCCTTTTGAGCCGTTGCCCCACAGAGATCTTGGTTCCACAGCCTCTTCGTCGGCCCGCTGAGCCGACTTGCCTGGCCCTCTAATTAGAGGTGATCAGGGAGGTTGCGGACCCTCCTTCTGACCCTGGGTTCGTGTCCAGGTATTCCTGGTCTCAAACGGACGGGGGGCTTGTGCCCCATCCTTCTGCATGCCTGGATGGTCTCTCTGCCTCAGATATCCCATCCTCAGAACGAGGCGTGTGACTTCTTTCCTGGGCCTCCAGGACGTACTTACTCCTCATTCCGTCCGTTTCTTGGGAGACTCCTCCCTTCTTAAGTGGGGGATCTCCTTACGAGTTCCTGGCCAGGCCCTTTGTTCTATGCTAAGCAGCTTTCTGCAGCATTGAGGGGTCCAGGCGTAACCCCACACGGATGGCGGCCTGATTACACCCTTCCAGGCGGAAGGGGACGATCCGGTGTTCTGGCTGTCAGACTGGTCTCCCTTTACCGGAGCCACGTTGGAACTCGTGTCTTAGCGGGTGATGCTTCTTCGGGACGAGGCTCGACTCTTGAGTCCGAGCTCGGCTCCTGGCGGACAGGGCTGAGGTTCTTCCTCCCTTACCTAGTCAGGTCTGACTGGGCAATTGTGCCCTGCCGGGACCTCGTGCACCTCCTGGGCCTCACGGTGGCCGGCTCCAGCGTGGTCTGTTGGACCCGCTGGTTCATGCGTCCCCCTAGTGGGGACTGACCAGCCAGCGGTCACAGTGCTGTGTTCCTCGGACCAGTTTGTGACTACAGCCCAGGAGTTAGGGGAACGCCCCCCCTCGGACCGTTCCAGCTCCTGCAGGAGAACATCCTGTTCGTCCGCCCTGAGTCAACGGTCTTCTCCGATCGATGCTTCTCGGATGGGTGGGGGTGCCCATCTAGGGGAATACAGAGTGCTTCGCCTCTGGTTCTCTCATGAGTCCCGATGTCTTTCCTACCCGCTGGAGCTCCAGGCGGTCCACTTAGCTTGCACCGCTCGCTCCGTTTGTGTGGAGTCTAGTGGTTTAAGTCCAAGCGGACAACACCACGACCATGTGCTACCTACCCCGCCAGGTTCAGTCGAGCCCCTTATCTCGGTGTAAGGAGGTTCTCTGCATTGGGTTTTTCGCACAGCCGGAGGCGGTTTCCCAGCCATTTGATGGCAGGAGCCTCCAGCACCCTGGCTGATGCCCTAAGCCGGACATAGGCTGCGCCTCACGAGTGGTCTCCCCTGCCAGAGGTAGCACAGGATCTTCTCTCCTTCCTCCAGGAGAATACGAGGCCGAGACTGTTTCATGCCCCCTCAGCAAGGTTTGCTGTAGATGATGCCGAGGCCGGACCCCGGCCTTTCCACGCCTCTCCCCCATTTCCCTTGACCTACGGGCAAGGCGAGGAGGGACTAGGCGCAGGCGATGCAGGTAGCCCCAGACTGGAATGCCATCTCTGGTATCCAGCTCTCCTCAGTCTCAGCCCCAGGCTCCCGATGCAGCTTCCAGCCCACTCGGTCCTGATCTCTCTTTTCAGGGGAAGGTCTTTTCATTTGGACCTTCAATCCCTGCACCGGCAGGCCTGGTCCCTGTGCGGCTAGGGGCCAGGCCTTGGGTCCTTCGGCAAAGTCCTCAACGTTTTTGAGGCATCCTGCTAGAAGTCGGCCAAACATGCTCGCCTTCAATTGGAAGAGTTCTCCATTTGATGATGGGATAGGGCCTGGGCCCCTCTCCCTCCCTGGGCGAAGCATTCCGACCACCTGCGGTCCGTTCTTTTGAACTAGGGCTTCGGCCCACGACCCTCTAGGTGCTTCTGTTGGTCACCCCTGTCTTCCAGGCGTGGACCGGAAGGCAGTCGGTGGCGCAGAGAAGGTGGTCTGGCACTTTTCTAGGCCTTGATCACACCTCCCCTTTGGGGGAGAGTATTCCCATTCTGTGGGATCTTAGCTGGTATGGGCTTAGCTCACGGGCAAGCCATTCGAACCCTTGCACAGGTGCGAGTTCCCCACCTGTTGTGGAAGAACACCTTCTGGGGCTACTCTCATCCAGAAAGACGGAGAGTTCCGAGGCGCCCTTTGAATCTCCTGTCTGTTCTTCCACAGGGACAGGTTGTCCTGCGCCCACCCGCCAGAAGTTCCTTCAGAGGGCGGTGGCGGGAGTCTTCCCCTAACTGGTATTGTCTCTGCAGGGGTTCATCCCCATTCACGCTGGAGGCCGTGTATAGGATCCATGGGACCCTATTTAACGCTCACCTACCCAGGGAGCGTAGGGCTGAAGTTCGGGAGAGGTTCGCCAGCTGTTTGTCATCTACGCTGAAGCCGCACCTGGCAGACCTGCAGCCAAGCGGACGATGAGCCAGTGGGTCACCTCCGGCATAGGTCTCCGCTATAGGTGGGCGGTCATGGAGCCTCCCAGAGGGATAAGTGCTCATTTTACCTGCCCTTCCGCTGCATCGGTGGCTGCTTCCGAGGATACTCCTGTCCAGGATATCCACAGGGCTCCTGCCTGGAAGCAGGCTTATACCGATTTCCCCTTCCACATTGACCTTGGGTCGCGCCGCGATGTTGGTCGGGGCCTCGGTTCTCCAGTTTGTATACCTAAGTAGGGGTGTGTGCCTTGCCTCCTCCTCCTGGAGAACTGCTAGAGTCTCGTAATAAGTGTGGATGAACAACATATCCATGTCCCTAGAAAGGCAGGTTACTCACCTGTAACAGGAGTTCTAGGAATGGTATATGTTGTTCATCCACGACTCACTCCACCCGCCTCCCGGCATGACGCACAACTGGCTTCCAGCGGGCCAGATCTGCGCCAAGGCTTGAGCCGAGAGTTTTACCACCTCGGTGGGTGGAGGAGCCAGCTTGAAGACCTTCCGGCAAGATTTAAAGCGGCAAGGAACCTGCCAATAAGTGTGGATGAACAACATATACCATTCCTAGAACTCCTGTTACAGGTGAGTAACCTGTATATATTGCTGATGAGTGATCTGAATGTGCCAGATGTTAACTGGAGTGCAGTTGCAGCAGCCACTTCGAAGAGTGGGGTTGTTCTAGATGCCCTACAGGGGGCATGCCTTAGACAACTAGTATTGGAGCCCACTCGAGAGGGAGCAGTCTTAGACCTGGTTCTCTCAAATGGAGATGAAGAGAGGATCACAGATGTAGAAGTGGGTAGCCATCTGGGAACTAGCGACCATCGAACAGTATGGTTACAATAAACACAGCAATAGACAGCTTCACAAAGGCAAAAGTACTGGACTTTAGGAGGGCTGACTTGCTAAAATGGGTGAGTGCCTAAGGAATGCACTAGCAAATGGACAGGAAGGAGGGTGGAAGAACAATGGGAATAATAAAATTGCCATCACAGAGGTAACAAGCCTTTGTGTGAAGCAAATAAACAAAAAGAAACAATGTAAGAAACCACTATGGTTCTCAAAGGAAGTGGCAGTGAAGGTTCAAGAGAAAAAGAAAGTATTCAGGAAGTACAAGGAATCGCAGAAGGAGCAGGACAGAGAACTGTATCAGTTAAAGCAAAAGGAAGCTGGGAAGTCAGTCAGATCAGCAAAGGCCCAAACCGAGGAAAAGATAGCCAACTCAGTTAAGAAGGGGGATAAAACCTTTTATAGGTACATCAGGGAGCGAAGGAAGACCAAGGGAGGGATAATGAGGCTTAATAAAGGGAGGAGGGTAGGCAGAGGGTGACTGTGAAAAGGCAGAGATACTAAACAAATATTTTGCTCAGTATTTACAAAGGAAGAGGGAGGTACCTAAAGAAACAGTAGAAACACTCTGGATACAGAAGTTGATACCAGCCCATTTACAGAAGAAAGGGTTCTGAAAGAACTCTTAAAACTGAAGGTGGACAAAGCAATGGGGCCTGATGGGATTCATCCCAGAATTCTAAAAGAACTAAGGGTAGAACTAGTGACACCACTGACTACCCTCTTTAACAAATCATGGGAGGATGGGGTGGCACCGAGGACTGGAGGAGGGCAGATGTGATTCCTTCACAAAGTGGGAGCAAGGTAGAAGCAGAAACTACAGACCTGTTAGTTTAACCTCAATGGTAGGGAAAATTATGGAATCACTTCTGAAGGAAAGAATTGTCTAGTATCTAGAGGCCAGAGGGCACAGGACCCAAGGCAGCATGGATTCACACGGAAGGTCATGCCAGACAAATCTGATAGATTTCTTTGACTGGGTGACCCAAGTAGTAGATCAGGAGGGGCTGTGGACATGGCCTACCTAGACTTTTAGCAAGGCATTTGACACAGTCCCACACAAAGATTAATATGCAAGTTAGCCAGCCTGGGAGTGGGTCCCAAGATGACAGCCTGGGTAAAGAATTGGCTGGAGAATAGGACACAGAGATAATAGTAAATGTAGTCCACTCTGAAGAAATGGGGTTACTAGTGGGTACCGTGAGGGTTCAGTATTAAGACCGTCCTTCAGTGTCTTTATGTTTACATTGCAGAGGGACCAGGAAAAGTATGTCTCTTTTGCAGATGACACAAAGATCTGCAACAGAGTTGATGCACAAGGTGGGGTGGAAAGGATGAGAATGGACTTGGCAAGGTTAGAGGAATGATCAAATGTATGGCAGCTTAGATTCAGTGCTAAGAAGTGCAAGGTTATGCACCTGGGAAACAAAAACCCAGGGGAAGAGTACACAATGGGAGGTGAGATACTAACAACAACAAAAATGGAAAGGGACCTGGGAGTAGTCATATCAGATGACCTAAAGGTGGGCAAGTAATGTAAGGGCAGCAAGGAGGGCTGGGGGATACTGGGATGCATAGGAGAGGCATCACCAGTAGAAAACAGGAAGTTATCATCCCTCTGTACAGACAGCTGGTGAGACCCCATCTGAGTACTCGTGCAGTTCTGGAGATCCAATCTGCAAAGAAATAGACAGGATGGAAGCTGTCCAGAGGAGGGCAACTAAAATGGTGCAGGGTCTGCACCGGAAGACATATGAAGAGAGACTTAAGGAGCTTAATATGTATAGCCTCGAGGAAAGGGGGGAGAGGGGGACATGATAGAAACTTTCAAGTACCTCAAGGGAATCAAAGTCCAAGAGGGTAGCATCTTTCAAAAAAAGAGGTGTGCAGGGAGGACGGCTCAGAGGTAATTTAAGGAAGTATTTTTTCACAGAGAGGGTTGTGGATGCATGGAACGGCCTTCCGGAGGAGGTTGTGGAGTCAAAAACAGTGGTGGAATTCAAGCATGCATGGGACAGTCATAAGGCAATTCTAGGGGGTGGGGGTAGGAAGAAGTAGGCTGCTGGTTAACTAGGATCTGCAGCTTATTCATTAGGTAGGGAAATGGGCAGACTGGTTGGGCCAAGCGGTCCTTATCTGCCATCAAATTCTATGTTTCTATGTGCTGGAGGTCTGTAGATCACTCCTATGCGTGTAGTGGCCCCCTTGCATGTTTCCAGGGTGACTCACAGTACCTCAGCTCCTCTCTGCTCTCCCTGTATTTCCATGACTTTTATTTTGTCCCCAACATAAAGAGCCACTCCTCCCCCTTTTTTACCTACCCTGTCTTTTCTGAAAGAGTATAAATGGTATGGCCACAAGGGCCGTCTTTGTCAGAGATGGTCCCCTCTGCCTCGCATGCCTTTTTCCCTGCAGGGCTACCGTTGGCAGTCCCCCCCCACCACCACCACCACCACCAATCTCTCAGTGGTGGTTCCAAGGGCTCTGGCACCCCATCAACTTCTCAGCCCCTGCTGTCTGGGTCCTTATTTTTGGCGGGGACTCAGTCAGTTGGCTTAGCTGGCTCATTGTTGACGAGCTCGGCGTTGGCAGTTGCCGGGGCACAGCCTACCCCGCTGCCAGCCTCAGGTGTTTCTGCAGCCATTGTCTCTGGCCTGGAGCCTCCAGCCTCTTCTGAGTCACACTGGCTCGAGCTCCAGTCGCATTTCCTGATGCCGACCCACACCGGAGAGCTTCCTCACAGGTCCCAGCCTGTACGGCCGCCCTCCCCAATCTTCCCTCGGCTGACGCTGGTGGGTCCGACAGCAATAGCGATGGACTTTCATTCCATGCTTACCATTCTGTGGGACTTCATGCAAGCTAAGCTTACTCCTTCCCAAGGCCTGTCAATGCTGCAGCCCCCAGTAGGGCCTTGGCCCATGCCTCAGGACCCAGGACATCGCTCTCCTCAGGACTGGGGCCGGTGCCACTCGGACCTCATTTCTCCGGATGAGACAGCGGAAAATGGAGGAGCCCCTTCTAACCATTCCTCCTCCACGGTCTTATCTGACGGTAAGGAGACCCTGAGGTACATCCCCCCCATGACCCTCTTTTGCCTCACTTATGAAACAGTTGCAGGTAGCCATGGGCTTTGACACTGAGGAGCAAGATCCAGCTCGCTGGCCACTTTCGGCTGATGGATGCCCCTCCTCTGGTTATCCCTCCCTTAATTGAACCCTTTGAGAATGCCACCATGGCCGACTGGCATCAGCCCAACTTGGTACCGGCTGTGCCCATGAAGGTGGACAAATTATACCAGGCTCCAGCGGGAAGGCCTTTCTTCACCAGTCAGCCTCAAGTGGATTCGGTGGTCATCAGTGCCTCCCACAACCATACCAAGAGGCCTAAGCATCTCAGTTCCTTGCCCCGGATAAGGAATCCTGGTGGTTGGATCACATTGGTGAGAGAACCTATTCTTCTGCCACACTGACCATCATGGTGCCGAACTACATTGCCCATATGGTCCAGTACCAAAACCAGCTCTGGGACTGGGCCCTCCCATATGGCCCCTTAAAACAGCAGATGCTGCAGTCTTTCAAAGCGGGTTCCAATATTGGCACCCACCTCGGCCAGGGCTGCCTAAGACGCTGTAGACACCTCAGCCAAGGCTGCCGCAGCAGGCAACTGTCTGCAAAGACACTCTTGGCTATGAGTGTCAGGCTTTTCCCAGGATGTTCAATTGTCCATTCTGAATGACCCCTTTAGAGGCTTCGAAGTGTTTGGTGCAGATGTACAAGACATATTGTCTCAACTGCAAGCCTCTGGCTGAACCTTGCAGTCGATCTACTCCCTGTACCAGACCAACCAGCCAAAAAGTAGTCAACCAGTGCCCTTTCCGTGGTCTACCCATAGACCCAAGCCCTCTAACAATCCTCAGGGTAAGCGCCGGGCCACCCCTGCCTTGTGTACCCCGTCCTCCACCACAGGAGCCCCCGCCAGTTTGGCCTGACTTCCGAAATGTAGCCAACAAATGCCAGCACACCTCTGCCCGAGGCCCATCGCCAGAAAGCAGGAGGCGGTTGTAGGGGGTCATTTCTCCCTGCACGTGGACAAGTGGAGGCAAATAACCAGAGATGCCTGGGTACTGCAGCTCATAGAAACCGGCCACTTTCTTGAACTTCTGAAGCACCTTCCAGAAAAAAAAAAAATTCTATCTTCTTACCCTCCAGACCACATCCCAGTGTTCTGTGAGGAAATCCACTCTTTCCTAAGAAAAAAAGGCCATAGAACCCGTCCCAGTGACCCAACAGTGCAGAGGGTTCTACTCCCATTTCTTCTTGGTCCCTAAATGCACAGGAGAGCTCAGGCCCATTCTAGATGTCCAGGAACTAAATCTGTTTATTTAGTACAAAAAATTCAGGATGGTGACACTTCAGAGTCTGCTGCCCCTTCTGCACCCAGGGGACTGGATCTGCTCCTTCGACATGAAGGATACCTAACAGCATATCCAGGTACATACCTCCCACAGACAGTACCTAAGGTTTCACTTCCAGTTCCAGGTCTTGCTCTTTGGCTTGTCTTTGACCCCCAGGTGTTTACCAAATGCTTGGCAGTGGTAGCAGCTGCCCTCAGGCGGGAGGGACTCTGTGTTTCCCTGCCTGGATAACTGGCTTCTCAAAGCCCAGTCTAGGGAGCACCTATTACAGACTCTGGAACATACCACCCGCCTATTCCAGGATCTGGGCATCACGGTCAACCTGCCCAAGTCAGGGCTGACCCCTGCCAGTGCCTTCAGTACATAGGGGCAGTCCTGGATAATCTCAGGGCATGGCCTTCCTGCCCCAGGACCGGGCAAATAGGCTTATACTCCAAGCCCGCCTGCTGTACAACAGCCGCTACATCTCAGCCAGAACCTTCCTGCAGCTCTTGTGCCAGATGGTTGCAGCTATAGTCACAGTCCCTCTAGCCAGATTGCACATGTGTATTGCTCAGTGGACCTTGGGAGTCCAATGGGACCAGTGTACAGATGACCTGGATCGACTGGTCCTGGTCTCCTTTCCAGTGAAAAGGGTTCTCCTTTGGTGGATGGAACCCAGCAACCTGTTAAGGGAGGGGTTCCTTTTCTCATTCCTTCCCCTCAGCAAATCCTCACAACAGATGCGTCAGGGTGGGGAGCTCATCTAGGGCCCTACCAAACTCGGGGGACGTGGTCCAAGCTGGAATCCTCTTTCCACATAAATGTCCTGGAGATGCAGGTCATTCTTCATGCCTTGCAGGCCTTCCAGACTCGGCTATCCCCAGGCCTTCTGCTAGTGCAGGCAGACATCAGTGTAGTCTACTGCTTCAACAAGCAGGGGGGCACTCACTCACACCCTACCTGCCGGGAAGCAATGAGAGTTTGTATTAGGCTCTGGATTACAGTTTCGAACTGTTGGCCGTCCATATTCTAGGCGTCCAGAATGTCCTGACGGACACTCTAAGCCAGTCACAAAGACACACGGGCAGGAACTGCTGACCTCAGTAGTAGATCTGTTCAACAGGTGGGGTTGCCCAGAGTTGGACCTTTTTGCGTCCCCACTCATTGCAAAACTGCCACCTTTTTGCTCACTCGATCCAGGGCCTGTAGTTTTCTGGCGAGACGCATTGTCCCTCTCTTGGAAAGGAAGGTTTCTGTATGCATTTGCTCCCTTCCCCCCTGCTTCAGAGGGTTCTGATCAAGCTCCAGATTGAAATGGCCACAATGATCCTCGTCATCACCTTCTGGCCTTGTCATATCTGGTTTTCTTTGTTGCAACAACTGACAGTGGAACCTCCTGTACCCCTTCTGTGCAGTGGCTTGCCCTTCCAGAACCGGGACACCCTGGTCCATCCGGATCTTAAATCCCTGCATCTTCACGATTGGCATCTGAGGACACAGCCATGGTCCGGTTCGGGGTGTCACCCAAGGTAGCTGATGTCCTGGTGGTGGCCAGGAAGCCATCCACTAGGGCCACTTATTCTGTGAAGCGGAAATGCTTTGCGCTGTGGGCTGCTTCACATCAGCTGGATTCCTTCACTTATCCAGTGAATCAGATTGTGGAGTACTTGCTGTCCCTTTCAGACTCCAGCCTGGAGTACTCCTCTATTGAGGCGTACATCTGCCATCTCTGCCTTCCATGTGCCTGTTGATGGCTGTATGGTGGCACAACTGGAGGTGAATTGTACTTTTTTTAGAGGCATTCTTCACTTGATGCCGCCTATCCACAATCCAGTCCCACTTTGGGACTTGAATTTTGTGTTAGAAAAATTTACTTTGGATCCTTTTGAGCGGGCCATGACGTGAGCTATGCTTGCTGTCGTAGAAAGCATTTTTAGTTGCTATTACTTCTTCTCAAAAGAATTTCAGACCTAGAGGCGCTCACGTGCGAGCAGCCTTATTCGCTTTTCCACAAAGACAGGGTGTCTTTGCGTACTAACCCTAAGATTCTTCCTAAGGTGGTGTCTGAGTTTACTTTAGATCAGTCCATTCATCTTCCTGGTTATTACCAAGAGCATGCCAATCCAGAAGAAGCATTGCTCCACATTTCTGCATTATTATACACACCGTATAAAGGACTGCAGGGAGTCCTCTCAGTTTGTTTCTTTCGGCCCTAGGAAAGAGGGCATCCCTCTTTCAAAACAGTGCTTGTCCAGATGGTTGGACAACTATATCACATTGCTACAGGAAGTATGGCAAGGATCTTCCTTGTGTTGTTTGTGGCCATTCAGCAGAGGCAAGGCCACTTCCGTTGCCTGTTTTAGGAATGTGTCCGCTGCAGAGATCTGTGCTGCTGCTACGTGGAGTTCTGTCCACACCTTTACCAAGCACTACAGTCTGGACATTGCCTCTAGGCGCAGGGCCAGTTTTGGCTTAGCTGTCTTCCAGGGCCTACTTTCTTAGACTTGAGGTTTCCTCCACCCAGACTGTGCTTCTGATGATAGAACTTCTTGGGACTTGTTCCATAGGTGTGGCTGCTGCAAGAGATACCCTTGAAGCAGGGTAGTACAGTAACATAAGAATTTACCATAACAGTAGATCTTCGAGAGGATCTCTTGCAACAGGCCATGCTATCCCTCCCTCCTTCCCCCTGGGCCTGGGAGGCCCTTTTGTGTCTGTACTTCCTTTTTTTGCATCCTTTCTTCAGTGGGAACTTTTGGTTCCTCGTTTCCCTCAGCTGGTGCTAGGTGGCTTATGATCTTGGCTGAAGAACTGAACAGGGCCCGGGGACTGCTCACTTTTATAGGATAGGCCAATGTCAGCATATGACATTGGAGTGGGCGGCCCCCTGGTAGACTGCTAGCTAGAAAAGTTTACGTGTGGTTCTAGTGCTTAGCGGCTATAGTTCCATTGGTGTGGCCTGCTGCAAGAGATCCTCTCGAAGATCTACTGTTACGGTACATTCTTACATAACTATACTGTTCTCAGCCTCTGGTCATTCCTTCTCTCTGATGGTGGCCTTTGAGAATTCCATCATGGCTGCCTGGTACAGGCCGAATTTAATTCCAGCCATGCCCAGAAAGGCAGACAAATTGTACCAGGCTCCTTCAGGGAAACAATACTTTGCAGAGCAACCTTAGGAAGATTCACTGGTGATAAATGCTGCCCACAGTAGGTCCAGGAGACCTAAACACCTCAGCTCTCTTCCCCAGATAAGGAGTCCAGAAAGCTGAACCTTATGGAAACTGGGCCTTTGCCTCTGCTACGTTGTCCATCAGGGTTATGAATCACATTGCCCATGTGGTCAAAATTTAGAATACTCTCTGGAGGAAGGCCAAAGCTGTAGCCCAGGCCCTTCCAGAGGGTCCCGAGAAGCAGGAACTGCTCAAGGCCCTCCAGTCTGGGGCAGATGTGGGCAAGCACCTTTTAAGGTCTGCTTGTAATGCCACTGATGCCTCCGCTAGAGCAGCAGCAGTTGACATCTGCCTGAGAAGGCATTCTAGGCTCAGGGTGTCTGAGTTTGCTACTGACATACAGCAGTTCAACCTGAATGCCCCTTTCAGACGCTACAAGCTCTTTGGGGCGGATGTGCAGGACATACTTTCTGACCTACAGGCCTCGGTTAGGACTCTGCAGTCTGTCCACTCTTTATACCACATCCAGACAAAAAGTGGCCAGTAGATGCCTTTTTGTCATGCATACAATAAGCCCAGACAGGGCACCAGGCCTTAGGGCAAGCGTTAAGCAGCAACAGCCCTGCCTACCCCTACCTCCACCACTGGGGAGGCCCTCAGAGGAGATGAAGCGGCCCCGGCCGCAGGTGCTACCTCAGCATGACTCCTTGCCACACCCCCACCCTCCAACACTATAGGAGGCAGTGGTAGGGGGTTGTTTAGGTGGAGGGAGATCACTACAGATGCTTTGGTCCTGCAGCTTGTAGAGCAAGGCCACATTCTAAAACTTCTGGAGTGGCCTCCAGATCTACCTCCAGTTCCTTCAAACTACCTTCCAGACCACATTCCAGTGCTGCTGGGGGAAATTTGCACATTGCTGCAGAAAAGGGTCATAGAACCTGTCCCTGGGATCAGAGGAACGGAGGGTTCTATTCCCAGTTCTTTCTAGTCCCCAAATCCACAGGGGATTTATGGCCCATCCTGGATTTGAGAAACCTGAATTTCTACATCCAGCACAAGAAGTTCAGGTTGGTGACCCTAAATGGACTGCTGCCACTTCTGCACCATGGAGATTCGATATGCTCCCTTGACATGCAAGATGCATACCTGCTTATCAAGGTATGTGCTCCCCACAGGCAGTACCTCAGGTTCCAGTTCCAGAGGGGAGCACTGCCAGTTCCGAGCATTACCCTTTGGCTTGTCCTATGCTCCACAGGTCTTAACTAAATGCTTGGCAGTGGTAGCAGCAGCCCACAGGAGGATGGGATTATGTGTCTTCCCTTACCTGGATGACTGGTTGCTCAAAGCACAGTCCAGAGAGCAACTGCTTCATGCCCTAGGAATCACTGTCAATCTGCTGAAGTCAGTCTTGATCCCTTGTCAACACCTGTAGTACACAGAGGCAGTATTGAACATGGCTCAGAGCTTTGCATTCTTGCCACAGGACAAGGCAAGACTGCCTGATGGCTCAGACCCAGCTGATCTACATTAGCAAATATGTCACAGCCCGAACCTTGCTGAGGCTCTTGGGTTTGATGTCTGCAGCCGTTGTCATGGTACCTCTAGCCAAGCTGCACATGTGGATCCCCCAGTGGACATTAAGGGTCCAGTGGGACCAACACACCAACGACCTCGTACAGCAAGTTCTAGTCTCTTCTCCGGTCAAAAAGTTACTACTTTGGTGGATGGAACCCTGCAACCTGTTGAAAGGGGTCCCCTTCCTCATTCCTTCCCGTGGGCAGATTCTCACCACAGATGCTTCTGGCTTGGGCTGGGGAGATAATCTAGGGCCTCATCACACCGGGGGCATGGACCAGAGTGGAGGCTGCCCTCCACATTGACGTCCTAGAGATGAGGGCCATTCTGTGTATGCTGCTCAAACCTTCCAGACCCATCTGTCTCTGGGCCATCTGCAGGTGAAAACAGACAACAGCAGTGTAGTCCACTACATCAGCAAGCAAGGGGGGACCCATTCATACCTTCCGTATCAGGAAGTGATGAGGATCTGTACTGGGCTCTGAACACGGTCTAGAACTGTCAGCCATCCATGTTCAAGGCATCCAAAACATCTTGGTGGACAGGCTAAGCCAGTCGCAGTCCAGGATGCATGAGTGGGAGCTGCTTGACCTCGGTTGTAAAAGACCTGTTCAACAGATAGGGTCGTCCAGAGTTGGACCTTTTTTGCATCCCCACTCAACGCAAAACTGCCAGATTTCTGCTCGCTCGCTCCAGGGCCTGGAGTTTTCTGTCGAGATGCGTTGTCTCTCTCGCTCTCTTTTGGAAAGGGAGGTTCTTCTATGCCTTTCCTTCCTTCCCTCTGATTCAGTGTGTGTTGATCAAACTCCAGATGGGAGGGACAACTCTGATCCTCATTGCCCCCTTCTGCCCTCGTCAGATCTGGTTCCCCTTACTGCAGCAGTTTGCGGTGGAACCTCCAGTGCCCCTGTGCAAAGGGTTGCTGTCACAGAAACAGGGCACCCTGGTGTATCCGGACCTCAAGTCACTACGCCTCCATGCCTGGCTCCTGAAGACATAGCCATGGCTAGATTTGGGGTGTCCCAAAAGGTGGCTAATGTCCTGCTGGCTGCTAGGAAGCCCTCCACCAGGTCCACGTATTCCATGAAGTGGAAGCGCTTTGCTCAGAGGGTGGCTTCCCATCATTTGGACCCTTTCACTTGTC
The DNA here is from genome assembly GCA_016271365.2 of Neoceratodus forsteri. Taxonomy (NCBI): domain Eukaryota; kingdom Metazoa; phylum Chordata; order Ceratodontiformes; family Ceratodontidae; genus Neoceratodus; species Neoceratodus forsteri. Next base: position 393,526,493 of record CM057449.1, read on the forward strand.
CGGTGAATCAGATTCTGGAGTACTTGCTGGCCCTCTCAGATTCTAGCCTGCACTACTCCTCCATTCAGGTGCACCTGCTGGCCATTTCAGCCTTCCATGTGCCTGTTGATGGCCATACAGTGGCACAGCTGGAGGTGTCCTGTACATTTTTGAGAGGCATTCTTCATCTAAAGCCTCCCATCTGCAATCCAGTCCCACCCTGGGACTTGAATTTTATGTTGGAGAAACTTCATGGAAAGTGTTGCTTTTAGTTGCTATTACTTCTGCTCGAATGATTTCCGAACTTCAGGCTGTGATGCATGAGCCTCTTTATTTGATTTTACACAAAGACAAGGTGTCCTTGTGTACGAATCCTAAGTTTCTTTTTAAGGTGGTGTCTGAGTTTACCTTAATCAAACCATCCACCTGCCTGTTTATTATCCAGAGCATGCCAATCCAGAGTTAGCATTGCTGCACACCGTAGCTGTGCATAACATTCTGTGTTACGATACCCATTGTATGAAGGACTCAGAAAGTCCTTGCAGCTATTTGTTTCCTTGGCCCCTGGGAAAGAGGGCGTACCAGTTTCTAAACAGTGCCTCCCTCAAATGGTTGGCCAGCTGTGTTACATTTTGTTACTGGAAGTACGATAAGCAACTTCCTGGGGTTGTGCATGGCCACCTCTGTTGCATGTTTCAGGAATATGCACATATAGAGAGATTTGTGCTGCTGCCACTTGGAGTACTGTCTACACTTTCACTAAACACTACAGTCTGGTCATTGCCTCTTGAAGAAGGGCAGGCCTCAGCATGGCTATGCTTCAAGGCCTCCTGTCTTAGGCCAATAGCCTCCAGCCACCCAGACTGTCTGTCACTCAGAATTGTTTGGGACTTGTTCCATAGGTGTGGCCTGATGCAAGAGATATCCTCGAAGAAGATAGCACAGTTACGCAAGAACGCAACGTAATAGTAGATCATCGAGAGAATCTCTTGTATCAGACCATGTCGTCCCACCCCCATCCCCCTTGGCCTTAGGGCTGCTCTGTCTATGTCTCTTTTTTCCCCAGGACAGATCACCTTCTGTTTCATATTTCTTCATGGGGGAACCTCTGGCTTCCCTCTGTTCCCCAGCAGAAGAACCTCTGCCTATGGTCTCCAGCAGGAGAACTGAAGAGGGTACGGGGCCGTCTATTTTTATATGAGAGGGATGTCGCCATCATCTGACATCATAGTGGGCAGCCTCTTGTAGACTGCTAGCTAGAAAAGTGTCCGTGTGGTCCTAGTGCTTGACGGCTATAGTTCCATAGGTGTGGCCTGATGCAAGAGATTCTCTTAAAATTCTACTGGTACGGTAAGTTCTTGCATAACCGTATTTTCTGGGGGTGTGCGTATGGTTCACTTATACACACATTGGCAGTTCCACTGGAACAATGTTATTGGCTGGAATGACTTTAAACTAAGCTCCTCCCACCACCCACGCGGTATATACCCCAACTCCATCCTGTGACATCAGATATTTCTTTCCACTGGAAGAAGAGGTCACCTCCCTTGTGCTCCTGATGAGGAGCTTCTGCACCATGCGTAAACCTTCATTTTGATATAAAGTTTATTTTCATCATCTAGTTTTTCAGTTCTTTCAACTCAGTCTCTGGACCAGTATTGAAACAGAAGAAACCAGGATTCATATTCTGTGTTAAGTGCCGGCAGAAGATGTCAGTCACTAACCCACACGACACTTCTGTGTACTGGCTGGGTGGGCAGAAGATGTCGTTCACCAACCCGCATGACACTTGCATGTAATGGCTGGGTGGGCAACATGACGTGGCTGGGTGCAGTCTGTACTTATCCATGTTTCTGGACTCCCTCCCTCGACAGATTTGGTTTCCACTCCTCCAGCAGCAAAAACCCCTGATTCCCCTGCCCCTGTGCTCTGACCTGCTCTCACAGGAGCAGGACATCCTAGTCCATCTGGATCTAAAGTCTCTGCACCTTCATGCATGGCTCCTGCAGACTTGGCAATTGCTCATTTTGGGGTGTCTCTCCAGGTGGCAGAAGTTCTAGTGGCTGCCAAAAAAACCTCCACTAGATCTGCTTATACTGTGAAGTGGAAGCTTTTTCTGCATATGTGCCACTGCTCATCACCTGCATCCCTTTACTTGTCTAGAGAATCTCGTTCTGAGTATCTCCTTTCTTCGTCTAACTCAGGTCTGAGCTAGTCATCCATTAAGGTGCATCTTTCAACCATCTCTACGTACCATGCACCCATTGAAGACAAGACGCTTGGCCAACTTGATCTATCCCACGCATTCTTGCGGGGTATTCTGCATCTAAAGCCTTCCATACGGGACCCTGTCCCTCCTTGGGATCTGTTGTTCATTTTAGAGAAACTTACATTGCCTCCCTTTGAGCCTGCCGCAAGTTGCGAGCTTCGCTTTCTGTCGTGGAAAGCATTATTTTCGGTTGCCATTACTTCCGCATGAAGGATTTCCGAGCTCCATGCTCTAATGTGTAAAGAACCTTATTTAGTTTTTCACAAGGACAGGATATCCTTGAGAACCAGTCCTAAGTTCCTTCCTAAGGTGGTGTCCAAGTTTACCCTCAATCAGGACGTCCATCTTCCTGTGTATTACCCAGAATATTCTAACTCAGGGGAGGCCTTACTACATACTCTGGATGTTCACCGGGTGCTTCGTTATTATTTGGACCACACCCAGCCATTAGAAAAACTAACCAGTTCTAGGGACATGGATATGTTGTTCATCCACACTGTCCGGCAGGTTCCTTGTCGCTTTAAATCTTGCCAGAAGCTCTTCAAGCTGGCTCCTCCCACCGGGTGGTAAAACTCTCGGCTCCGCCCTATGACGCCAGATCTTCCATACCGCTTGGAAGCTCAGGTTCCCTCCTTAGTGCTCTGTGTTTTAGACTGGTTCCTGATTCTTCGGTTCATCCGAATCTAGTTTTGAAGTTTTCTAAACTTCGGTCTTCTTATCCCTTGCGGCTGCGATGGACAATTCGATTCCCGGCTCTCGGAGGCGCCCTGGCGGGCAGAAGATATCCAGGACTGATCCGCACTCCACGTGCGTATACTGCCTCAACTTAGACCACGACCCGGAGGTCTGCGAGTTGTGCCACGCCTTTTCGGCCAATGTCCTGGAGGATCGCACTGCCCGATTGAGGATCGGGCGCCCCGAGGAGTTTTCTCAGTGTAAAACCCAAAGAGGCTCGACAGCGGTGTCCACGGCTGCTGGCTCGTGTGAGCAGCTCGAGCACTCGATCGCTGTCGAGGAGGAGGCAGCCCAGGCCGCATCTCCCTCCTCCTTGGTTGCGGTGTTTATCCCGCTCTCTCTGAGTTCCTCTTATTCGGCTTCATTCAGGGAGCTTCGCCAGTCCCTTTCCACGAAGGGAGAGGGGCCATCGGGACATTCCTCTCGGCCCAAGACGAAGGAGTCGAAGGGTAAGTCCCATCGTCGGCGTTTGTGGGAGCGGGAGAGGTCTCCTTCCCCGGACAACCGACTGTCTACTTCGGTCGAGGTTGCGGCTCAGGCCGCTGGCTTCACGGTGTCCCCATCAGGCCAGCCTGCCGAGACTCCCGTCGACATAGTCGAGTTATCTCTCGACCTGTCAGCAGGGTGGTCGTCTGGTAGAGCCGTCAGTCCCTCTCCGCCGGTTCCCCCGGTGGAGACCGAGGATCTGCCCGTGCTTTCGCGGCTGCAGTCCCCGGTTAAAGTGTCCGAGCCGAGGGAAGAACGGGTGTCCTCCACCCCTTCCCAGGCCCGCCCTCGGTTTTACCGAGGGTCTCGGACTTCATCTCGGTCAAGTCGCTCCCGCCGACTTCGGCGGTCTTGGTCTGGGCACCAAATTAAGTGGCGGCACCGTTCCTCCTCGTCATCCTCCTGGGATGAGGAGAGGCCTCGACGCAGACTGCGTTGACGTTACGAGGAGCTTATGTGGTAGCAGTTGTTGTTGTTGTCCGGAAGTCAATCAACTCCGATTCATTCCCTGGCTATCAAGTGACCGCTGCCCGAACGGCCGAAGCAACCGCTCGCCGCAGTCGAGATGCCCATTTCTGGGCCGGTTGTTCGACCAAATCTAGCTGCCCCACCGATTGTGGTGGAACCTCGGTCGGGTCACGACCTACCCCACAGGTTGTCGGTCACCCTCACTCCTGGCCGCCCTCGGCAGGTGGAGGGTGGCTCAGGCCTGAGGCAGCTCTTCGCAGACTCTTCGGAGTCCGATGACGACTCCTCCCTGTTCCCCAGGCGGGTGGGCCTGGAGTCCTCCCGGGGCCAGTCTCTGGACGATAGCCCTTCGTCCTTATTGGGTCTGTTTAGGCTCATCTCGGAGTCTACCGGGATGCAGTTCGAGCCCGTGTCAAAACGGGTCTGTTATCCCCTGACGGAGATTCTAGACCGAGGGGATTCACCCACGGAGGCCTTCCCTGTGGCTGAGACCATTGTCGGCCCAGCCTTGGAGCTTTGGCCTGCTTCCTGTCATGCGCCCCCGGCCAGGATGGCCAGGAAGTATGCGGTCCCTATCGGCTCTTTGCCCGGTTTCTCTGAGCACCCCTCTGCCGAGGGGTTAGTCACCGATAACGTCTTCCAGCGTTCCGGAAACGCTCGCGACGTGGATAGGCCCCCCGACAAGGAGTCCAAAAGGCTGGACTATGTCGGGCGCAGTACGCTAAGGCCCTCCTTCGGCCTCCGACAGGCCAGCTCTCGCCGCTGATGGCACACTTCTCCCACGCCCTTTGGATGAGGTGATCCCTCATCCCCCGGCCAACCAGCGGACCACAGCCTGACAGGTGCGGGACCAGGGAGGGGCGGTGGCTAAGCAGCAGCTTCAGACTGCTCTGGATATAGGTGATTCCTGTGCCAGGTCAGTAGCGGCCGCGGTGGCCATGCGCCGCAGGGCGTGGCTGAGGATATCCACCTTCACGGCAGATACCCAGCACAAGCTGGCGGACATCCCCTTCATGGGGACTGACCTCCTCGGCCCTGGAGTGGAGGGACACCTCCAGCGGATCGAAAAGTCCAACGCCACTCTGGACTCGGTCACCTCCGCCCAGAGGGACAAGGGCCGCCGGCAACATCAGCATAAGTCCTTTCGTCCTTCGGTCCCTGCGGCACGACCGGCTCAACAGCACCAGCATGAGGGTCAGCAGCTCGCGCTTGGCATCCCAAACCCAAGCCAGCAGCTTCTTCTAATGGGAAGCAAGGAGGTAGAGCCCAGGAGGTCCCTCAGCGGTCCCTCCTCCAAACCTATGATGACGGGTTGAAACGTCGCCCCTTCTCGCCACTGCTCCCTGTCCCCCGGTGGGGATGGTCCGCCACTTCCTTCCGCCTGATCCACTATCACCACGGACCGCTGGGTGAGGTGGTAGGAAAGGGAGGAAAGAAGGGGAGGGGACATGATAGAAACTTTCAAGTACCTCAAGGGAATCAACAAAGTCCAAGAGGGTAGCATCTTTCAGAAAAGAGACTTGCAAGAACAAGGGGACACAATTTAAAGATAGAAGGAGGGCGGTTCAGGGCAATGTGAGGAAGTATTATTTCACAGAGAGGGTAGTGGATGCATGGAACAGCCTTCCTGAGGAAGTTGTGGAGTCTAAAATCAAAGAGAATTCAAGAATGCCATGGGACAGACATAAGGCAATTTTGTGGGGGCAGGAAGATATAGGCTGTTGTTAAATAGGATCTGCGGCCTATCCTGTAGAGAATGCGAATGGGCAGACTAGATGGGCCTAAGCGGTCCTTATCTGCCGTCAAAGTCTATGTTTCTTTGTTTCTCTGGTATTAGACAGACCCTTCCCTTTTAGAGCCGTTGTCTCGGGGCCACGGGTCCGGTTCTCGCTTTCGGCCCCACGAGCCGATCATTGCCCTGCGCCCAAGATAGAGGTGATCAGGAAGGTGGCGGATCCTCCTCCAGACCCGGGGTCTGTGTCCAGGAAATCCTGGTCCCAAAATGGACAGGGGGCTGGCACCCCATTCTCGACCTGCACGACCTGAGTAGGTCCCCAAGGTCTCAGACCTTCAGGATAGTCACTCTGGTTCAGATATTCCCACCCCTGGATTTAGGGCATGTGGTTCTGTTCCTTGGGCCTTCAGGACGCGTTCTTCTCGTCCCGATCCATCCGTTTCGCCAGAAATTTCTCCGCTTCAGAGCGGAGGGATCTCTTTACGAGTTCCGGGCCATGTCCTTTGGCCTATCTCTAGCTTCCAGGGTCTTCACCAATGCATGGCAGTGGTGACGGCATTCCTGCAGCGCCAAAGGGTCCGGTGTACCCCTACCCGGATGTCTGGCTGTTGGCAGTCCCCTCCAGAGCAGAGGTGGACCAGTCCAGAGATCTGGCCCTCCAGGTTTGCTCTCAGATTGGCCTCCTCATCAACGAGGCCAAGCCGGAACTCGTGCCGAAGCAGGTGATACCCCTCATCGGGTTAGAGCTTGACTTTCTTCAGAGCCAGAGCTCGGCTCCCAGCGGACAGGGCCGGAAATTTTTCCTCCTTGCCAAATCATTCCTGGTTGGGCAATTGCGCCCTGCCCGGGACTCCTACATCTCCTGGGCCTCACGGCGGCCTGCACCAGCGTGGTCCATTGGGCCTGTTGGTACCTGTGTCCCCTTCAACGGGGACGGGTCAGTCAGTGGTCACAACGCTCAATCCATTGGATCAGTTGGTGACGGCGACCCAGGAAATGTGGAACGCTCTCCAGTGGTGGTCCGTTCCAGCACATCTGCAGGAGGCCATCCTGTTCATCCGCCCCGGGCCGACGGTCTTCTTATCGACCGACACATCTCTGATGGGTTGGGGTGCCCATCGAGGGAGCACAGAGCGCACGGCTTCTGGTCCCCTCCGGAGTCCCGATGCTATATCAACCTGCTGGAGCTCCGAGCGGTCCGCATAGCTCTCACCGCCTTCGCTTCATTTATATTTGGTCAAGTGGTTCAGGTCCAGACGGACAATACCATGACCATGTGCTACCTAAACCGCCAGGGCCGGACGCGCTCCTTGCCATTATGCAAGAAGGCTCTCCGCATATGGTCTCCTGTGCAACCTGGAGGCGGATCTCCTAGCCATTCACATGGCAGGAGCCTCCAACACCCTAAGCCGGATAGGGACTGTGTCTCACGAGTGGTTCTCTCCTGCCGGAGGTAGTACAAGATCTGTTCTCCCACTGGGTCACGCCTCAGGCGGACCTTTTTCCTCCAGGAAGAATGCGAAGCTGAGACTGTTTCATGCCGGCCCCCCTCAGCAGAGCTTGCTGCAGGGGGATGCCTTTTCAAGGCCATGGACCCCGGACCTCTTCTACGCCTTTCCCCTATTCCCTTGATCCACAAGGTGCTTCTCAAGGCGAGGAGGAACAAGGCGCAGGTGAATCTGGTAGCCCCAGACTGGCTCCGCCAGCCCTGGTATCCAGATCTCCTCAGTCTCAGCTCCAGGCTCCCGAGGCGGCTTCCAGCCTGCTCGGACCTGATCTCTGTCATCAGGGTAAGGTATTCCATCCGGACCTTCAATCCCTGCACCTGACGGCCTGGTTCCTGAACGGCTAGATTTCCAGGCCTTGGGTCTTCCGACGAGGTCCTCAGCGTTGTTGAGGCGTCCCGTAAGGAGTCGACCAGGTAATGCTATGCCTTCAAATGGAAGAGATCCTCCATTTGACGTCAGGGAAAGGGCCTGGACCCTTCCTCCTGTTCCTCGGCAAGCATTCCGGACTACCTGTGGTCCTTTTCTCAGCAAGGGCTCCGGTCGACGACCCTTAAGGTGCACCTGGCAGCCATCTCTGCCTTCCGGGCGAGGGCGGGAAAGCAGTCAGTGGCGCAGGAGAAGGTGGTCTGGCGCTTTCTAAGGCCTTGATCACATTTCCCCTCCGGTGCGAGAACCTCCACCTCCGTGGGATCTACTGCTGGTATAGGCCAAGCTCATGGGCAAGCCATTCGAACCAATGCGCAGGTGTGATATCTCCCACCTGTTGTGGAAGACAGCCTTCTTGGTGGCTATCATGTCAGTCAGAAGGATGGGAGAGCTCCAGGCGCTTCCTCTGAGTCTCCCTATCTGGTCTCCCACAGGGACAAGGTTGTCCTGCGCCCCATCTGAAGTTCCTTCCGAAGGTGATGTCGGAGCTTCACCTTAACCAGGTGTTGACTCTGCCGGTGTTCTACCCCAACCACACCTCGGAGGCCGAATATAGGCTCCATTGGCAGAAGCACAGCTTCTGCCAATACTTATAGTCAGTTTGACTTCTACTACTCCAACATGCTTGCTACTGCCACTCCACTACCTCTACCCCCCTCTGCTCTCATCAGCAAGCGTATTAGCCCAATAGTCAGATACCTTCACCTTCATCTGAAGCCGCTACCCTGCATGTCTATCAGGGCGTACCTCATCACCCTGCTATGGTTACTAACCCTATCTCTTATACTATCCGGCGACATTGAGATCAATCCTGGTCCATCTCTGCGTCCTGTCATAACCTTGCCCCCCCGCCACCACTCTTCCTAAAACCGATGGACTAACTTTCGCCCACCTGAATGCTAGGAGCCTTATGGCCAACCTCCCTGACCTCCAGGCTTGGATCTATACTAACGTCCCGGACGTCCTCGCCATCACAGAAACCTGGCTTAAGCCCACAGTGCCTGACTCTCAGTGCCACTTTCCTGGATACAGCATGCTTCGTGACGACCGTCCTGGCACTAAAAGGGGAGGTGGCCTTGCCCTCTACTTCAAAACTCACCTAAACATTACCCTTCTGCAGGACCCCCTCCTACCAAACTGTGAAATCCTGCACTCCCTACTGCTTCTTGGAGGTGTAAAGAAACTCCATATTTTTTGTACTTATATCCCCCCAAAAAATGCTACACAAGGCATCACTGAACTCCTAGGGTTTCTGCCTACAGTTACAGGCAAGAATGACATTATCTGCCTTGGTGATTTTAACCTTGACTGGTCCGAGAAAAACTCAGCTAACCTATCCTCCTTAGCTAGCAAGGCAAATCTATCCCAGCTCATACATGAACCCACAAGGGTCTCACGTGGGGGCAACTGTGCCACCCTCCTTGACTGGATACTTACTAACAGGACAGAATATGTTGCCTCAGCCGGTGTGCTACCTGACACAATTAGTGACCACTATCCCATCTACTGTGTCTGGAAAACTGTCATTCCTCCCCTCCCTGCTAAAACTGTAACCTTTCCTAATCTCTCCTGCCTAAGTCATGAGGACTTCTTAACTGACCTTAACCAGGTTGACTGGTCCCCTCTCTACCAAACAGAGGACATTAACATAGCCACAGAATATTTAAACTCCGTCCTCCTCTCTCTTCAAAACCTTCACATCCCGGTCACCACACGTAGGATGGCAGGGAAAGTAACCAAGTGGCTAACACGCCCCCTTCTTCAACTTCTCAAATCTAGGGACAAACTTTGGTCCAGGTGGAAGATCTCCCACCTCCGTGCAGACTTTGAAGACTATCATGCATTACGTAACAACTGCAAAAGATAAATTCATATTGCCAAAAGCACCTACTATAGGAACCTACTAATAACATCCTCTACAAATCCGCGCAGGTACTGGTCCAAAATTAAGGACATTCTCTGCAACGACAAGCAACAGAATCCAGCTGACATGAACATTCAAGGTGTTCACTGCACCAACCATGACACCATTGCCAACGCCTTCAATGCCCTTTTTTCTTCTCCACCAGTCGCTACTCCTAACTAGCCCACAACCCTGACTGTCCCTCTTCTCCTCCTCGCCCCTCCACCCCTCCCTTCGTTTCTGAAACCAACCACATGCCCGGTTACATGGCTACTTAACTCCCTTCCGGCCTTGCTGGGGTCAGGGCCTGAGGGCATCCATCCTTGCATACTCAGCAGTATGCACCTTGGCTGACCAGACCTATCACCTGGCTTTTAACCTCTCGATTGTACGCTACTGTCCCATCCACCTGGAAAACTGCCAGAACCATCCCTATACACAAAAAGGCGATGTCAAACTCATGTCCAACTACCGCCTATATCTCTTCTGCCCACCTCAGTAAGCTGCTTGAAAAATAGTCCACCGCCAGCTTGCTGCTCACCTAGACATGTTTAATCTTCAAACCCCATGCCAACATGGTTTCCGCCCGGTCACAGTACCACCTCTGCACTTCACAACTTACAAATGACATCAGAAATAATATGGACCGTGGCCTACTCACTGGGGCCATCTTTATCGACCTGTCTAAAGCCTTCACATGCTTACACCATCCTCTCATGCTAAAGAAACTCCAATCCATTGGAGCATCTGACCAATCCCTCTCCTGGTTCCATAGCTATCTTGACAATCGGACTCAGGCAGTAGCATTTCACAAGGCCCTTTCCTCCCCTAAACATCTCCGTGGAGTTCCCCAGGGATCCACTCTTGGACCTCTACTCTTCTCCCTCTTCCAAATGATATTCCCACCATGTCCCGCATAGCTGCACTCTTATGTACGAGATGACCTTGTTCTCTACTCTGGGTCAAAATCGGTTGCTGCCATCAACTCCCTCTCACTAATGACTTCCAATTCCTGCAGACCTGGCTCTCAGGCACCACCAAGTCCTGAACCTAAAAACCTGTGCTATGCTATTCGGATCCTCTAAGAAACTGTCTGCCCTCTGAACAGGCTCCGGGTTCAATGCCTTGATGGCTCCCTCATCTTAAACACTGAGTCCTTCAAGTACCTTGGGGTCACTTTGGATCCCACACTTGACCTGTCTCAACATGTCAATGTGGTGTGCCGTGCCGTCAATGCTAAAATTGGCGGAGCTTATCGCGTGCGCCACTCCCTCACTCCCTCCGCTAGACTTTCTGTTGCTTTCTTACCCCAGCTCCAATATGCTCTGCCCCTCCTCTTTGCTGCAAACTCTGCTACACTCCACAAATGGGACACTGTCTACAACAACATCTGTAGATTCGCCTTAACTGCCCCACAAATTACCCATCATTGTCTCCTTTACGCTGGCTTAAATTGGCTGTCACCTAAGGATATTCGAGCCTACTCCCTGGGCTGCTTTATCGACTCCCTGTCTAGACCTCCTGCCCTGTCTATCTTGCCAACCTCCTGACTCCTGCCTCATACACCCGCATTCCCTCAGGTCTTCCTCTGTCCCCATGCTCTCCACTAGACCTTGCATGACAAAAATGGGTGAACAGGCATTTGCCCATTTGCTCCCAAATTCTGGAACTCACTCCTTATGGTGAAAACTTCCAGCCTCCCATCGAGAATTCAAAACTCGCTGTTCACCCACCTTCTAGCCTCTGGCCAATGCAAATGCTCTTAATTTGCTTTGTCCCACTGCAGGCTGTCGGGTCTGACACTGAGTACTACACTAATGTTCTTCCATGCAATATGCTTGTCTAGGTGGCTATGAACCTTGATGTCTTTACTGTCCTCAGCTGTCTTATGGTTACCCTAATTGCTTTATTTTACATCCTTATTATGATCTATGCCTAAAATGTACCCTTATGTAACTATTACTGTGCTACCCAATGTATATCTTGTTTTGCTCCTGTACACCTATATTATGTCTGTGCATTTCTGCATATTGTAACCAATGTCCTGTGCTCTCCCGGGTCGTGCCTGAAAATAGGCAGGCCTGTTGCCTAGCGCACTTACCTGGTTACCAAAAGCTAATAAATATTGGACCCTAGTTGAGTGCTCACTTTCTTAAGGAGCGTACGGCTGAAGTTTGGGGAGAGGTTCACCAGCTGTTTGTCACCTACGCTGAAGCCGCACCTGGCAGACCTGCAGCCATGTGGACGATGAGCGGGTGGGTCACCCCCTGCATAGATCTCTGCTATAGGTTGGCGGGCATGGAGCCTGCCAGAGGGATAAGAGCTCATTTTACCCGCCATACAGCTGCATCGGTGGCTGCTTCCAGGGATGTCCCTATCCAGGATATCTGCAGGGCTGCTACCTGGAAGTCGGCACATACCTTAATTACCCACTACCACATTGACCTTGGCTCATGCCGGGATGCTGGTTTTGGGGCCTCGGTTCTCCAGTCTTTATTCCCTAAGTAGGGGGTGTGCGCCTTGCCTCCCTCCTCCCGGAGAACTGCTAGGAGTCTGCCAGACAGTGTGGATGAACAACATATCCATGTCCCTAGAAATACAGGTTACTCACCTGTAACAGGAGTTCTAGGAATGGTATATGTTGTTCGTCCACACGACCCACCCGACCTCCCCGGCTTCGACGCACAACCTGGCTTCCAGTGGGCTAGATTCAGGCCATGGCAGGGAGTCGAGTTTTACCACCCGGGTGGGTGGGAGGAGCCAGCTTGAAGACCTTCCGGCAAGATTTAAAGCGGCAAGGAACCTGCCGGACAGTGTGGATGAACAACATATACCATTCCTAGAACTCCTGTTACAGGTGAGTAACCTGTATTTTGTTTCCTTCGCCCTGAGAAAAGAAAGGGATTCAGTTTCAAAGCCATGTTTGTCCAAATAGTTAATTGCATCGTTTACTGCTACTGCAAGTACAACAAGCCTTTACCGGGCTTGGTTAAAGGCCATTCTACCAGGGGGGTAGCTACCTCATTTCCATCTTTCAGGAATGTGTCCATTGCTGACATTTGTGCATTGCCCTCTTGGAGTTCTGGCCACACCTTCCTCCATCCGGCGTTACAGTCTGGACATTGTTTCTAGGCGTAGGGCAGGTTTTGGACTTGCTGTCCTCAGAGTCTGCTCTCTTGAGATCTTTATTCTGACCTCTGCCTCCTCCCAGCTGACTAGGGTCAATCCTCTCACTGCTCGGGATTTGGTCTTATGGTGTTACCTGCTGCAAGACACTGATGGGGGATGCTTTCACAAGGCCCTGGACTTCAGGCCTCCTGTACGCCTTTCCTCCCTTCCTCATTCAATACAGTACTGGTCAAGGTCAGGAAGGAAAAGATGCGGATGATATGACAGCTCCAGACTGGCCTCGTCAGCTCTAGTACCAGGATCTCCTCAGCCACAGTAGCAGGTCTCTGCAGCAACTGCCTCTTTGTCTAGACCTGCTGACCGGATTTCAGGGGACAGTCCTGCACCCAGACCTTCAGACTCTGTACCTCATGGCCTGGGCCCTGAGCGGGTGGAGTTCCAGGCCTTGGGTTTCTCTGAGGATGTCCTCCACCTGGTGGAGGCCTCCAGGAAAGATTCGACTTATAAGTGCTGTGCCTTTAAATGGAAGAGATTTTCCATTTGGTGTCAGAGAAAGGAGCTTGAACCTTTTGCCTGCCCAGTGGCTAGCATCTTGGACTACCTTTTGTCCCTTTCCCAGCTGGGACTGCAAGTGACCACCCTTACGGTGCACCTGGTAGTCATCTCTGCTTACCAGGTGTGGGACAGTATGCAAACAGTGGCTCAGAAGAAGGTGGTCAGGTTCTTTTTCAAGGGCCTTGGCTACTTGTCCCTTTCAGTGCAGGAACCGCCTCCAGCGTGGGACTTATTGCTGGTCCTGGCTGTGCTCATTGGTAAGCCTTTTGAGCCGATGCACAGGGGTGAGTTGTCACACCTGTCATAAAAGACTGCCTTCCTGGTGGCAGTTACGTCTGCCAGAAGGACTGGTGAGCTCCAGGTGCTCTCAGTGCACTCTCCCTATGATCATCCACAGGGACAAGGTCATCCTTTGACCCAACCCAAAGTTCCTCCTGAAGATGGTATTGAAGTTTCACCTTAACTAGGTGATCTACCATTATACTTTCCCAACCCATTTTCGGAGGCCGACCACAGGCTTCATACACTGAACTTGCAGAGAGCACTCTTCTGCAATGTGTTGCGTGTGGCTGGAGTTCAGTGGCAGGCTCACTAGCTGTTTGTCACCTACGTTGAGGCCATGCCTAGCAGACTGGCAGCAAAGCGAACGACTGCAAGGTGGATCAGATCTTACATCAACCGCTGCTATAGGTTGGCTGGTCGGGAGCATCCCCTAGGGAATAGGGCGTATTCCACCAGACATACTGCTGCCTCGGTAGCTGCTTCCAGGGATATCCCCATACAGGAGATCTGTATGGCTGCTGCCTGAAAGTCAGCACCCACCTTCGTTTCCCACTACCAGTTCGACCTTGAGTCATGCCAGAATACACATTCTAGGAGCGTGGATATGTTGTTCATCCACACTTATTGGCATGTCCCTTTCCCTTTAAATCTTGCTGGAAGTCTTGAAGCTGGCTCCTCCCACCCACCCGGGTGGTATAACTCTCAGCTCCGCCCCATTACACCAGATCTTCCTTTCCGCTGGAAGATTCAGGTTCCCTCGTGCTAACTCTAGCAGTCGTAGGCCCTGGCTTTGCAACATCGGATTTTACCGCATTTATCTCTTAAACTCGTTCGAGTTGGCGATTCCAACAATAGCGTATCGGATATGGAGGACAAGTCGCTCCCCGGATTTCACCGGCCATTTCTGGCCAGTTCATGCGGCCAGAAAATGTCTCGCACCAATCCCCACCTTACTTGTGTGTACTGCCTAGGTGTCGGTCATGACACCACCACCTGCACCTTTTGCTTAGCCTTCCATCCTAACGTTTTGGATGACCGCATGGCGCGCCTTAAGCTGGGGAGACCAGACAAAAGGAACCTGCCGGTAAAATCGAAGGAGGCGAGGCGGGCAATTTCCGCAGCCGCGGGATCTGCCGAACAGCTAGAGCAGATGAAGGCTTCTGAGGAAGAAGCTGCTCAGGCTTTGACCAGCCAAAGTTTTTTCGGTCCTCTCAACCTCGGCTCCACCTTCTCAGGTTGTTTTAGAGAGTTGTGCCAGTCTCTCCCCACCAGGGGTGAGGCCTCGGGCTCACACTCCTCTCACCCTCGCAAGAGGGACAAGGATCCAAAGTCTTCCTCCAGAAGACGCTCCTGGAACCAAGAGAGGTCAGAGTCCCAGGAAATGGCGGTCTCGACTTCGGTCGAGATTGCTTCCTCGGCCGCCGGCTTCACGGATCTTCCGTCTGGCCAGGAGGACACTGAGGCATCGGCTGAACCAGCCGAGATTTTTCTCGAGCCGATCGAGCCACTTTCGCCGACTGCGGTCGACGATTCTCTAGAGAGGACACCTATCCTCTCTTTCCCCGATCACAAGACGCCTCCTGTGGGTGTCTTGATTGAAGAAATCGAACCGGAACCTCGATTTTCCCCGAGCCCGGTTTCCCCCAATTGACCTGACCGACCCGTCCGGTCTCGATCAGAGACTCGATCTTCTTCAACGGAAAATCAAGAAAGGCCACCGCATTCTAAAAGAGGCACGCTGCAGATCCTCATCCTCCTTGGACGAGGAGAGGCTTTGACGGAAACTCCGTCGCTACAAGGAGCTCATGTGGCAACAGCTGATTTTGGCAGGGCAGAAGCCGGCTACGCCGTCCACCCCAGTCATTACTTGGTCTGTGCCTCAAGGGCCTACGCCGAACCCTCCGGAACCGAAGGCTTTGGTGCCTCGACCTGGGGGACCAGTCCGTATTCCGGCTGTGCCCATACCGGTCTCACCACCTATTAGGGTGGAGCCACTGTCTAAGCAGCCCCCCAGTGGGGCTCCATCTAAAGAGAACCATCCAGACACCGGGCCTCCCCAACGTCTGTCCATCATGGTCACTCCAGATCGCCCCTGGTGGATCGAAGGGGACATGGGCGGGAGACTGCCGTACCCTGAATACTCGGATTCGGATACCACCGGGTTGCACTCCCATCCTGCTGATGAGGAGTCACTCTCGGCGGCCTTGGAGGAAGGTCCCTCCTCCTTTCAGGGCATTCTCCGCCTTATCTTTGATTCTATTGGGATGCCCTTGGAGTCCATCCAGAAAAAGGCGGAGTACCCCCTTACGGATATCCTTAAGAGGGGGGATACCCCGACGGAGGCCTTTCCAATAGCGGAAGCCATTACTGGTCCGGCCCTTAAGCTTTGGCAGTGTCCAGCTTCCTGCCCAGCACCGCCTGCCCGTATGACCCGTAAGTACGCGGTGCCTATGGGATCCCTGCTGGTATTCATGGAGCATCCCTTGGCTGAGAGCCTGGTGACTGCTTCTGTCTTTAGACATACTGGTAGCTTGGCCGACACCGACTGACCTCCGGACAAGGCGTCCAAGAACATGGACCACTCTGCCTGTAAGGTCTACGCGGCCTCTTCCTTGGGCCTTCGTCAGGCCAGTTCAGCTGTAATCATGGCATACTTCTCCCATGCCCTCCTAGGGTCATTGGATGAAGTACTTCCTCACCTTCCTGTTGACATGCAGACCACGGTCAAGCAAGTCCGTGATCAGGGCCGTGCTGTTGCCAAACAGCAGCTCCAGATGGCCCTGGATATTGGTGATTCTTGTGCCTGCTCTTTAGCAGCTGCAGTGGCCACCCACCGCAGGGCCTCGCTACGGTTATCCTCCTTTCCGGCGGACACCCAGCACAAGTTAGCTGATGTGCCTTTCCTTGGTACCGACTTGTTCGGCCCAGGAGTGGCAGGCCACCTTCAGCGTATTGAACAGTCCAATGCCACCTTGGACGCCACTTCTGCTAAGGATTCCTCGGGCCTCCTACCAAGGAGGTCAGCAGCACCAACAGCAGCAGCAGGTTCAAGCTTGGCACCCTAGGCCCAAGCAGGGCCCTCAACAGCCCTGTAAAGGAGGCCAAGGCACTGGTCCAGGAGCTTCCTCCTCCTCTAAGCCTGCTCAGTGACGGGTTGGGGGTTGCCACCCCTACACCCATCACGCTTGCCCTGGGTCCTCCCGTGGGGGTCGGCTCCACCACTTTCTTTCCGCCTGGTCTGATATCACGTCAGACAGATGTGTTCTAGAAGTGGTAGGGCAGGGACTGCCTCTGGAATTCCAGCAGTACCCACCCAGCCGAGCCCGCGCCCCTCAGGAGGAAAGGATCTCAGCTCACACGCAGTCGGTTCTTTGAGACGACATAGCTCAGCTCCTCCACAAGGAGGCGGTAGCTCCAGTGCCAGATCCGCCTGTAGACCCAGGCTTCGTATCCAGGTACTTCCTGGTGCCCAAGCGGACAGGGGATTGGCACCCCATCCTAGATCTTCACGACCTGAATCAATATCTCAGGTCTCGCACCTTCTGGATAGTAACTCTGAACCAGATCATGCCATCCCTGGAGCGAAACATGTGGTTTTGTTCACTGGATCTACAGGACGTGTGTTTTTTCACGTCCCAATCCGTCCATCCCACCAGCAATTCCTCCGCTTCAGGGTCAAAGGGACCCTGTTCGAGTTCTGAGCCACGCCATTTGGCCTGTCATCGGCCCCTCGGGTCTTCACCAAATGCATTGCAGTGGTGGCAACCCATCTTCGGCGTCGAGGAGTTCGAATTTACCCTTATCTCAACGACTGTCTCTTGGCAGGTTCCTCCCTACAGGAGGTGGAGAGATCCAGGGACCTGGCTCTCAGAACCTGCTCTCAGCTTGGCCTCCTGATCAACGAGGCCAAGTCGGAACTCATGCCATCTCAGGTGATGGGCTTCATCGGGGCAGAGCTTGACTCTCGTCAAGTCAGAGCTCGGCTCCCGGCGGACAGGGTGGAAGTTCTTTCCTCCTTTTGCCCAATCATTTCTGGTTTGGCTCTTGTGCCCTGCCCAGGACTTTCTGCTCCTTCTGGGTTACATGGCGGTGTGCACCTCAGTGGTATGCTGGGCTAGGTGGCACATGCGCCCCCTTCAATGGGAGTTGGCCGCCCAGTGGACTTAATGCCACGGTCATTTCGACCAGCTGATCACTGTAACCCAGAAGATATGGGACGCTCTCCAATGGTGGACCGCCCCAGAACGGTTGCAGGAAGGGATCCCGTTTCTCCACCCTGAGCCGACTGTTGTTCTCACGACCAATGCCGCTCTCATGGGCTGGGGAGCCCACATGGAAGACCACAGGGCCCATGGGTTCTGGATCCCCGAGGAGTCCCGATGCCATATCAACCTGTTGGAGCTCAGAGCAGTCAGACTGGCACTGTCAGCATTCGCTCCTCGGCTCCGGGGTCAAGTGGGAGGAGCCAGCTTGAAGACTTCCGGCAAGATTTAAAGGGAAAGGGACATGCTAATAAATGTCGATGAACAACATATACCACTCCTAGAACTACTGTTACAGGTGAGTAACCTGTTCTTTTGGGACCTCTGTTCTCCAATCTGCCTTCACCAACTAGGAGCACACGCCTTGCCCCCTCCTTTCGAAGAACTCCTAGGCGTCTGGCAGAGTGTGTATAAGTGAACCATATCCACACTCCTGAAAGAATAGGTTACTCACCTGTAACCATAGCTCTAGGGGTGGTATGATTCACGTCCATACAACCCACCCAGCCTCCCCTGGTAAGTGGCACCTGATCCTGCTTCCAGCATGTGAGCTGTGACATCACGGGGTGGAGTTGGGGGTTATACCACCTGAGTGGTGGGATAAGCTTAACTTAAAGACGTTCTGGTTAATAGCATCTTTTCAGTGGAACTACAAATGTTGATGTGAGCCATATACTACTCCTAAGACTATGGTTACAGGTGAGTAACCTGTTCTTTTTTGGTTTTTATTTATTTATTGGAAATCTCGGATTACAACTTTTGAGCTGGAAGCTCATTTACAAAGGTTCCATGTCATGACAAAACAGGGATATAGTAGTTAAATTATACAAGTCGAAACACTGTACACAAAGAAAACAAACAGGCAAGTCAGATACAGATGTTTAACATGTAGGATTATAAAAGTACAGATATTATGGTACAGTATATGCAGCAACAAAATCATGTGTAACACAAGTGCACTAATAATTTAAGGCAGGAGGAGGAGAGAGGACCATGGATGGGAAGCGACTGGTAGCAGGGAGTGAGGGGAGGAGAGGAATAGTGAAGGCAGGAAGGACTCAGAGAGGGGGATGAGGGGAGGACTGGAGCAGCCAAGTTTATCAAGTAATGCACCCAAGCATTTGGCAGTACAGTAGCCTGATGTTTAACTTAACCGAGTATTGCTTTATAATCTTTGATAAATCCCACTTGTAGCAAAAGTAAGCAGTGCTATTGCACACCTACCATAGTAATAATGCTGTATCAGGTTGCATGTGCTTCATCTTATATCGAACACATTTGTATATGCTTTTATGAAAATTATTAAAATTAAATTTGAAAAAACAAGCTTGGGTGGTCACAAAGCACACCAAAGTAGATAACCATATGCCTGTAACTGGAAACATGAAAATGTCTTGGATAAATGTATTCTTGTGTAATATATACTGTAATCTTTATTCATATATTGTTATCTGAGTTTGTTAGCCACCCTGGGCAGGACCCTTTTGTAAGGAAGCCACTAGGTTTAATAGGTTATCCTGTGAAATTATTCTCAGATAAATTCAAAGGAAGAAACCTTTAGAAATAGGACCCCTGTCCTCTGGTGATAGTGGCAATTTAGTAAGAATCCAGAGGTCCACAAACAAGGCTGTTCAGAGCCTCAGTACGAAGCAACAAAGCAGGTAGAAAGTACAGCTCAGCAACCTGTACCCAGGATTGGGTTTCAAGTAGAAACCCACTCTGGAGCAGGATAATTTTGTAATAAGTATTTATTTTTACTTCTTAGTTAAGAGTTCTCATGTACTGGGAGTGTTGCCTGGATAAAGCAGAAGCTCACTTTGAGGATGAGACACAAAGCCAGCTGTTGAAAGGGACAGGCAGGAGGGAGAAGGACCAGGAAAGGGAATATCAGTATTTTAAGTTTTGTCACTGTTTATGGCCCCAGAGCCAACAGGTATGAGATATTAAAACTCAAAGGTAGTGTTGGGCAGAAACCACATATGGTGTACAGGAGAGCTACCAGTGTGGGGGAACTGGTCACCAAAAGGTTTCTGGAACCAATAAGGACTAGGGATAATGTTGATACATGTAACCCTTTACCTCCCAGCACCCATAGGTGCGGGAACTGCAAATTCTGTAGCTGTTTGGCTTTGGGTAGCAGTTTTCAAGTGGCTGGCGAAACAGAATTAAAACAGAATCACTTTTTCAGTTGTAGTACCACATCCCTGGTTTACCTAGCTAATTGTGAAGCTTTCCTCACTTTCTGTGTAGGAAGAATGAAAAGATCATTCAAACTTGGAGTCTGGGATTATCAAAGCATGATAGCAAGGGATGATATAGAAAATTCACTGGCCAAATATGTAGCAGTGTGGGAGAAACCACACATTTAAGTATAGGGGAACTGAGAAAGTTGCCATTGGACAGTGACATGGTGACCTGGATAATACGTTACTAAAATGTGAAACAAATTGGAAGTACAGATTGAAAGCAAATACGTGGCCAAGTTTGATTGGTGTGTTCCGGTTAGCACCTTTTTTTGAAGACCTGGAGCCAGATATTCAAAACTTAGCCCAGGCGCTAAGGAGTGCTTGCCTGCGCTAACCCCAGAGTGGACAAAACTTGTTAACGCCCTACACAATGGACACAGCAGCATATTCAGAAGTTTGCAGAGGTGTATCTGCCACCTGAATGGGCACAAATTACTGCCTTTGTAAGACCTAATTTAATGTGGCACAGGGCCCTGATGATGGGCAAAGGTACTGCAGCTGGTGACCCCAGCCCAATGCACCTAAACATGCCTTGGTGTCCAGTGGTACAGCCCGCCCTCTGATCCCTGCCCCGATAATCTTTTAAGTATTCCCTGGCATCTAGTGGCACCCCCCGCCCTCCGCTTCCCATTCCTGTGCATTATGTGTCATTCCCTGGCATCTAGTGGCACCTCATGCCCTATGATCCCCGTCCCCATACATTGTTTTATTCCCTGGTGTCTGGTGACACCCCCTGCCCTGTGATCTGTGTCCCCATACAGTATTAACTATTCTTTGGTGTCCAGTGGCACCCCCTTCCTCCGATCCCTGTACAGTATTAACTATTCCCTGGTGTCCAGTGGCACCCCCTCCCACCGATCCCTGTACAGTATTAACTATTCCCTAGTGTCCAGTGGCAACCCCTGCCCTCTGATCCCCATTGCCATCGAAGCTTAATATTCTCCAATGTCCAGTGGCACCTCCACCCTCAGATCCCCGTCTCCATCAAAGATTCATATTCCCTGCTGTCTGTTGGCAACCCTCACCCTCCGATCCCCATCCCCATAAAAATTGAATATTTCCTGGTGTCTAGTGGCACCGCCCCACCCTTTGATCCCCATACCTGTTCAAGTATACACAGTCCTTGGTGTCTAGTACCCCCTTGCACCACCGGAACTGGGCAAACAAACCACCCTGCAAACACCTCCCCTTACCTGTGTTGTCGGTGCTGTGGGTCCGATATGGAAACTGGCACAGCCCTCCTCTCACCACCTTGGCTGGAAGCTGTTTAGACTGACAGGGAACGTACTTCCTGTGTATTGTAAAAGGAGTGTGTATACTGTTTACTGTAGACAGTACATGCACTTCCTTTACAGTACCCAGGATGCACTCTCCCTGTCAGTCCTCACAGCAACTGGCCGAGGTGGTGAGAGGAGGGCTGTGATGGTTGCTGTATCTGATCTGCAGCATTGGCAACAGAGGTAAATGGGGGCTACTAGATGCCAAGGACTAAGTAGACTTGTATGAGGAGAGGGATCAGAAAGTGTGGGGGGAGGGCGTGCCACTAGATGCCAGGGAATACTTAAAAGTTTACGGGAATTGATGGATGGTGGGGTGCCACTAGACACCAGGGAATATTAATCTTTGACAGGGATGGAGATCAGAGGGCAAGGGGTGGCTCTAGACACACCAGGGGATAACACATAATGTACTGGGACGTGGACTGGAGGCCAGGGGGCTGCTACTAGACACAGCAGGGAATAACACATAATGTACAGGGGCAGAGATTGGAGGGCGGGGGTTGCTACTAAATACAACAAGGAGTAATACATAATGTATGGAGACGGGGCTCGAAAGGTGGGGGGTGCCCGTGGACACCTGTGTAGTCAACTTTTACGGGGATGGGGATCGGAGGGTTGGGGGTACCACTAGACACCAGGGAATGCAATGTACCATGCAGGGATGGGCATTCAGTGTGTGGGAGGGGCTGCACGTGACCACCCCAACCCAGGCCCACAGAATCCCCCACTGTCCCACCCATCACCAGTCAATGGCCTACGTATTGCCTCACTAAACATCTGCAGCCTTCAAAAAAAATGGGACTCCTTTCAGGGGTGGGTACTCCAGCATCACCCTGATATCATTGCACTGAGTGAAACCTGGCTCTCCCCCACTGTCACCGACTCAGCAGTAAATCTCAATGTATATCTCCTCTTTCATTCCGACCGAGTGGGTAAGCGAGGGGGAGGCTGCGCTCTCTACCTCAAGGACTCGCTCTCAGGCCACCTACTTCCTCTGCCCCAACTAACTTCCAGGGCTCAGGCCATCACCCTAAAATTAACTCTAGGTAAGTCAACCTCCCCTCTTCTCCTCACTACTGCCTACATCCCTCCCCGAGACCAGAAGCAAGCCTTCCAAGCCATCATGTCCTATCTCTCTACTCTTCCCCCACAGCATGAAAAAATACTCTTGAGTTATTTCAACATAAATTGGCTGACCAAGACAGCTGCCCCGTTCATTAACGAGGCTGCTGCCCTCGATCTCACACAGGTCGTCACAACCCCCACCCAGGTTGACCCCCACACGGGGACATCCTCTCTACTAGACCTGTTATTCACAAACCGCCCCCACAAAATAACCAGAACCCTAGTCTTCCCTGATGCCCTAAGTGACCACTCACCGGTACTCTGCAACTGGTCTGGTACCCCCCTCAAAACCCCTCCTAAAATTACTTCACAATGCAAACTTGGGCCTGGTAAACTAGCTCAGCTCAAGGCCCGCCTCAGAGAATGGGACTGGACACCCCTAGCAAACACCCTCGACCCAGACCGTGCTTTTGACCTATTTTATCACCACTTTCAATGCAGCCTGTGACAAGTTCGCCCCCCTCACCAAAACTATGTCCAAGGGAAACCATGCCCCTTGGTTCTTGGACCACCTCCTAGGCCTACTACGACAGCGTGACGCCCTGTGGCACCTAGCTAATGAGACCCAGTGGCCTCCGGACAGGCAACGGTATAGGGAGGCCCGAAAAAAGTGCACCTGGGCCATATGCACCGCCAAAGCAGACTATTACAAAGCTACCTTAACCTCCACCTGGGGCACTGGGTGCAAATTCTGGAATAATATTAAGGAGCTCTGTGGCAAAGGCCCAAATCTGCCACCAGACCAAATGCAAAGTGACAGAAACCTCTCCACCGACCCCCTCAGTATAGCCTCAGCCCTAAACTCTGCCTTCACTGATCTCACTCATGTGCTCCCCCCAACTTCTTCGATCCCCCGCATGCCCAAATCTACCCCCATCCTCTCCTTGCTCCTCCCTTCTATCTACGTGTCCTCACCCCGGAGGCAGCCAAGCCCTACCTAACTAGTGCCATTAGCCACTATCACTATAGTCACAATTTTCTGGACCTGAGACTTCTCCGCCTCACCCTCCTGGAAGTCCTAGCCCCACTTACCCACATTCTCAACCCCTCCCTCTGTCAAGGGAAATTCCCCACAGGCTGGAAATCAGCCTCCATCACACCTATCCATAAAAGTGGGGACCGCACATCAACTAACCCATCTCCATTCCCCCCACCATCTAAAGCTCTAAAACGCGTAGTTGCCGACCAACTCACTGACCACCTTAATAAATATAACCATCTATCCAGCCAGCAACACTCCTTCTGAAAGGGTCATAGTACCACCACCGCCCTCCTTGAATTTACCTCCCATGTCCACTCAGCCTTGGACCATGGCCACCTCACAGGTGCCATCTTCATGGACCTTTCTAAGGCATTCGATACCGTCAACCATGCCCTCTTACTGAACACTCTGGCCTACACTGGCTTCTCCAATGATGCCATGAACTGGTTCACCAGCTATCTCTCCGATAGAACACAGATGGTCAAGGTTGGCACAGTCCTGTCCCGTCTCCTCCCTATCCACTCTGGTGTCCCGCAGGGCTCCATATTTGGCCCCTTGCTTTTCAGTCTATACCTTAACTCCCTCCCATCGGCCTGCCCCGGCAGCCTGCTCCTATACGCGGACAATGCTGTCCTGTTCGCCTCTCACCCGGCACCCCTCATACTCCACCAAACTCTCCAACACTCTTTCCATGAAATCGAACAATGGCTCACCACCCAACGTCTAATAATTAACTATAATAAGACAAAAGTCATGATCTTCTCCCATCCCCAGAACCCACTCAGGAACCTCTGCTCCCAATTTCTCACAGCTAATCAGACCCCCCTAGAACAAGTAAGCAGCTTTAAATACCTAGGGATCACACTAGACCCTGCCCTCAACTTTAATCAACATATCCTGCACCTATCAACTGCCCTTAGCTCCAGACTAGGTGTACTTTACCGGCACACACACTGCCTCACTCCTGAAGCATTACAACTAACCATAAACTCCTCGATCCTATCTCTGCTAGACTACAGCATTCTCATCTACAGTGCCGCGCCCTCCACAGCCCTCAATAGACTCCGGCTTGTACTTAACAAAGCCTGCCGTCTCATCCTTGGATGTGATCGCATCACACACATCTGCTTCCTCTACAGTACCACAAACTGGCTAAACTTAGACAACAGAATCAGGCATCACACCTGCCTAATGACAGAAAGAAAGATAATCCTAGGCCTCACCCCCGCCTTGACAAAATCAGTCTGCCAAACTTCTCCTGGCAGAACTACCCGTAGCTTCGCTGGACGACGTTAACTCGTTTGCAGGACTTCCCAATTCCAGCGAACTTTCAGTTACAAAGCCCCTTCCTGGACTAGCGCTTCCCTAGCCTAATAACTGATGAAACTAGGCTTGTCCCTTCAAAGCCAGACTAAGGAATCACCCATGGGCTCTCTAACCAATGTGACTGCAACTGACACCCCCCCCATGACCCAGAACTTCTTTTGAGTCCTTCTTTGCCAATGGCTTCTACGAGCTAACTTATTTTTGACAAGCAGCCACCTTCAGAATCTCACTGCTGCCTTATGGCTGTGTGTATCACTGTAAATCATCTTATCCTAGAAGGGTGGTCACTCACTGAACAAATGTGTAACCATTTTAAATAATTGTAATATAATGTAATGTACAGCAATCTATAAAAATATTGTCCCTGTTCTCTTCTATGTATGACGTGGAACCTTTGTAAATGAGTCTTTGACTCAAAGGTCTTTCTGAATATCTCAATAGATAAATAAATAAAAATAAAATGCCGGGCTTGGTGAGTGGCCACGGAAGGGGCTCAAACCTGCCACCACTTCCTATGCAAATGAGTACATAATTGGTCAAGCATATGGCCCCTTAGTGCTTTGTATGCCCAATGAGCTCATTTGCATGGTGCCAGCTGAATATTCCATCGGTAGCTCCCAGCACTATTGGGTCTGGCGGCACTGTTCCTTGCACTTCCCAGATTCACGTTGGGGCAGAGCTACTCAACTTTTTTTTGTTTGTTTTTTTGTACAGTCTGTTTATACACTGGGGGGACCAGGGCATCTCTTGCGAGTGCCCACACAGCCGCTGCCTCTACTCCCAGCCTGAAACCACCTTCCCTAGGAGGCACATTGCTGAGCACCCCCTTCCTGGACCCAAAGACCTGTCCAGCTCCCCTGGATCCCACCCCCCCCCCGGGGAGGGCCTGCCTCACCTACCTGCTGGCCTTTCTGGAATTAGACAGTCCTGGGCTGGGTCGAGGGACTCGGAAGAGCCAGTGGAAGGCTGGTCCAGCGTCTGGATATGGGCCTGGGCTCCTGGAGCCTCTGTGGCCTCCCTAAATCCACCATGTATTTTTCCTTATGTTCCCCCAGAGCACAGACGTGCACTCATGTCTGGGGATGTAAAGTGCTGATGTCCGCCGCCACTCCACCCCCTTGTTTCAGCATCACTGCCGGCAGGACCCCTGATCTCCATCAGGGGCTGCTGAGAACAATCGACCTTCCCCCACCCAGTAGCAGGAGAGCATTCCTCCAGTTGCTCAATCCCTCCCTCCCCTGCGGCTCCGGCCAGGCCTGAATCCATCCCTGAACCCGGTCGCCGTGTGGCACGAGGTGTCATCCAGAATCTTTGACCTCAGCACCAGTGGGCCAGGAGCTACTCAACCTAGCACCTCGCGCTGACATGCTCTTGTATTCTGTCGGATAACGCCGGTGAAATATCCAACTAAATATGGCATCCTCTAGGTCATGGGCAAGCACACCACAAACCTTTGCACTCCACTTTTGCCCATATTCCAGTATCAGGCCCCTGATCATTCTCTCAGGTATAAGATTCAAATGTCTGCTTTTGTGATTTTTTTTTTTTTTTTTAATGTCTTGTGTCCCCAGCCGGCAGGTTGGGTGTTTAATATACTGAGTATGAGTAGTACTATTGAACATGTATTATGACCCAGAATATATTTTAACTGAGTCCTTGTCACTAATGTTCCTCCCCTTTCCAAATATTTGAGAATGGGAATTTGGTAGATGATACATGTATGAATTCTGTCTTTAATCGTAGATGCTATGTTAGCAGACAGTGTACTGCTCGTGCTTCAACAAAAACAAAATTAGTAAAATTGAAAAAATATATGAGCACCTGCATGTTTGTCTTCTTCCCTGTTCCCCATTCTTATCCAAGTCCCCATCCCATTAATGCCCCTCCCCCCGACAATGGTTGTTCCTCCCCTTTCTGTTTTGTTTTGTTCCTTACCCTTTGGTGATCAAATTTGCACTTGCAAACAGTGCGCAAAGATGGAATGTCTTACGGCTTTCATAAATGTTGTTATGGTTACACTTTATAAGTTGCTTACACTTAAGATCCTGGAGGACACCTCCTCATTTAGCTATCTGGTGGTTTGGCTGGACCAGCACCTCAACTTCTCTGTGCATATCGATGCTATTCTGAAGAAACTACGCCCCAAGCTTGGTGCTCTGTACAGGAATTGTAGTTGCATTCCGCTGACTGTGAGGCATGAAATTGTCCAAAAGATGATACTCTCCATCTCTGATTACTGTGACATAGTCTATGGTGCTGCTCCCAAATCTTCCCTGACCAAGTTGGACACTCTCTTTAACTCCTTCTGCCGCTTTGCCTTTGACTCCCCTTCCCGCTCCCACCACTGTGAACTCTGTCGCTCTCTAACCTTCCTTCCTTCTACTATCTCATACTCAGCCAAACTAACTTCCATATTCTGGTTCATAGTGCTCCCCTCCTATCTCTCATCCTCTCTCTCTCCACTCCACCTCTCCCCACCCACTCTTTCAGATCTAATGACGCCTGCACCTTGACGGTCCCTTGCTGCTTCACCCTCATCGATCAGACTGGTTTCGCCCATGGCTTCCCTAAAATCTGGAATTCCCTCCACCTGAAATACGACACTCCTCCTCCAACTACTCCCTTACCTCTGCCGTACACAATTACCTCTCCCTCCGCTGTTCCTGATTTAACACTCCTTAATACCTATCCCCAGTTTCTGCCTTCCTATCCTGACCCCCCCTTCCCTGGCAGGGTTCTCAACATCCTGAAGGGGAATCAGGAAATGGCTATCCCTTCTCCTCATATTCAGTTCTTGCCTCTCCCCCTCTCTTCTCAACCTGCCCTTTTGGGTCACCCGTGTGCACAACCTACCCCGTCCTTTTTACTCCCAACAGCACTTGCGTACTACCTCGAGCCTGCTCCTGGTACACTTATGCACTGTAATGGTTCTGTTGCATTATTACTGTTTAGTACGTTTATATATTCTTTGGTACAATTTTGGACAGGTTTTGTAATTTACCCAATGTTACACTACTGTCTATTGTACAATACCTTGTGTTCCAACTGTTGCATAATCTTACAATGTTGTATTGTTTGTACTACCCACATACTATTGCAACTGATCATCCTTCACAACCCTATGTAGCCCCTTCTCCCCAGGTCGCACCATGAGGTGAGCAACTTGTTGTTCAGTGTGCCCTCCTGGTGAAACAGTTCAATAAAAAATAAATAAAAAGAGATGAGTGGCCTGTACAGACATCTTTGAGAAAGCACACATATGCGTGAAACATCATAGACGTGGGCGGTAACGCACTGGGCACTATTGCCATGAAAACTGAATAAATGAATAAAAACACTTCTTATACAAATTATCCTGCTCCAGAGTGTCTTTCCTTGAAATTTACTTGAAATCAAATCCTTGGTGCAGGTTGTCAAGCTGATTTTTCTGCCTTCTTGGAATCCTGACTTTCTAGGGATGTGGATATGTTGTTTTTATGCAATAGGCGTAGACTCAGAAGCCACTAAATAAATCCATTTATTTTCACGTATGTTGAATAAATTTTAGAATCCTAGATGTATTCAACATATGTTAAATAAACGCCACCTGTCAGTCAAAGCTTTTTTTGTTTACTTTTTCGACAAATAAATGCGAATAATTTGAAAATGAAAAATGATAGCCTGGTACTGTGAGCACGAAAGTTGTTCAGCACAAAAATAACTACAAAATGAGTGGTGTTTTGTTTATAGATACCTTTTAGTTTTTTTAATAATTGGCAGAAAACAGCAGAATATTTTTTTCACGTTTTGGACAAACAAATGTAAATAACTTTAAAATGAAAAATGATAGCATGGTACTGCAGGTGCAAAATTTGTTCAGCAGAAAATTATCTACAAAATGAGTGGTGTTTCATTTATATATACAACTTACAGATTTTTATAATTAACAAACAACTCCAGAAAATTCATTTGTTTGCAGTTTTTCAGCAAATAAATGCAAATGACTTTAAAACGAAAAATGATAGCATGGTACTTTGAGCACAAACGTTGTTCAGTCCAAAAATATCTAAAAAATGAGAGGTGTTTCATTCATAGATACCTTTTAGATTTTTTATAAATCAGCAAAAAATGACAGAAAATTAAATTTCTATTCACTTTTTGACAAACAAATCACCCCAAAAAAAGCAAAAATAAATGAATGTGCATTAGACTTTTCATTATGTACTGGTCATGATATAAAGTTGGAGTATCCATCACAACCGCTTAGCAACCACTATGCTAAGTGGAGCTACACTGGGAAAACCACAAAAAGTCCATGTAAGTTTGCATTAAAAATTAAACAATTTAAAACAAAACTCCCTGCACTATCCTAAAGGATCTCTATTGCATAAATGGAATACGTAACAGGGACCTTGTGGAATACAGTACATGATTTATTTTCACTCGAGCTGTTTGACATTGGGCACATCACTCGTGGCTTACGCCACTCGTGAGGTTACCCAATGTCAAATCGCTCTTGTGAAAATCAATTATGTATTCCACAGGTCCCTGTCACGGATCCCTCATCTATCCACACTTGTTGGCAGTTGCCTTTCCTTTAAGGATCGCCGGAAACATCTTCAAGCTGGCTTCTGCCACCCATCCGGGTGGTGTATCCCTCGGCTCCGCCCCATGACGCCAGATCTTTCTTTCCGCTGGAAGAAGCTGGTTCCCTCCTTACTGCTACCACGTTGAGTAGGCCCTGGCGCTTAAATCTTTGGATTCACTTCCTAAACTTAAACTAAAACTCAAGTTTCGTCTTCACCTCAATCTTCGACCGCGATGGTGGACATATCCTTGCCCGGATTTCACCGGTGCCCATGCGGGCAGAAGATGTCGCATACCAACCCCCATGCCATGTGTGTTTACTGTCTGGGCCAGGATCATGATCCGCAGGCCTGCAACTTTTGTCAGGCATTTCATCCATCAGTATGCGATGATGGCGCTACCCACCTGAAGGTGGGCCACCCAAAGAAATGATATCCACTGGTCAAATCTAGGGATGCCCGTTGAGTGGTCTCTGCAGCTGCGGGGTCTGCCGAACAAATGGAACATATCAAGGCCTTCGAGGAGGAGGAGGCAGCCCAGGCCGCCGTGCAGTCCTCTTCCGCCTCAGCATTCATTCCGCTCCAGTTGGGCTCCACTTACTCAGCCTCTTTCAAGGTGCTGTGTCAGTCCCTTCCAACCAAAGAGCAAGGGCCCACCGAGTCACACAGCTCCTGCTCTCGCAAGAAGGAGGAGGAGTCCCAAGAAGGAAAAAGAGAAGACTCATCGTCGTCGATCCTGGGACCGAGAATTTTTCTGCTCTCAGGAATCGAAACCTCAGCTGTGGCCGCTGGCTTCATGGAGACCCTGTCAGACCAGTCAGCTGAGACACCGATTGACGACGCGGCCGAGATTTTTCTCGACCCTGTCAACCAGTTGTCATCTGAAGAGGCTGACCAACTCTCTTTTAGGACCCCTGGTCTACCCATTGACCACGGGCAGGTGGGCCCAGCCGCTGAGCTGGACCCGTCGGTTATTGACCTAGACCAGGAGGAGCCGCAGCACTCCCGGGCTCCCTCCGAGGCCGCCGTGGTCATCTTCATTCTCAGGATTGAGCAGGTCCTGCCGATATCGGCAGTCTCACTCTCAGCACCATGGGAAGCAGCGCCGCCACTGCTTATCTTTGTCCTCCTCGGGTGAGGCGAGGCTTCGGCACAAATTACATCAACGCTACGAAGAACTCATGTGGCAACAATTAGTTCAGTCTGGGGTGAAACCAACACTGACAACCACCCCGGCCACTACTTGGCTGTCACCCGAAAGGCCGACACCGACTCCGATGATGGGGCCGGTCAACACTCTTCCTCCACCAGCAGAGCTGGTTCAGACCCTGTCGGCTTGGCCAAAGCAGGCTTCTCCATCGATAGTGGTGGAGCCACTACCCAAGCAAACGACTAACGGCTCCATCTCAGAGTCTTGGCTGGCCAAGGGGCTCCCCCATCGGCTGTCGGTCACTCTGAATCCTGACTGCCCACGACGGGTCGAGAGTGACACAGGTGGTCACCCACTTTATGCAGACTCCTCAGAATCTGAGGATTCTTCCTTGTACTCCCATCCATTGGACACAGAATGGATCTGGGATCTTTCCATGGATGAAGGCCCTACTTCGTCCATGGGCATTCTCCGCCTCGTCTCTGAGTCCACGGGGATAAAACTGGAGCCTATCCAAAAGCGGTCTCGCTATCCCCTTACAAAAATTCTGGACAAAGGGGACTCTCCAACTGAGGCTTTCCCAGTGGCAGAGGCCATTGTTGGCCCTGCTCTGGCAGCGCCCTGCCTCTTGCCCTGTGCCCTCGGCCCAGATGGACCACAAATATGCGGTGCCCACCGGCACCCTTTCAGGGTTCACAGAGCATCCCTCGGCTGAGGGGTTGGTGGCTGACTTCGTTTTTTCAGCACTCAGGCAATAACGGGGACGACGGTAGACCGCCAGACAAAGAGTCCAAGAAACTGGACCATTCGGCTAAGAAAGTCTATGCTGCCTCTTTGCTAGGCCTCTGACAGGTGAGCTCGGCCGTCTTGATGGCACATTTTTCTCATCCCTGTTAGGTTTCTTGGATGAGGTGATTCCTCACCTTCCTGCGGACCTTCAGACTACGGTCAAACAGGTCCGAGACCAGGGTAGGGAAGTGGCGAAACAGCAGCTTCAGACGGCTCTGGACGGTGGTGATTCTTGCGCCCGCTCGGTGGCAGCCGCAGTTGCCTTGCGCCGTAGGGCTTGGCTGCGGATCTCATGGCAGATAACTGACACAAATTGACAGATGACCCCTTTTTGGGGCACCGCTCTTTTTGGGCCTGGTGTGGAGGGTAACCCCAGTGCATTGAGAAGTCCAGTGCTACCCTGGACTCTGTGACATCTGCCCAGAAGGACCCCAAGGACTCTAAGCAGCAGAAGCGCAAGCCCTTTCGGTCCTCCACTTCTGCGGCAAAACCAGCCCAGTACCAGTCTGACCAGCAGGCTCAATCCTGGCAACCTCAGGCCAAGTCCGTGGCCTCAGTGGTCCAGAGAGAAGGAACCCACAGGCTGTCAGCCAGATCCTCCTCCTCCAAGCCTGCTCAGTGAAGGGATAGGTGTTGCCACCCGCATGCCGCCACTCCTCCCCCTGGGTCCTCTAGTGGGGGTCCAGCTCCGCCACTTCCTTTCTGCCTGGTCCGCTGTTACCATGTACAGGTGGGTTCTGGAAATGGTCGGTCAGGGTGTACCTCTGGAATTCGAGCAGTACCTTCAAGCCGAGCCCGCGCCCCACGTGAGGGACTTGGTATCCGGAACTGATGGCTCTTGAGGACAGCCTAGCCCAGCTCCTCCACATGGTGGTCATGGGAAGAGTTGCGGATCCTCTGGAACACCCAGGGTTTGTCTCTAGGTACTTCCTGGTGCCAAAGTAGACAGGGGCTGGCACCCCATTCTAGATCTGCACGACCTGAACAAATTCCTCAGGTCCCACACCTTCAGGATGGTAACTCTGTCCCAGATTATACCATCTCTGGAGCAAAACATGTGGTTTTGCTCTCTGGCTCTTCAGGATGTATTCTTTTATATCCCGATCCGTCCGTCCCACCAAAGGTTTCTCCACTTCCGAGCAGAGGGAGCTCTTTATGAGTTCTAAGTCGTGCCTTTCGGCCTCTCATTGGTCCCCAGGGTCTTCACCAAATGCATAGCAGTGGTGGCAGCTTACCTAAGGTGCCGAGGGGTTCGGGTGTACCTCTACCTGGACGTCTGGCTGATAGCGGGTCCCTCCAGGCAGGAGGTGGAGTGGCCCAGGGACCTGGTCCTCCAGACCTGCATCGACCTTGGCCTCCTGGTCAACAAGGCCAAGTCGGAACTCATGCCCTCGCTGGTGATCAACTTCACTGGGGGCAGAGCTCGGCCCCCAGCAGACAGGGTGGAGGTTCTGTCCTCCTTTGCTCAGTCATGTCTGGTTGGGCACTTGTGCCCTACCCGGGACTTCCTGCACCTTCTGGGTTACATGGCAGGCTGCACCAGCGTGGTCCGATGGGCCTGCTGGCATATTTATTTATTCAGTCTAGGATTATAATACCTTTGAGCGCAGGCGCTCATTTACAAAGGTTCCACATTAGCTGGAGGGGTTACAAACTGAACAAAGGTAAGACTAACAGACATGATCTAAAGTGACAGTAAACAGCTAACATGAAAAAATGTAAGAAAAAAACACAGTAAGTTACAGCACATAATATAAGGAGTGTAAAAGATAGCGGAGACAGGAGAGAAGAGGAGTATGGGGAGGAACAGTTTGAATTAGAGGGGAGGGAGGGCGGAGCAGCCAAAGGCCTTGTCATGCTAAGCAAGGTGGGGAAGGGTGGGGACCGCAGTGATTGGTATATGGTCTCAGCGCAAAGGTAACTCCGACAAGTTGGTCACGGTGACCTAGAGGATGTGGGATGCCCTCCAGTGGTGACTCGTCTCAGAGCATCTGCAGGAAGGAATCCCATTTGTCCGCCCGAGCCGACAGTCATCCTGATGACCGACGCCTCTCTTACGGGCTGAGGTGCCCACCTGGGGGAACACGGAGTTCATGGCCTGTGGACCCCCAAGAGTCCCGATGCCACATCAACCTGCTGGAGCTCCGATTGGTTCGGTTAACCCTGACCGCAGTCGCTCAGTTTGTCTGGGGTCAAGTGGTCCAGGTCCAGACGGATCACAGCACAACCATGTACTTCCTTAACAAGCAGGGCAGGACACACTCCTTGCCTCTGTGCAAGGAAGCTGTCTGCATTTGGACCCTCATGCGCAGCCTGGAGCCAGACCTCCTAGCCATCCATGTTGCAGGAGCCTCCAGTCAGCTGGCGGATGCCCTCAGCTGGGTGAGCGAGGCATCTCACGAGTGGTCCCTCTACCCAGATGTAGTTTACAGTCTGTTCTTCCAGTGGGGCGCCCCTCGGGTAGACCTGTTTGCCTCCAGGGAGAACGTAAAGCTGAGGCTGTTTTGTGCATGCCCTCCTTAGCAGGGCTCACTGCAGGGGGATGCCTTCTCAAGACCATGGACCCCAGGACTCTTCCCTCCGCTTCCCTTGATCCACAAAGTGTTCCTCAATTTCAGGAGGGACAAGGCACAGGTGATCCTGGTGGCTTCAGACTGGCCCCGCCAGTTTTGGCTTCCCGATCTCCTCAGCCTCAGCAACAGGCTCTCGAGGCGTCTACCAAGACACCTAGACCTGCTTTCCATCAATCAGGGGAAGGTATTCCACCTGGACCTTCAATCCGTGCACCTGACAGCCTGGTATCTGAGCAGCTAGAGTTCCAGGCTTTGGGGGTCTCCGAAGATTTCTGCACCGTGGTGGAGCATCTGGAAAGGAATCGACCAGAAAATGCTATGCCTTTAAATGGAAGAGATTCTCCATTTGGTGTCAGGGCAGGGGGTTGGACCTCTTGACCTGTCCTGTGGCTAGCATTTTGGACTATCTGTGGTCCCTCTCCTAAGGGGGACTTTGGTCGACGACCGTTAAGGTGCACCTGGCAGCCATCTCTGCTTACTGGGTGTGGGCTGGTCAGCAGTCTGTGGCACAGGAGAAGGTAGTCTGGCGCTTTTTCGAAGGCCTTGACCACATTTCCCCTCCACTGTGTGAACCACCACCACCACCACCATGGGACCTGTTGCTGGTTTTTGGCAGAGCTCATGGGCAAGCCATTCAAACCGATGCACAAGTGTGACATGTCTCCTTTGTCGTGGAAGACCACCTTCCTGGTGGCTATCACGTCAGCCAGAAGGATCAGTGATCTCCAGGCACTCTCGGTGCACTAATACTTATTACAAAGAGTGCACGGCTGGAGTTCGGGGAGAGGTTCACCAGCTGTTTGTCACCTACGCTGAAGTTGCACCTGGCAGACCTGTAGCCAAGTGGACGATTGGCAGGTGGATCACATCCTGCATTGATCTCTGCTATAGGTTGTCGGGTAGGGAGCCTCCCAGGGGGCTAAGGGCTCATTCCACCCACTATACCGCTGCGTCGGTGGCTGCTTATAGCGATGCCCCTATCCAGGAAATCTGGAGGGCTGCTACTTGGAATTCAGCACACACCTTCATTTCCCATTACCATATTGACCTAGAGTAATGCCGGAATGCTGGTTTTGGGGCCTCAGTCCTCCAATCTCTGTTCCCTAATTAGGGTGTGTGCGCCATGCCTCCCTCCTCCTGGAGAACTGCTAAAAGTCTGCCAACAAGTGTGGATAGAACAACATATCCACAGCCCTAGAAACACAGGTTACTCACCTGTAACAGTAGTTCTAGGAGTGGTGTATGTTCTTCATCCACATGGATCCACCCGACCACCTCAGCTTCAATGCACAACCTCTGCTTCAAACAACATGAAGTCTTGCTGTATTCTGACAGTAGCAGTGAGTCCCAACCTTCAAACTGCCCCGGAGATGAAAGAGTTAACTTCCCATGCCAGGCATGGAACGCTGAGCTCGAGCTCGGCTGAGACTCTGTCTGTTGCTGTTTGAACTCAAACCGTCAGATTCTTTACTCCGCCTCACTGAACAGTCGCTCCGGAGATTTCTCCTTTTGCTCTGTTCATTTTGTCGGTTAAAGTACCGCTTTTCTCGGTTTTCGACCGAATTTAAACCGTGACCTGTCGGTTCAGTCTCTGTCTGTGGTATTCGTGAGTACCAGATAGGTTATATTGTTTTTCTATTCTGTGTGGAACTTGTAAATGGTTCATCAGTTCGGTTTGAACCGATCAAGTTGTTGTAAAATCTTTACCTGTACTTTTAGAGTGTGGTTACCGGTTCTTATCGGTTCTAAAAAAAACGGATTTTATTACGTTTTTTCCGCGACCATCTGCAGTCAGGAACCGATAAGAGGTCTTGCCTGTGATTGCCATTAAAAGGCTACGTTTTGTTAGGATTGGCACAATGTCTGAGAAACCCAAAAGAAAAACCGGGCCCACTGGGTTTCAACACTGCAGTGTGTGTGGGGAAGTCTTTGCTAAGGCTGATCCCCACACCACCTGTGTTTATTGTCTGGGGTTTGACCACCTCAGTGCAGACTGCCAGATTTGTAAAAATTTTCCTGCAGCTACCCTAGAGAAGAGAGTTGGTAGGCTCAGGGAAAGGGAGGCCAAGAAGTCCGCTGAACCGGATGGCCAGCCCGGTTCGGTTCAAACCGAACCAGAAGGAGTGCCCTCTGACCAGGGCGAGACTTCTTCGGGCAAAAGGAGAGACGATTCCGAGGTAAGAGAACAAGAAAGGAAAAGTCAGCTGGTGTGGATCCAAAAGTTTCTTCTCCAACGGCTGAAGAAATAGCCAAAGCGATAAAAATTGTGCAGTTGCTTTCCCCGGTTCCGACCGAACCGGCACCATCAGGAAGGCACTCGGTTCGGCCGGTTCCACCGGTTCAAGATTATGATTTAGAGGAATATTATGAACTGGAGGAGGAGGAGGAAGAGGAGTATGAGGAAAGTGAATGTGGTTTTGAAAGTCTGGATGTGCCCATTGACCCGGACATCTCCCCAGACAGATCTTCAGGAGTGTCTCCTCCTAGGCTTTCTGAGTCCCCCTCCCATTTCATGTTTTATAAGAAAGTGGCCGAAACCCTTCACCTTCCTATGGAAGAAGCTGTGAATGACCAGGAAGAGCCTGACTATGTGGAAATGATGGATATCCCAGAGTCTAGGAGGCTGTCTATTCCCTTACACAAATCATTTGGGAAACAGACATTTAAGATTTTAAAGACTCTAATACTATACCTCCTGTGGATAAAAGAATGGACAAGAGGTATACTCTGTCAGGCTCGAATACGGAGTTCCTTACACAACAATGCAGCCATGTTGGGGTAGTGCAGGCTGCAGCCTGTGATAAGAGCAAATATTCCCTTGGCTTCACACCCCAGACAAGGACTCCAGGAGGATTGATGCCATGGCAAGAAACAGTACATGGCAGCATCTTTGGGACTCAGACAGGCCAACTATATGGCCTATACTGCTAGGTATCAGAAATCCAGATGGGACACTGTCATGGCTTTAGCAAAACAGGTCCCTGGCCAGCTGCCAAGGAGCTGGAGCAGGTGGCTGCTGATGGTATTGAGGCATCCAAGGTGCAGTTCCATGCTGCAGTGGACTCCAGTGATGTTTCATCTAGAGTCATGGCTACATCTGTGGCACTTCGTAGAATGGCTTAGCTCAGATGTACTAGCCTGTCACAGGATACCCAGACTAAGGCCATGGATTTTCCTGTTGTGGGTAATTCTCTGTTTGGGGAGCAAACAGAGAATTACATGAAGAAAATGGATGAATATAGGACCACCTATAGGAGTGCTCAGGCCAAGGAAAGGCAAGCCACTCCTCAGAGGCAACATCCCAGGGGCAGGGGCCGGCCTTTTCATAGGCCTTTCTACCAAGCCCAGGCCTCCTCTTCTGCCTATGCTCAGAGGGGGTTATTTAGAGGGAAAGGCAGAAGGGGTACAAGCAGACCTGCTCCCACCCCTCAGCCTAAAACCCCTGCCAGGCAGGCACCCTGATGGGATTGCCAGGGCCGATTCACCACTACCTGTAGGGGGCAGGCTGGCTTACTTTGTCCAGGACTGGAAGTCTCTAACATCAGACAAATGGGTCCTGGAAGTAGTAAGCCAGGGACTGGTTCTCGGTTTCAAAAAATTTCCAAAGCTGAGAACCAGATCTTTTCCACCTGCAAATCCCTCAGAGGTACTTGCCCTAGAGGCAGAGGTCTCTTCCCTCCTGGCTCTCAGAGCTGTGGAAAGGGTTCCACCCCTACACCAGGGCAAAGGATTGTACTCCAGGTACTTCCTTACCCCAAAAAAGACAGGAGAATGGCGGCCCATCCTGGATCTCAGATATTTAAACAAACACCTTTTAAAACCAAAATTCAAAATGGTGACTCTGGGAATAATTCTACACTCTGTAAGGCCAGGGGACTGGCTAGTCTCCCTGGACCTCAAGGATGCCTACTTCCATATTCTCATCAGAAGCTCCCATCAAAAGTACCTCAGGTTCGAGCTGCCCTCAGGCCATTACCAATTCGGAGCAATGCACTTTGGCCTAACCTCTGCTCCAAGGGTGTTCACAAAATGCCTGGCAGTAGTAGTTGCTTCTCTAAGAAGGCAAAGGATTGCCATCTTCCCATACCTAGACGACTGGCTCATAGTAGGCCAGTCCCAGACCAGGTCAAGTTACACCTACAGATAACTCAGCAACTGCTCACCTCTCTAGGTTTCCTTCTGAATCTTTCAAAGTCAGTTCTAGAGCCTGTTCAGCTCCTCACCTTCATAGGCGCAGAGCTAGATACAGAAAAGCCAGAGCCTTCCTTCCCCTGGACAGGGCAAGGACCTTTATCACACTGGCCTCTTCATTCACCCTACAGGTGTCTCGTCCAGCAAGGCATTTCCTGCAGCTCCTGGGTCACATGGCTGCTTCTACAGCAGTGGTGCAGGGAGCAAGATTTCAGATGAGGGATATTCAGTTCCACTTGAGAGCCTTTTGGTCGCAGAAAAAGGACCCTCTGACCAAACTGATCCCAGTGATTCGAACACTGATCCAGGCCTTGCAGTGGTGGCAGGATCAGAACAATCTAAGACAGGGAGTTCCCTTTGTCACTCAGTCTCACTCTTTAATCCTTACTACAGATGCCTCCCTCTTGGGATGGGGGGCCCACTTGGGAGACCTGACCACCCAAGGGTTGTGGTCCCCTCAGGAATCTCTGCTTCACATCAATCTGTTGGAACTCAGAGCAGTATTTCTAGCACTTCAAGCCTTTTCCAAGTCTGTTCAGAACAAAGTTATTCAGATCAGAACAGACAATACCACCACAATGTGGTATATCAACAAGCAAGGAGGCACTCGGTCTATGGCCTTGTGCAGAAGCAATGAAGTTGTGGTCTCTGGCTTATTCCCTGAACACCTCCCTCACAGCAGTACACCTCCCAGGCAAGGACAGTGTCCTGGCAGATGCTCTCAGCAGGATATCTCAGGGTCATCATGAATGGTCACTGGATCCCCTGGTTTTGGAGGTGATGTTCTCCAGATGGGGCACCCCACAGATAGATCTTTTTTCAGCCCCAGACAATCACCAACTTCCCCTTTTTTGCTGCAGGCACCCAGTGTTGGGCTCAGTCCCCCTGGATGCCTTAGTTCTCAGTTGGGAAGGGAAGTTCCTGTATGCTTTTCCCCCCTTCCCTCTCCTGTTCAAAGTGCTAGTCAAAATCAGGTCTCAGCCCTGCAAGGTGATCCTGATTGCTCCAGACTGGGCCAGACAGCCCTCGTATCCTCTTCTATTGTCTTTAGCAGTCCACCTTCCCCTGTCTCTTCCCAGGAATTACAACCTGTTAACCTGTGCTCAGGGGAGGGTTTGGTACCCGAATCTCAAATCTCTCAATCTCAAGGCCTGGCTCTTGAAGAGTTAGAGTTTGCTGATTTACACCTCTCCCAAGGTGTTATGGACATTCTAAAGGCTTCTAGGAAGCCTTCCACCAGAACTACTTATAATTCCAAATGGAAAAGATTTTCCATATGGTGCTCTGGGAAGCATATTTCCCCAGAGTCTGCTGATCTGCCCACAGTCCTTGACTATATGGTCCATCTGAATAGCTTGGGACTCAGGCCAACTACACTAAGGGTGCATCTGGCAGCTGTCTCTGCTTTCATTTCAGCAGGTAAGCCCTCTTCTCTTTCAGCTCACCCTGTATTCTCCAAGTTTTCAAGGATGCTTCATACCAATCCACCATTCAGGGACCCTGCCCTGCTTGGGACCTTAACGTTTGCATTGCTCAGCTTATGCAACCCCTTTGAGCCTTTGTCCTTAGCAGAGCTTAAGTACTTGACTTGGAAAACTGTGTTCTTGGTGGCCATCACTTCTGCCAGGCGCATAAGTGAGTTACAAGCCTTGTCAGTGGAGCCTGATTTTATCTCCTTCCATAGAGATAAGGTGGTCCTCAGGACTAACAGGAAGTTTTTGCCTAAAGTGGTTTCAGACTTCCACCTTAACCAATCTATTTCTCTTCCTGTGTACTTCACTGACCATTCCTCCTCTGGTGAGAGGAGGCTGCTAGTTTAGATGTGAAAAGAGCCCTTAGCTACTACATAGAAGCGTACCAAGGGTCACAGGTTTGACTCCTCCAACTGTTCCTCACTTATGGTGAGGTTGGTAAGAAAACCGCCACTAAAATATCCATTGCCAGGTGGATTGTCTCTTGCATTCAATTTTGCTATGAAAAGCTGGGTAGGTTCACCCCTCAGGCCTGAGGGCTCACTCTACCAGAGGTACAGCTGCTTCCCTGGCTGCTGCCAGGGATATTCCTATCTTAGAGATATGTCAAGCAGCTACCTGGAAAACAGTTCACACTTTTAACAAGCATTACTCCCTGGATATCCAGGCTGGGAGTGATGCTCGGTTTGGCACAGCTGTGCTTCAGAGCCTATTTCCTAAGTAGGTTCTGTCCCTCCTCCATGGAGGTACTGCTTGGTAGTCTGCTATTGTCAGAATACAGCAAGACTTAATGTTGTTTGAAGAAAAAATTACTCACCTTAGTAATGTTGTTTCTTCTAATGGAGTCTTGCTGTATTCTGACCTCCCCCGCCTTCCCCTCTCAGAACCTTTGTTTTTGGGATGTGGGTGGGCAGTAGCAGTGTTGGCACTCAGGAGGTGCCCCACCTTTTTGTTATCACCCTCTTTCTTTGGGTGAGTGGGTGTTGTGTTTATTTCATTTTTTGGGTTTCCTGACTTGAGTCTTTGTTTTGGGGCCAAAAAATTTGTTTTTATGTTAGTAGCCAGTTGGCTAGTGTAGGTTTACAGCTTCCACACAGGACCTCAGTGAGTTTAGCTCGTAAAGATCTGACGGTTTGAGTTCAAACAGCAACAGACAGAGTCTCAACCGAGCTCGAGCTCAGCGTTCCATGCCTGGCATGGAAAGTTAACTCTTTCATCTCCGGGGCAGTTCGAAGGTTGGGACTTACTGCTGTTGTCAGAATACAGCAAGACTTCATTAGAAGAAACAACATTACTAAGGTGAGTAATTTTTTCTTCCGGCACAAGATCTGGCATCGTAGGACAGAGCCGAGGGATATACCACCCGGGTGGGTGGGAGGAGCCAACTTGAAGATGTTTCCGGCGATCCGGCAACTGCCAACAAGTGTGGATGAATAACATATACCACTCCTAGAACTGCTGTTACAGGTGAGTAACCTGTGTTTTTTTTGCCACCTAGCATGCGGTTGATTGTAATTTGTGCTGGTTCTAGCTACATTATGGATGTTGGTAGAGAGGAGTCTCCACAGATGATGTTGAGCCAGTATTTAAGTCTTAGAAAATCAAGTCTCTAGTGAGGAATAGAAACAACAGTAGACACTAGAAATTTGTTTGAGCCATATTTTCAGCACACGTGGGCTGTAAAAGTTTATAAAAGTACACGTACACAAAGCAAAACCAGTTTTTAAAAATGAACCTGCTAGATGTAAATGTTGGTAGCACTTTTTGCATGTTTGTACCTTTTGCATGTTTGTACCTTTTCATGATGCCAAGAGCCGTCTTATGTGTCACTGTGGGTGGCTGTGCACAATTAGAGGAAACTTAATGCATCATTGCATTGCGCCACCTGTTGGCGCCATACATAAACACTGCAAAGAGACACTGTAGATCCACCTGTTTGAGGGTGCAAACGGGGTTTGTGCCTGCTAACCGGATAGACTACATTTGCAAGTGGTTTGCAGCACGTCAGTGAACCAGGTACATGGCATAATGGCCTTCTGCAAGCCAATCACTGCTGCTGTGTGCAAATAATCTTCCTACCCAGAATGTCCCTCTCTCTAACCCTTGCTCCATTCTTTTTGTGTTCTTGTTGGCCAGTGCCCCAGCCTGATGGCCAGTTGTCGTATGGTTTAGTGACCTCCCATCTACTTCCTTGACCATCACTATCCCTGGCAGTCTAGTAGTACCCCTCTTTGTACCTTACTGTGCTGCCTGCATCTGATGTCTGTCTACTCACCGTCCCATTACCTTTAGATTTTTTTCCCCAGGCAGTAACTTAGAAGATGCACTGGAAGCTGTGGCTCATCATGTAAGGGCTGCCATGCATTTTGAAATTGCACTGTGGCTCATTTGCATAGTGCCCCCCACCCCGAACTTTCACAATGATCTTTTTGCCTGTTCAGGAAGGGATTACCGCCATTGAATGTAGTTTTATGGGGCTTCAAGGTCTCCTCTGCGCTAAACGGGCACAAAAACCTTAGTGCCTCCCATAGTGAAGGAGAATAGGGACCCTTTATATACAAAACTGTATTTCTAGGGATGTGGATATGACAGAATCCTTTCTGTTTAAGAAGAGGCTGGAAGGTCTTCAAGCTGGCTTCTCCCACCCACCTGGGTGGTATCCTCCTCAGCACCACCCCATGACGTCAGATCTTCCTTTCCACTGGAAGCACCAGGTTCCCTTCATCGCAGCTCTGCATTTGATGTAGGGCCTATTTCTGATACCAAACATTTTTGGTGTTAAAGAGTTTTTTCGGTCAGTATTTGACACCTCTCCATTCTGTAATGGACCGCGAATACTCCAAAGCCAGTCCCAACTTGAAATGGTGCTCAGTTTGCAACCAGAAAATGTCACACTGATCTGCACTCCATATGCATTTACTGCCTAGGGGTCAGCATAACCCGCAGGCTTGCAGCTTGTGCCAGACCCGTAAATCCTCCACTTTAGAGGATCATTACACCTGTCTCATTCTAAGCCACCCAGAACAGCGGAACCTGCTGGTTAAGTCCAAGGATGCCTGCCAGGTGATCTCGGAGGCCTCCAGTTCTGCCACACAGCTAGCCACCTTCAAAGAGGCTGTGGCCCAGGCCACTTAGGGCTCTTCCTCATCCACCATGGTTTCAGCGGCCCTGGATGCCTCCTTTACAAGGGGGGGAGGGCGTTCCAGGACTTGTGTCAGTCCTTTCACCCCTTTCAGGGAGGACCCTTCCTGAGGGTCTAAGGACAAATCTAAAAAGTCCCACCACAGGCTGTGGGATCGAGAGCGGTCTCATTTCTCTCGTTCCTGCACTTCTGCGGGTTTGACGACTGTCAAGCCATCGGCTTCAACCGATGCTTCACTCCAGGTCCAGCCCGCTAACCCCACGGAAACCCAGTCAGGCTTGACAGTCAAGACATGGGCTGACCAACTGGTCGAGATTTGTCTCAACCCAGTTGACCCGTTGTCGCCGGATCAAGGGGAAGACTCTCAGTCCAGGATGCCTCACTGGAGAGGTCG
The DNA here is from genome assembly GCA_016271365.2 of Neoceratodus forsteri. Classification (NCBI taxonomy): domain Eukaryota; kingdom Metazoa; phylum Chordata; order Ceratodontiformes; family Ceratodontidae; genus Neoceratodus; species Neoceratodus forsteri. The sequence continues at coordinate 393,569,465 of CM057449.1, forward strand.
GTTCATCCCACTGAGCTGATTGTCTCCCCTCGGGAGATTGAACTTTTGGGGGTCCCTAGGTGTCCCTCACCTCCCCCTACCTCTCCCTGTCAACTGGCACCCTGTCGGTCAAGGTCGACTTCTCGATCGAGATCCTAGGACTCCCGATGTTCTTGGCAGTCCCGCTCTCAATCGTCAGCCAAAAGGCACCATTACTATTCTTCGTCTTCAAGCGAGGACCAGCTCCCGCCATAAGATGCAGTGCCGGTATGAGGAGCCCTTGTGGCAGCAGTAGATCCTCAGCCAAAGCTGTGTTCCACAGCCAGTTCTGGCACTCCCTTGGTTGCCGATTCTGCGCCCCATGCTGGTTTCACTGGCCCCATCGAGGCCTGTTTCTACACCCATTCATGTGGAGCCACCACCACTACAGCCCTTGCACAGAGCCCAGTCAAAGGCTGCGCATCCTGCTGTGGGTCTCCCCAGGAGACTGTCTGTACAAATCTTGCACTCTGACCAGCCTCACATTGTCAGTGGGGAAACGGGGTCAGCAGTGTTCGAGGAGTCTTCTGACTCAGACCAGGATTCCAGCGAGGAACATTCTGCGGAGCTAGGCCCCTCTTCCTTTGGAGCCGTGCTCTGTCTGATCTCCCGAGTCCATGGGGATCGCACTGGAACCAGTTCATAAACAGGCTAAGTATCCCCTCACAGAGATCTTGGACCAGGATGACTCCCCTGGGGTAGCTTTGCATGTGGAAGCATCCTGCCTCTTGCATTACGCCCTTGGCTCATAAGGTCCACAAGTACGCAGAGCCGACAGGATCCCTGCCCAGGTTCACCAGTCATCCTTCTGCTGAAGGTTTAGTCACAGACTTGGTATTCCGGTGTACGGGCAACATCGGGGATGTCAACAAACTCCCCAATAAGGAGTCTAAAAAGCTCGACCATGGGGCGAAGAAGGTTTTTGCTGCTTCGTCCCTGGGACTTCACAGGCTATTGCCGCCATTATGATGGCTAACTTTTCCCATGCCCTTCTGGGCACATTGGACCAGGTTATTCCCTGTCTTCCCATTGACCTTCAGCTGGCGGTTAAAATAGTCTGGGATCAGGGTCATGCCACAGTTGAACAGCAGCTCTAGACGGTCCTGAATATTGAGGATTCCTGTGCCAGGTCTATAGCCGCAGTGGTAGCTATGAGGCACCAAGCGTAGCTGAGGATCACGACTTTCACAGCTGACACCATAAGTTGATGGATGTCCCTTTCTTGGGTACCGACCTCTTCAGACCCATAGTCAGCAGTCATCTCATTCACACTGAGAAGGCCAACACCACCTTAGACTCCATCTCATACTTCCAGAAGGGTGTTAAGAGGCATAAACAGAGGAATCACAATCAGCCAGTTGTCCGGGTAAGGGTACACCTGCAGCACTGAGGTGTCTAGGTGTACCCTTACCTGGACAACTGGCGGATTGTGATTCCTCCAGGACAGAGGTGGAGTGGTCCAGGGACCTGGCCCTCCAGACTTGCTCAGCCTTGGGCCTCTTGGTCAGCACGTCCAAATTGGAATTCTGTCCCCACCCGGACAGGGCTGAGAATATTTCCTCCTTTGCCTGCTCATTTCAGGTTGGGCAATTGTGCCTTTCCTGGTACTTCCTGAGCATGTTAGGATACATGGCGGCTTCCACCAGCATGGTCTGGTGGGCTCACTGGCGGATGTGCCCCTGCAGTAGGAATTAGCCTGTCAGGAGTCTCAGCGCCTCGGTCATATGGACCGGCTAGTCACGGTGACTCAGCTTATGTGGGACACCGTTCAGTGGTGGCTGGTCCAGGATCATCTGCAGGAAGGAGTCCCATTTGTCCTCCTAGAGCCAGTGGTCAGTCTTACGACCGACGCCTCTCTCACAGGATGGGGAGCTCACCTGGGGGACCACAGAGCCTACGTGCTCTGGACCCCTGAGGAGTCCTGTTGTCACATCAGCCTGCTGGAACATCATGCAGTGCATCTTGCCCTGATGGCTTTTGCTTCTGTAGTGCGCGGTCCGGTCATCCATGTCCAGACAGACAACACGACCACCATGTACTACCTCAAGAAGTAGGGTGGGATGCATTCCCTCCTGTTGTGTCGGGAAGCAGTCCACACTGGGACCCTCGTCTGCAGCTTGGACACTGACCTTCTGGCAAGTTATGTGGCCTGTATATCCAGCCAGTTGGCGGATGCCCTCAGCCAAGTGGGCGAGGCGTCTCACGAGTGGCCCCACCACCAGGAGGTGTTTGATCGCCTGTTCTCACAGTGGAGCACTTCCAAGATCGACCTATTTGCCTTTCAGGAGAACACAAAGCTGAGGTTGTTTTGTGCCTGCCCTCCTCAGTGCAGAACACTGCTGGGTATGCCTTTGTGAGGCCCTGGACTCCGGGCCTCATGTATGCCTTCCCTCCCTTTCCCCTGATCCTCATGGTGCTGAACAAGGTGCGGAGGGACAAGCTGCAGATGATCTTTATTTCCCAAATAGGGTGTGTGTGCTTTGGCCCCTCCTCCTGGAGAACTGCTTGGAATCTGACAGAATTGTGAATAGTACACCATATCCATGTCCCTAGAAATGAGGGTTATTCACCTGTAATTGTAGTTCTCGGAGTGATATATGGGTGTAAATCCACACAACCTCCCCTGGTAAGTGGCACACTGTTCTTGCTTCCAGCGGGTAAGATCTGACATCACGGGACGGTGCCGAGGAGGATACCATCCCGTGGGATCTACTGCTGGTATTGGCCAAGCTCATGGGCAAGCCATTTGAACCGATGCACAGGTGCGATATCTCCCACCTGTCGTGGAAGATCGCCTTCTTGGTGGCTATCACGTCAGCCAGAAGGATGGGAGAGTGCCAGGCGCTTTCCATCGAGTCTCCTTATCTGGTCTTCACCAGGACAAGGTTGTCCTTCGCCCCCAACCGAAATTCCTTCCGAAGGTGGTGTTGGAGTTTTACCTGAATTAGGTGTTGACTCTGCCAGTGTTCTACCCCAGTCACACCTCGGAGGCCGAATATAGGCTCCATACTCTAGACCCTAAAAGAGCGTTTGCTTATTATAAGGAGTGGATGGCTGAAGTTCATGGAGAAGTTCGCCAGCTGTTTGTCACCTACGCTGAAGCCGCACCTGGCAGACCTGCAGCCAAGCGGACAATAAGCAGGTGGGTCACCTCCTGCATAATCTCTGTAATAGGTTGGCAGGCATGGAGCCACCCAAAGGGATAAGAGCTCAATCAAGCCGCCATACCGCTGCTTCAGTGGCTGCTTCTAGGGAGGCCCCTATCCAGGAACTCTGCAGGTCTGCTACCTGGAAGTCAGCACACACCTTTATTTCCCTTTACCACATTGACCTAGAGTCACACCGGGATGCTGGTTTTTGGGACCTCGGTTCTCCAGTCCTTATTCCCAAAGTATGTATAGGGGGTGCACCCCTTGCCTCCCTCCTCCCAGAGAACTGCTAGGAGTCTGCCAAGAAGTGTGAATTGAACAACATATCCATGTCCCTAGAAATACAGGTTACTCACGTGTAACAGGAGTTCTAGGAATGGTATATGTTGTTCATCCACACACCCACCCGACCTCCCGGCTTCTCACAACCTAGCTTCCAGCGAGCTAGATCTGGCATTATGGGGCGGAGCCGAGGGTTTTACCACCCGGGTGGGTGGGAAGAGCCAGCTTGAAGACTTTCCGGCACATCTTAAAGTGGCAAGGTACCTGCCAAGAAGTGTGCATGAACAACATATACCACTCCTAGAACTCCTGTTACAGGTGAGTAACCTGTATCTCCCCCCCCCCCGAGCTATTTCTCAGTCCAGTCACATCCAGCTGTACCCGCCAGCCATGCGAGAGCCTGTGGGGGGTGCTGGCTTGGATAGCCAGCATTTTCCCCCTTACCTCCTATTTTTCTCCTGGGGTGCCAGCATGCAGTGACACATGCCTGTGTTGGAACGCATGCATGATGGGTGTCTGGTAATGACCCCAACCCCTGGTGACCCCAGTAGTGCTGCCAGCTGGTCTCCACCAGGAAGCAGTCACACTAGGTGCAGCATCTCTCCACCCCCAGAAGGAAAGCTGTCTTTGTGATGCTCGATCCTTAACAAACACAGGTCACCAGCGTTCTGAGTGGTAGCACTTCTGCTGGGCCAATTGGGCCAGCCTGTATTTTTGGGTTTGACCTTTGAGAGTCATGCTTTCGTACTGGCACACACCTGGTAAATGAAAAAGTGTCTCTCTGCTTACAGTTCCCACAATGCTATGATTGCGACTGAGAGTATGAAGAAATTTTAAAGAAAGCCGATACTATAGCTGCATTTGCACACAGGCAGGCGCCTTTTTCCCTTGTAGACAGTTTGTTATTGAACTATATAACACCAAAAGAAACAAACCCTTTTCACCCACATCATTCTTTCAGTGTTTCGTAATCTCCCTGCAAAAATGGACGAGGAAATCTACCGGAAGAAGCTGGAGATTATGCTGCAGTAAGTGTCTTTGCTTCCACATGTCTTGCTAGAAATGTTAGCATGAGTAAAGGATGGGACTAGAATGCCAGATCCTGGGACCTGTAGTATTTGTGCATTTCCACCTTCCCATACACGTTATTACACTGAGCTGACAAGATCAAAGTGATATCTTGACTGATGACACAGTAACAGAAAAACATCAAAATCATCTTGCTGTTTATTTTGTCACAGTGGCCAGCTTGAAGGTTTGTATCATCACAGTGAAATACTAAACCAATCAGAGAACAGCTTTCAAAGTGCTGTTGCCATCACAGTGCCTAGTGCAGCAGTAAAGTCAGCAGTAGAGGTCAAAGATAAACTGTTAACATCTTCGAACAAACAGAAGATTTAAAAAGTTAATCTACTAAAGATTACAGCAGAAACAGGATACCAGTTCACACCTGATAATCGTCCCCAATACTAATTATTACGGAGGATTTAGTGTTTTTCACCTGACTTTCCTCCATAGACAGGGTACCCATCCTATGTCTAAATAACTGCCTAAGACAGGACAAAAGAGCTTATTACTGGCACCTCTGCCAGCATAGCATGCCTCTCCAGAAGTTTACCCACAATCACGTGCCACGTGGGGCACACAACCCTCGGGCCCCCCTCTCCAGTAGGGGGGTACTACTGATGACCGTCTATATACTGTCCCTTCTCTGGGCTGACAGGCTCATAGGCCTAGGGCATACAGAAATAAGGGGACAAAGGTACATTGACACCCTCCTGACAGCCTCTACAATGGAATGCCCCACTCCAGCTTACTTGCCCTCTCTTCAGCCCACAAGCTCATAAGAAAGGGGATATGCTACGATATCTTCCACTTTGCGAGCAGGATGTGCCGAGGCAACCGAATCCCATCGGCCAGCACCAAATTACTCTGCCTTCTAGCTGCGTTACTACTCCTGGCAGGTGACATACAACCTAACCCTGGCCCTAACACCACCAACTTCTCAATAACATCCCCTCATGACCCCCACTGGGCGTCCACAAAGGAGCTAAAGATAGCGCATATGAACGTATGCAGCCTAAGATCAAAAATGCAAGAGGTACAAGCCTGACTTGATCTCTACAAGCCTGATATCCTTGCCATCTCAGAGACATGGCTTAAGTCACACATCCCTGATCACGAAATACTGGCCCAAAGTTATAGTATGTACCGTAAGGACAGGTTGACCAAAAGAGGGGGTGGTGTACTCATTTACGCCACCGTACCCCTAACCGTATCACTCCTCACCTTGCAGCAACATACCTCCTCTGATTGTGAATCTGTATTCATCCAAGTCAACCTAGGGCAAAACAAGCAACTCGCTATTGGCTGCGTTTACCACCCGCCCAAATCGGCTCTTCAATCCCTAGAAGCAATAACAAAAATCACGGCCCAAGTTGTTTCTTCGGAGCTCCTTATTCTGGGTGACTTCAGCCTAAACTGGGCCCAGGACCCTAACAATGCCCTTATGGCACTGACCCAAGAAGCAAACCTGGTACAGGTCATCTTAGAACCAACCAGACTTAACTACAAATCGGGGAACCACACCACCCTTGATTGGGCTCTGGTGTCCAATCCCGCCAACATCCAGAAAGCCAGCATAATGGCGGACTCCTTAAGTGACCACTCCCCCATATTCTGCATCTGGAAGAACAGAGCACCCAAAATCCTACCCAGAATACTCACTGCTCGTGACTACACAAACTTCTCAGCAGTGCAGTTTAATGACTACCTACACATTCTGGACTGGAGCCCAGTTAAGCTTCTCCCCACCTTGGGTGAGGCTCTGGAGCATTTCCACAGTGCAGTATATACAGCAGCTAACCTCTTCGCCCCCTTGAAAAAACGTGGAACAAAGGGTAGCTGCTACAAGTGGATCTCTCCATCCTTAAAAACCCTTATGGTCAGTTGAGACAATGCCTGGAAGAAGTTCAAGCTCTCTTCCCTTCCTGCCGACCTCGTGTCATACAAGGTCTTAAGAAACAAATGCAAGAGAGCCATCAAACTTGCTAAAAGGGAGTATGTCACTCATCTACAAAGAAACAATTTGGGCAACCCTAAACAATTCTGGTATCACGTCAACAACCTGATCAGGGGTAACACTAAGACTAAACCTAGCCCCATTGAGGTCAATGGTCAGCCAGTGAGCGACTCCCTCGAAATTGCTACTGCCCTCAACAATCACTTTGGTAACCTCGATGCCTACAAGGTTGGCCTGCCCTCGCCGACCTCGGCTCCCAATGTTATCGAGCCTACTCGCCTTGACCGTCCCTCCTTCCATCTAAGACTGGTGAAGACAAAAGAGGTCCAATCCCTCTTAAGTGCTCTGAAAGACAGAGGCTCAGGAGGTCCTGATGGGATAAATCCTCAGCTACTTAACGCTGGCACCCCATCCCTCACCAGACCCCTGACCTAGCTCATAAACAGATCCCTACTTGAAGGGACTATTCTGGAGCAGTGGAAACAGGCCAACGTGGTCCCTATTCACAAGGGTGGCTCCAGGGAAAAAATAAGCAATTACAGGCCTATTTCCCTGCTCAGTACACTTGCAAAGCTACAGGAAAGGTTATTCTGTGGCCAGCTCCGTGACTACCTGGAGTCCCATCAGCTAACTGCACGTTCACAGCATGGTTTTAGAACTAACCATGGGACTGACACAGCACTCGTCCGTCTCTTGAATGACTTGCTCAGAGCAATGGGTAATGGGACAACCACTGGCGCCATCTTTATAGACCTGTCCAAGGCTTTCAACCTTGTGGATCACAAACCCCTGCTACTAAAACTGGATAACATTGGCCTAGACCCGCTCGCCCTCAAATGGTTTGGGAGTTACCTATCGGGCCGACCCCAGAGGGTCATCTGGAAGGATGCCGCCTCTGGTCCTCTACCCCTACAGAGGGAGTACCGCAGGGCTCGATCCTCGGCCCACTCCTTTTCTCCATATTTACTGACGACCTAAGCCTCTACTGTGGGGGAAGCTCGGTCATTCCGTATGCGGATGACACCATCATCTACCGATCCCTGGATAACATTGCAGCTCTAGGTCTCCTTCTCCAACCCAACCTTGCATCTCTCGAGGCCTGGCTGAGAGCAACTAGAATGGTCCTAAATGCAGGCAAAACTAAGGCAATGCTATTCGGACGCAACGCCCTTGGACACGACAGGTCTATATCTCTGCAACTCACTGCTCTCTCAGGAAACGACATCGAGGTTGTGCCCTCCTTAAAATACTTAGGTCTAACATTGGACCGTTGTCTTACCTTCAAGTACCACATGGTTCAGGTCACCAAGACCATAAACCGCAAACTTGGTACTCTGTACCGGCTAAAAGACCAGCTCATCCCTGAGGCCAGGACCTCAATCACCACAAGTGTCCTCCTCCCCACCCTGACTTACGCTGCCACGATCTTACAGGGCATGGCCAAGCAGGAGGTCACCAAGATGCAAATCCTGTATAACAAGGTAGCCCGGTTTGCTACCCAGGACCACTTGCGAAGGCACATTATGACACACTTGCCCAGCTACACTGGCCCTCACTGACCTCTCTTCTCCACTACCCTCTGCTCCGCTTGACCTTCAAGCTACTCAGCCCTTCAGCTTCACCCAGCATTGCTAGAACTATCACACTTAAACATAACCCCAGGAGCCTACGGACATCTGGACGTACACTGCTTGAAGTTCCCAGAGTCTGGACTAACACTGGAGGCAGGTTGTTATCCTACTCAGCCCCCCTACCTGTGGAACAAACTCTCACCCCTAGTGCAGGAAGCCTCCTCACTGATGAACTTCCGCACCAGACTCAAAGCCTATGTGTCTGATACTAGCACTTGTCATTGCCATGGCTCATGAATCCCCCTTCCCCAGTTGCTTCTATCCTCCTAATATCCAGATACTCCAAGCACCTTATCAGGTTCTACGGTGCTTCCCTCTAGGCATAGTACTACAGCTAACTTTCCACTGAACCATGCCAGTAGTAAACAATGAGCTTACCATGTAAAATTACATTTCTTCAGCACCTTTTGTTAATTCTACTGTCAACATACTTGTAAGGACTGATGCATGATGATAAACATGGCTGTAACCTGCTCACACACCTGAAACTACTCTGTAACCCGTCTTTCTCTGTATGAAAATATGTATTGTTATCCCGGGTCACCCCTGAAAAAGGGACCTTCGGGGCTCAGTGGGCCTACCCGGTCACCAAATTTTAAATAAATAAAATAAATAAATAAAATAAAGTGACGTACAAATCAAATATGCAGTGGTCTGACTCAATACGCAGGTTATCATTACTTGTGAGCAGACAGGACTGTCGTAACTCACAAGGAGCACTGCCACTCATGAGATGTAGTCCTGTCTCCTCACACTTGAAGGTATTTTGTGTCAAGCCATTGCATATCCCTTGTGTATAGAATAATGTATGGGGGCCACACATAATTCATTTTTAATTTACTTGAGGTTTGTGATAACCCCAAAAACTTACAAGAGCAAAGCTTGAGTACTTTGCAAGATCATTACAAATGGTGTGATGATATATATATAAAAATAAATCAGTTGACACTGCTCATATATATTTTATATATTGTTTTTTTCACTGTTTAGCACAAAGCAAAAGTCAAGTTTTACTAAATCACATTTCTAGTGGCGTGGATATAGTTCACTTATCACTACACTCTGTCAGTCCCACTGGAACTGTTATTGGCCAGATGTGTCTAAGCTAAGCTCCTTCCACCACCGGGGCGGCATATCCCCCGACTCCACCCTATGACATCAGATCTTTCTATCCACTGGACGAACAGATCACCTCATTCACAGCTCCAGCTTAGGTTATCTGCACAATAAGTGAACATTAATAAAGTCAAAGTTTTCAGTACAGTATTTCTCAGTGCTTGTTTCATGGTTCCTTCTACTCCCATCTCTGGACCAACAATGGACCAACGGAAACCAGGCTTCAGATTCTGTATTAGGTTCTGGCAGAAGATGTTGGTCACTGATCCGAACAACATGTGCATTTACTGCCTGGGCGGGCAGCTCCATGTGGACGCATGCGTCCTGAGCAAAAGCGTGCTTCTAGGATCGTGGATATGTTGTTCATCCACACTCTTGGGCATGTCCCCATCCACTTTAAATCTTGCCGGAAGTCTTCAGACTGGCTCCTCCCACCCACCTGGGTGTTATAACCCTTGGCTCTGTCCCATGACGCCAAATCTTCCTTTCCGCTGGAAGATTCAGGTTGCCTCCCTCGTGCTCACGTATTTTGTAGACCGTGGCTTCAAAACCTTTGGTTATTCCGAAAATTCGTCTAGTTCGCATTAACGATCACGACTATTTACCCTCGATTATGGAAGACAAGTCTTCCCCCTGATTTCACTGGTGTCCATGTGGCCAGAAGATGTCATGCACCAGTCCCCACACCACGTGCGACTACTGTCTCGGTGTCGACCATGACACCTTGAAGTGCGATTTTTGTCTCGCTTTTCATCCTAACTTCCTCAACGACCATCTCACATGCCTGAAGTTGGGGAGGCCAGAGAAACAGAACCCTCCGGTGAAAATCTGAGGAGGCTCGGTGGGTGGTTTCCGCAGCAGTGGGATCCGCCAAGCAACTGGAACGAATGCAAGCATTCGAGGAGGAAGCAGCTCAGGCTGCAGAAACTACTCAGTGTCTCTTTGTTCCGCTCAACCTGGGCTCCATCTTCTCTGGCTTCTTCCGAGAGTTGTGCCAGTCTCTGCCAACCAAGGGGGAGAGTCCTGCAGGCACGCACTCCTCTCAGTCCCGTAAGCGGGATAAGGACCCGGGATCAACTTCGTCCCGATGGAGACACTCTTGGGATCGGGAGAGATCTCAGTCCCAGGAATCGACAGTCTCAACATCAGTTGATATTGCCTCTTCGGCCACTGGTTTTTCGGCTTTGCAGTCTGGCCAGTCAACTGAAATGTCGATCGACAAAGTGGAAATCGTCATCGACCCATTGTCGCCGACTCCGGTCGACGATTCTCTCGATCGAACTCTGATTCTTACTTTCCCCCATGAGGAGACCCAGCCTGCTGGGAATCCATCGAGTAAGTGGTCCCCGACCCTGGGAAATCACCTGTCCCGTCGGTGTCTCCCTAGCGACTGAGTCGGCCTGTGTGATCTCGATCGAGGTCCCGGAACCCCTTGAACTAAAGGCAGAGGAAGAGCCACAAAAGCAAAGCGACACCATCGGTCGTCTTCATCTTCCTCAGATGAAGAGAGGCTCCGGAGGAAACTCCAGTGCTATGAGGACCTCGTGGCAGCAGCTGATTTTGACAGGGCACAGGTTGACCCCAGCTTCCATCCTGGCCATTACTTGGCTTTCGCCTCCTAGGCTGAAGCAGACTCCTCGGGAGTTGATCAAGTCGGTTCCCCCGCCCGCAGAGCCGGCGAAACCTCCAGTTTGACATAAACCGTTCTCTCCACTAATAGTGGTGGAACCACCACCCTAGCAGCCTGTGGGAGGGGTTCCTTCTAAAGAAGATAGGACAGACACTGGGCTTCCCTGGCGTATTTCGGTCACTGTCACCCCGGACTGGCCCCAGCGGGTCGAGGGTGACCTGGGCGGTTGACCATTGTATCCGGATTCGTATGTGACCGGCCTGCATTTTCATCCCGGGGATGACGAATTGGCCGGGGGGTTAGAGATGGAGGAAGGTCCTTTGTCCTTTCAGGGCATTCTTCTCCTCATCTCTGAGTCCACAGATGTGCCCCTGGAGCTAACCAGAAAAAGGTGGAGTACCCCCTCACGGACATCCTCAAGTGAGGGGATACCCCGACGGAGGCTTTTTCTGTGGCCGAGGCCATTGTTGGCCCGACCTAAGAACTCTGTCAGTGCCCTGCCTCTTGTCCAGCACTATCTGCCCACATGGCTCACAAGTATGCGGTGCCCTTGGGGTCAACAGAGCACCCTTTGGCTGAGAGCCTGGTGACCGCCTTTGTGTTGAGGCGTACTGGCAGTTCTGCCAACACCGACAGACCTCCCTTAGAAAGAGCCCAAGTTCTTGGACCATTCGGCCAGGAAGGTCTGTGCGGCTTCTTCTTTGGACTTTCTTCAGGCAAGTTCGGCCATCATCATGGCGCACTTCTCCCACACCCTCTCGGGCTCTTTGGATGAAGTCCTCCCACATCTCGCTGCGGACATGCAGACCACAGTCAAGCTGGTCTGAGATCAGGGTTGAGCTGTTGCCAAACAGCAGCTTCAGACAGCTTTTGACATCGGGGATTCTTGTGCCCATTCGATGGCAGCTGCAGTTGCCTTTCGTTGCAGGGCTTGGCTGAGACTCTTACCCTTTCCAGCGGATACTCAGCACAAACTAGCTGATGTGCCTTTCCTGGGCACCAACGTTTTTGTCCTAGATGTGGCTGGTCACCTTCAGCGTATTGAGCAGTCCAGTGCCACCTTGGATGCTACTTCTGCCAAGGGTTCTTCGGGCAAGAACCAGCAGTAGAAAAAGAAGCCTTTTCGGCACTGTTCCCCTGTGACACAGCAGCCCTCCTTTCAAGGAAGACAGCAGCATCAGAAACAGCAGCAGGCTTAAGCTTGGTGCCCCCGGACCAGGCCCATAAAGAAGGCCGAGGTTCAGGTCCTGGATCCTCCTCCTCCAAGCCTGCTCAGTGACAGGGCAGGGGCTGCCTCCCCCTCTCCCGTCACGCCAGCTCTGGGTCCTCCTGTGGGGGTCAGCTCCGCCTTTCCTTTCCGCCTGGTCCGCTGTCGCTTCAGACAGGTGGGTTCTCGAAGTGGTCAGTCAGGGACTGCCTCTGGAATTCGAGCAGTACCCTCCAAGCTGAGCCTGCACCCCTCGGGAGGAAAGGCTATCCACCCAGACTCGATTGGCTATCCGAGACGACATCGCCCAGCTCCTCCTGAAGGAGGCAGTAGCTCCAGTGGTGGATCCTCTAGCAGACCCAGGCTTTGTCTCCAGGTACTTCCTGGTGCCCAAGCGGACAAGTGGCTGGCGCCCCATTCTATATCTGCATGACCTGAATCAATATCTCAGGTCATGCACCCTTCAAATGGTCAGTCTATCCCAGATCATACCATACTTGGAGCGAAAGATGTGGTTATGTTCACTGGATCTGCAGGACGCATTCCCAATCCGTCCATCTCATCAACGGTTAATCCGCTTCAGAGTCAAAGGGACCCGGTACGAGTTCCGAGCCATGCAGTTCGGCCTGTCAGCGGCCCCACGGGTCTTCACCAAATGCATTGCAGTGGTGACGGCCCACCTCAGGCGTCGAGGGGTCAGGATTTATCCCTACCTCGACGATTGGCTTCTAGGAGGTTCCACCCAACAGGAGGTGGAGAGGTCCAGAGACCTGGCCCTCCAGACCTGCTCCTGACTCGGCCTCCTGATCAACGAGGCCAAGTTGTAACTTGTGCCTTCCCAGGTGATGGGCTTCATCTGGGCAGAGCTCGACTCTCGTCAAGCCAGAGCTTGGCTCCCGGCGGATGGGGCAGAGGTTCTCTCCTCCTTTGCCCAATCATTTCTGGTTGGGCAATTGCATCCTACCTGGGACTTTCTGCGCCTTCTGGGTTACATGGCGGTGTGCACCTCAGTGGTCCGTTGGGCCCAGTTGCACAGGCGCCCCCTTCAGTGGGAGCTGGCCTCCCAATGGACTCAATACCACGGTCATTTCAACCAGCTGATCACTGTAACCCAGAAGATGTGGGATGCTGTCCGCTGGTGGACCACCCCAGACCGGTTACAGGAAGGGATCCTGTTTGTCCGCCCCGAGCCGATGGTCGTTCTTACGACTGATGCCTCTCTCGTGGGCTGGGGAGCCCATATGGGGGGCCAAAGGGCCCATGGGCTCTGGACCCAAAGGAGTCCCGATGGCACATCAACCTTTTGGAGCTCAGAGCAGTCAGACTGGCACTGAAGCTTTCGCTCCTCAGCTCCCGCTCCTCGGCTCTGGGGTCAAGTGGTTCAAGTCCAGAAGGACAATACCACAACCATGTACTAACTCAGCAAACGGCAGCACACACTCCTGTCTGCTGTGCAGAGAGGCGCTCTGCATCTGGACCCTCGTCAGCCGTTTGGAGGCAGATCTCCTAGCCATCCATGTGGCAGGAGCCTCAAACCATCTGGCGAATGTACTCGGCTGCTTAGGCGAGACATCCCACAAGTGGTCTCTGCATCCAGAGGTAGCTTACAGCCTGTTCTCCCACTGGGGCAAACCGATGGTGGACCTGTTTGCCTTCAGGGACAACACCAAGCCGAGGCTGTTCCATGCCCGCCCCCTCAGCTGGGCTCGCTGCAGGGGGATGCCTTCTTGAGGCCGTGGACCCCAGGCCTTCTCTGTGCCTTCCCTCGATCCACAAAGTGCTTCTCAAGGTAAGGAGGGACAAGTCAAAAGTAATCCTGGTAGCCCCAGACTGGCCGAGCCAGTTCTGGTATCCAGATCTCCTCAGCCTCAGCTGCAGGCCCCCAGAGCGGCTTCCAGCACGCCCTTGACCTGATATCTGTCAATCAGGGGAAGGTATTCCATCCGGACCTTCAATCATTGCGCCTCACAGCCTGGTACCTGAGCAGCTAGAGTTCCAGGCTTTGGGTCTTTCCGAGGATGTCTTCATTGTGGTGGAGGCATCCAGAAGGGAATCGACTAGGAAATGTTACGCCTTCAAATGGAAAAGGTTTTCAATTTGGTGTCAGGGCAAGGGCACGGACCCTTTGTCCTGTCCAGTGGTTAACATTCTTGACTACCTGTGGTCTCTCTCCAAAGGGGGTCTGCTGTCATCGACCCTTAGGGTGCACCTGGCAGCCATCTCGGCTTACCTTGCATGGGCGGGTCAGCCGACGGCACAGGAGATAGTGGTCGGGTGCTTTTTCAAAGGCCTGGATTACATATCCCCTCTGGTGCGTGAACCTCCACCTCCATGGGATCTTCTGCTGGTACTGGCAAAGCTCATGGGCAAGCCATTCGAACCAATGCACAAGTGTGCCTTGTCACACTTGTGGAAGACTCCTTCCTGGTGGCTATCACGTCTGCCAGAAGGACTGGGGAGCTCCAGGCTCTTTCGGTGGACTCCCATTATCTAGTCTTCCACAGGGACAAGGTTGTCCTACGGCCCCACCCGAAATTCCTTCCGAAGGTGGTGTCAGAGTTTCACCTTAACCAGGTGTTAACTCTGCTGGTTTACTACCCTAACTACACCTCTGAGGCCGAGTACAGGCTCCATACTTTGGACCTGAGACGTGCTCTCTCCTACTATAAGGAGAAAACGGTGGAAATTTGGTGAGAGGTTCATCAGCTGTTTGTCACCTACGCTGAAGCTGCTTCTGGCAGACCTGCAGCAAAGTGGACGATTGTAAGATGGATTACATCATGCATAAATCTGTGTTATGAGTTGGTAGGCAAGGAGCCTCTCAGAGGGATAAGAGCTCATTCTACCCGCCATACCGCTGGAACTGGTTTATTTGTAGAACAGCATTTACAACCGGGATACTTTATCCTGTGCAGGCTGTATTGTATAATGAAAGCTTTTATTTAAACTAATGAAAGAATTACCTTTATTAGACGAGTGAATTCTAAATGTGGATTTGTTTGTTTGTAACTAAGGATTTACTGTTCATCTTTATCCAAACAGAACTTTTAAAGAAACAGCATTAGCTGTTTCAACTAAGGTATGATAGCCATGAGTAAAGGGTCAAAGGTCACAGTGGTTAAAAGAACAGTCAGCGAGTACTAGAAAATCATCATGTTACCCAGAAAGAATAACCAGATAGGTTATCTGTTTCAGAAGTGTGTAACCTTCACTATACAAGTCTGCATATAGTATAATATTCCTAGCTATAATTTGGGATGAGATGATATAGTAATAATCTGAACTTCATTTAATTTAAAATGGACCGATTGACATAAGATTAATTCTATTCGCAGACAAACAGGAAACTGAATCCTAGTTGTTCTAAAGCCAATAATGAAATAATTTATTTAGGAAGGCAAGGTGAAATAATCCATATATCTGTGATAAACGAGTGTAAATTTATGTAAATGATATTTTGAAATCTTAGTTTTGTTCTTAATGACAATTAAAAGTAGTGCTTTTACGTGCTCTCTTCTATTATAAGGAGACAACGGCGGAAATTCGGGGGGGGGGGAGTTTGCCAGCTGTTTGTCACCTACGCTGAAGCTGCTTCTGGCAGACCTGCAGCAAAGCAGATGATTGCAAGATGGATTACATCATGCATAAGTCTGTGTTATGAGCTGGTGGGCAAGGAGTCTCCCAGAGGGATACGAACTTATTCTACCCGCCACACCGCTGCATCAGTTGCTGCTTCCAGGGACATCCCTATCCAGGAAATCTGCCGGGCTGCTACCTGGAAGTCAGCAAACACCTTCATCACCCACTACCACATCAACCTTGAGTCACGCCGGATGCTGGTTTTGGGGCCTCAGTTCTCAGTCTGCCCTGAGCTAGGGGGTGTGCATTCTGCCTCCTCCCGGAGAACCGCTAGGAGTCTGCCAAAGAGTGTGGATGAACAACATATCCACGATCCTAGAAAAACAGGTTACTCACCTGTATCAATAGTTCTAGGAGTGGTATATGTTGTTCATCCACACAGACCCACCCGACCTCCCCAGCTGCGACGCTCAAACCTGGCTTCCAGTAGACTAAGATCTTGCTTCATGGGGCGGAGCCAAGGGTTATACCACCTGGGTGGGTTGGAGGAGCCAGCTGGAAGACTTCCGGCAGGATTTAAAGTGGAAGGGGACATGCCAAAGAGTGTGGATGAACAACATGTACCACTCCTAGAACTACTGTTACAGGTGAGTAACCTGTTTTTTCTGAGTCACTCAAGGACAGGAGGCCCTGGTAGGTACGTAATTTCCATATCTTCGTGGACATAAAGTCTCCACCGCTCATTCACATTGATGGGAGAGTTCCGAGCTAATAATCCCCCGAGACGGGTGGCAGGAGAAACTAAGAGCTCACAAATCAGGACAGAAGTCCGATGAGGATAGTCCTTTCAAACGACAGATGTCATCTGGCATGGACATCCAAAGCATAGTGCTTAACGAAAGTATGCACTGAGCTCCATGTAGCCGCAAATATCTGCAGTGGACATTTTGCAGATTTCCGCCAGAGATGCCGCGACTGCTCTAGTAGAGTAAGTGTACACTCTACCTTCCAGCTTGACTTGCACCATAGAATAGTAGTGGCGGAGACATGCTACCAGCCATGCTGAAATGCATCTAATAGTGACAGGTTGACCCAGCCGGGTCTCGCTAAAAGAAACAGTTGCTGAGCCTTGCGAATTTCTTTTGTTCTATCAAGATAGAATTGCAGGGCTCTCTTTACATCTAAAGAATGAAGAGTTCATTCACCTTCATTCTGGAAGTTAGTAAAGTAGGTAGGTAGGACTAAAGGTTGGTTTAGATTAAATTCTGAGACAACCTTGGGAAGAAACTTGGGGTGAGTCCTAAGAACTACTTTGTCCTCGAGAAATACAGTGTACGAGGGGTCTCTGACCAGAGCATGTATTTCAGAAACTCTACGGGCCGAAGCGATGGCCACCAGGAACGCCATTTACCAAGTGAGGAACTTCAACTCTCAGATAACTAGAGGCTCGAAAGGTTTCCAAGTGAGCATGTGTAGCACAAGGTTAATGTCCCAGTCTGCGACTGGATGTCTGATAGGAGGTCTGGTATGCAGAATGCCCTTAAGAAACCTCTTAACTACAGGCAGCTGAGCCAGAGACAAGGAATGTACCGGCTCATGATACGCTGAAATGGCACAAAGATGAACCTGGACAGTAGAATACTGCAGGCCTGAATTTGAGAGGTCCAAAAGGTACTCCAAAACTTTTAGTGGGCAGGAAAAGGGATTCGAAGAGGATTTTGGACACCAGAGAGAGAAATGCTTCCATTTGGCTGTGTAGGTTTTTCCAGTGGCTGGTTTACGTGCAGCCAAGAGATTATCTGAAACCCTATGAAAACATTGAATCTATTCACCTCTATCTCTTCAGGAGCCAAGCATGAAAGTGAAGCGCCTTCAGATTGGGATGGACCACAGGCCCCTGGGTCAGAAGGTTCATCTGAAGCGTAAGTGCCTTCGGGAGGGTCACCGACAGACTGTTGAACAGCGGGAACCGTATCTGTCGAGGCCAGAAGGGAGCAATGAGTATCATTCTATCTACCTGAGAAGCATCCTCTGAATTAGAGGAAGGGGAGGAAAGGCGCATAGAAAGCGTTTGTCCACTGCAACCTGAACGCATCCTGACAGAAGGTGCCAGGTCCTGGATTTCTGGAGCAGAAGAGAGGCAGTTTTGCGTTGAGTGGGGATGCAAAAAGGTCCAGGTCTGGAGTTCCCCACTCTTTGAAGAGTGACTGAGTGACGGTTAAGTTGAGAGACCACTCATGAGGATCTGTCTCCATTCTGCTGAGACGGTCTGCCAGTTTGTTCTGCACGCCTGGTAGGTAAACCGCGTGGATTAGAGCTTTGTGCTCCTGGCGCCATTCCCCCACACTCATAGCTTCCCTGCATAATGGGTAAGAGTGTGCACCGCCCTGTTTCTTGATGTAATACATCACTGCTTTGTTGTCCATTTGAAAAAGAATGTTCTTGTGACAGAGTATGTCCTTCAAGGCCTGGACTGCATAGAGGACGGCTCTCATTTCCAGGACGTTTAGGTGGAGCCAGGACTTGCCCTAAGTCCACGTACTTTGGGTGTGGAGCTTCTGGCAATGAGCTCCCCCACGCTATCAGGGACGCATTGGTGGTAACTGAGATATGATGATCCAGAGGAGCAAAAGGATACCCTTCTAGAAGGTTGTTCTCCTGTGACCACCAGGTGAGTGACCTCTTTAGAGGTTCTGTCACCTTGATGGGAAAGGACTGAGGGTGAGTGGTTGGGGACCACTGAGTACTGAACATCCACTGGGAGGTTCTTATGTGGAGACGAGCTAGAGGTACAGTGAACACCGAGGATGCCATGAGACCCAGCATCCGTTGCATCGAGATAGCGCGAACTGAGCTGTTTTCTCTGATGTATCGGGCCATATGTAGGATATCACTCCTTCTGTCCTCTGGAAGAAAAGCTTTCCCACAGGAGGTATCCAGAAGAGTTCCTATGAAAAAGAGTTTCTGGGAGGGCTGCAACTGCGATTTGTTGCAATTTAGCAAAACTCCCATGGACGTGAGGAAGTCTGAAGCTTTGGCTACAGCGTCCAGAGTTCCCTGCCTGGAAGGGCTTGCTAGAAGCCAGTCATCCACGTATGGAAACACTTGAATTCCGATTTTTCTGAGATGTGCTGCAAGAATTGCACAACACTTTGTAAAAACTCACAGCGCCGAGGATAGCCCAAAGGGCAGGATTCTGAACGGCTAATGTTGACCCAACGCTACAAACCTCAGGTATTTGTGGTGCTTTGGGTGTATAAGAATGTGTTGTTCGGCATTCTGCATGTCCAGGGAAGCTAGCCAATCGTGTTGATGAATCAAAGGTAGAAGGGTACCTAGAGATATCATCTTGAACTTTTCCTTATGAAGGAATTTGTTTAACTTTCTGAGATCCAGAATGAAGCGCATGCCTCCAGTTTTCTTCGGAACTAGAAAGTAATGGGAGTAGAAACCTGTGTTTCGTTTGTCCGGAACTACTTCTACTGCCCTTTTTTGTTCAGAAGGCCTTGCACCTCGGAAGCAAGGAGGTCTGACTGTACTGCCGACAGTCTGGGCTGTCGTTTGGGGGGATGATCGGGGGAGGGTTCTGAAAAATTGAGCAAATACCCCTCGCGGATTATCTGGAGGACCCATTTGTCTGATGTTATAGCCTTCCACCGGTCGTAGAACTGAGTCAGATGTTCTCCCACTGCTGAGGAAGAGTCCCCCTCGGGCAGTTGAGGTGGGACTTGGGCCGAGAACTCAGATGGTGGCACTGGGCGCTTTGGGGGCTTGTGCCTTCTGCTGCATTTTCTTTTGTGGTTGTGTGGTGTGGTTTTTGTTAAAGCCCCCCCCCCCCGCCTTTGCCCCGAAAGGACTGACAGTTATGAAATTGACGTTTATTGCCCTCCCCCCCCTTGGGGGGGGCTGGTGCAGGTTGAGCTATCTAAATGGCTAACCTAGTCTTTTGTGTGGCTTCCAGAGCTTGTTCCACCTGGGGTCCGAACAGATTCATACCGTTGAAGGGTAAGGCCATAACCTGCCACTGGGCATCATTCGTGAAGCCCGAAGTACGTAGCCAGGAGTGGCTACGGGTACAAATTCCCATTGCCACTGCTCGAGAAGCAGTATCGAAAGCGTCCATTGCAGCTTTAACTTGTTGGTTATTGGACTCGATGCCTGTGGTTATGATGTGAAGTAGCTCTGAATTAGTTTCCGACTCAGGCAGAGCTTCTACCATTTGCTTGACTGAATGCCAAAGGTTATATTCATATTGAGAAAAATAGCCCTGTTAGCTGGCAATATGCATACCCAGGGTGGAGGCAGCAAAGACTCTCTTACCTAAGGTGTCTATCTTACGAGATTCTTTATTGATAGGCCAGGCTGAGGAAGCCTGAGGGAGGATGGCCATGTCATTCTCTGCTGTGACTACAGTGGGATCAGCAAAAGCTTGTGAGGCCAATATGCGTCGGTCCTTGGGAGCTGCGTACTTCCTATCTATGGACTTAGCCACGTAAGGGATGAGAGCAGGATTGTTCCATACCATCTGAGAAAGGGTCTCAAAAGATGGTTGTACCAGAGGAGTTAAATTCATAGGGATCTCCGGGACATGTAGGTATTGGAGTCTTAAAAGCTTCCCAGGATCGATTTCTGTAGTCTGTAGAGAGAGTGGAATTTAAATTTTTCAGCAGAAACCGAAAGGAAAGGTCTTTGACCACAGGCTCTGCAGCAGGATTAACTCTAACTCCTTCAACATCATCACCCAGACGAAGATCTGGGTCAGGCTCAAAATCATCTTCTGACAGTCATGGGGGGAACTGTATGGACAGGAAAGGAGTGAAAATCAGAATGGAAATAAGAAAATGAAAGAATCTGAGTCAAAAAGCCCTGGAGGCTGGCCAGCGCCGCACCAAGCATCGGCGCAGATGAAGAACATGGCGCCAAACCCAAGGAAGTCTGCGCCATCAGAAACAGCCCAGCACATGGTGCCGACAGAGCCCTCGGTGCTGGGGATGACACTGACAGAGCCTTCGGCTCCACAGACGGTGCGGTCAGAGCCCCCGACGCTGTGAATGGTGCCAACAGAGCCCTCAGCACTGCGGATGGCGCCAACAGAGCCCTCTACACCGTGGGCAGCTTCGAGAGTGTCCCAAGGTTCCGAAAACTGCAATTTGAAGGAAAAGGAGGAAAATTGACAGGAGATAGAGGCATCATTGTGGGCTCCTGCACCACAGCCATGTGAGGAGGGAAAACACCTGAGCATGGAGTCGATGGCACTGAAGAAAGCGCCGCGCAACTAGGAAGGTTCAACCACCCTACCCAGTCTCTTGAGCTGCCCGAAAGCCCCAGAGTGACGGAGTCAGGCAGCTGGACCAACCTCCGAGCCCATTGCTCAATAAGAGCAACCCACTGGTGAAACTGCTCATCAGAGGCCCGTCCAGTGGGGGGGCGGGCTCTGTTGTCAAAGAGGTCGAGCACCAGAGTCAGCAACCAGCGTCTCCGAGAGGGGGAGGAGACCGGTGCCTAGCCTCAGTGACTGACCGTCGACACGCAGACATACCAGAAGGCAACCTTGAGTGATGCCTTCTCTTTCTCGACTTGTGCGCAGAAGAAAACTCAAGGCCGAACGATGTCACGAATGGGACTGTTTCCTTTTATGCTTTCGCGGGGACCACCCATCTCCCTGAGCATTGGACCATCCATTGTCAGACCCGCCCTCCGTGGAGGGCAGCGGACCGGACCCAGCCCGGCTGACTAAACAGCTTTCATACGTAGTCTCCCTACCGTCACCTAACCCGCTCATGGTCGACTCCGTCAATGGAGGGCTGAAGACTTCTTTATTAATCAGTAAATTTAATTAAAATCTGCTCGCATCAGTGTGAATGAGTGGTAGAGTCTTCATCCGAGAAGATCAAGAATTATGGTAGGTACCCAATTTCCATTTCTCTGTGACCCTGGAAGGTCTTGTCCCATCTCCCAGTCTCTCCACCTTGTACCCTCCCTCTTCTGTAGGCTGCTCCCTGGCCACCTGGCACTGATCAAGCTTGCTCACTGACATGCCAGAAAGGTGGACATGCGGTACTGGGCCCCTTAAAGGGACCCCTATTTGCCCCTCTAGAACTGCAGCAGGCATTTTTGGCTAGGGATGTCTGGGTTTACCACTGGTGTACAACAGTCCATCCTGAATGCCCCCTTCAGGGCTATTAACACTTTGTGGTGGATTTGCGGGACATACTTGCTGACCTGAAGACCCCAGACTGGACTCTGTGGTCAGCCCTCTCTCTCTACCACACCCAGTCAAGAAGTGGCCAGGAGGTGCCCTTTTGCCGGGCCTGCCACAAACCTACGTGGGGCACCAAGCCTCAGGGCAATTTTCAGGCAGCAACATTTCTGCCCCCCTACATCCACCACTGGGTAGGTCCCCAGGGAGGAGGTGGTGATGCCCTGGCTGCAGTTGCTACTTCAGTATGACTCCTTGTCCGACCCCTATCCTAAAGCACTTAAGGTGGTGTGGGGGGGGTTGTTTCCCCCTCCACCTGGACAGGTGGAAGGAACTCTGTGCCATTGCAGGGGCCCTACAGCTCATAGTGCCAGGCCATGCTCTAGAACTTCTAGAAAGCCTCCTGATCTACCTCCAGTTCTTCGAAATGACCCTCCCAACCATGTTCCAGTGCTGGGGGAGGACATTTTTATGTGGCTGAAAAAAATGGGCATAGAACTTATCCCCGTGGCTCAGGGGGATTTATTTCCACTTCTTTCTAGTCCCCAAATCCACAGGGGATTTGCGGCCCATCCGAGATCTGAGGAACCTGACCATCTTCTTCAGGACTATTTCAGTCATCCGGTCACACCTTAGGAACTTCATCATCTCTAAATGGAAAACCACACAGAAGATTTTCAGCAGTACAACTGGGACTGCCCATGCTGACATAATGTGACGATGTCACCTACTCTATAAAGGTGTGAGCGGCCCTGCTCTCGCCTCAGTTCTCTCCCGCCATCAATTCAATCTACATGGGTCTGAATGGAAACTCTGATGCAGTTTTGCGCCTTTTTGCGTACAGATTGTTTTCTTTTATACTTTGGAATCTTTTTCTTGGAGATTCCTTTCTTTTGTTTATGTCAAGAACTATTCACCACTATGTTTTTCAAAAGTGGTGACGAGGAAGGTTAGGGAGGAAAATATAGCATTCATGAAGTATAAGGAATCACAGAAGGAGCAGGACAAGGAACTGTATCAGTTAAAGCAGAAGGAAGCGGGGAAGGCAGTCAAAAGAGCAAAGGCCCAAACAGAGGAAAATATAGCTAACTCAGTTAAAAAGGGGGAATAAAACCTTTTATAGGTGGAACAATGGGGAAAAATCAAAACTGCCATCATAGAGGCAACAAGCCTTTGTGTGAAACAAATAAAATGAAGGAAAAAAACACTATGGTTCTCAAAAGAGGTGGCGGGGAAGGTTTGGGAGAAAAAGATAGCATTCAGGAAGTGTAGGGAACCACAGAAGGAGCAGAACAGGGAACTGTATCAGTTAAAGCAGAAGGAAGCAGGGAAGGCAGTCGAAATAGCAAAGGTCCAAACAGATAAAAAGATAGCCAACTTAGTTAAGAGGTGGGATAAAACCTTTTGTAGATACATTAGAGAGCAAAAAAAAGACCAAGGGAAGGATAGTGAAGCTTAATAAAGGGGAAGGGAAGTGGGCAGAGGGTGACAGTGAAAAGACAGAGATCCTGAAAGAATACTTTTGCTCACTGTTCACAAAAGAAGAGGAGGAGGAGGCACCTAAACCAAACAATAGAAGCACTCTGGATAGGGGGTCGATACCAGTCGATTCACAGAAGGAAGGGTCCTGAAAGAACTCCTGAAAATCAAGGTGGACAAAGCATTGGGGCCTGATGGGATTCACCCCAGAATTCTAAAAGAACTAAGGGGAGAACTAGTGACACCACTGACTACCCTTTTTAACAAATCATGGGAGGATGGTGTGGTACCTGAGGACTGAAGGAAGGCGGATATTATTCCCCTTCACAAAAGTGGGAGCAAGGCGGAGGCAGGAAACTACAGACCTGTTAGTTTGACCTCAGTGGTAGGGAAAATGCTGGACTCACTTCTGAAAGAAAGAAATGTTGAATACCTAGAGGTCAGCGGGGCACAGGACCCAAGGTAGCATGGATTCACAGCAGAAAGGTCATGTCAGACGAATCTAATTGATTTCTTTGACTGCATGACCAAAGTAGTAGACCAGGGAGGGGCTGTGGATGTGGTCTACCTAGACTTTAGCAAGGCATTTGACACAGTCCCGCACAAAAGATTAATAAACAAGTTAGCCAGCCTGGGAGTGGGTCCCAGGGTGGTAGCCTGGGTAACAAAATGGCTGGACAGCAGGACGCAGAGGGTACTAGTAAACGGAGTCCACTCCGAAGAAAGGGGGTTACTAGCAGGGTGCCGCATGGTTCAGTACTGGGACCAGTCCTCTTTAATGTCTTTATAAGTGACATTGCAGAGGGACTAGAAGGAAAAGTATGCCTCTTTGCAGATGACACAAAGGTTTGCAACAGTGTTGAAACACAAAGGGGGTTGGAAAGGATGAGAAGGGACTTGGCAAGGTTGGTGGAATGGTCAAAAGTATAGCAGTTTAGAGTTAATGCAAAGAAGTGCAAAGTAATGCACCTGGAAAACAAAAACACGGGGAAGAGTACACAACGAGAAGGAGGAGGTACTAACAACAACAGAAATGGAACAGGACCTGGGGGTAGTCATATCAGATGACCTAAACGTAGGCAAGCAATGTGAGAGGGCAGTAAGGAGGGCTGGGGGGATCCTGGTATGCATAGGGAGAGGCATCACCAGTAGAAAACAGAGAGTTATCCCTCTGTACAGACAGTTGATGAGACCCCATCTGGAGTACTACGTGCAGTTCTGGAGACCACTATCTCTACAAGGAGATGGGCAGGATGGAGGCAGTACAGAGGAGGGTAACTGAAATGGTGCAGGGTTTGTACCAGAAGCCATATGAAGAGAGACTATAGGAGCTTAATATGTATACCCTAGAGGAAAGAAGGGAAAGGGGGGACATGATAGAAACATTTAAGTACCTCAAGGGAATCAACTAAGTCCAAAAGGGTAGCATCTTTCAGAAAAAGAGATGTGCAAGAACAAGGGAGCACAATTTGAAGATAGAGGGGGGGATGGCTCAGGGGCAACGTGAGGAAGTATTTTTTTCACAGAGAGGGTGGTGGACGCATGGAACAGCCTTCCAGAGGAGGTAGTGGGGGAATTCAAGAATTCATGGGACAGACATTGGGTAGTTGTAGTGATGGGTAGGAGGAAGTAGGCTGTTGGTTAACTAGGATCTGCAGCTTATCTGAAAGGTGGAGAAATGGGCAAAGTGGGTTGGTCAAGCAGTCCTCATCTGTCATCAAAGTCAATGTTTCTACATCTCTCTTCCGTTGCTGTCGCTGCCACTGCAGAAAGAAGATTGCCTCCACAGATGAGCATTCTTTATGTGTCTGCTGTCTTGTGCCTGAACACGACGTCTTTGACTACGAGCTCTGCTAGAAGTTTAAACAACCCACAGGTGACGAAAGAAGGCTCTTAAAAATTTCCTAATGGAACATCTGATAGCTAGTTTCGAGCAAGGGTCCTCTGGGGTCGCAGCCACCCAGTTGCCGGCAGGGTCGTCGAGCTCTCATGCCTCTAAGGCCCAAGAGAAGTCCTTATGGAAAAGTCATAATAAAGACTGAGATCGGGACTGCTCCCGTCCCCAGTCGGCCTCTTCTTCTTCTCCTCCTGGGTTAACTTCATTGACGGCTGCAGTGTTGATGCACAAATCCACTGTCCAAGCCTCTGCTCCTACCAGGCCCATACAGATAGCGCCTCCGTCCAGT
This sequence comes from Neoceratodus forsteri, assembly GCA_016271365.2. Taxonomy (NCBI): domain Eukaryota; kingdom Metazoa; phylum Chordata; order Ceratodontiformes; family Ceratodontidae; genus Neoceratodus; species Neoceratodus forsteri. The sequence continues at coordinate 393,594,963 of CM057449.1, forward strand.
TCCCAGGGTGGCCAGTCATTGACTTGTGGGTCATTGACCCCTCTTATGTTGACGACTGTCTCATCATCAACGCCCATCCCGACGCAGGCTGAAGTGTTTTCAGGCCCTAGGGCAACAACATGTTCTGCCTCTCTCAGGGCTCTGCCGTTCAGCCTTCGCTCGCGCCCCCCACCCCAATCGTTGACACGGGGTTTTCATCGACAAGTTCACATCTGTGGTTGGGAATCAGCTTGTTACATTCAGGCCTTCTTTGCTTGTGCCATTGACAGTAGTGTTGGCGTAGACACCCCCACCCCCTGTTGACCAAGAAATGCTCACCGTTGTTCAACGTCAGCGCATCGTTCATCAGACCTAGACCTTGAGGAAGTGGACGTCGAGAAAGAGTATCGTCCTGACCTTATTCTTCTTGATGATGGGGAGGAGGAGGAGGTGGAAGAGCTCCTCTCCTCCGGCAAATCTGCTGCTTCCTCTGTGGGCAAGGATTCAGTCAGACACACCCCCTTGTCTCCTCCAGAGGACTCCACCTTCTTTAATAATATGAAGCAGCTGTCCTCTGCCATGGGGTTTGACACAGAGGAAGAGGAGGATGTCACCAGGATAGAGTTGGTTGATTTCCTGGAAATCCCTGAGTCTCCTCCAAAGATCATTCCTCCTATCTTGCCTGCTTTGAGGAATGCGGCCACTGCAGCTTGGCACCATCCGGATATGGTGCCAGCCATGCCCAGGAGGACAGATAAACTCTATAATGCCCCCCAGGGGTTTCCTTACTATGCAACTCTGCCTGAGACAGATGCAGTGGTCATTAAGAAGGCAGTATAGCGCAGTGGTTTAAGGCTCTGAGCTGCAAATGTGGAGACCTGTGTTTGAATCCCATAGCTGCCTAGGTGCATACTGTGTGATCCTGAGCAAGTCATTTATCTTCCTTGTGCTCCCAAGTTGCATCTGGAAACAAGCTTCAGCTTAGTATGCTGCTCCTGGTTAAACAATGTTCCCTTTCCCATTAAGGCTGCTCATGACAGATTTAAGGCACCCAAACACCTTAGCTCCCTCCCACCAGACAAGGAGTCCTGCAGAACTGACCTTTGGGGTAAGAGGGTTTATGCTTCCTCCACCTTAGGTTTGAGGATTGCAAACTGCCTGTCCCACATGGTGAAATACCAGAACACCAACTGGAAGAAGGACAAAGCAGCTGCCCAGGCTGTTCCAGAGGGATCCCAGAAGCAGGAGCTCCTCCAGTGCTTGCATACTGTGGAGGATGTCAGCAAACACCTCCTGAGGGCACTTTATGACTCGACTGATGCTGTTGCCGGGGTGCTGCCACGGATATATGCCTTCGTAGGCGCTCCTGGTTGAGGGTTTCAGTCCAGAGGAGGGCAACTAAAATGGTGCAGGGTCTGCATCAGAAATCATATGAACAGAGACTGAGAGAGCTTAATATGTATACCCTTGATGAAAGGAGGGACGGGGGGGACATGATAGAAACGTTCAAGTACCTCAAGGGAATCAACAAAGTCCAGGAGGGTAGCATCTTTCAGAAAAAGAGATGTGTAAGAACAAGGGGACACAATTTAAAGATAGAGGGGGGATGGCTCAGGGGTAATGTGAGGAAATCTTTTTTCACCGAGAGAGTGGTGGATGCGTGGAGCTGCTTTCCTGGGGAGGTTGTTGGGGCTAAAACAGTGGGGGAATTCAAACATGCATGGGACAGACACAAGGCAGTTGTAGTGGGGGGGGGGTGGTAGGAAGTAGGCTGTTGGTTAACTAGAATCTGCAGCTTATCCAGTAGGTAGGGAAATGGGCAGACTGAGTGGGCCAAGTGGTCCTTATCTGCCGACAAAGTCTTTGTTTCTATGTTCAGCAAAAGGTACTGAATGCCTCCTTTAACGGGACCAAGCTGTTTGACCCTGATGTCCAGGACATCATTAATGCAGGCCTCAGGCAGAGCCATTAAGTCTGTCCACTCGCTGTACCATACTCAGCTGCAGAAAGGCAGGCAGCACCCTCCTTTTCATAGGGCGCCTAACAGACAGTGAGCAGCCTCTAGGCCTCCAGGAATGAGAAAAGCCTCCGCTGCCCTCCCACCCCCTCCAATGCTGGAGCCACGGCCAAGCGATCCCGAGGTAACAGATCAGCCCCTGTGGCTGGATCCGCCTCAGCTTGACTCTTTGTCAGCGCCCCCCAGTCACCAACCAGGAGGTGGTAGTTGGAGGTCGGTTCTCCCCCCAATTTTGCTCAGTGGAGAACCATAACTTCCAACGCTTGGATTCTGCAGTTGATAGAAAGGGGTCATACCTTGGAGCTCATGGAGTATCCTCCGAAGACCCCTCCAGCAGCCTCCTACTATCCTCCAGACCACTTCCCCTTTCTCTTGGAGGAAGTACAGTCCCTCCTGTGCAAACAGGCCATAGAGCCAGTGCCCAAGCATCAGAGGAACAAAAGGTTTTACTCAGGGTTCTTTCTGGTTCCCAAAAAGAGTGGAGATTTGAGATCTATTCTGGATCTAAAGGACCTCAATCTGTATGTCCAGTACAAAAGATTTTGCATGGTAACTTTGCCCAGTCTGATGCCCCTGCTCTAGCAGGGCAACTAGCTATGCTGTCTGGACTTGCAGGATGCCTACCTGCACATATCAGTGTTTCCTCCTCGCAGGAGGTTCCTCTGGTTCCTTTTTCAAGGCGAACACTACCAATTCAAAGTGCTGTACTTTGGCTTATTCTCTACACTGTGGATCTTTACCAGGTGCTTAGCAGCGGCAGGTGGGAGGGAATGTACATCTTCCCTTATCTGGAAGATTGGCTCTTAGAGGCACCTTCCAGGAGCCAACTTCTGGAGACCCTGAACAAAACTCTCCAGCTGTTCCTTTCCCTCGGCATCACAGTCAAGTCGCCCAAGTCTGTCCTCGTCCCATCGCAGAGACTGCAGTTCATAGGGGCGGTTCTGGACTCAGCGCAGAAAGCCTTACTCGCATTGAACAGAGCCAAACAGTTGTCACTGCGCTCAGGTCTAAAGTGGTAGCACTTGAAAGGAAAATGCAACGCTGTTGATTTCGATTCCAGTATCTTTATTTGGCTAATACACACATCTGCTAGCCAGTCACCTCAGTGATGGTGGTTTTTGTCCACCCCAGTGCTTCACCTGCTAATGAGGCTTCATCAGGGGGGCCTTGCTCCCTCTGAACAGGGCAGAGTGCCTTATGGCCCAGGCCCAGGAGGTGGCCCAGAGTCAGTATATCTCTGCCAAGCTGTATTTAAGGCTTCTGAGGTTAATGGCGGCTGCCATTCCCTTTGTCCCTCTGGTCAGGCTCCACATGCGTTCCCTTCAGTGGACCCTCTGAGTGCACTGGGACCAGCAGACGGAGGAATTGGATAAGTTAGTCCTAGTTTCCTTCCCCATTGGCAGGGTGCTCCAGTGGTGGATGGAACCCCAGAACCTGTTATATGGGGTCCCATTTCAGATTTCCTCCACACAGCAGATCCTTACCATGGATGCTTCCGGGATGGGCTGAGGAGCCCATCTGGGTTTCTTTCAGATTCAGGCTCTTGGTGCCACACCGAGGCCTCCCTGCACATCAATGTCCTGGAGATGCAGGTGGTTCTGTGTGCCATGCAGGCCTTTCAGAACCATCTTCTGCCAGGGCAGTGGCTGATTCAATCAGACAACCTCTGTGTAATATGCTGCATCAACAAGCAAGGGTGGGGGACTCATTCGTACCCTCTATGCAGGGAGGCCATGAGAATGTGGTATTGGGCTTTGGACCACGGTCTGGCCCTATCAGCGGTCCATGTCCCAGGAGTGCTAAACACTCGGGCAGACAGCCTCAGCAGGACACAGTCCAGCATGCACGAGTGGGAGCTTCTCTCATCTGTCACAGAAGATCTGTTCGACAGATGGGGTCTCCCAGAGTTGGACCTTTTTTGTCCCCACACAACGCAAAACTGCCCAGTTTCTGCCCACTCGATCCAGGGCCTGGAGTTTTCTGGCAAGATGCGCTGTCCCTCTCCTGGAGCAGGAGGTTCTCCACGCCGTCCCTCTGTTCCCTCTAATCCATAGGGTACTCATCAAGCTTCAGATGGAGGGGCCCAGCATGATTCTGGTCTTGCCAGATATGGTTTCTTCTGCTTCAGCAGCTGGCAGAGGAACCTCCAGTCCCTCTGCAGGAATCTGCTGACCCAGGATCAGGGCACTGTGGTTCATCCCAATCTCAAGTCCCCCCGTCTGGACACTTGACTCCTGAAGACATAGCTGTTGCCTGATTCAGAGATTCTAACAGGGTGGCAGAAGTCCTAGTGGCCGACAGGTAGCCTTCCATCCATGCCACTTACACCATGAAGTGGAAATGGTTTGCCATATGGGCTGCCAAGCATAATCTGGACCCCGTTCACCTGTTCAGTGAAACCATATTCTGGACTACCTGATTTCATTGTCTGATACAGATTTCCAGTATTCCTCATAGAAACATAGAAGTTGACGGCAGATAAGGACCGCAAAGCCCATCCAGTCTGCCCATTTCTTTTTCTGCCTTATAAATGTGCCATCGGCCTTTGCTCTGTCAATTGCATATCTATTCATACTCAACTGTATTGCTTCCTTATGCCTATCCCATGCCTGTTTGAAGCCCTGCACTGTATTCATATCCACCACTTCCTGAGGTAGATCGTTTCATGCATCCTCCACCCTTTCTGTGAAAAAGAACTTCCTCACATTACCTCTTAATCGACCTCCTTCTAATCTCATGCTGTGTCCTCTTGTCCTGCTATTTTTCTTTTCTTTTTTTAAACTTTCTTTATTGTAAGTTTTCTCACTGTACAGTACATGACTCAGACATAACTTTATACACATAAGTTAAACATTCTTAGAATCAGTTATGTAGAACAATACATTAGAAAAAGACTTTTGATATTATAGATATTCATACTATTTGTTACATGTCTGTTTAGATAGTGAGAAAAATTATCAAACATTTAAAATAAGGTAGTAAGAAATAGGGCATAGCAATAAGTAACCACGGTGACATTCTCAGTGGTAATAATTCAGTTAATTGACTTATCACTTTTTGTTTTAAGGAATAAAATCCAGTATCAGAGGCATTATATAAATAACCCATCTCCTCCAAATTAATTCAAATGTGTTTAAAGTTTTGTTCAAAAGGGCCGTAATGCTTTCCATTTGGTAAATCTGGATCATTATCTCCTGCCATTGGACCAATCATATTTGGTTCAGAGAAAGCCACTTTCTAGTTATGGCTCTTTGGGCTGCAAGAAGAAAAAATTACTCACCTTAGTAATGTTGTTTCTTCTAATGGAGTCTTGCTATATTATGACATATGCAGTGAGTCCCAACCTTCGAACTGCTCCGGAGGTGAAAGAGTTAACTTTCCATGCCAGGCATGGAACGCTGAGCTCGAGCTCGGTTGAAACTCCAGAGGTTCTGAGAGGGGCAGGCAGGGGGGGAGGTCATAATATAGCAAGACTCCATTAGAAGAAACAACATTACTAAGGTGAGTAATTTTTTCTTCAAACAACATGAAGTCTTGCTATATTATGACATATGCAGACTACACAGCAGTACCTCCATAGAGGAGGGACAGAACCTACTTAGGAAATAGGCTCTGAAGCACAGCTGTGCCAAACAGAGCATCACTCCTAGCCTGGATGTCCAGGGAGTAATGCTTGGTAAAAGTGTGAACTGTTTTCCAGGTAGCTGCTTGACAAATCTCTAGAATAGGGATATCCCTGGCAGCAGCCAGGGAAGCAGCTGTACCTCTGGTAGCGTGAGCCCTCAGGCCTGAGGGAGGAACCTTACCCAGCTTTTCATAACAGAATTGGATACAAGAGACAATCCACCTGGCAATGGATCTTTTAGTGGCAGGTTTCCCTTTACCAACCTCACCATACGTGAGGAACAGTTGGAGGGAGTCAAACCTGTGACCTTTGGTATGCTCTATGTAGTAACTAAGGGCTCTCTTCACATCTAAGCTGTGCAGCCTCCTCTCGCCAGAGGAGGAATGATCAGTGAAGTACACTGGAAGAGATATAGATTGATTAAGGTGGAAATCTGAAATGACCTTAGGCAAGAACTTCCTGTTAGTCCTGAGGACCACCTTATCTCTATGAAAGAAGATAAAATCAGGCTCCACTGACAAAGCTTGTAATTCACTTATGCGTCTGGCAGAAGTGATGGCTACCAGAAACACAGTCTTCCAAGTCAAGTACTTAAGATGTGCTGAAGACAAGGGCTCAAAGGGAGGTTGCATAAGCTGAGCAATGCAAACATTAAGATCCCAGGCAGGGGCAGGGTCCCTGAATGGAGGGTTGGTGTGAAGCAATCCCTTAAAAAACTTGGAGAATACAGGATGAGCTGAAAGAGAAGAGGGTTTACCTACTGAAATAAAAGCAGACACAGCTGCCAAATGTACTTTTAGGGTAGCTGGTCTCAGCCCCAAAGTATTTAAATGGACCATATAATCCAGGACACTGGGTAAATCAGCAGATTCTGGGGAAATATGCTTCCCAGAGCACCATATGGAAAACCTCTTCCATTTGGAATTGTAGGTAGCCCTGGTGGAAGGTTTCCTAGAAGCCTTCAGTATATCCATTACACATTGGGAGAGGTGTAGATCAGCAAACTCTAACTCTTCAAGAGCCAGGCCTTGAGATCGAGAGATTTGAGGTTCGGGTACCAAACCCTTCCCTGAGCACAGGTTGTGATTCCTGGGAAGACACAGGGGAAGATGGACTGCTAAGGACAGTAGGAGTGGATACCAGTGTTGTCTGGCCCAATCTGGAGCAATCAGAATCATCTTGCAGGATTGAGATCTGATTTTGACTAACACTTTGAACAGGAGAGGAAGGAGGGAAGCATAGAGAAACTTCCTTCCCAATTGAGACTAAGGCATCCAGAGGACTGAGCCCAACACTGGGGCCTGCAGCAAGGGAAGTTGGTGATTGTCTGGGGCTGCAAAAGATCTATCTGGGGTTCCTCATCTGGCAAATATTACCCAGGACTAGGGGTCCAGGGACCATTCGTGATGGCCCTGGGAAATCCTGCTGAGAGCATCTGCCAGGACATTGTCCTTGCCTGGGAGGTGAACTACCATAAGGGAGGTGTTCAGGAGTAAGTCAGAGACCACAACTTCATTACCAAGCACAAGGCCAGAGACTGAGTGCCTCCTTGCTTGTTGATGTACACATTGTGGTGGTGTTGTCTGTTCTGACCTGTACAGCTTTGTTCTGAACAGATTTGGAAAAACTTGAAGTGCTAGAAAACTGCTCTGAGTTCCAACAGATTGATGTGGAGCAGAGATTCCTGAGGGGACCACAATCCCTGGGTATTGAGGTCGCCCATGTGAGCTCCCCACCCCAAGAGGGATGCATCTGTAGTAAGGATTAAGGAGTGAGACTGAGTGACAAAGGGAACCCCTTGTCTCAGATTGCTCTGATCCTGCCACCACTATAGGGCTTGGATCAGGTTCGAGTTACTGGGATCAATTTGGTTAGAGAGGGTTCTTCCTTTGAGACCAAAAGGCTCTCAAATGGAACTGGATGTCCCTCATCTGAAATCTTGCTCCCTGCACTACTGCTGTAGAAGCAGCCATGTGCCCCAGGAGCTGTAGAAAATGCCTTGTTGGTCGAGAGACCTGCAGGGTGAATGAGGAGGCCAGAGAGTCCAGGGTCCTTGCCCTGTCCAAAGGAAGGAAGGCTCTGGCTTTCTCTGTGTTCAGCTCTGCGCCTATGAAGGTGAGGAGCTGGACAGGCTCTAGAACTGACTTTGAAAGATTCAGAAGGAAACCTACAGAGGTGAGCAGTTGCTGAGTTATCTGTAGATGTAACTTGACTTGGTCTGGAGACTGGCCTACTATGAGCCAGTCGTCCAGGTAAGGGAAGATGACAATATTTTGAAACAACCTGAACGGTTCAAACCGAACCGATAAACCGTTTACAAGTTCCACACAGAATAGAAATTAATGTAAAACCTATCTAGTACTTACAATACCACAGACAGAGTCTGAACCGACCGGTTGCGGTTTAAATTTGGTCGAAAACCGACAAAAACAATACTTTAACCGACAAAATGAACCGAGCAGAAGGAGAAATCTCCGGAGCGACTGTTCAGTGAGGCGGAGTAAAGAATCTGACAGTTTGAGTTTGAAGAACAACAGACAGAGTTTCAACCAAGCTCGAGCTCAGCGTTCCATGCCTGGCATGGAAAGTTAACTCTTTCACCTCCGGAGCAGTTCGAAGGTTGGGACTCACTGCATATGTCATAATATAGCAAGACTTCATGTTGTTTGAATCACCAGTTTAAGTAGAATTCTGCTTTGTGTGTCTCTATGGCCCTCAGGATAGTCCGAGAATAGAAATAGAAAGGGGCTTACCTTAATCTCTGGTGAGAAGATGTGTTGTAGCCTTGCTCAAATTGTGATAGGAAAGAGGATTATTTTGGGCAGTCCCACATTATGTGGAACAGTGCAGCTGGGGAGGTACCACAACCCCTCCAGCATTCCGGTAGACGGCCCTTTTGAAATTTCGCCTGGATGAGAGGGGTTCTAAAGTATCGCACTGTTATTTTCCAGTTAAATTCCTTCCATTGGGTACCTCTCAAGCCCCAGCTAATCTGTTCTGTATGCCTGTCCCAGAGATGATCTGGAATTTGTGTCCCTATATATTTTTCCCAGGAGAGTCTCAATCTCAAAGATATACACAGCTTTAATTGCCTACTCGACCCTGCCAAATAGCAGATTAAGTGCTCCAAGGGCATCTGGTCCAGAACAGCTGTTTTAAGTAGGGATAAACTCTCAGGTGGGGAGGAGTCTAACCAGTCATACCCAGGTAGTGTCTCTGTTAAATGCCGGACTTGAAAATATGTAAACCTGTCTTGATTGGATAAATTGTATCTCTTGGTTAGTTCTGAAAAGGGGGTTACCACTCCCCTTTTCAGCGTCTGCCATATTAGGTGCAGGCCCTTACACTCCCATCTACGGTATCCCAAGTCCATTTGAGTGGGTATTAAGCTTTGCAGGAATGGGATTGAGTATAGGAGCGGTCTCCAGTGGGAGAACCGCTTATCTTCCAGTACTTCGTACCAACAGTTAATCGTCGTTTCTGTAAAGGGATTGAGATCCTCCCCAGACTGGGGAATTCTAGGGTGAGCTAAAAGATGCTTATTTATCTGCTCGAGCCCCTCCTTCACCATTTCTAAGGACTTCCATTTCGCTTAGTAGCTGTCTTGAAGCCAGTAAATGGCTGTTCTGATCTGGGTTGCCTGGTAATATTTTTTAAAGTCTGGTAGTACCAAACCTCCTTTTTTTACAGGGAGCTGTAAGGTGATGAGGCTTATTCGGGCTCTGTGCGTGCCCCATGTATAGTTTGCAGTTTTTCTATTTAGTGTTATAAAAAAGTGCTTTGGAATGGGGATTGGTAATGTCTGTGCTAAGTAAAGGAAGTGGAGCAAGAGCACCATCTTTACTGCCTCGATCGTCTGAATAAGAGAAATGGGAATTATGGCCCAGCTCTCCAATTCTGATTTTATATTAGATAGTAGGGGGGTCATAATTAAGGGTGTACAGGTTCTCTCAGCTTCTCCACTCAGCTTCCCTCCCAGGTATCTAATGGCTTTCATGTCCCATCTAAGAGGGAACTGAATTTTTGTTTGTGGAGAGGGGACATAATGCACCTGCAGTGTTTCAGATTTGGTCTGGTTTATCCTGTATCCCGCCAGTTCACCAAACTCTGACTGGACCTTCCAAAGCAGGTTTAATGAGTGTTCAGGGTCTACAAGATATACCAAAAGGTCATCCGCATAGAGGGCTATTTTATGGTATTTTTTGTGGTAATCTCCCACTAGGTCCACCCCCCGCACCTGATTATCCTCCCTAAGTGCTACGGCTAGAGGTTCTAAGTACAGTGCAAATAGAAGGGGGGATGGGGGCAGCCCTGCCTGGTCCCCCTTAAAAGGGGTATAGGCGGTAATATCCGACCATTGACCTTTATATGAGCTTTTGGTTGATGGTATATGTTTAATATTATTTTGAGGAAGGCTTCGGAGAAGCCTATTACTCCTAATGTCCTTCGCAGGAAGGGCCAGGCCACCCGGTCAAAGGCCTTCTCCGCGTCCAGGCTAAGAAGGAGTAGGGGAAGCGTCTACATTCTGAGGCGTGCCTCAGAATGTGTAATGTTTGCTTTATGTTGTCCTGGGCCTGTCTCCCAGGAATGAAGCCCACCTGGTCACGGTCTATTAACAGCAGGAGGGCCTCTTGGAGGCGCCTGGCCAAAATTGCTGTATGTATCTTATAATCAATATTTAAGGGGACCGACGTCCGTATCTACAGAAAGGAGAACCCTTACGCCTCCCACCGACGTCGGTCAGGAGGCGATCATGGAGGAGGAGCTGACCCAGCCCGAGGACCAGACGGGCAAACACGGTTCTGTCGCACCCCCCAGGGAACCCTCCCTGGAACCCAAGACCCCTGGGGAGCCGACGCCAGAACACGATGACCGGCCATCGGCGCCCGGTCCGTCGTCGGGCCTCAGTATTTCCGAGGTTAAGGAGCTGTTCACCTACTGGTGGGATACTATTAAAAAGGATGTAGTTCCCACACCTCCTCTTCCTCCTCCTCCACCTGCGACTCCACCGCCCCCGCCCACTCCATCCGGGGCTGAAGGCCGAGTACCTTCCCCAGGAGCCTACGGATCCTCCTAGGGGTAGACCAGAAAAGAGGAGACCTCCGTCCAGATCCTCTTCAGGGTCACCCAGCCCCAAGAGACCCAGAAGACACCGTCATTCGCCTTCGACGGAGGACATGGGATCGGACTTCTCGGACGGATCCAGATCCCCCTCTCCGATCGGCGTCCCTTCTCCGGACCCACGTGAGCTCCCAAGATCTCCTCCAGATGACCCATCGTTCTCGGAGATTATGAGACATATCCAGGAGAACATGGGCTGGGACGCAGAGGAACTCGACCCCGAGAGATTACGCCTTGCCAGGTATCTTCGGCAAAAAGATCCAAAGCCTGTGGTGGTGCCACCCTTGGTGGACACCTTCGTGGACGTCACCAAGGCAGCGTGGAAACGTCCACACTCGCTTCCGGCGATGCCGAAGAAAGCTGACCGCCTGTACAAGGCCCCTAGGGAGGACCAGTACTTGGCATCACATCCTCTGGCCGATTCTCTGGTCATTACAGCGCCTCATGACCGGTCCCAGAGGCCGCAACATTTGAGCACCCTGCCACGGGACCCAGAGTCCAAGCAGTTGGACGCTATGGGCAGGCGCGCGTGTCATCCACTACCTGCGCCATCAGGTCCTCAACTATTTAACCCGCTGGTACAGTTTCAGAATGCCTTGTGGGAGCAGGGACTGGATCTGGCGGAAAAGATGCCAGAAGGTGAGCAGAAGGAAGAGTTGCTACAACTCCTTCACACGGGTTCGGACGTGGGAACCCAGGTGCTGCGAGCCGCGTATGATTCCGTGGACTCCTCGACCAGAGCAGCAGCTTCAGGCGTATGCCTCTGGAGACACTCTTGTCTCCTTGTCTCCGGATTTACCCCGGACGTCCAGAAGAACATCCTGGACGCCTCGTTTCATGGAGAAGTTCTTTTTGGTGAGTCCTCGGAGAAGGTCCTCACCAAACTTCAAGAAGCCGGGAAGGCAGTACGGTCTGTCCAGGCCATGTACAGACCCAAGCTTAGTTCCTTTCGTAGGAACCAAAGCCGTTTACGAGGCCGGATGCAGAGACAGCAGTCCCACACCGGCCCGCAACAGAGGGGCTCCTTCTCCCGCAGAGCCCAGGGGAAGTCGTCCGCGGGCCGAGGCCAACGCCCAGCTAAGTCGGCCCAGCCCGCAGGACCCTCAGCCACCACAGCATGACTCCTTCCCGGCCCCCGCCCCTCAGGATCAATGGGACACCAAGGTCGGGGGTCGTATCGAGGACCACCTGCCAGGGTGGCAGTCCATAACCACCGACAGGTGGGTTCTTCAGTTGGTCAAAAGAGGCCACTTTATAGAATTTGTGGACAAGCCACCTACAAGGCCTCCTCTGCTCTCCCGTTACTCGGGTCAGCACAAATCACTCATCAGGCAAGAGGTACTCGCACTCCTGCAAAAGGGAGCGGTGGAGTATGTCCCAGAGAACCAGAAAGGATCCGGATACTATTCCCACTTCTTTCTGGTTCCGAAGAAAACAGGGGACCTCCGTCCAATCTCAAGCGACCTCAACATGTCGGTCGTCTACAAACGTTTTCGCATGGTGACCCTCCAAGGGCTCATTCCAGTGCTGAAAGAAGCCTCTTAGCGTCCCTGGACATGCAGGGCGCCTACCTGCACATCCCAGTAGCTCAGGCGCACAGGAGGTTCCTGCGCTTCGAGTTTCTCGGCCACCACTTTTAGTTCCGGGCTCTTCCATTCGGACTGTCATCGGCCCCCAGGGTCTTTACCAAGTGTGTGGCAGTTGTGGCAGCGTCTCTAAGGAGACAGGGCCACTACGTGTTCCCGTACCTGGACGATTGGCTTCTCATGGCCGCCTCCAAAGAGGCGCTGTTGCTGGCTATTCAGAGCACCCAGGATCTGTTTCAGTCTCTGGGCATTCTCATCAACTATGAGAAGTCTCTCCTGGTACCGTCCCAGAAGCTGCAGTTCATAGGCGCAGTTCTGGACACCGTCCAAGGGAAAGCCTTTCTTCCCGACGAAAGAGCGGAACGCATCAGATCCCTCATCAGGGATCTCTCGGCGAAGAAGACTGTCCCCACCAGGTTGGTCCTTCGCTTGCTCGGACACATGGCTGCGGCCATTCCAACCGTCCCTTTGGCAAGGCTCCACATGCGGGTACCTCAGTGGATGCTCAAGGTGCAGTGGGACCAAAGGCAAGACCACATGCAGCATCCGGTCAGAATCACGAACGCCGTGATTCAAGACTGGCAGTGGTGGCTAGACCCAGGGACAGTCTCTGCGGGGGTCCCGTTTACAGCGCCGTCCCCGGAGGCAATCCTCTCCACAGACGCCTCAGGGCTGGGGTGGGGAGCGCACCTGAATGGGGTGAGGTCCCAGGGAACGTGGACCCCTCAGGAAGCCCACCTCCACATCAACGTTCTGGAGATGAGGCGGGTCCTTTCGCCTGCAGGCCTTTCAGTCAGAAATCCCGTCAGTACTCTTCTGCTTCAGACAGACAATACGGCGTGATGTATTACTCAACAAACAGCGAGGCGCACTCTTACCCCTTGCAGGGAAGCTGAGAGTGTGGGATTGGGTAATCCGACGACGGCGCGAGCCTGATTGCAGTTCACGTTCCCGGGAGGGACAACACATGCAGAAGCCAGCCTGAGTCATTCCCAGGCCAGAGTCCACTAATGGGAACTTCTTCAGGAGGTAGCAGAGGATCTGTTTCTTTGATGGGGCACTCCAGAGTTGGACTTGTTCCGCCTCATCCAACATAAAACTGCCCAATTTTTTGCTCTCGCTAGATCCAGGGCCTGGTGTTTCTGGCGAGACACGTTGTCCCTCTCCTGGGCGGACAGATTTCTCTACGCTTTCCCTCCCTTCCCGTTGATCCAGAGAGTCCTTCTCAAACTGCGCAGGGAGCACGCAAAAATGATCCTGGTAGCGCCTTTCTGGCCCAGGCAGATCTGGTTCCCCATGCTGATGCAATTGTCCCGGGAACCTCCAGTTCCGTTGCCTTTCAGCTCCCATCTGTTGTCTCAGGAGGAGGGTTCACTAGTCCACCCAGACTTAACGCTCACTGAACCTGCATGCCTGGCTCCTCGAGATAGCCATTATGCGACCACGAGGTCCTGTAAAGTGGTGGAAGTCCTTTCAGCCAGAAAGCCGACAACGATGCGACGTACGCCATGAAGTGGCGCCGTTTTTGCTTGTGGTTGCAGGCACGCGGTCTTTCCCCTTTAGAATGCCCAGTGAAATTGGTTCTGGAATACCTGCTTTCCCTCTGCCATTCAGGTCTTGCCTACTCCTCCATTAAAGTTCACCTCTGCGCGATTTCAGCCTACCACTTCCCGGTAGGACAGCGCACAATGGCACAGCTTGATGCCTCTTGAGATTTCCTGAGAGGGGTGTTACACCTTAGGCCACCCATCAAGGATCCCGTTCCTCCTTGGGACTTACTCTTTGTCCTGGGACAACTCACGCTTCCCCCCTTTGAACCTGCAGCAGATTGCGAGCTGCGTTTTCTGTCGTGGAAAACGTTACTTTTAGTTGCTGTCACATCAGCAAGGAGAGTTTCTGAGCTCATGATCTCATGTGTAAGGAGCCTTATTTAATTTTCCACCAGGACAGAGTGTCTCTGAGGACGAATCCTAAATTCCTGCCTAAGGTGGTCTCTGCCTTCACTCTCAACCAGGACATCAATCTGCCTGTGTATTTTCCCCAAGTACTCTAATAGAGGAGAGGCGTTACTACACACCCTGGATGTTCATCGCTCCTTAAGGTACTACCTGAACAGGACTAAACAGCTTCACACGTCGGAGCAACTTTTTGTATCCTTCGCTGAGAGGATGCTGGGCCAACCAGTCTCAAAAGCAGACCCTTCGCTGGCTTGTCCAGTGTATTTCATTTGCTACAACAGCAAACAGAAGTCCCTCGGGTACATTCGGGGCCACTTTCGACAAGGGGTGGCTGCCTCCTTTACTGATACTCGCCAATGTCTCCACCTTATCTATTTGTGCTTGCAACTTCTTGGAGCTCTGTGCACACATTTATTGAGCACTATAGCCTGGATATTACATCATGTGGAGAGCTGGTTTCGCCTTGCTGTTCTACAGGGTCTCCTGTCCTAGAGTCAGGACTTGCTCAAGATCTTTCCTAATTTCCACCTCCCAGAATGCCTAGAGGCGCTGTTGCTTGGGAATCAGTCCTAATGGTGTTACCTGCTGCAAGAGCTGTATCTCAAAGTGAGATGTACAGTTACGTGGAGAACTTACCGAACAGTAGATCTTAGAACAGCTCTTGCAGCAGGTACCTCCCCTCCACCATTCCCCTTGGAGGAGTGGCCTACCAGGCCTGGGCAGGAGCTTGGCTCTCGTCCATTTTCTTCTGATGGGGATCCTCGGTCTCCCCTTCTGATGTCATCCTGCGGCTGGGAGTCTCCGGTGGGAGAACTGGAGAATCTGGTGGGACCGCCTCCTTATGTACTATGTCTGACGTCGGGGCGGGACCGATGTCGGAGGTGGTCCCCGCTGAAGACTGCTAGCTAGAAGATTTCCGTGGGGTCCTGACGCCTGCCGGCTTCAGTCCTAATGGTGTTACCTGCTACAAGAGCTGTTCTCGAAGATCTACTGTTACGGTAAATTCTTACGTAACTGTACTTTCCCTGCCTCCTCCCTGCTGTGGAGCAGGATCACATGAGCCCTTCTCCAGTCTTCTGGGACATCTCCTGTGCTCAGAGACTCATTAAATAGTTCTGATAATGGCTCTGCTAGTTCCACCCTTAGTTCCTTTAGTACCCTGGGATGTATGCCATCAGGTTGTATTGCCTTGTCCACCCTGAGCTTATCGAGCTCTTGTAGGACCCTTTGTTTTGCGAAGGTACTAGTGCTCACCTCCCTTCCCCCTATGTCCATGGTGCTGAGCTGTGGGCCCTGCCCTACCTTCTCTTCAGTAAATACTGAGCAGAAGTATCTATTTAGGATAAATGCTTTTACATGGCCCTCCTCCTCACACACACCCTTATCTCCTTTGATCTTAGCAATACCCCCTTTGGACTTTCTCCTTTCACTAATGTATCTATAGAAAGTCTTGTCACCTTCTTTTACTGTTCGTGCTAGTGTTTCCTCGGTTTGGGCCTTTGCCTGCCTTACTGCCTTCCCTTAAGGAAGTTTGGTATGCCTCCCTATCTTCATCCTGCTGCGTTCCCTTATATTTCCTGAAGGCCAGCCTTTTGGCTCTGACCTTTTCTGTTGCTGTTTTTGAGAATCAAAGTGGTTTCCTTCTTCTTTTGCACTTCTTTTCTCTCTAACACACACAATGGGATGTTGCTTCAAGTATTGCATCCTTTATGCTTGCCCACTTTGCCTGTACCCCCTCACCTGTATTTCTTTTTGCCAGGGCTAGCTTGACTCCGTTGGCCATCTTATCAAAGTCAGCTCCTCCAAAGTCCCATATTTTTGCCTTAGAATGGGATGATTTAGTTGTAGTGGCCAAATTGAACCATACCATGTGATGGTCACTGGCCCCCAGGTGACCTTCTACCTGGAGATATGTGATCCTTTCCCTGTTAGTCAACACTAGATCTAGGATAGCCCTGTCTCTTGTGGGTTGTTGTACCAGTTGTTTGAGGCCCTCCCCCTGCAGGGAATCCACTATGTGTCTAGTTCTGGCAGATGTTCCTGCTGGTATTGACCAATCTTTATCTGGCATGTTGAAGTCTCCCATTATCAGAACCTCCCTTTAGCTGTCATGTTTTTATATCTTCTGACAGTAATGTGTCTGTGTCCTCCCCTGGTCTGGGGCCTGTAGACAACCCCAGTTCTTACGGCTGTCCCATTCCTGTTTCCAGGGTGACCCACAGTTCTTCTGGCTCCTTGTGTGTATTCTGAATTTCTATAGCTTTGATATTTTCATTGACATACAGGGCCACTCCACCTCCCCTTTTTGCACCTCGGTCTCTTCTGAACAGCACATAGCCAGGTCCTGAAGTCTCCCAAGTGTGGTTACTGGAAACCATATCTTGCTAATTGCTACTATGTCCAGTTTAGCCTCTGTCATTATTGCCTGCAGGTCTGGGATCTTGTTTTCCAGACTGCAAGCATTTGTGTACATGATTTTCCATTGGCCAGATTGCGGTATGTTAGTTGTTG
Organism: Neoceratodus forsteri; assembly: GCA_016271365.2. Lineage (NCBI taxonomy): Eukaryota > Metazoa > Chordata > Ceratodontiformes > Ceratodontidae > Neoceratodus > Neoceratodus forsteri. The sequence goes on from CM057449.1 coordinate 393,611,760, forward strand.
GGTGAGGTCTTGCGTTTCCCTTGTGCGTCGTATGGGGAGCTGGACCTCTTTCCTTACCTGGTGATGCAAATGAACTGCAAACATACTGAACTCCTGTTTGACCACTAGCTGAGGGGGGAAGGGTGTTCTTCCCATTCGACATATGGGGTGCTGCACCCCTCTCCCCATTTGCTAGTTTAACTATTCTGCAAAGATGTCATACTTCTGCCGCAGTGCACTGACTCCCTCCTTCGTCAGATGCAGTCCATCAAATTTGAAGAACTTTCACTCCCAAAACTGTTGCCAGTTCCATAGAAATTTGTGTCCTTTTTCCTGGCACCAGCCCTTGAGCCACATGTTTAGCTCCCCTTCACTGACCTTCCGTCCATCTGCCCTCCTTTCCCAGACTGGCAGGATCTCAGAGAAGGAGATGCCGGATGAAATGGATGATAGTTTGTCACCCAGCCTGGTCAGGTGTTCCTTGGTCTCCACAACTGACCAGCTGGCGAGATCATTAGTCCCTATGTGTACCAAGACGTCAGTGTTTTCTCCTGCTTCCTGAACAATTTTAGCAATGCGGTCAGTGTCTCTCCATGTTGATGTACCTGGGAGACATCTCACCATTACCCCTGGCTGGAGATATCAACTCCCCGAATCATGGAGTCTCCTATGATCAGAAGTTTTTTGGATTTCCTTTTTGCTTTTTTTGTTTTGGTTCCTGTTTTGGGTGAGTTTTGTTGTGCTAGCTCCTGTGCTGCAGTGTCCTGCTGTGCAGTGTCCTCTGCCCCTTTGTTTGATTTTGGAGATAGAGGCAGATACCTGTTTGTAGTGTTTATATGGTTTGTGGAGGAAATATGTTGGAGAGAACCGAGTGATGGGGCACCCGATTTGCCCCTTCTAACTACCTGCCAACCTCCCAGACCAACTACCCTCTGCGGTCGAGTTGCTTCTGTTGGATTTTGGGGAAATGGCGGGTGGTTCTTATCATATATTTCCTCTTGAACATGAAATTTGAGGCGCGCAGTCTCTGCCCATGCTTCCTGGAGCTGAACCCTGAGATCTCCAATGGCCCTGCATGTAGGACAGTGTCCTAAATCCTGTAAAACTGCCCTTCTGAAAAGTGTTCTGCAGTACCTGCAGTTAATGATATCCATTCCAGATAAGTTGCTGGGTTTATAACCTGGTCAGAGTAATTAAAGGAAAAAATGAAAGCAAAAGTTTGATTTTGTGTTTTATCTGTTTGTTTTTGTATAACTTGTTATAACAAGTTAAATAACTAGTGCCCCTGTAAATGAGGTCACTGTGTGGATACCCCACTGATACACCCCTTCCTGCTTTGCCAGAGGAAATGTCACAACTGTGCTACCCTATACAAGGAGTGTATTGTGGGGTGGTTGGGGATTGGGGTGGGTGCGTGGTGGCTGGGCCCTTCCTCTGCTGAAAAAGAACAACCACGGACAAAAGAAACGAGGTAAGAGCAGAAACAATAAGTCAGCAACAAATGTAGTAACCCTGAAAGCTTATCCTAATGATAGAAAAAAAACTGTAAAACCTGTAAAGCACCACCTGTAATAATTTCACAGAAGATATACCCTGTAAGAAACACTTTGCTACAGAGAAAAAGAAAGTAACAGAAGATATACCGTGCAAAAGACAATTTGAATCAGAAGATTATAGCAGTAATCTGTTAGCACACCTTGTAATAATGCAGCAGAAGGTATACCCAGCAACAACAATTTGAATCAGAGAAAAATAAAGCAATAAAATGTTAGCAACAAACAGTAACGACCCCTGTGAGTACAAAATAAAAATAACACTCAGTAAATCTGCCTAGCCAAAAGAAGTCTTAATCCTTTCCCTTGCTCTGGTAAGGTTCTTGCTCTGTCCTTTCAAGCAACGTAGAAGGAAAGAGCTCAGGTGAAGCTAGGTGCCTTGGCCAACAAACCTAGTCTTCCCTTAAGGTGTACCTTTCAGCCATTTCTGCTTTCCACGAGCCCATGGGTGACTGCACTATAGCTCAGCTGGATATTTCCTCTACCTTTCTGAGGGACATCCTGCATCTGAAACCTCCAATCTGTTCTTCTGTCCTGGCTTGGGATTTTAATTTTAGTTTGGAGAAGTTGACCCTGTCTCCTTTTGAGCCCATTGCAACTTGTGCTTTCTTTCCTGGAAAACGCTCTTTTAAATTGCTGTTACTTTGCTCAAAGAATTTCAGGGCTGGCACAGTGGCACAGAGGGCTGAGGCACTAGACACCTTACCTCAAGCCACACCGGCAACCCCGGTTCAGGAACAGACATGAGGTGCCAGGGGCTGGCAGTGGAAGGAGAGGACTGAGCATCCAGAGGACTGCTCTCCTCTTCTGGGGTGGGTCAGGTGGGTAGCCTCACTCTGTAGCAGCCCCCAGTGGAGATCGGGAGCACTACAAGAGTGGCGCAGCAAGGGGAACCAGAAAAAGCATGAAAAAATGGCATGCATGCCGTCCGGATGATAGCGGCCCCGCCTCCCCGCACCTCCCAGCCACAATGCCTCCAGGCTGCATGTCCATGCACCGCTAAGATGTAAAGGAGTGCTATATGCACTCCAATCTCCCCTCCCAAAGCCCCCATGAGTAAGGAGCCCCCGCTCCCCGGCGAAGAGATATGCTGGGACAGTAAGGTGTAGGAGCAGCAGGATGGCGGGTCAGTGAAGAGATAACTGCAAGACTGGCTTCCCGAAGGAGAGGACCTCAATGTGCATTGGAGGAGGTAGAAACAGATCATGCAAAAAAAAAAAAAAAAATTCACTCAGGCCCTCTGGTGTGAGGAGCCTTATTTGATTTTTCACAAAAACAGGGTGTCTTTGTGTGTGAATCCTAAGTTTCTTCCTAAGGTGGCGTCTGAGTTTACAATGAACCAATCTGTCCTCCTCCCTGTTTATTTTCCTGAGCATGCCAATCCAGAGGAAGCACTGCTTCACACGTTAGACGTGCCCAGAACTTTGAATTACTACCTGCTCGAACTAAGGAAAATCAAAAGTCGAAGCAGTTTTTTTTTTTTTCTTCCCATCGCCCCAGGTAGACCAGGCGCTTCAGTTTCTAAGCATTGTTTATCCAAATGATTGGCTAATTGCATAGTGTTCTACTATAAAGTACGGCAAGGAATTGCCTGGTGCTGTCAAAGCTCCTTCCACCAGAGGCATGGCCATCTGTGTGGTTTTTTCCTAGGGGTCTCAGCCGCCGACACTTGTGTGGCTGCCATCTAGAGCACCGTCCACACCTTTACCAAGCACTACAGTCTGGACATTGCCTCTAGAGCCCATGCAGGATTTGGCAGGGCTGTGCTGCAGGGCCTCCTGTATTATGTTTATGGTTGCCTTCCTCCCAGACTAACTGTTTGCACCTGCAACTGCTTGGGACTTGCTCCTATGGTGTGACCTGATGACTGAGATACCCCCAAAGAAGACAGAACAGTTGCATAGAACTTACCGTAACAGGAGATGTTCAATGGACTCTGTCATCAGGTCTGTTTCCCTCCCACCATCCCCCCTTTTGGGGCTTCGTACTTGAACTGGCTACTTGGTGTATCCAGCTTTCTTTATAGGCCTGGACACCTGTCTCTCTCCTCAGTCCCCTGTGGCTGGGCTTTGCTCCCTTTGTCTTTGGAGGAAAGAACTGAGGAAGGAGTGAGGCCGCTCACTCCTTTATGGAGTAGGTGTCATCATCAGATGACATTGGCATTGCAGCCCCAGTTGTACTTTCGAAAAATCTTCCATGTGGATTCCCTTTCACCGACAGTGAAGTTCCTGTGTTGTGACCTGATGACTGAGATCCCCTCGAAGACGTATTGTCACGGTAAGTTCTTACATAACTGTTGCATTTCCTGCCTCAGAACGGGTGGACCGCCTGACAGCTCAGGCGCAGCTGCTTTACAACAGATACATTACAGCCAGATCCTTCTTGAGGCTTTTGGGCCTGCTGGTTGCTGCCCTGATCACGCTACCTTTAGCCAGGCTGTACATGCTGATCCCCCCTCATGGACACTGTGGGTCCCAGGGGATCAAAACACTGCTGAGCTAGAACAGCAAGTTCTAGGATCGTGGATATGTTGTTCATCCATACACTTTGGCATGTCCCTTTCCAATTTAAATCTTGCCGGAAGTCTTCAGGCTGGCTCCTCCCACCCACCTGGGTGGTATAACCCTCGACTCCACCCCATGACGCCAGATCTTCCTTTCCGCTGGAAGATGCAGGTTGCCTCCCTTGAGCTCACGCATTTTGTAGGCCCTGGCTTCAAAACCTTCAGTTATTCCGAAAATTCGTCTAGTTCGCATTAGCGATCGCGACTGTTTACCCTCCATTATAGAAGACAAGTCTTCCCTTGGATTTCATCGGTATCCATGTGGCCAGAAGATGTCGCACATCGATCCCCACACCGCGTGTGTCTACTGTCTCGGTGTCGACCATGACACCTCAAAGTGCGATACACGTCTCGCTTTTCATCCTAATGTCCACGACAACCGTCTCGCACATCTGAAGTTGGGGAAGCCGGAGAAATGGAACCCTCAGGTGAAATCTAAGGGGGCTCAGTGGGTGGTGTCTATGGCTGCGGGATCCACTGAGCAATTGGAACGAAAGAAAGCATTCAAGGAGGAAGCAGCTTGGGCTGCAGAAACTACTCATAGCTTCTTTGTTCCACTCAACCTGGGCTCCGCCTTCTCAGGCTCCTTCTGAGAGTTGTGCCAGTCTCTCCTGACTAAGGGGGACAGTCTTGTGGGGACACACTCCTCTCGGCCCCGTAAGCGGGAAAAGGATCCAGGATCGTCTTCGTCACCACGGAGACGCTCTTGGGATCAGGAGAGATCTCGGTCCCAGGAACCGGCAGTCTCGACCTCGGTCGAGATTGCTTCTTCGGCCGCTGGCTTTTCAGATTTGTCGTCTGGCCAGTCAACCAAAGTGTCGATTAACGAAGTGGAAATAGTCATCGACCCGTTGTCACTGACTCCAGTCAACGATTCTCTCTATCGAACTCCATCTTACTTTCCCTGACGAGGAGACCCAGCCTGCTGGGAATCCCATCGAGGAAGTGGTCCCCGACCCTGTGAAATCACCAGTCCCACCAGTGTCTCCTGAGCAACCGAATCGATCTGTCCGATCTTGATCGAGTTTCCAGACCCTCTCCATCGAAAGGCCGAGGAATAGCCACAAACACTCTAAATAAAGAGGCAACGCCATCGGTTGTCTTCGTCCTCCTCTGACTAGGGGAGGCTCCAGCAGAAACTCCGGCACTACGAGGACCTCGCTGATTTTGACCGAGCACAAGCCGACCCCGGCTTCCACCCTTGCCATCACTTGGCTTTCGCCTCCTAGGCCGAAGCCAACTCCTTCGGAGCCGATCAAGTCAGTTGTCCTGCCCGTGGAGCCAGCAAAATCTCCAGTTTGGCCTAAACCAGTTTCTCTACGGATAGTGGTGGAACCACCGCCCAAGCAGCCTGTGGGAGGGGCTCCTTCTACAGAAGATAGGCCAGACACTGGGCTTTCCCGGTGTCTTTCAGTCACTGTCACCCTGGACTGGCCCCGGCGGGTCGAGGGTGACCTGGGCGGTCGACCGTTGTATTCAGATTCGGATGTGACCGGCCTTCATTCTCATCCTGGGGGTGATGAATCGCCTGGGGGTTAGAGACGGTGGAAGGCCCTTCATCCTTTCAGGGCATTCTTCGTCTTATCTCTGAGTCTACAGGGATGCCCCTGGAGCCAATCCAGAAATAGGCATAGTACTCTCTCACGGACATCCTCAAGAGAGGGGATACCCCGATGGAGGCTTTTCCTGTGGCCGAGGCCATTGTTGGTCCATAGAACTTAGTCCTTAGAGCTCTGGCAGTGCCCTGCCTTTTGTCCAGTACCATCTGCCCACATGGCTCACAAGTATGCAGTACCCATGGGGTCCCTTGCGGGGTTCACAGAGCACCCTTCGGCCAAGAGCCTGGTGACCGCCTCTGTGTTCAGGCGTACTGGCAGTTCTGCTGACACCAACCAACCTCCCGAGAAAGAGTCCAAGCTCTTGGACCATTCGGCCAGGAAGGTCTGTGCAGCTTCTTCCTTGGGCCTTCGTCAGGCAAGTTCTGCCATCATCATGGCGCACTTCTCACGCCCTCTTGGGCACTTTGAATGAAGTCCTCCCACATCTCTCTGCAGACATGCAGACCACAGTCAAGCAGGTCCAGGATCAGGGCAGAGCTGTTGACAAACAGCAGCTTAGATAGCCCTGGACATTGGCGATTCCTGTGCCCATTCGATGGCAGCCACAGTTGCCTCTCGTCGCAGGGCTTGGGTGAGACTCTCCTCCTTCCCGGCGGATACTCAGCACAAACTAGCTAATGTGTCTTTCCTGGGCACCACCCTTTTCGGCCCAGGTGTGGCTGGTCACCTCCAGCGCATTGAGCAGTCCAGTGCCACCTTGGATGCTACTTCTGCCAAGGGTTCTTCGGGCAAGAACCAGCAGTAGAAAAAGAAGCCATTTCCACACTCTTCCCCTGCTACACAGCAGCCTTCTTTCAAGGAGGACAGCAGCATCAGCAACAGCAGCAGGTTCAATCTTGACACCCCTGGCCCAAGTCCGGGCCCTCCCAGGCCCATAAAGGTGGCCGAGGTTTGGGTCCTGGATCCTCCTCCTCCTCCAAGGCTGCTTAGTGACCGGGCAGGGGCTGCCTCCCCCTCTCCTGTCACGCCAGCTCTGGATCCTCCCGTGAGGGGCCGGCTACGCCACTTCCTTTCTGCCTGGTCTGCTCTCACTTTGGACAGGTGGGTTCTCGAAGTGGTCTGTCAGGGACTGCCTCTGGAATTCGAGCAGTACCCTCCAAGCTGAGCCCGCGCCCCTCAGGAGAAAGAGTATCCATCCAGACTTAGTTGGCTCTCCGAGATGACATCGCTCAGCTCCTCCTCAAGAAGGCAGTAGCTCCAGTGGCAGATCCTCCAGCAGACCCAGGCTTTGTCTCCAGGTACTTCCTGGTGCCCAAGCGGACGGGGGGCTGGCGCCCCTTTCTAGATCTGCACAACCTGAATCAATATCTCAGGTCACGCACCTTTTGGATGGTCACTCTGTCCCAGATCATACCATACTTGGAGCGAAAGATGTGGTTCTGTTCATTGCATCTGCAGGACGCGTTCTTTCACGTCCCAATCCGTCCGTCTCATCTGCGGTTCCTCTGCTTCAGAGTCGAAGGGGCCCTGTACAAGTTCCAAGCCATGCTGTGTGGCCTGTCATCGGCTCCATGGGTCTGTACCAAATGCATTGCAGTGGTGACGGCCCATCTCAGGCATCGAGGGGTCAGGATTTATCCCTGCCGCGACGATTGGCTCCTAGCAGGTTCCACCCAACAGGAGGTGGAGAGGTCCAGGGACCTGGCCCTTCAGACCTGCTCCCAACCCGGAGACTGAGGCCCCGGGGGATGGCAGGCGGGATTTTATTCCCATTTCTTCCTTGTCCCGAAAAAGATGGGAGACCTTCGTCCCATTCTGGATCTGAGTCAACTGAACCCCTTTATCAAATACAAACAGTTCAGAATGGTGACTTTGGCGAGCCTGTTACCAGTGCTCCACCAAGGAGACTGGCTTTGCTCACTAGACATGCAGGACGTCTACATGCATGTCAAGACCCTGCCATCCCACAGGAAGTACCTATGCTTCACCTTCCAAGGGATGGCACTGCCAGTTCAGGGTGCTGCCATTCGGCCTGTTCTCTGCACCAAGGGTCTTTACTAAGTGCCTAGCAGTGGTAACGGCAACCCTCAGGAGATGGGGTCACTCCGTATACCCCTATCTAGATGATTGGCTTCTTACTGTACCAACAGAAGTCCAGTTGAACAGGACCTTGGAGGAGACATTCAACCTGTTCCAGACTCTGGGCATCACCCCAAACCTGCCCAAGTCACAACCATGGCCAGCTCAGAGGCTACAGTACATCGGAGCAGTCCTAGACACAGTCCAAGGGAGAGCATTTCTGCCCACAGACAGAGCAGCAAGGCTAAGAGAAGTCACTCACAGGGTACAAGACTCGGACTTTGTTCCAGCAAGAGTGGTTCTTCAGCTGTTGGGTCACATGGCAGCAGCTGTTGTGACAGTTCCACTCTCCCGTCTGAACATGAGGATTCTGCAATGGCACCTTAAGGTTCAATGGGATCAAGGTACGGACGAGCTGAATGAACCCATTCAGCTCTCCAATGCAGTCTGAAAATCCATGACCTGGTGGCTCACCCCGGCCCATCTGAGTGTAGGGGTTCCTTTTCAGCGACCCAGTCCACTGCAGACTCTCACCACCAACAATTTGGGACTGGGATGGGGAGCACATCTTGCTTCATATAAGACAAGAGGCTCCTGGAACGCAACAGAACGAGCTCTTCACATCAACATTTTGGAGATGAGAACCATTTTGTACGCCTTTCAAGCTTTCCAAGGGGTACTCTTTCACGGACCTCTACTGGTCCAATCGGACAATACCCCGGTAGTCTTTCATCTCAACAAGCAAGGGGGTACACATTCGTATCCCCTATGCAGAAAGGCGATGAGAGTTTGGTCCTGGGTGGTGGATCACAACCTGTACATCACAGCAGTCCATGTGCCAGGCATCCATAATGTGCTCGCGGACAGCTTAAGTCACTCTCGATCTCAGAACCAAGAGTGGGAACTACAGCAAGAAGTCGTAGACGACCTCTTCAAAAGGTAGGGTCAGCCAGAGCTGGACCTCTTTGCGTACCCACACAACACCAAACTTCCTAATTTCTGCTTGCTAGATCCAGGGCCTGGTGCTTTCTGGCAAGACGCATTGTCCCTCTCTTGGACAGGGAGGTTTCTGTATGCTTTCCCTCCCTTCCCTCTTCTTCAGAGGGTCCTGCTCAAGTTGCAGGCAGAAGAGGCCAGGATGATACTGGTAGCACCATTCTCACCTCAACAGATTTGGTTCCCGCTGTTGCAACAGCTGGCATTGGAAACACCAGTTCCGTTGCCCCTCTCCACTCACTTGCTCTCCCAGGAGCGAGGGACGTTGGTCCACCCGGCCCTCCGGTCCCTGCATCTGCATGCTTGGCTCCTGCGGACTTAGCTAGGGATAGGTTTGGAGTATCCCTCAGAGTGGTAAAGGTGCTCGTGGCAGCGAGAAAACTCTCTACCAGGGCGACCTATGCCATGAAATGGAAACATTTCTGCTTATGGTCGATTCCCCGTTCTCTGGATCCCCTGGGTTGTCCAGTGGAATCTGTGCCAGAGCATCTTCTCCACCTGTCGGACTTGGGTCTCAGTTACTCATCCACAAAGATGCATCTCTGTGCTCTGTCAGCTTACCATGCACCAGTAAACAGGAAGTCTCTGGCACAGCTGGACATCTGCGAGACCTTCCTGAGAGGTATCTTGCATATGAAACCCCCCAGGAGAGACCCGGTACCATCCTGGGATCTCTTGTTTGTTTTAGCGAAGCTAGCTGTGAGCTACACTTCTCTCTTGGAAGGCATTATTTTTAGTTGCCATTACTTCAGCCTGGAGGATTTCCAAGCTGCAATCTCTGATGTGTAAAGAGCCCTATATTGTTTTTCACAGGAATAGGGTAGCCCTGTGAACAAACCCAAAGTTTTTACAAAAAGTAGTGTCTTGAGTTCACGCTGAACCAGGACATCCAACTTCCAGTTTATTACTCAGAGTACTTAAACAATGGGGAGGCATTGTTACATACTCTGGATGTTCATAGACTCTTGCTTTACTATCTGGCCACAACCAGTTCCACCAGACAGACCAACCAGTTGTTTGTCTCTCTTGCCCACAGGAAACTTGGGGCACCAGTCTCAGAACAAACCCTAAGTGTCTAGTGCACTGCATCAATCACACAGGAGTGTGGTGTGCATATTTTATGGAACACATACAAACGGGTGAGGGTCACTCCACCAAAGGGGTGGTGACATCTTTGCTTCCCTGCAAAACGTATCATCAGCGGACCTCTGTGCAGCTACTTGGAGTTCAGTGCATACTTTTGTGAGGCACTACCATCTGGACTTTGTTTCTAGAAGGAGAGCAGGTTTCGGCCTAGCAGTCCTTCAGGGACTTCTCTCCTAATTTCCCTACTTGTCCCCCACCCTTTCGATCTGGGTCTCTCCTTGAGCATTGCTTGGGGCTCTGTCCTAATGGTATTACCTACTGCAAGAGCTCTCCCTCAAAGTGAGACAGTACAGTTGCATAAGAACTTACCATAACAGTAGATCTTCTAGAGGAGCTCTTGCAGCAGGTGGCTTTCCCACCCACCTGCCCTGGGGGGCAAACATTACATCTTCTCTTTGGGGATGGGAGATCCTCCTCGGTTCTCCATCTGTATTTTCAGCCAGGTCTCCAGCAGGAGAACTAAGGTGGCGCCGGGGGATTGCCCCCTTTATGGCTCATCTGACGTCAGGGGCAGTCTCCCACCACAGACTGCTAGCTAGAAAATTTTTCCGTGGGGTCCTAATGCCTGGCGGCTTTCATCCTAATGGTACTGCCTGCTGCAAGAGCACCTCTCGAAGATCTACTGTTATGGTAAGTTCTTGTGCAACTGTACATTTCCTTGTCCCAGAATGGATGGGGGGCTGGTGCCCCGTTCTGGATTTGCACAATCTTAACCAGTTCGTGCAGAAAGGCAAGTTCAGAATTATCACTCTGAGCAACAACATATCATCCCTGCAATAGAACATGGACCTTCAGGATGCGTTTTTAACATTCCTGTCCATCATTCTCACCTCTAGTACCTCCGGTTTTGTGCAGAAGTGGCCCTATACAAGTTGCAGGTCATGCATGCCATTCAGCCTCTCCTCAGCACCCAGGGTCTTCACCAAATGCATGGCAGTTGTGGCGGCCCACTTGCGGCACATTTGGGTCAGAGTGTATCCCTTCCTTGATGACTGGCTGTTGGTCAGTCCATTCAGTGAGGCCGTGGATAGCTGCACAGATCTTGCTGTCCAGACTTGTTGAGACTAGGGCCTGCTGGTCAACCTGGACAAGTTCAAACTGGTATCGAAGCAGGTGATCAGGTTAATCGGGACATAACAAGACTCCTTGCAGGCCAAGGCCTACCTCCCTGCAGACTAGGCACAGCATCTTAGCACCTTTGTCCGATCATTTCAAGGTGAGCTCTTGCGCTCTGCCTTCGATTTCCAGAGTCTGCTGGGGTACATGGCATCCTGCACCAATGTGGTCCATTGGGGCTGCTGGCAGTTGCACCACCTTCAGTAGGTGCTGGGCTGTCAGTGGTCCCAGTGCCTAGGCTACTTGGACCAGCTGGTTACAGTGACCTAGCCAGTAAGGGATGTCATCCAGTGGTGGCTAGTCCCAGAACAGCTGGAAGAGGGAATCCCATTTGATGGGGGACCTGAATATGTCAGATGTTAACTGGAGCACCTTTGCTGTAGCCACATCCAAGAGCAGGGTCATTCTCGATGCCCTATAGGGGGCATACCTCAGACAGCTAGTGTTGGAACCCACTCGGGAGGGAGCAGTCTTAGACCTGGTTCTCTCAAACGGGGACGGAGAGAGGATCTCAGACCTAGAAGTGGGTAGCCATCTGGGAACAAGTGACCACCAAACAGTGTAGTTCACGTTAAACACAGCTGCAGAGTCAAGCCATACAAAAGTGAGGGTACTGGGCTTTAGGAGGGCTGACTTTGGCAAAATGGGAGAGTGCCTCAGAAAAGCACTATCAAACGGGCAAGAAGGAGGGGTGGAGGAACAATGGGGAAACATCAAAACTGCCATCACAGAGGCAACAATCCTTTGTGTGAAGCAAATAAACAGATCAAAATGAAATAAAAAAAAAACACTATGGTGCTCAAAGGAGGTGGCGGTGAAGGTTAGGGAGAAAAAGGTAACATTCAGGAAGTATAAGGAAGGAGCAGGACAGAGAACTGTACCAGTTAAAACGGAAGGAAGCGGGGAATGCAGTCAGAATAGCAAAGGCCCAAACTGAGGAAAAGGTAGCCAACTCGGTCAAGAAGGGGGATAAAACCTTTAATAGGTACATTAGGGAGCGAAGAAAGACCAAGGGAGGGATATTGAGGCTTAATAAAGGGTAGGATGGGTGGGCAGAGAGGGACAGTGAAAAAGCAGGGATACTGAACGAATATTTCTGTTCAGTATTCACAAAAGAAGAGGAGGGGGAGGTACCTAATCCAGTCAATAGAAGCACTCTGGATAGGGGTATCGAAACCAGTCCTTTCACAGAAGAAAGGGTTCTCAAAGAAGTCCTAAAACTGAAGATGGGCAAAGCAATGGGTCCAGACGGGATTCACCCCAGAATTCTAAAATAACTAAGGGGAGAACTAGTGACACCGTTGACTACCCTTTTTAACAAATCATGGGAGGAAGGTGTGGTACGTAAGGACTGGAGGAGGATGGATGTGATTCTCCTTCACAAAAGTGGGAGTAAAGCAGAGGCAAGAAACTACAGACCTGTTAGCTTGACCTTTGTGGTAGGGAGAATGATGGAATCACTTCTGAAAGCAAGAATTGTTGAGTACCTAGAGGCCAGCAGGGCACAGGACCCAAGGCAGCATGCATTCACAGCAGGAAGGTCATGTCAGACGAATCTAATTGATTTCTTTGACTGGGTGACCAAAGTAGTAGACCAGGGAGGGGCATTTGACACAGTCCCACGCAAAAGATGAATAAACAAGTTAGCCAGCCTGGGAGTGGGTCCCAGGGTGGTAGCCTGGGTTAAAAATTGGCTAGACAACAGGACACAGAAGGTAATAGTAAACAGAGTCCACTCCGAAGAAAGGGGGGTTACTAGTGGGGTACCACAGGGTTCAGTACTGGGTCCAGTCCTTTTTAATGTCTTTATAAGTGAAATTGCAGAGGGACTAGAAGGAAAAGTATGCCTCTTTGCAGATGACACAAAGATCTGCAGTAGGGTTGATACACAAGGGGGTGTGTAGAAAAGATGAGAAAGGACTTAGCAAGGTTGGAGGAATGGTAAAAAGTATGGCAGCTTAAGCCGGCTCATCGGCACAGCAGTTGGATTTCCACTTGCAACGCCAGCGACCCGGGTTCGAGAGTGAGCCCGAGAGCTGGAGGGCTGGCCGGGGGAAGGGGCTTGAGCGTCCCAGGAACAGCTCGTCTCCTCCAGGGAGGAAGGGGGTAGCGACCTGTGCTTGATTGGCCCCAGGCAGAAGTCTCAGGCATAGCAAGCACCGAGCAATCACAGAGGGGAGGATGTCATGATGTTGGCACTAGGCGCCTTGACGTCATTGCAAGTGATGTCCGTAGAAAGGAGGAAAAACACCCTCCAGCTCCAGGGAGATGGAGCGCTGAGTATGGCCCCAGTGTGCTCCCGACTGCCTCGAGCCCGACAAGACAAGTGAATTGTTCGGGTGTTCCTGCCTCACCTCATCACTGCCCGGGGGTAAACCACAGCAGGATGGGGGAATGAGCCAGTACTGGTAAGGTGGGTACTAGGGATGGACTTCATTGGTGCATCCTGATGATGCAGAACTGGAAGGGATGAGGGGTGAGAGAAACAGAAATTACAAAAAAAAAAAGTATGGCAGCTTAGATTCAGTGCAAAGAAGTGCAAAGTAATGCACCTGGGAAACAAAAACCCAGGGGAAGAGTACACAATGTGGGGGAGGTATTAACAACAACAAAAATGGAGAGAGACCTGGGAGTCGTATCAGATTACCTAAAGGTAAGCAAGCAATGTGAAAAAGTAGTAGGGATGGTTTGGGAGATACTGGGATGTATAGGGAGAGGCATCACCAGTAGAAAACAGGAAGTTGTTATCCCTCTGTACAGACTGTTGGTGAGACCCCATCTCCGCAAGGACATAGATAGGATGGAGGCAGTCCAGAGGAGGGCAACTAAAATGGTGCAGGGTCTGCAACAGAAGCCATATGAAGAGAGAGACTAAAGGAGCTTAATATGTGTACCCTTGAGGAAAGGAGGGAGAGGGGAGACAAGATAGAAAGTACCTCAAGGGACTCAACAAAGTCCAAGAGGGTAGCATCTTTCAGAAAAAGAGATGTGCAAGAACAAGGGGACACAATTTGAAGATAATGGGGGGACGGCTCAGGGGCAATGTGAGGAAGTATTTTTTTCACAGAGAGGAGGGTGAATGCATGGAACAGTCTTCCTGAGGAGGTCATAGGGTCAAAAACAGTGAGGGAATTCAAGACTGCATGGGACAGACGTAAGGCAATTCTGGTGCGGGTTAGGAAGAAGTAGGCTGTTGGTTAACTAGAATCTGCAGCTTATCCAATAGATAGGAAAATGGGCTGACTTGGTGGGCCAAGCGGTCCTTATCTGTCGTCAAAGTCTATGTTTCTATGTCCAACCAACCATCACACTGTCGACGGATCTGTCTCTGGTGGAATGGGAAGCATACCTAAGACTCCAAAGAGCCCATGGATCTTACTTCGAGAAACAGCTCTTGCATTAGGATTGAAGCCGGCAGGCGCCAGAACCCCACAGAAATTTTCTAGCTAGCAGCATCCAGCGGGGACCGCCCCCGACGTCAGGCATCATATAAAAGGGGGCTGTACCCCAGGATCCCCAGTTCTTTCCCACCATTGACTCGCCAGCATCAGCCTCACGGTCCCACTCTAGTAAATGACGGCTAGAATTTTCAAGGTTTTACCTACTCAATGTCGGTATCTCCAACTCCTTCCTAGAAGGACATCCCTCCAAGTGCGCCTGCGGCAAAGAGATCCCTTTCAAGGATCCGCACTCATCCTGCCTGCAGTGCTTAGGCCCGGACCATGACACCAAGGCCTGCTCCTTTTGCCAGGGGTTCAACAGTCGCACCCAGATTCGCCGCCAGAAGGCACTTCAGGGATTCTTCTTGGATGAAGACCCTGCCTCCAGAGGTGAGTCTACCTCTAAGTCCCATAATCACTGGGACAAGCATTGGGAGAAGGCGAGGTCCAGATCCCCTCACCGGGCCTCGGACTCGCGCACCAGCTCAGGCTCCACGCACTCAGACCACTGTCCTTCCAGGGCCCACTCTCAGCCCCCTCCAGTAAAGGTTAAGTCTTCAGGCAGCACTTTGGCTTCTCTGTATCCCATCAAGACTTCCAGGCCTTCAGCTTCCTGAACACCTTCCCGGGCCTTCTCGAAGTATTAAGACCGTCACCAGTCCAAGTCCTCTTCTAAACAGGCTTCCTTAGACAGACACGGGGACTCCAACGCCAGATCGGCCTCCTAGCAATCCGGATCCCCCTCTCGGGAAGACTAAGGACCTGACGTCCCTAAAACGGATGACAGATCCAAAGTGGGCTTTCGACCTTCCATTGGCTAAACACCTATCGGACCAGACGTCTGCTAAGCACCCGACGTCAGTGAGACATTCACCGGAGCCAAAGACTGCCTCCTCATCACCGGTGGACACCGGTCGCCAGGACTCTACTGAGGAGGACCTGACGTTGCCTGATAACCAGGCAGGCGACAGCGAGGACGTCAGGCTTCCACAGGAGCCTTCGCCTAACCCGGCGACTCCCGATGCCCGATACCGGCGCCAGGTCCGTCGTCTGGTATGAATATTCAGCAGGTCAAAGATCTCTTTACATTTTGGTGGGACACAATAAAGAAGGATGTGATCCCAGTCAAACCTCCTCCTCCTCCTACTCCCCCTCTTCCACCGCAGGGGCCAGTAGGAAGACCACCGACCCCCAAGGAACCTACTTCACTTCCTAGGGGAAGATCCAAAGAACGGAGAAGGCCCCCTTCAAGATCTCCCTCAGGGTCTCTCAGTCCTAAGCAACCCAGACGTTGACAATCCACTCCGCAGGGGCATGATTCCAGACCTGACACCTCAGATACCTCCAGGTCTCCTTCTCCAATCAGCATCCCATCACCCGACCCACGAGACCTGCCTAGGTTGCCTCCGGATGATCCCTCTTTTTCCGAAATCATGAGGCACATCCAGGAGAATATGGGATGGGATTCGGAAGATCTCGACCCCGAGAGAAAGCTTCTAGCCCGTTATCTTCGGCAGAAAGACCCAAAGCCTGTGGTGGTACCACCCTTGGTGGACACCTTTGCGGATGTCACCAAGGCTGCGTGGAAGCATCCGCACTCCACCCCCGCGCTGCCGAAAAAAGCTGACCACCTGTACAGGGCCCCAGTAGAGGGTCAGTACTTGGCACAACAACCCCTGGCTGATTCCCTGGTCATTACGGCCTCCCATGATAGGTCTTAACGACCACAACATCTGAGTACACAGCCACCGGACCAGGAATTCAAGCAATTGGATGCCCTGGGGAGGCGAATGTATGTGGCTGCTACATGCTTCATCAGGTCACTGATCTATCTGACTCGTATCGTTCAGTTTCAGAATGCCCCGTGGGAACAGGGCCTGGTTGACAAACTTCGGGATGGCGAGCAGAAGGCAGAGCTCTTGAACCTCCTCCGCACAGGGTCAGATGTGGGGACCCAAGTGTTAAGAGCCGCATATGATTCTGCAGACTCGTCTGCCAGGGGCACAGCTTCAGGCGTCTGTCTCCGGAGACACTCCTGGCTCCATGTCTCCAGATTTACACCAGACGTACAGAAGAGTATCCTGGACGTCCTTTATAATGGAGAGGTCCTTTTTGGTGACCCCTCTGAAGGTCATTACCAAGCTTCAGGACGCCGGGAAGGCAGTAAGGACTGTACAGGCCAAGTACAGACCCAAATCTGGTTCCTTTCATAGGAACCAGAACTGTTTTCGTGGCCGACAACAAAGGCAAGAGCCACGTTCCGACCAGCAGCAAAGGGGCACCTTCCACCATAAGTCCCAACCTAAGTCTTCCCCAGGCCAAGGCCAGCGGTATACCAAACCGGTCCAGCCTGTGGGGGGTAATGCCGCCACAGCATGACTCCTTCCCGGCCCCTGCCCCTCCTCTGGATCAATAGGCAGAAAAGGTCAGGGGTCGCAACGCTCGCCACTTTTCAGGGTGGCAGTCGATTACCGCCAACCGGTGGGTCCTTCAACTGGTCGAGAGAGGTCACTTTATAGAATTCCTCGACCACCCACTGTCAAGACCTCCCCTGCTTTCCCATTATTCAGGTCAGCACGCACTGCTCATACAGCAGGAGATGTTCGCGCTTCTCGAAAAGGAAGCTATGGAGCATGTACCGAGGAACCAGAGAGGTGCAGGTTACTATTCCCACTTCTTTCTAGTTCCCAAAAAGACAGAGGACCTCCGTCTGATACTGGATCTCCGCGATCTCAAGTATCAGAGGACCACCGTCTGATACTGGATCTCCGCGATCTCAACGCTTCGGTCCTTTACAAACGCTTCCGCGTGGTGACCCTTCCCGGTTTGATACCCATGCTCAAGCAGGGCACCTTCCTAGCGTCCTTGGACATGCAGGATGCCTACCTGCACATACCCATAGCTCAAGCGCACTGGAAGTTCTTGCGCTTCGAATTTCTAGGTCGCCATTATCAGTTCCGAGCCCTCCCTTTCAGACAGTCATCGGCACCTCGACTGTTTACGAAGTACATGGCAGTCCTAGCGGCGGCTCTGAGGAGATAAGGCCACTACATGTTCCCTTACCTGGATGACTGGCTCCTCATGGCACCCTCTCGGGAGGCTCTGATGTCTGCAATTCACTTTACTCAGTCCCTGTTTGGGTCGCTGGGCATCATTATCAATCAGGAGAAGTCGCACCTGGTTCCGTCACAGAATCTGCAGTTCATAGGCACAGTTCTGGACACTGTCCAGGGGAGAGCTTTTCTCTCCAAGGACCGAGCGGAACACATCAAATCCCTCATCAGGGACATCTTGGCAAAGAAGATGGTCCCAGCCAGGCTGGTCCTTTGTCTGCTCGGACACATGGCTGCAACCATTGCAACAGTCCCACTAGCCCGTCTCCACATGCGGGTGACCCAGTGGATGTTACAGGTTCAATGGGATCAGATGCAAGTCCATTTGCAGCTTCCAGTTCGGATCACGAATGCCGTAATCCAGGATTGGCCATGGTGGCTAGATTCAAAGAACCTGTTGGCAGGGGTTCCTTTCATTGCGCCGTCTCTGATTGTGACACACTGCACTGACGCCTCAGGGTTCGGTTGGGGAGCACACCTAGAAGGGGTCAGGTCTCAGGGCTCGTGGACACCCCAGGAAGCTCATCTCCACATAAATATTTTGGAAATGAGAGCAATCCTTTATACCTTGCAGGCCTTCCAGTTGGAGATCCCACCAGGTACTGTCCTGTTACACACAGACAATACCGTGGTGATGTATTACCTCAACAAACAAGGAGGCACCCATTCCTACTCGCTTTGCAGGGAGGCCATGAGGGTGTGGGATTGAGTTCTACAACACGGCACAGACCTAATTGCTGTTCATGTCCCAGGAGTTGATAATGTCCTTGCAGACAGCCTGAGCTGCTCTCGGGCCAGAGTCCATGAATGCGAACTACTCCAGGAGGTAGTAGAGGATCTGTTTCACAGATGGGGCACACCAGAGTTAGACCTTTTCACGTCCCCATCCAATGCAAAACTGCCCAATTTTTGCTTGCTAGATCCAGGGCCTGGTGTTTTCTGGCGAGGTGCGTTGTCCCTCTCCTGGACGGGCAGATTCCTCTACGTGTTTCCTCCCTTCCCGTTGATCCAGAGGGTCCTTTTGAAACTCCGCAGAGAGCAGGCGACGCTGATATTTATCGCGCCTTTTTGGCCCAGACAGATTTGGTTCCCTCTGCTTCACCAGCTGTCCCGGGAACCTCCAGTGCCTCTGCCAATCAGCACTCACTTATTGTCCCAGGTGGCAGGTTCTTAGGTCCATCCGGACCTTCGCTCTCTGAACCTGCACGCCTGGCTCCTAGAGACATAGCTATCATGTGGTACGGGGTCTCGCAAGAGGTAGCAGAAGTTCTAATGACTGCTAGAAAACCAGCCACTCATGCCACATACGCCATGAAATGGTGCAGATTTTACCTCTGGGCTCAAGCACGAGGGCTTTCCCCGATGGATTGTCCGGAAAGTTCGGTCCTGGACTACCTCCTGTCTCTCTTCCAGGCAGGCTTGGCCTACTCGACTATTAAAGTACACCTTTGTGCCATCTCAGCCTATCATACACCTACCGGCCGACGTCCCATAACTCAGATGGACACAGAACGAGCCTTCCTGAGAGGTGTTCTCCACCTTAGACCTCTGATTAAGGATCCTATTCCTCCATGGGATTTACCCTTTGTCCTGGAACAGCTCACGCTGCCACCTTTTGAACCAGCCGCAGATTGCGAGCTACGTCTCCTAACATGGAAAACGTTATTTTTAGTTGCCATTACTTTGGCCAGAAGGATTTCTGAACTTCACACACTGATGTGCAAAGAACCTTATTTGGTTTTTCACCAGGACAGGGTGTCCCTAAGGACAAATCCAAAGTTTCTACCTAAAGTGGTCTCAGCTCTCATCCTCAATTAGGACATTGACTTACCAGTGTATTTTCCTAAATACTCTAATAGAGGAGAGGCCCTGTTGCACATTCTAGATGTTCATAGGTGTCTAAGATACTACCTGACCAGAACCAGGCACCACCTTAAATCTGATCAGCTTTTCGTCTCCTTCGCCCATAGGATGATGGGAGCTCCAGTTTCTAAACAATCGCTGTCCAGGTGGCTCATCCATTGTATCACGTTCTGTTACCAGAAATGTAACAAACCTTTACCAGGAGCGGTTAAGGGTCATTCCACAAGGGGAGTGGCTACCTCCTTTGCAGCCATGAAGAACGTGTCCACCACAGCCATCTGCACAGCAGCTACTTGGAGCACCGTGCACACCTTTATCAGGCATTATAGCCTGGATGTGGATGTTGCATCACGGCGAAGAGCTGGTTTTGGTCTAGCAGTCCTTCAGGGACTCCTATCCTAGGCTTCAGTCCAACTCGCAATCTCTACCTAGCTTCCTCCCACCTGCGAGGGATTTCCAGTATTGCCTGGGAATCAGTCCTAATGGTGTAACCTGCTGCAAGAGCTGTTTCTCGAAGTAAGATAGTACAGTTATGTAAGAACTTACCGTAACAGTACATCTTCGAGAACAGCTCTTGCAGCAGGTAGTTTCCCTCCCACCATCCCCTCTGGAGGTAGAGTTGTTCCAATATCTCTTTTCTAGGATTAGGTATTTCTAACACCACTCTGAATACCTTTTGATGGTGGATCCTCAGTCTCCACTTCTGATGTCATCTAGCAGCTGTGAGTCTCCGGAGGGAGAACTGGGGATTCTGGGGGACCACCCTCCTTTTATATGATGCCTGACGGGGGTGGGGCCAACATCGGGGGGCGGTCCCTGCTGGATACTGCTAGCTAGAAAATTTCCGTGGGGTCCTGGCACCTGCCATCTTCAATCCTAATGGTGTAACCTGCTGCAAGAGCTGTTCTTGAAGATCTACTGTTACGGTAAGTTCTTACGTAACAGTACTTTCTGGTCACCCGGAGTGACCCATCACCACATAAACCTGCTGGAGCTCCATGCAGTGCGCTTCGCTGTGACAGAATTCACTCCACTTGTCAGGGGTCAGGTCATGCAGGTCCAGATGGACACTACCACAACCATGTTCTATCTGAACAGGCAGGGCATAACTCACTCTCTTGCCCTGTGTTGGGAGGCACTCTGCATCCAGTCCCTCATGCTCCACTTGGCTGCAGATGTCCTGGCAATCCATGTGATGGGAGAAAACAAGTCAGCTGGTGGATGCTGTCAGCGAGTAGGAGAGACGTCACACGAGTAATTCCTGCATCAGGAGGTGGTGAACCACCTGTTCTCCCTATGCAGCACACTCTTGGTTTACCTGTTTGCCTCCTGGGAGAATGTCATACTGAGGCTGTTTTTTGTCCACCCCCACACAGTCCAGGATACTGCTGGGAGAAGCCTTCACAAGGCCCTGGACTCAAGCCTGCTGTACGCCTTTCCCCTGATCCGCAGTGTGGAGGTCAAGGCCCAGAGGGACAAGGCGTGGATGATCCTGATCGCTCTAGACTGGCCACAGCAGTTCTAGTACTGAGATCTTCTAAGCCTCAGCAGCAGGCCTCCATGGCAACTGCCTCTTCTCCCAGATCTGCTGACCAGACTACAGAGGATAGTCCTGCAACTGAACCTTCCATGCACCTCACAGCCTGGCTTCTGGGTGGTTAGAGTTCCAGGCCTTGGGTCTCTCGGAGGATGTTCTCCACAGGAAGGAGTCGACTCACAGATGCTGTGCCTTCAGATGGAATATATTCTCCATTTGATGTCATTTCAAGGGGCTGGATTCCATATTGCTTATCCTATAGCTAGCATCTTGGACTACCTTTGGTCCCTTTCCAAGTTGGGACTGTGGGTGTCGGTGCACATGGCAGCCCCCTCTGCTTACCGGGCATGGGCTGGTAAGTCGATGGTGCCCCAGGAGAAGCTGGCCAGGCCCTTCTTCAAGGGCCTAGACCACTTGTCCCCTCTGGTGCATGTACCATCTCCACTGTGAAACTTACTGTTGGTTTTAGCAGTGCTCGTGGGCAAGCACTTCGAGCAAGTGCACAGGTGTGATATGTCACACCTATCGTGAAAGATGGTTTTCCTGGTGGCTATCATGTCAGCCAGAAGGATTGCGGAACGTCAGGCGCTATCAATGGAATCTCCCTACCTGGTCTTCCATCGGGACATAGTTGTCCTTCACCCCAACCCGAAGTTCCTCCTGAAAGTGGTATGGGAGTTTCACCATAATCAGGTGATTAACTTGCTGGTGTATTTCACCAGCCTGTCTTCGGAGGCCGACTGCAGGCTTCATACCCTGGACCTGCGGAGGATGCTGTCGTGTTATGTGGCGCGCACAGCTGTAGTTAGACATTGGGCTTGCCAACGGTTTGTCACCCACGTTGAAGCCACACCTGGCAGACTGGCACCAAAGGGGATGATTGCAGGATGGATTACTTCTTGCATCGACCTCTGCTGTAGGCTGGCTGGTAGGGAGCTGCCCATAGTGCTTAGGGCTCATTCCACCAGAAATAATGCTGCCCTGGTGGCTGTTTCCAGGGATGTCCCCATACAGGAGATTACGGCTGCCACCTGGAATTCAGCACACACCTTTATTTCCCACTATCACATCGAACTAGAGTAACACCAGGATGCTGGTTCTGGGACCTTGGTTCTCCAGTCTTTACCTGCCAAGTTTGTTACGTTGCCCCGAGAACTGCTAGGAATGTGCCAGAGTGTGGATAAGGGAACCATATCCTTGACCCTAGAAGAATAGGTTACTCACCTGTAACTGTAGTTCTAAAAGTGGTATGTGCTTCACATCCACACAACCCACTCGGACATCAGTGGGCTGAGTGCGAGGACATACCACTCAGGTGGTGGGAGGAGCTTAGCTTAAAGACATCTGGGCAATAACATTGTTACAGTGGAATTGCCAATGTGTAGATGTAGTAGTAGTAGTAGTAAATCTTTTTTATTCAGCAGAATAAGGGAAAAAACATTCAACTGAGCATAGCTCATTTTCAATCAAGTCCCATGTGTTCATAGCAGGAAACTTCAGTTACAGTATAAAAGGAATTAAAAAAAAATGTGAAAAATGAACCATATACCACACCTAGAACTATATTTGCAGGTGAGTAACCTATTCTTAGAGACTACAGCTGGTCTATGAGATATAGCCAAGTTGTACAGTTAATAGGAGTACATTAATTGAATTTGTAGGGGAAGGCAAAAGGGGGAGGAAGAAAGCAAATTCCAGTACACAGTTTATTCAACAATCCAAAAATTCTGTTGTACAACACCTGGTATGACATCACAACTGTGTAATGGGATTTGTGATTTCATACCTTCGATGTATTGTGTGTGTGTGTGTGTATGTATATGTATGTATGTATGTATATATATATATATATATATATATATATATATAGTGTGTTATTTGCTGTTCATGATTTTCCACATCATCTACCCCCAGGACACATCTGGAAACAAGCTGTTAGCAGCTCAATATGCCTTTCCTGGTGAAACTTTTGAAATAAATAAATACCTGTGTATGACAGCAATGGACAGCTCCTGAAAAACTGTTTTAGAAACTCATCTACCCAGTTATTATGTAAGGGTTAAACTGCACCCAAGTGTAAGTAAAAGGGTATAAATCTGTTGATGGGTTCTGGTGACATTTATAAATATTTGCGAATAGAGCCCAAGATGGCTGTATACCCTTATTTATCCTTACTTAGGTCTAGTTCTTTACAGTGTTTTTACAGATATTCACTGTTCAAAACAGTGAACAGCATAGCACTTGTTATAGTGAAACAGTAAACAGCATAGCACTTGTTGTAGTGAAAGTTTTACACAGGGTGACCTAGGAACTAAAGGTTTAAACATTTGTCATTTCATGCATCATACCTTACCAGTCAGTGTGAACTTCTGTACTGAATCTTAATTAGCCTGCGAAGTACTGTAGTTCACTGTATTGTGTAAGGAAAAGGCATGACAGCAGGGAGATTATGCTCTGTTAAAGAGCTAGTGTACTGCCTAAAACTAATATTAGTGTTCGAAAGCGGTCAGCCATTACCTTTTATATCTGAGGTACTTTTCTTTTGCCTTTGGTTAATTAAAAGATTATTTCTAGGATCATGGATATGTTGTTCTATCCACACTGTTTGGCATGTCCTTTCCCTTTAAGAATCT
The DNA here is from genome assembly GCA_016271365.2 of Neoceratodus forsteri. Classification (NCBI taxonomy): domain Eukaryota; kingdom Metazoa; phylum Chordata; order Ceratodontiformes; family Ceratodontidae; genus Neoceratodus; species Neoceratodus forsteri. The sequence goes on from CM057449.1 coordinate 393,635,337, forward strand.
TGCCAGAAGATCTTTAAGCTGGCTCCTCCCACCCACCCAGGTGATATATGCCTCGGCCCCGGCCCTTGACATCAGATCTTCCTTTCCGCTGGAAGATACAGGTTCCGTCCTTACCGCTCTCGCGCTTTGTAGGCCCTAGCTTTCAAATCTATGGATTTACTCAAATTTAAACTTGTAAGAGTAGCAACAAATCACTTTGCGATATTGACCGCTATGGAGGATAAATCCTCACCCGGTTTCCGCCGCTGCCCGTGTGGGCGAAAGATGCCTTGCACTGACCCGCATGCCATGTGCGTGTACTGCCTGGGTGTCTGCCATGACACTCAGGCCTGTGAGATGTGCCGCGCATTTCACCCGAACGTCTTAGATGATCGCCTCGCATGGCTTCAGCTGAGCAGACCAGAGAAACTGAATCCGCCGGTCAAATCTAAGGAAACCCAATGGGCAGTCTCCATGACTGCGGGGTCCACTGAGCAGCTCGAACAAATGAAGACCTTCGAGGAAGAGGCAGCTCGAGCCGCAGACCGGTCCTCGTGGTCCTTCTTCGTGCCGCTCGACTTGGGCTCCACCTTCTCTGATTCCTTTTGATAAATGTGTCAGTCCCTTCCCACCAAGGGCAAGGGGTCCTCGGGCACGCATGTTTCTCGGTTCCATAAAAAGGACGAGGAACAAAGAGAAACTTTGTCTCACCGACGACAGTCCTGGGATCGTGAGAGATCTCGGTCCCAGGAACCACCTGTCTCTATTTCGGTCGAGGTTGTGACCTCGGCCACTGGCTTCACATTTCCCTGTCAGGCCAGCCGGCACAGACGTGGGACAACAATCCGGTTGAGATCATTCTCGACTCAGTCAACCAGTTATTGCCCGACGAGGCCAACAACTCCGTATTCAGGACTCTGATCCTGACTGTCACCGAAGAGGAGACCCAGCTCACTGGGAATCCCATCGGAGACCTGGACCCTGACTAGGAGGAGCCACAGTCCTCCCCGGCACCTTCTCGACCCCGTCTGTCTCCCTAACGATCGAGGACTCTGACTCCTTCAACTGATATGCCGAAGAAGGCGCACAAGCACTCTAAGAAGCAGCGCCGCTATCATTCTTCTTTGTCCTCCTCAGATGAGAGGCTTCAACGGAAACTCCGACGCTACAAAGACTTAATGTGGCAACAGCTGATCCTGTCATGCCAGAAGTCGGTGCCGGCTTCTACTCTGGCCATTACTTTGCTGTCGCCACCTGGGCTGAAGCCGACTCCTCAGGAGCCGGCCTGCACCGTTCATCCTGCTTTGGAGCCGGTCAAGATCATTCCAGTTCAGCCAGAACCGAACTCTCCACCAATCCTGGTGGAGCCGCTACCCAAACAGCCCCCTTCGGGGGCTCCTGCCAAAGAGTCTTGGCCTGTTCCACGTCTCCCGCGTAGGCTGTCTGTCACCCTCACTCCTGTCCATCCTAGGCGGGTGGAGGGAGACTCCGGTGGCTGGCCTGTTTATCCGGACTCCTCTGAATCCGAGGATTCGGACCTTCATTCCCGTCCCCTGGATGAGGAATCTGTCGGTAGTCTCTTGACGGAAGAAGGTCCCTCTTCCTTTATGGGCATCCTCCGTCTCATCTCCGAATCCACAGGGATGCACCTGGAACCCATCCAGAAACGGGCCGAATATCCCCTCACCGATATTCTCAAATGGGGGAAACTCACCGACGGAGGCCTTCCCAATGGCCGAGGCCATTGTTGGTCCAGCGTTGGAGCTGCGGCAGCACCCTGCCTCCTGCCCTGCGCCGTCTGTCTGTATGGCCCGCAAATACGCGGTGCCCATCGGGTCCCTTTTGGGATTCACAGAGCACCCCTCTGCAGAGGGTCTGGTGACCGAATCTGTGTTCAGACACTCGGGTAATTCGGGAGACACCGATAGACCCCCGAACAAGGAGTCCAAGAAACTGGACCATTCTGCCCGGAAAGTCTATGCCACCTCTTCGCTGGGCCTTCATCAGACAAGCTTGGCCGTCATCATGACACACTTCTTTCATGCCCTCCTGGGCTCTCTCGATGAGGTTCTGCCTCCCTTCCTCGCAGTCCTCCAGACCATATTCAAGCAGATCCATGACCTGGATCAGGTTGTTGCAAAGCAGCAACTCCAGATGTCTCTGGATCTCAGGGACTCTTGCGCCCGCTCAGTGGCAGCCATGGTTGCCATGCGCTGCAGGGCTTGGTTACAGGTTTCTGCCTTCACGGCAGACACCGAACACGAGCTAATGCATGTCCCTTTCCTGGGCACCGACCTGTTCGGTCCTGGTGTGGATGGTCACCTCCAATGCATAGAGGAGTCCAATGCCACCTTGGACTCCGTGACTTCTGCGCAGAAGGAATCGTAGGGTTCCAAAAAGCAGAAGAAGCCAATTCGGCATTCTACCCCTGCAGCTAAGCAGCCCCATTTTCAATCGGGGCAGCAACAGCAGGCACAACCTTGGCACCCCAAGCCCAAGCCCCCAGTGGCCCATAAACCTGGAGGATGGGGCTCAGGCAGTCCCCAGTTCGGATCCTCTTCCTCCAAGCCTGATCAGTGACGGGATAGGGGTAGCCTCCCCCATACCTGTCACACAAGCTCTGGGTCCTTCTGTGGGGGGCCAGCTCTGCCGCTTTCTTTCCATCTGGTCCGCTGGTACCACAGACAGGTGGGTTCTAGAAGTGGTTGGCCAGGGTCTGCCTCAGGAATTCAAGTAGTACCCTACAAGCTGAGCCCGCACCCCATGTGAGGAAATGGTGTCCGTACACACTGAGCCGGCTCTTCGAGACGATGTTGCCCAACTCCTCCGCAAGGAGGTGGTGGCCAGAGTCATGGACCCCCCTGTTAACTCAGGATTTGTTTCCAGGTACTACTTGGTCCTGAAGCAGACGGGGGGCTGGCGCACCATTCTAGATCTGCACGACTTGAACCAGTTCCTCAGGTCATGCACATTCAGGATGCTAACTATGTCCCAGATCATACCATCTCTCGAGCAGAACATGTGGTTTTGCTCTCTTTATCTCCAGGACGCATTCTTTCATGTCCCAATCTGTCCATCTCACCAAAGGTTCCTTCACTTCCAAGTAGGAGGAGCCCTATTTGAGTTCCGAGCCATGCTGTTCAGCCTGTCATCTGCCCCACAGGTCTTCACCAAATGCATTTCAGTGGTGGCAGCCCATCTTCAGCCTCAAGGGGTCAGAGTTTACCCCTGTCTCAACGATTGGCTCTTAGCAGGTTCTTCCAAACAGGAGGTGGAGAGGTCCAGGGATCTGGCCCTTTAGACCTGCACAGCCCTTGGTCTCCTGGTCAGCAAGACCAAGTAGTAACTCGTACCTTCACAGGTGATATACTTCATCAGGGCTGAGCTCGGCTCCCAACGGACAGGGCAGAGGTTCTCTCCTCCTTTGCCCAGTCATTTCTGGTTGGGCACTTGCGCCCTGCCCCGGACTTTCTGCGCCTTCTGGGGTACATGGCGGCCTGCCCCTTTGTGGTCCGATGGGCCCGGTGGCATATGCACCCCCTTCAGTGGGAGCTGACCAGCCAGTGGAATCAACATCACGGTCATTTCAACCAGCTAGTTACGGTGACCCAGAAGATGTGGACCGTCCCAGAACACCTGCAGGAAGGGATCTCTTTGGCCGTCGTTCCCACAACCGATGCCTCTCTCATGGGCTGGGGTGCCCACATGGGGAATCACAGAGCCCACAGTTCCTGGACCCCCCCGAGGAATCCCAATATCATATCAACCTGCTGGAGGTCAGAGCAGTCAGGCTGGCACTGTCAGCATTCGCTCCGCTCCTTCGGGGTCAAGTGGTGCAAGTCCAGACGGACAATACCACAACCATGTACTAGCTCAACAAACAGGGCGGCACGCACTCCTGGCTGCTGTGCAGGAAAGCGCTCCCATCTGGACCCTCGTGAGCCGACTGGAGGCAGATCTCCTAGCCATCCATGTGGCAGGAACCCCAAACCAAGTGGCAGATGCGCTCAGCCAAATGGGCGAGACGTCCCATGAGTGGTCTCTACATTCAGAGGTGGTGCACAATCTGTTCTCCCACTGGGGCAAACCTCAGGTAGATCTGTTCGCCTTCAAGGAGAATGCAAAGCTAAGGCTGTTTCATGCCCACCCCCCTCAGCAGGGCTCGCTACAGGAGGATGCCTTCTCAAGGCTGTGGACCCCAGGTCTCTTCTGTGCCTTCCCTCCACTTCCTTTGGTTCACAAGGTGATCCCCAAGTTCAGGAGGGACAAGGCACAGGTGATCCTGGTAGCCCCAGATTGGCCCCGTCTCCTCAGCCTGGGCACCAGGCCTCTGAGGCATCTTCCAGTATGCCCGGACCTGTTATCAGTCAGGGGAAGGTATTCCATCTGGACCTTCAATCCCTGCACCTGACAGCGTGATTCCTGAACGACTAGAGTTCCAGGCTTTGGATCTCTCTGAGGATGTGCTCACAGTAGTGGAAGCATCCAGGAAGGAGTCGACTAGGAGGTGCTATGCCTTCAAATGGAAAAGGTTTTCCATTTGGTGTCAGGGCAAGGGTTTGGACCCTTTGTCCTGTCCAGTGGCTAGTATCCTCGACTGCCTTTGGTCCTTGTTCAAAGGTGGTCTTCGGTCCACGACCCTTAAGTTGCAACTGGCAGCCATCTCTGCTTACCGGACGCGGGCCAGTCAGCAGACGGTGGCACAGGAGAAGGTGGTCTGGTGTTTCTTTAAAGGCCTCAGCCACATATCCCCTCTGGTGCATGAACCTCCACCTCCGTGAGATCTGCTGCTGGTACTGGCAAAGCCCATGGGCAAGCCATTCAAACAGGTGCACAGGTTTGAGATGTCACATCTGTCATGGAAGGCCACCTTCTTGGTGGGTATCACGTCAGCCAGAAGGACTGGGAAGCTCCAGGTGCTCTCAGTGGAGTCTCCCTACCTGGTCTTCCACAGGGACATGGTGGTCCTGTGCCCCCACCTGAAGTTCCTTCCGAAGGTGGTGTTGGAGTTTCACCTTAACCAAGTGTTAACTCTGCCTGCGTTCCTTTTTTTTTTTATATATAATCTTATTTGCTTTTAATATACACAACAACCATACACACATACAATCATAATAAATAAAACAAACATAAGTCATCAGCCTTATCACTTCATTCACATAGTCTTATAACATAAAAACATAACAATTAGGACTTCCGGTTCTGGTATGCCCTCTTGAAGTCGCACTCAGGGTGAACTTCTGCCTACAACAACAAAATAGATGCGCAAATACTTCAAAATCAATTTAAAAACCAAACCAACATCAAGAGTTGTATCCATTACAGCTCTATGGCAAAAATATCTCAGAATCGGTTCTTACCGATCGCAGAAAATACAGAAATGCAAGATTTACAACCCGATGACGGAGAACCTCACCCAAAGAGTACACCGGGCCTAGAAAAAAAAAAACAGAAACCGAGACCCTCAAAAAAGATAACTGAGACATCAGCCGAAACCATCCTGCAAGCGATAACGGAGTTTCAAGGAGAAGTTAGAGAATCACTAAAAAATCTCAGGGAAGAGATCACGCACCTCGAATCCCAAGCTGCTGAAGCCGATCACCAGGTCACTCTAAACACATCTCGTATAGACGACCTCGAGGAGGTAGTTCGCACTATACTTTCAGAACAGCTCACCATCTCAGCCTGTCAGGAAGATGCAGAGAATAGGGGCCGGAGGCGTAATGTAAGAATATTTGGTATCCCAGAAGGTGAGGAGGGGAACGATCTGCGCGCCTTTGCAGATTATCTCCTTCGTTTGGCGCTATCTCTTGAGCCTGAATTTCAGATTGATGTTGAGAGGGCACACCGTGCGCTGGGCCCTAAACCCACGCGCCCTGAAGCCAGACCGCGCTCTTTCTTCATCCGCCTCCTTAGTTTCCAAACAAAGGAAACCCTTCTATCTAAAGCATGGCAAAAAGGAAAAGTTATGTGGGGCCAATCTCGGCTGCTGTTTGACAACAATTATGTCCCCCTTACACAGAGGCAACGGAGAGAATACGGCCCTCTTTTCCCTATACTGCGATCCAAGCAAATTCGCTTCAAAACCCCCTTTCCGGCCAAATTGGTGGTCCACCTCACTTCGGGAACCCAGACCTACTCGTAGGCCCAGGAGGCGGCAACAGATCTTCAGTCGAAGGGGATAATTTCAGAGAAGACCAAAGAGGCAATGACACAGCATCAGAAACAGTTTTCCAAGCAACACTCTCAACCAATATCATCAATACCCAAACTCTTACAGCGCCTCCAGCAATATCGTAATTCATTTGCTCCCACCTGAGACGTCCAGAAAGAAACTTGTCTGGTGGGGTAAGTTGAATGGGACGGGATCTGCTCAGTGGGCCGAGAGGTTGTGGGGGGGGGCTGAGCCGCCGTAGCTGATGGAGAGCCGATCTATGGAGTTCAGGCAACCATCTAACTCCCTTTACTCTGAATTTGGCCCTGGGTTGCCATATGGACCCAATGCGGTTTCCTTGATGGTGGGGTTCTCCCTTACTAGTGAATACTGCGTTCTCCCCTCGAGGGTTCTGTGGCTAGTAGAATGGTTACGCTCCCTTCGTACCTGCTCCTGTACCCCCGGTGCTCATGTTGAGTTTCCCATGTCCCACCTAGGCCTCATCGGGGAAAATCCTGGTCCTGTGTCCTAAACATAGAAGCAAGATACTTAAACTCTTATCTCTCCACAATACAACAAGTTGGAACTCTTATGGTATATATGAACTGAATTGTGCCATATAAAGATACAGAAGACTCTTGGGGCTGGGGGGAGGGGGGTGAGGAATTCATTCATTCACGGATTCCATGAGAATGCCTTAAATTAGGAAACATTCCTCCTTCACCCTGTGGGCTAAGATATTAAAAGGCAACATTTCTTCCTCCAAAAGTAAAGTCTGGGGGTTCTCCTCCCTCGCCATCTGACGAGTATCCGCTCCAGCCCTGACACCAAGATATACCAGCTTATTAATTCTCTGAGACCTCCCTAGTTGGTCCCCATAGAGCTTGGTAGAACCTAAAGCAATTTACCCACTCAAAGTCCTTCCTAGAGGTTCTGGATGTTGCGGGGAGGGGAACGGGTGAGGGCCTACGGAGAAGAGGTTTTCTGACCTCTCTGCCTCTCTGGGTAACTTCTTCAACTACCGAACTCAGACACATTCTAGTCCCCTCTCCTTGGTGCTCAGTCACTCAGTTTGACGAGTTGATATTGGGTGGGTTGGCAGGGTATCTGTATCCACCTTCTAATAAGTAACCGACGGTCAGTGGGGCTTTTGCTTATACTGGCGTTTCTTAACCCAGTTGATCTGAATTTAGAAAGCCCCTAGTGTCATTCCAGGACAGAATCATGCTCTACAGGCTATTCGAGGATTTGGGGGGGGAGGGCGAGGGAATGAAGTGGGAGAGAACTGATGGATCTGATGGTCCCCTTCCTCTTCCTTGGTGGTGGGCTTTTTTGATCTTCCCTCAGGTGCCCCCATCCCTCCACTCCTATGAACCCTACTCAGTGAAGCACATGGTGGCAAGGGAAGCAACTTGGAGGAACCTCAGGCGTGTGAGTAAGTCAGAGCAGTGTAGGGTGCCCCCACATGGTGACTCTTGGAGCTGGGGCAGAATATAATTATCAGATCTCCAATATAAATCTTTAAAATAGGTAATTGACAAACTGCACTAGGTCTTGAGCCCTGATCCTCTTTTTAAGCAAGGCCCCTTTCAACTTCTTATCCATTAATTTAGACCCACTGAGTCTAACTACACTGGATAAGGTAGTGAGTCTCCCTTGAGCTCTGTGTAATCCGACAAAACGATGACACTGGACCACTTCAGGAGTGATCAAGATATCACTCCCTTAGGGGCTCTGTTCCTGATCCTGAATGTATTATTATTCAGGGTCATGTTAGGAACCCCTCTCTCCTCTCTGGGTCCAAATGGTTCCTCGGACAGGAGACCCCAGGAGAAGCTCCATTTGAGCTCCTACCAATTGGAGGTCAAAGTGTACATAGGTTTGCATTTAGATAATAGGGTGTGTAAAAAGTACTCACCAATGCACTTCATTTCAGTCTGTTTTAAATATGTTACTTTAACTAGTTGGTTATGTTTAACCTTGTTTACAGACCAAGTTTACGGTCAAGAGATAAATTGTGTTCTAAGGCATCCTAAGAGATGTCAATTGGGGAGGTAGATAAAAAACACACATACAATGGAACAGTGCATTATCAACATGTTTTATTGAAACTAATGTATAGCATTTATGTATTGTTGGCTTCACTGCTACATAATTATTTCAAGGGAGAGGTAGCATGGTTCATACGACACTCCTCATCTTCACCCTGGTGGGAAAAAGGAAACACAAAATTAACCTTTAAAGCCCAAAGAAAATGGCTGCGTTAAATCCTGTAAAAATAATATCCCATAACATTAATGGGATACATGACCCGATCAAACGTGCAAGGCTCATGCAATACTTATCTAAAGAATCCACAGACCTAATTTTCCTACAGGAGACCCACCTCTCCGAAACAGAGCATCTCAAGCTGAATTGGGGGGGCAGATACAGGGTGGTGGCCTCGTCCCACCCCAGAGGGAGGAAAAGAGGATCAGCAATTCTTATTCCCTGGAATACACCACTGGAGATCCAGCAAACACACATAGTTGCTCAAGGTCGCTACGTAATAATTCGACGGTTACTATATAGTAAGCAAGTAACGCTGGCCAGTGTTTATTCCCCCTTCCCCAATCTAATTTCCCAGTATATAGGGGATTCATATCCACATTACTGGATCTCCTCCAGGGGCAATTGATCATGGGGGAGATCTGAACCTGACACTGACCCTTCACATAGATTGTTCAAATCCCCAAAATTATAGAAATAACAAGACTGCCAGACAATTCAGGTCTACCATTGAACATCTAGGTTTGACTGATGTCTGGCGTCGGATGTTCCCTTCTAGCCCAGGTTTTACCTACTACTCCCCAAAATTTAAAACTCACTCTAGACTCAACTACATTCTCACAACATGTGAACATCTATCTTTAATTCAGGACATTAGTATCGGCCCTAAATTAATATCAGACCATCATCCATTGATCATCTCTCTGGACCTGGGGTGGGAGAAAAAGAGTGCTTTCTGGAGACTTAATCCCACTGTATTGTTAGACAAGGAATATATGGAAGGCCTTTCCTCCAAGATTTCCCACCACTTCATGGAAAATTCAGACCCAGCTATACCCCAAGCCATACAATGAGATGCGATGAAAGCCACCATTCGGGGAGAATTGATATCCTACGCATCCAGGAAAAATAGGGAGAGAGAATCTGAATACCATAGCTTGTCGACCCTTTTAAAAAAACTACCAGATGTTATATCGGGAGGGAAACCCTGAAGTACAACTTTTAATAAGAAATACAAAAGCAGCACTCCAGCAAATTATTGACAACAAGGTTCAACAGTCTACACTATCTCCGCCAAGCGGTCCATGAGTGAGGGCCTAGGAGTATCAAATATTTGGCCCACAAATTAAGAGCTAGAAAGGCTACATCAACCATACTTGGACTCAGAAATGTTGCCTCCAGGCAGACTCACTATACCGAGGAACATATTCAAAAGGCCTTCATAGCATATTTTTCCAACTTATACTCCCCTACCGCCCCCCGTCTCCTTCCTCCAGTCTGAGGTGATACAGTTTTAAAACAGACTAACCTTCCCACTCTCTCTTCTCTCCAAATTAAGCCTTTAGAGTCTCCAATCTCGTTATTGTAGATAGAAGAATCTATCAAAAAACTAAAAATAGGAAAGTGCCCAGGACCAGACGGTTATATTGCAGTGTGGTAAAAGAAATTCAAAAAAGATTAGATCCCAAAACTTCATGCTCTCTTTAATGAGATCTCCCAGGGTGGTCTGTCTCCCCCCCCCCCTGGAATTTTGCAACTATAGCACCGATACTAAAACCTAACAAAGACCCCTCAGATCCAGGATCATATCGTCCAATTTCAATACTAAACGTTGATTACAAAATCTACATGGCTATTCTCTCAACCAGACTTGAAACGATAGTTCCCCATATTATACAGTACACCCTGACCAATCTGGTTTTATTAAAAGTAGGAACACATCTGATAATATCCGTAGAGCTCTTCTACTACGGGAATATGTGCGTACCAGACAAATTCCCTCGGTATTTATAAGTTTAGACGCGGAAAAGGCGTTTGATCGTGTGTCATGCCCCTTCTTATGGGAAACCCTTAATGTTTCATTTTCCCCCACAATTTGTAACGTGCTTAACAAAAATATACAGGTCCCCTAAGGCCTGTGTCCGAGTCAGTGGCTCACTATCCCAGCCCTTTTCTTTAGGAAAGGGGACAAGACAGGGTTGCCCATTGTCCCCTTACCTTTTTGCCCTGTTTTTAGAACCCCTGGCGGCCTTTCTTCGCAATACCCCCTCAGTGGAAGGGATCCTGATAGGTCAACAAGAATACAAAATAGGAATGTTTGCAGACGATGTAATGTTAACCCTGCTGTCTCCCTCGCAATCTATCCCCTCAACATGGAAGATATTACCCCAGTTTGAAAAATTATCTGATTTTAAACTAAATATAAACAAAACAGTAAACTTAGCGTTTAATTTCTCTCCATCTTCTCAGCTAAAAAAGACCTTCCCATTCAGATGGCGAGCCTCTAAAATAAAATACTTAGGCCTCCACCTTCCCATCGATCCAGGAGTTCTAGAAGTGATTAATTACGAACCCCTAAAAGTACAGATCCAGGCGGACTTAGATAGGTGGACTTCAGTATATACCCCACTACATCAGAGAATCTCAATAATCAGCATCAACGGCCTCCCTCGGCTATTATACTTACTTCAGACCATCCCCTTCTTCCCCTCAAAATTGTACTTCACATCCTGGAACAGAATCTTACTGAACTTTATATGGGGAAAGAACCATCCCAGAATTAAATTATCCATCCTAAAACTTTATTTATCCCAGGGAGGATTGAATCTTCCAGATTTCCATCTGTACGCCCAATCAGCATTCTTAAGAACTTTAATCCTATGGCTGACTGATTCCTATAACACTCCATGGAAAACCATAGAATTTCAGATTAATGATCTATATGATATTAAGAAGGTCCTTTTTTCATCAGATGATAGGTCTCTTAGTCCTTCAGTTCTAACAGGAATAACATCTCAGACATATAAGATTTGGAAGCAGATTAGAAAATCAGGGCCTAGCTTAAAAATATACGAATATTGTAAGTTAATATCCCAAGACGACAAGTTTACCCCTGTCTATATGGATCATACCTTTACACTGTGGCGAGATATCAGTATATCTCATATCTACCAGTTCCTCTCTTCTGAGGGAATCATCCCGTTTGATAGACTCCAATCGTTATTTCCCCTAAAGAATTCAGAAAGGCTTCGATATTTCCAGATTCGAAACCACATCCTCTGAAACACCACAATTTCCCCTGCCTTGCCCGCCCCAATTCCAGAATTATTAAAACTTTTCATGGAAGCAAATAAGGGAAACCTGGGATCCCACATAATAGGCCTTATATACCGAGAACTTCGGAATGGACTTCCAACTTCCACAGCTTCCATACTAGGCTCGTGGAGTAAAGATCTCCAAATTGAAATACCCACAGAAGACTGGTTTAGAACCTCTCTAATTGAGATGAAATCCATCACCTCCCTCTACTGGAGGGAATTTGCATGGAAATGCCACTCCAGATATTTTAGGGCCCCATCGACACTAATGAAATACCTTCTGGACGAATATGGGAAATGTTGGAGGAAATGCGGATGCCTTGCCGCCACATTGGGTCATGTGTTTTGGTCATGTCCATGCCTTATGCCCTTTTGGCTAACATTCCAAAATGAGCTAACAACCATGTTTACGGAACCTGTAGAACTCACACCTGAACAATTTTTATTGGGAGTTTATCCGGACCATGCTCCCCTCTGAGAATGAACTATATTACCTATATGTTATATAGCAGCCGAAAAGGCTATCACCAGGCATTGGATGAGGACTCAAATCCCAACTGTTCAGGATTGGAGAAAAATAATGTCAGAAATCTATAAAACAGAGAGCTTCAATGCTGAGCAGCGGGGAGGGGCCACATCATACATGTTGAAATGGAGGATCTGGATCCATTATAGATCTACAGAAGAACCAGACTTTTGTCCATAAAGTACTAAACTTAAGTATAAACATTACTAGAGGTCGGGCTAAACCTGAAAATAGTAAAATGCTTGTGTCCCCTATTATTACCCTAATTTTATCTAAGCTTATTATATACAAGGTGAGAATAGATTTTCTAGTCATTATTTTACAATGTTTTGACCCTTGAAAATTATATTCAATAATTTTATAACAGAAATGTTGACACTGAAGCCTGTGTATAAGAGAATATTTTCAAAAGTGCCTATAGAAATAATGAAACTTCCAATATGTATGTATGTGGAAAAATTCTTTTAATAAAAAGAAAAAAAAAAATAACAATTAAAGGTGCAATCAGTTAATCACATTCCCAAATGTCTTTCCCCTTTACCAGCCCCCTGGACCATCCCTTTTGTTTGAAACCTCTGTCTCACCCCCTAGGACAATGTCCTCTATTCCTTTTTGGCATACTTCCTCTCCTCCTTTGAACTTTTTCCATCACTATCTCCACACCCTCAGCTGATAATGCCTTCTCTTAAAATCCAGCCCTCCTCTATTGAGAGTGAAGCTAACAGCGGGGCCCAACTTCTGGCAAAGCACTCTTCCCTCCCCCATATTACGTACGTTAACCTCTCCAGTCCATGTCTGCAACACCATCCTCCTCCAGCTCTGCACACTTGGCGTAGCTTGAGAGACCCAAGTGTCCTGTATCCCATGACGAGCAAGTACAAACATAACCCTAATCCACCTGGGAAACGGGGACCATCCCACATCCTCCCCAGTCTCTACCCCAAACAGGCAGCTCAAGGGATCCACGGGCAACTCCCTTCCAGCAATCCTCCCCACCTTCGAGACCTCCGCCTTCTAATATATCTGCAATACCGAGCAAGCCCAGAAACAGTGCATGTAAGTGCCTCCCACATCTCCCACACTGAGGTGACACTTCAGGATGCACCTTATGCACAATCACCGGTGGATGATCTAGCCTGTGAATGAATTTAAAATATTCCTTTTTATATTTATTACAGGCCATGATCCCAGAATGCATGGGTAGTAGTATTCCCCAGTTCTCCTCCGTAATCCCTCTTCCCAAATCCCTTTCCCACAGTTTTTTTACTTTCAGGGTTGTCAGGGAGTATATGCTTTCCTCTTTTCACCGCCTGTCCCACAAATCCTTTCCACTGATCCTTAGCCTGATATATCACTGTCTCCACAGGGTCCAGTTCGTATACTCCTTTATCCCCTTTCCCTATACTTCCTAGGAACACTCTTACCTGCAGATATCTGAGCCTCTCTCTTCCACCTCCACCCACCACCTCCTGCAGTGCCTGCACAGAGCATAGCTGTTCCCGCGCCACTAGTTGCCCCAAACTCTGTATTCCCTTACGTTCCCAATCTCGGAAACCCCTGTTCTCTAATCCTGGCAAGAAATAGGGATTGTCTGCCAAAGGCAACAGCAGCTCCTCATTACCCTGTGTCCACCCTCTTCTCTTCAGCACCTCCATGCTGATAGAACCTGCACCACTAGAGGGTTAACTGCCTCTCCCATTCTATATGCCCTTAATCCCCTGCTGTGGAGATATGCCGTTAGCTTGCCCTTCGCCGTCTCTTGTTCTCGTTCAACCCAGCTGGCTACCACAGGTCTATGCACCCAATCCGTTACATACCTCTGCTGGATGGCCAAGAAATAATTTTACAAATCTGGAAAGTTCAAACCTCCCTGCTCTCTGTCCGCTTTCAGCCTTCCCAGACTCATCCTTGGGTGCTTTCCTCTCCAGATAAATGAGGAGAAAGCTTTCTCTAACCTACGTATATCCTCCCTCTGCAGTCCCAAATGCAGCATCTGCAAAAAGTATAGGACCCTAGGTAACACGTTCATTTTAATGAGACTAATTCTTCCCAGCCACGATATGGGCAACTGCAGCCACCTCCTCAGATCTGCTTCGATCGTCTTGACCAGATTGGTGTAATTCAAACTATACAGGGACCCCAAGGATCTACCCACCTGTACACCCAGGTACGTCAGACCCACACCTGTCATTTTCAGTCCCCATTGCCTTACCGTACTTCCTGAGCCCCTGTACCATAATACTTCTGACTTTCCCAAGTTAATCTTATAGCCCGAGAAAATACCAAATTCCTCTTATCAACGACAAGAGTAGGGGCACCGATTGGGTCGGATACTTCATAAACAACAGCATATCGTCCACATACAGTGCAAGCTTATGCTGTGTTTTGCCCCCCCACCACCACCACCCCCTGTATTCTGTCAATTTCCCTTATGGCAGTAGCCAGTGGTTCAATTGCCAATGCAACCAGAAGGGGGGAGAGAGTGGGCACCCTGCCTTGTGCCCCTCCCTAGATCAAACCTCTCTGACCTAGCACCATTCACTATTACCTGCGACCGAGGCCTTCAATACATCTCCTGTACCCATCTCAGGAATGATTCACCCAGACCAAACCGTTCCATTACTTCAAATAGGTAATCCCACTCTATTCTGTCAAACGCTTTTTCCGCGTCCAGTGAAATTATCCCTATATCCTCCTTCCCCCTATTCGCCCTCCAAACCTTATTAAGCAACCGTCTCATATTATGGTAGGACTGCCTTCCCTTTATGAATCCGGTTTGGTCTGGGTGAACCAGCTCCAGTAGGATCCCTTCCAACCGACTGGCCAAAATTTTAAGGTCACAGTTTAGCAGTGAAATTGGCCTATAAGATGCACAGGCCTGTAAATCCTCCCCCCCCCCCTTTGGTATAAGGCATATAGAGGCAGCATAACAAGTATCAGGCAGGTCAACCTCCCCCAACTCCCCCTTCTGCTGAAATAACTCACTCAGCACCTTCACAGTCCAGGTTCCCATCAGTCGGTAGTATTCCACCTGGTAACCATCTGGCCCACTGGCCTTCCCTTTCTGCAGCTGTTGAATGGCCTTCAGCACCTCCTCTCTGGTTATTGGTTGCCTCAAAAAGTCCCTCTGAGTGGCCCCCAGCAGTTTAATTTTCCCCAGGAATTCCAGCATCTGCACCCGCGTCCCCGTGCGTTCCGCCTGGTATAATTGTTGGTAAAAGGACTGAATACCCTCTGCATCCCCTTAACATCTCGCTGCAGGGTTCCTTGCTCATCCTTCACCCCTGTGATCTTACCCGTCCTTCTC
Source organism: Neoceratodus forsteri (assembly GCA_016271365.2). NCBI lineage: Eukaryota > Metazoa > Chordata > Ceratodontiformes > Ceratodontidae > Neoceratodus > Neoceratodus forsteri. The sequence goes on from CM057449.1 coordinate 393,650,669, forward strand.
CCGCCCTTCATAAGGCCGACAAGCATTGACCCTGGCTTATTCCCCCACTCAAACACCTGTCTCTTATTAAAAAAAACAGGTCTTCCCTGCCTCTGCTCTTAAATGAGCATTCAAGGCCTCTCTTACCATAGTCAAGCATCGGACATCCTCCCCCTGTTCCCCTCGAGCTACCCTTATTTCAAGCTCTCTTAGCTTACATTCTAACTCTCTTCTCTACTCCTGCCTTTTCTTCTTTATCCAGGACATGTATTCTCTAATTGCCCCTCTCATGAAGGCCTTAACCATATCCCATAGTATTTCCCTAGAGATCTCTTTCGAGTCATTCATTGCCAAAAAGAAATCCCAGTGGTCCTCTAAATGTTTCTTAAACTCTTCATTTTGGGCCATGTATGTGGGGAATTTCCGGGGGGGGGGGGTCACCTGCCTCTCTCTACCTTGGAGTTTCATCAGCACCATCGCATGATCAGATATGTGTATTGGACTGTGTCTAATATCCCTTAACCGGGAGTGCCACTCTGGTAACATAGGTGTAATCTAGACGTGACCACGTCCTATGTGGGTTCGAAAAGAAAGTGTACTCCCTCACTCCAGGATGTGCTGTACGCCAGGCGTCTACTAAGTCTAATTCTGCCAGACCTGCTTGCCATTGTTGCATGCTACCTGTCAGCCCTCCCTTTCCCCTCAGAGTGGTCCATATGTGCATCCATTGTCCAGTTAAGGCCCCCAGTATTAAACCTGGAAATTGCTCCTTGATCAATAAATCCAGTACGGACATGTAAAATTGCTGGTCATAGACCGCAGGTGCATACACTGAACCCAGAGTAATCTGTTCCCCTTCCAAGAGTCCCGAAATAAAAATATATCTGCCTTCTTTTGGGTCACGGACCACCCTCTGCACCTCCAAGGTCAGGGTCTTATGCACTAAGATAGCTTCCCCCTCTTACATACAGAGGCAGAGGCCGCGTAGCATTTCCCCACCCATCCACGGACCACCTTAACATGCTCCAACTCCGTTAGATGTGTCTCCTGCAGCAATGCTACCTGGGTTCCCACTCGTTTAAGTGCTATTAACAACATAGTCCTTTTTACTGAATTTATGATACCTTTTACATTACAGGTGACCACATTAAGACTTTTCAGCTCAGACATTGGTAGAGCATTTCACTGTTCCCTTTCAACCCCACGTTATTAGATGAGAACATGAATCTTGCACAGATATGATTCGTTTTGATGCACCTCTTTGAAATAAAAAAACACACTTAACCGCACAAACATCAAGTTTCAACAATAAACTTTATACATCCCCCACTCTGCTCCTCCTCTCCCCAACCCCCAGTCTCTCCCCACCAATCAGCTTCCCCCCTCCACCATACCCTACCCCGCTTCACTTCCTTCTATCTCTTTCGATTCCAGATCTCAATCCAGCATCCTTTTCAGATCTCTGCCTCGCCGCCTCCCCATCTGCTATCGCCCCGTCCCTCTTCATGTCCTTCCTCCCTTGCCACCAACTCCCCCCAACTCCCTTGATCTTCCATTATACCCTGGACATTAATAGTCTTCCCGACTCAAGTGTCTGTCTCATCCCCAGTTACTGACAGAGACGCACCCCCGCCCTCCCTCCACAGCCATCCACACCATTCCTCCCTCGTCCTGGTAACTTACTCTAGTTCTCTCTCCCCCAGCAGTTAACTATGTCCCTCCAGTGTCCCATTCTAACATGCAGATGTCCTTCCCCCTTCCCTTTCTGTCCCTTGCTTCAGTTTTCCCCATTTCATCAACGGGAAAGTCCCCTCTGGATGCAGGATCAGGGTGACAAGCTAAGGCCAGCAGAGAGTCCAGGCCACGCCAAAAGGAAAAACAATGCACTAAGCACTGCTCCCCACCCGCCCTCCTACCTTCACTCGGGTCACATTTGCAGCTGCATCTGCCATCTCTCCATCCTCCGTCTGGCTCCGATTGTCCCTGGTGCATGAAACCCAGCCACCCACAGAACGACTTCCTTCTCGAGCACCATCCCTTCAGTGCATTCCCACTGTGACAAAAAACACCATGAGGCGGACCAGTCACCATATCAAAACCCCAGCCAGACAATCCTCTCGAGTAAATCCTCCTTCTCTCTCCAGCGCAGTACTTTCTTAAGAGCCAAGGCAGAAAAAACGAAACTCAACAAACGGTCTCCCTTGCTTCATCCTCAACAGTCAAGTGGCCCACAGCTCCTTCATTTCTGTTCGTCGCAGCTTCTGTTTCAAATTCCAGACAAACTCCTCAGCCTTCTCTACCTCCCAAAATGAGTACGTAGCTGCCTCGTGCTTGATTTTCAGGGTCGCCAGATACACAAGGAAATTCTCCACCTTATACTCCTGTAGTTGCTGCATGACACCGTTAAACATTTTCCTCCGCTTCAACAGGCGGGCCGAATAATCTTGAGACATAAACAATCACTGGCCCTCGTATTCCACTACTTCCTTTTCCCAGAAAGCGTTTAACACCATTTCCCTGTCTTGATAGTGGTGGAATCTAAGATTATCTGCCTCGACGGTTGATCTCTTGGCAGTTTTGGCATCACCACTCTGTGTGCCCTCTTAAGCTTGAGCTTTCCCTTGCGAAGTTGAAGGCTCAGTAAGTCAGGCAGCACCCTGCACAGAAATCCATAACGCTGTCGCCCTCCATACCCTCCGGTAATCCTCTCAACTGCAAGTTGAGACGTCGATGATAGTTCTGTTGGTAGTCAAACGCTTCCTTGAAGTCTGCCGGTTCTTTTTGTAAAGCCGCTACCTGTCCCGGAGTTGCCAGCAGCTCATCCTCAACATGCGAGACCCTTTCCTCCACCTCCGCTATTCACCCTGCCTGTACCATTTGCTGCTCCTGTATTTCTTGGAGCTTCAGGTCCAACTTTCCTTCCAGCTTAATCAGTCTCGGCTCCAGGGATGCGATAACCTGCCCCGTAACTTCTCTGCCCACGGCGGCAACCTCGGCTGCTCATAGCGAGACCAAGCCTCCACCTTCTCCGCCTTTCTTGGCATTTTTGGATGCGATCCTCTGGCTTTTTGAGGAACCCAGGGTCAGAAACTCATCCATCCTGCCTTCCGACACCACTGTGGGTACAATTTATGGACTTAGGCACTTTTTAATTTTTAAAAAAATTTACGTTTTGGGCTGTTTGGAGAGAGCAGCGCGGGACTTTGCGTCCGTTCAGCTAGCTGCTCATCAGCGCCCCCCGCCTGTGTTCTATCTGAACTACACCACAGATGCCAAGTGCAGGCTCCATACTCTGGACCTGAGAAGAGCACTCTCTTATTATAAAGAGTGGACGGCAGAAGTTCAGGGAGAGGTTCGCCAGCTGTTTGTCACCTACGCCAAACCCGCACCTGGCAGATCTGCAGCAAAGTGGATGATTGGCAAATTGATTACATCCTGCATTGATCTCTGCTATTGGTTGGCGGGCAAGGAGCCTCCCATAGGGATAAGAACTCACTCCACCCGCCATACTGCTGCATCGGTGGCTGCTTCCAGGGACATCCCTATCCAGAAAATGTGCAGGACCGCTACCTGGAAGTCAACAAACACCTTCATTACCCACTATCACATCGACCTAGAGTCACGCTGGGATGCTGGTTTTGGGGCCTCAGTTCTCCAGTCTCTGTTCCTCAAGTAAGTATACAGGGGGTGTGAGCCTTGCCTCCCTCCTCCCGGAGAACTGCTTGGAGTCTGCCAAACAGTGTGGCTAGAACAACATATGCACGATCCTAGAAAAACAGGTTACTCACCTGTAACAGTAGTTCGAGAAGTGATATATGTTGTTCATCCACACGAACCCACACGATCTCTCCGGCTTCGACACACAGTGTACGCTTCCAGTGGGCAAGATCTGGCGTCAAGGGGCGGAGCCGAGGCATATACCACCGGGGTGGGTGGGAGGAGCCAGCTTGAAGACATTCCGGCAAGATTCTTATAGGGAAAGGACATGCCAAACAGTGTGGATGAACAACATATACCGTTCCTAGAACTACTGTTACAGGTGAGTATCCTGTTTTTACCTGATGTTAGTAGGTGTGATGTGTGGGACAGCAGTCTGCCTGGCAGCTGACATGACTGTCTGTCTATCCACGCAACTGCATCATCAGCATTGTGACCTTACTGTGACATCACTACTGCTTATGAACAGCCATTCAGTGGCTGCCTAGTCAGTTACAAGTAATGTCACTGTCCGATCACAATTCTGATGTAGTGTGGACACACACACACACACATAGATAGATGTGTCAGCTGCCAGGCTGATGTCTGTTTCACAAATCTGGCACAGTATTATCACATAGATTTTCTGCTGAACAAAAGGAAAGAGAACAATACTTCAGAAATAAAAAGTTACAACAACTACTTAAAATTTGTATTATTTTCCTGTCTTTGGATCCTCTAGCTCTTTAATATACCAACAGGTGGTTTGGAGTCCTGATCCCGAAGGGTAAGGAACTTCAGCCACCAAAAGTAACACTGAGGCATAATCCTCCAGATGGAATTGCCTTATTTCACTTGTAAAATGTTTAGTATGTTAAAATTTTAAAGTAGTGTAGTAGTTTGGTGCTGTATATCAATCGCCAGTTTAAATCATAGCAGATGTGGAGCGGGGGGACATTGGTGTTTAGGGGGCTCGAGATGGGTGGGCAGTGATGCCATCATTTACATTGGGTGAACTTTTTTTTGGCCCCAGTAAGTCCCTCCCACCACGCTAGCATCAGTCTGTGGTTGCCCATGTTATGAGGACACCCACAGTGTCAGTGCCACCACTACTGCCACCGTAATGCAGTAGGCTGCCCAGCTATCAAACAAATCACCTGCTTTGTCCAACAATTAGACCATTGTGAAGCCTGAAAAATAGATTTGTAATTGTTTCAGTGCTTTAGAAAAAAACTCTTGTTACATGCTTTAAGCCCTGTAATTCATTTTTATTTAATTCTGTTCTGAAAGTTTTAAAAAACAACTTTGATAGCAAAGGACAAACACACACACACTGCTTTTCCTTTGTGAGGGCATTGCAAGTTTTTTGATAATTACATTGACGATTGATAACATTCTAATAAAAATTTTCCAGCCAGATAGCTTTGATAGGTGACTGGCAGGAGGAGGACTGAGTGTCCCAGATGGTGCTGTTCAGCAGAGAGAGGGGGTGGTGACTCCTGCTACATTACCGACACATTGTTGACCACAGGTGGGGTTGCAACTTGTTAGGGAGGGTGGAGCACATTAGCAGTATTGTGGGTCCCCCAACACATGCACACACTGTTGTGCCCCTGTGGGTAGGGTTTGGGGGAGGTAGAAGAAAATGGGAGAGCTGCCGCACACACAGTGCCATCATGTCCCTTGTGTCTGCCAGGGCTACGTCTGATTCCTTCACCAGATCTCAGTCATGGCTGGAAGGGCAGGAACTGTCTGGGCCCTGCTGAAATGGACAAAGCCTGCAGTAGTTTTGATGAGAGAGGCGAGAACCATCAGAGAGGCACATAAACTCAGTGGGAGAAGACATGTTGCTATAGGAAGGAGGTCCCAATCGTTCTTTATAAGTGCAAGGCATAAGTTGGGGTGAGGTCTGCCTAATTGCTTGTGAAGAGTACTCACATTTTTTCACATGGACAAGCCAGGGTCAATTCCAGATCTTGGTATCATTCACTTCTCCCTGGGGAGGGATGAGGAAGCCTCCTGCCATGCTATTTCTGCCCCCTCATAGCCCAGAGGGGGGTACCTATGAGCCACATAAGGCTAATGGAGTTCTACCAACATGGGTCTTCTGACCAGGGTCACATAGTAAGGTTGTGAGGGCAGTCACAGCGCTTCTGTGGCACAACCTGCCAGGAGGGCTTCTAAAAGGAATGCTGTGTTGTAAAGGCCTGAGCTTCACATTTAAGTGAGGGGGACTTTAGCCGCTTAGCAGGCAGTGTTTCTACTGTACAGTGCATGCTGTTGCTTACCCTGCATATCTCTTTTTCAGCAACCACACAGCGCACCCCCCCCCCCCCGAAAACCCGATGATCAAAGGAATTCCATGAGATTTGTTCAAAGGAGGCAAGTGGGATATTCGGAGAGGTGGGTGGATGGTAGAGAGCACATACAGAGAATAGAATGTTTAAAAAAGAGGAGGAAGAAAACTGCAAAATGAATTACAATTCTCCCTCTCCATACATTGAGTGCCTTACCTCTGGGACTTGCCCAGCCCCAGCTGGTCCAGTGTGGTATTCTAGAATTACATGTGAACCCGTCTCCCATGTTGTAGCCAATGTCACATCCCTGACCTAGTCCAATCACTATATTATTTATTTGTTTGTAAGATTGGTGACCCAGAAGGGCACACTGAGCAGAGGCGTATTTCCAGGTGCAACCCAGGGGAAGGGAATACAGAGGAAATCTGACGAAAAGTCAAATGGTACAGTCACAGACAGGTAAAAGACAGCAGCTAGTTGAGATGAGCAAATTAAGCAAACTAGATGGATAAATTAACCAAAATGAAACAAAGAAAATACTCAATTACTATATGTAATATAGAACTGTATACAGGAAGAAGTGCAATTATGTAAAAAAAAAAAAAAGTGTAAGTAAAGTGCAAACGGCAGCTTACATACTGTAACGTATAGTAACATCGCTCGTCAGTTGACTAATGTACTAATGAGGCAGGAACGGGACAGTACACTCAGACCTGATGAGTATGGAGGGGAGGAGGCAGGCAACAGAAATAGCAGAGAGGTCTATAAACTTAAAAATGAGCCCTTATTATCAGCTCAATATGTTCTGATATCATTTTTAATAAATACTGAACTCAGCTATAGAGAAACTTTTCCTTTCATCTTTAGGTTGCAACATGTAAAGCTGTTTTCTCCTTTTCAGGGACATGTTTGGAGAGGAATGTTTAAGTATGAAAGATAACACTATCATCGTCTCAGTAGATGGAAAGGTCGCAACTATCGCTCTGGATACTCGGGTATGTTGAAGGCATCTAGTAAAAATGGTCTTTCATCTTGCTGAAAAATTAACATTGTTCACAGCAACAAGTCTTGCAAGGAATCAGGTACCCACCCCCCACTCCAAATGTCCATTCTAAAGAATAGCATAAGACCAAAATGGACTGAGAACAGGTTACTTTCAGTCAGCTCAGAACTCAGCAAATTTTAAAGTGAATCACAAATAAAGAAGACATGGACTCAGTTACTTGTTCTCATTAGTATCCGGATGTATTAGTTTCACTGCTGAGTAGTACATTTCTTGGACCATATGCCCAACTTTCACCCCATTTCCCCTCTCCCTGGCACGGACTGCAAGATGCCACTAACTGCCACTGTGAGCAGTGAAGGTGTCCATCTCCTCAACCGCACGGTGCTCATCCATAAAGGGCACTGGTGTCCCATCTCCTCTCCTTCACATAGCTGGACTGTGAGGGTCATGGGTGTCTATCTCCTGCCTTGCTCATTGCTCAGCTTTGAGAAGTGCATGTATCTGTCGTTGCCCCTCCCCAAAAATCAGCCATTTAGGATACTGGTGTCCATCTCCTCCCTGGCTAATTGCTGTCCTATAGAGAGGCGGAGTATAATGTCGCTATTATTCCACGCTCATTGGTCGGTGCTGTGGGTAGAAGGCTGGGGTTCATTTCCTTCTCCACTGATTGCTTTACGGGGGGGTCTGTCTTCTGCCCCATTTACTGGCCATTTGTGAGGAGGGGTGGCCATCTCCTCCCCTGCTCATTACTCGGCTGTGAGGAAGGGGGCTGATGTCAGTCTCCTACCCTGCTCAGTGCTTGACCCTGAGGAAGGGCCTGGGCTAGTGTCTGTCTCCTCCCCCACTAATTGCTCAGCTGTATGGGGGGCTTGGTGTAAGTCTTCTGCCCCACTGGCAGAAGACTCCAGGAGAAAGGACTGCTGTGTGACTGAACTTCTCTGCTGGGACTAAAGTAGAAGAACTTTTGTATTTAGACCTTTAATTTAGGGTTAAAAAACTAACATACAAAACAAAAAAAAAAGTGCGTGTTTGGGTTAACTGAACTGAATGGGTAACTGAAAAGTCATCTAGATGTAAATCTCAGGTGACTGAAAGGACTTAACTGTTGTGAGGTTTAAATTACTTGTAGAAAGATCTGGTAAGTAGGGGAAGTGGCTTAGCTAGAAGGAAGCTACATTTAAAGACTGCCTTAGAAAGATTCTGCTAATAGCTTGGCAGAAGACTCCAGGAGAAAGGACTGCTGTGTGGCTGAACTTCTCTGCTGGGACTAAAGTAGAAGAACTTTTGTATTTAGACCATACCTCTCAACCTTTTGTCCCCCAAATGTGGAACATTGCCTGTCAAAATGTGGGACAAATGGGCAAAATGTAGAACACTTAGTCAAATTTTTACCTAAGAAGCTCAAAACACTGTTAACATGTTGCATTTATGTTCAGAAGGTCAGTTATTAACTGAATAATATATTTTTTTGCATCATTTACTATGGATTTTTGCTTTAAAATGTTGACTTTGAATGTGGAACAAGTCCTCACAATGTGGAACAGGGAGCTTTTGTGAAGTAAAATGAGGAACGTTCCTCATAATGTGGTACAGTTGAGAGGTATGATTTAGACCTTTAATTTAGGGTAAAAAAACTAACATACAAAACAAAAAAAAGTGTGTGTTTGGGTTAACTGAACTGAATGGGTAACTGAAAAGTCATCTAGGTGTAAATCTCAGGTGACTGAAAGGACTTAACTGTTGTGAGGTTTAAATTACTTGTAGAAAGATCTGGTAAGTAGGGGGAGTGGCTTAGCTAGAAGGAAGCTACATTTAAAGACTGCCTTAGAAAGATTCTGCTAATAGCTTGGCAGAAGACTCCAGGAGAAAGGACTGCTGTGTGACTGAACTTCTCTACTGGGACTATATTGCTCTCCTCCCTCCACCCAAAGCTAGTTCTATTTTATAGGCACAGGATTTGACTGACAACAGGAACTTCCTGTTTAGGGGCAGGAAGTGAGTGATCACAGAACCACCAAGGACCCACCATCCTAGAAAGGCAAGAGTAGCTCTCCGGCCCCCTCTAGCTGCTGGAGGTCTGCCTCTGAACAAGTAAGCGGTCTACTTAGAAATATAGGATATTCTTGTCTCAGAACAGGACAATCAGGAGCTTAAAGGGCACACAGGCAGAAAGTAAGGAGAGAGAAAAAAAACAGAGGAAAGAGTAAGGATTGCAAACAGTTAAGGGCCAGAAATAAGACATGATTGGAGTGGTGCAGTGCAGTGACTGTGGAGCAGCAGTCTTCCGGGAGATGTTCTGGAGGATGCGGTGTTGTCTCATCTGCAGGCACCTCTCTGGGCTGAGGGAGGAGGTTGCTCATCTCCAGGCTGAGTTGGCCAGGATTTGTGGGACCTCCTCTTCCATCCAGGGACCACCAGTGCCACTGCCGTTGCCTCAGAGGTTGCCAAGAAAGAGGAGTGGTTGGACCACAGTGGGCTCAGGAGGGTGAGGGTGGTGGAACAGAGGCACATCCCTCCAGTTGTACCTCTCCACAATTCCCATGCCATTCTGGCAAAGTGTGGTTCCTCTATGGAGGCACCTACAGTGGAGACCAAGGAGGATGCTGGGAACCTCCACAAAGGAGACCCACAGGAGGGTGGCAGGGGACCTGCAGGGAAGGAAACAACTCCTGGTGGGGACCCATTGTTAGGAAGGTAGAACTGGGCAAGGAAGGGAGAGGGAGGTAAGGTGCTCCTGCCGCCATGGCTTGGAGGGACTGGGAGCCAATCCTCAGGATTGCCGGAGCAGCTGCACAGGGAGGGAGCTGGATGTCATTGTCCACTTAGGGACAAATGACCTGGCTAAGAAAGGATTAGAGAAGTGCAGGAAGAGTTTGTGGAATTGGGAGGGGCCTTAGTCAAGTAGCACACAGTAGCCTTCTCGGAGGTGCTACCATCTATGGCATAGAGAGGCTAGGGTGTTCGGTACCATGGAATTCAATCAGTGGTTGAAAAACTGGTGTGGAGCTCAGGGATTTGGCTTCATTGGGGACTGGGGGTCCACCTGGAGTGATGCAAGCCTATACTGGCATGATGGGCTGCATCTGTCCAGGAGGGGAACCAGGATCCTAGGTGATAGGTTTAAATGCTTCATTGGCAAGCTTTTAAACTAGCCAAGGGGGAGGCACTGGAAAGGAGCAGGAAAATCCTAGCCCCCAAACAATCACGGTAGTAAGTGTGGCAAACACCAACATGGAGGTGTCGATAGGGAGAAGGGCAGGGGTAAATGGAGAAAGTGACAAAGGCAAGAAGGACAGGGATGGGGCAAAGGGGTAAGGCCATCAGGAAATGGAGGGTAATGAGTACCAATGCTCGTAGTCTGGGCAACAAGCTCCTGAGCTGGTGGCCTTAATGGAAGAGGGATGCCTGGATATCAGAGAAGTCACAGAAACATGGTACACAGAGAACCATGACTGGATGTAACATACCAGGGTACATTACCTACAGGAGAGACAGGCAGGGAGAAGAGGGGAGGGTAGCTTTCTTGTAAAGGAAGGGATAAAAGCAACTGAACAAAAGAGTAAACAGGGAGGAGAGGAAGCAATGTGGGTCACCTTGAGACTGGAAAGGGCACCACAATCCGCACAGGGGTTAGGTACAGACCCCCATGTCAGGGGAAGGAATGGACAAGGATATGATGGAAGGCATTCTTAGAATGGCAGAGAAAGGGAGATACTGTTGATGGGAGACCTGAATATGCCAGATGTTAACTGGAGCACATTTGCTGCAGCGACATCCAAGAGCAGAGCCATTCTTGACGCCTACAGGTGGCAGGCATTAGACAGCTAGTTTCGAACCCACTCGTGAGGGAGCAATCTTAGACCTCAGACTTCAAACGGGGCAGTGAGAGGATCTCAGATCTAGAAGTGGGTTGCCATCTGGGGACAAGTGACCATCAAACAGTGTGGGTCACGTTAAACTCAGCTACAGAGTCAAGCCATACAAAAGTGAGGGTACTGGACTTTAGGAGGGCTGACTTTGGCAAGATGGGAGAGTGCCTCAGAAAAGCACTAGCAAACAGGCTAGAAGGAGGTGTGGAGCAACAATGGCTAATTATCAAACTGCCATCACAGAGGCAACAAGCCTTTGTGTGAAGCAAATAAACAAATCAAAATGAATGAAAAAGCCACTATGGTTCTCAGAGAGGTGGCTGTGAAAGTCAGGAAAAAGATAGCATTCCAGAAGTAAGGAAACACAGAAGGAGCAGGACAGAGAGCTGTACCAGTTAAGGCAGAAAGAAGCAGGGAGGAAAGTCAGAATAGCAAAGGCCCAAACTGAGGAAAAGATAGCCAACTCAGTTAAGAAGGGGGATAAAACCTTTTATAGGTACATCAGCGAGCGTAGAAAGACAAAGGGAGGGATAGTGAGGCTGAATAGAATAAACGGTGGGTGGGCAGAGGGGGACAGTGAAAAAGCAGGAATACTGAACGAATATTTTGGCTCAGTATTCACAAAAGAGGAGGGGGAAGTGCCTAATCCAATTAACAGAAGCACTCTTGATAGGGGGGTCGATCCCAGTCCTTTCACAGAAGAAAGGGTTCTGCAAGAACTCCTAAAACTGAAGGTGGACAAAGCAATGGGTCCTGATGGAATTCACCCAGAATTCTAAAAAATTAAGGAAGGAACTAGTGAAACTACTGGCTACTCTTTTTAATAAATCATGGGAGGATGGTGTAGTACCCGAGGACTGGAGGAAGGCAGATGTGATTCCCCTTCACAAAAGTGGGACCAAGACAGAGGCAGGAAACTACAGACCAGTCAGTCTGACCTCTGTGGTAGGGAAAGTGATGGAGTCACTTCTGAAGGAAAGAATAGTTGAGTACTTAGAGGTCAGCGGAGCACAGGATCCAAGGCAGCATGGGTTCACAGCGGGAAGGTCATGTCAGACGAATCTAATAGATTTCTTTGACTGGGTGACCAAAGTAGTAGACCAGGGAGGGGCTGTGGACATGGCCTACCTAGACTTTAGCAAGGCATTTGACACAGTCCCACACAAAGATTATTAGTCAAATTAACCAGCCTGGGAGTGGGTCCCAGGGTGGTAGCCTGAAACATTGGCTGGACAACAGGACACAGAAGGTAATTGTAAATGGAGTCCACTCTGAAGAAAGGGCGGTTACTAGTGGGTACCGCGAGGGTTCAGTATTGGGTCCAGTCCTTTTAATGTCTTCATCAGTGGCATTGCAGAGGGACTGGAGGAAAAGTATGCCTTTTGCAGATGACACAAAGATCTGCAACAGGGTTGATACACAAGGAGGCGTGGAAAGGATGAAAAGGGACTTGGCAAGGTTGGAGGAATGGTCAGGCGTTTGGCAGCTAGGATTCAATGCAAAAAACTGCAAAATAATGCACCTGGGAAACAAGAACCCAGGGGAAGAATACACAATGGGCGGAGGTAGTAACAACAACAAAACAGGAAAGGGACCTGGGGGTAATCATATCAGATGACCTTAAGGTTAGCAAACAATGTGAGAAGGCAGTAGGGAGGGCGGGTATACTGGGATGTATAGGAGAGGCATCAGCAGCAGAAAACAGGAAGTTGTTATCCCTCTGTACAGACAGTTGGTGAGACCCCATCTGAATACTGTGTCCAGTTCTGGAGACCCCATCTCTGCAAGGACATAGACAGGATAGAGGCAGTCCAGAGGAGGGCAACTAAAATGGTGCAGGGTCTGCAAGAGAAGCCGTATGAGGAGAGACTAAAGGAGCTTAATATGTATACCCTTGAGGAAAGAAGGGAGAGGGGGGACATGATAGAAACTTTCAAGTAACTCAAGGGAATCAACAAAGTCCAAGAGGGTAGCATCTTTCAGAAAAAGAGACTTGCAAGAACAAGGGGACTCAATTTAAAGATAGAAGGAGGGCGGTTCAGGGGCAATGTGAGGAAGTATTATTTCACAGAGAGGGTAGTGGATGCATGGAACAGCCTTCCTGAGGAAGTTGTGGAGTCTAAAACTGTGGGAGAATTCAAGAATGCATGGGACAGACATAAGGCAATTCTTGTGGGGGGCAGGAAGATATAGGCTATTGGTTAAATAGGATCTGAGGCCTATCCTGTAGGTAGGGAAATGGGCAGACTAGATGGGCCTAGCGGTCCTTATCTGCCGTCAAAGTCTATGTTTCTATGTTTCTGTGTTACTGATCAGCTGTGAGATGAGGTGGCCATCTCCTCCCCTGCTAATTGTTTGGGTGTGGGGAAGGAGACTGATGTATTTTTTCTTCCCTGCTCATTGCTTGTCCCTGAGGAGGGTGTGGACTAGTGTCTGTCTCCTTCAGTACTAATTGCTCAGCTGTATTGGGGACCTGGTGTCAATCTCCTTCCTGTTCATTTCTTGGCCACGAGGGAGATATGAAGTCCAACTTCTCCCCTGTTCATTGCTCGTCTGTGAAGAGGGCTTGTGTCTGTCTCCTTACCCGGTCATTGCTTGACTGAGGGTTGCTGTCACAATTGGTGGGGATCTCGGGGGAACACAACTGGGAGTGGCACTGGCAGTCCAAAGAAGAAGGGGGGAAAAAGAAAACCAAAGGAAAAGTACTTGAAGTTAACAGAAAGGGAAAATAGCACTGTCACTGTCGCACTGTCTGAAGTCACACAGTGGGGTGCCGGGAGTGACTCACTCAGACTGTCTGATTGTGGGGATCATCCGAATCCCAATCTTGGGGAACAGCTGGCATCCTATAGAAAAAGGACTTAAAAAAAAAAAAAGAAAAGCATTTAAAATTAAAAACAACCAAAAAAAAGGTACTTTTTAAAGTTTTTACTGTCTGAATTCACTCAGGGACGGGGTGACTGTCAGATTGTGTGGTTTGGGGGACTAAACACTGGTGGCAGGTTATAGAAAAGGAAAAAAAAAAAAAAAAGAAACTCGGGAAAAGCATTTAAAATTAGAAACAAAGGGATCAAAACATGTAATACTGGAAAGAATAAGTTAAAATGTAGTGAGAAGTCACTCCGTGGGAGGGGGATGGAGTAACTCACTGTGAGTGTGAGATTGTATCGAGTGAAGCAAGCAGAAGCGAAAACGAAAATTAAAAAGCATTAAGGCCAGGAATAGGAAAATGTTGTACAGGCCAGGGAGCTAGATTAACAATATAAACTTTGCTGTGAGAGATGAGACTGTGTCTGTGTGCCTGCTTACTGCCTTTACACTAAAGTTGCCATTCAGCAGCACTGCAGTTTTGTTTACTTGCTAGCACTGCTGTACAGCTATACTCTTAACTTGGTGGTAGTAAAGTCTGGTATCTGATTCCTAACCTACTCTTGAAGTAAAATAATTGCTCAACACAGAGATAAGAAATACGGTTTTATTTAGTTAAATATCGCACAATTTTAGAGAGAAACAAAGACAATACAACGCAATAAGCAAAAGCAGACTACTCTCTTCTCATTACCCGAGTCTGAGTCCCTTCTGTCTCATCAATTAACCCTTACTGTGCCGTGGACTGATATATCAGTCCAGAATTCCTATACGTTCCAATTCTGTTGGCAGCTTAAGGTTAAGAAGACTCCATAAACAAACAAGAAAAATAGTATTTTATTGCACCCAGAATTGCATATGAAATGTGTTTTTCTCTAGTTTTATTATGTTTTCTTTAAAATACGTCTATCATTACTTGAACTACCAACTCAAGCACAAGGACTACTATTTTTACTCAAGCCACTTGACAGATGACAAGTACTTAATTTTAAAATTTGTCGATCCCTGATTGCCATTTGTTGTGGGGGACAACATTCCTGCTGTTCCTGAGCTTTTGACTCCCCTCTGCCAGTCAACCTTATTTAAGCTTCCGCCGGTCAAGGGTCAGTCAGTGCTTCAGTGGTACCCCTAATGGAGCAGTCGACGTTGACACTCCAATTGATGTTCTGATCGAGATTTTCTTGAACCGATTGACCAGGAGTCAGAGGAGGACAAGGCTTTGTCACTCTCCAAGACCCAGGTGTTGCCTGGACCCTCCTCAGCTAGGGAGAGGACTTTAGCCGGGAACCTGGTTGAGCTGTCTCCATCGGTAGTCACTCCTCTGGTACCTACCACGGTGCCCCCCCCCCCCCATATCAAGGTCAAGGTACTGCAGCCTGATGTCTGTATGGTGCCGACAGAAGACCATCTACCTCTCAGTATATGGTCAAGGAAGAGATCTAGATCAAGCTCACAATCCAGATCCCACTCCAGTCAATGCCACTGCCATAGGTATTTGTCGAGCTCATCCTCTTCTTCAGACAGCTGTCAAGGAGGTATGAGGACTGTGTGTGGCACCAGTGGGCCATGGCAGGGTAGGGTAGGCCATGCTGCCAGGCCCTTTGTATCCCTCTTGAGCACCTATACTCGCTGAGCCCTTTTGGGCTGCATCCTGAGGCTCTGCATCCAGCAGTACCTCCTATTGACTGATCATGGTGGAGCCTGCCCCCCCCCCAAGCTGCAGGAGGGGGCTCCTACGAAGGTTACTTGTCCTGGTAGCGGCTTACCAGACATGTCGGTGATGGTCACCTCAAATAGCAGGGTGGTCCATACGCCCCAGTGAAGGCCCAAACCTTTTTCTGGAACTCAGAATCTTCTTCGAGGATATCTCTTTCATCAGGCCACACAAATGGAACATATAGCTGCCAGGCACTAGGACCACATGGAGACATTTGCAAGCAGTCAGCCAGGGGACGCCCACGACCACATCAGTCGTCAACTTATACCTAAATGTGGGTAGCTTCTCATCTCCTCAGTTCTTTTCCTGCAAGCAGCCAGACTTGTCAGACTGCTGTGGAAATGCCACTGTAATGGCCACTGTTTTTATTTTTCATATTTTTCCATATAAGAAAGTAGTCTCTTTTACAGTGATTTTCAACAGCTTGTGTGTCGTCAAAGAAACTGTCAAAACTCTGTCAGTACTGTGAGTATGGAGACAAGACCTACACTGGCGACTCCCGTGACGTCTGTATCTGCTGCTTCGGCCCGGTCCACAAAATGAAAGCCTGCAAAACTTAACCAGGGTTTCAATCCAGTGACCATGCAACACGATAAAGGAGCTCTGGAGAAGCATCTCCTCAAACAAAAAGTAGCCAGAATGGAGAAGGAGCTGCAACAGAAAGGTGTAGTATTGACGGCCCAGTCGACCGAATTGTGGTCGTCTAAATGCTGGGATAAGGCATCAGGGAGTCACAAACACAAGCATCGGGATAAGGACAACGAGAGGGCCTCCCCTGTGTGTTCCAGGTCGCTACTTCATTCTGTAGGTGGTTGTCAGATTTATTTTTAAAAAGTGCTTTTTAATTGCCAAAGCGCTTGTACAAGGTAAAAACAGACAAAAATCATCTTTAAAAACACATAAGTTAAAACAGGCAGCGCAGTCAAGTTATCAGTTAGACAGCATCCATGAAAGCTAAATCAAATGAATAAGTTTTTAATGTGAACTTAAGTCTCAGTGGACAGGCACTCTCTAATCCAGCGAGGTAGAGAATTCCACAGGGTCTGGGCCACGAAAGAAAAAGCTCTGGCCCAAGGTCTTTAAACAAACCCTGGGAATCTCTAGCAATCCCACATCGGAGGAACGGTGCAGGCAGAGGGGGCAATAGGGACGAAGGAGGTCTTGCAAATAAAGCATACAGCTTCCTTGGCACCATTGTCCAGTCTGGCTGACAGCGCCACCCACCCCAACCGTCAGCATGACACCAAGGTCGGGGTTTAGCACAGGTATTACCAGGCCTACTACGGCTGGTATGTCAACATCGGGGACTCGGCCTTTCCCGTCGACTCCTTCAGTTGCACCCATTGACCATACAGGCACCGATGCTCAGGCAATTCTGTTATCATTTTTGAACAGTAAGACACCTGTTACTTGACCTCATTGTTCCAGGGGGCCCGTTGACCAGGCCTGTCACTAACTCCCCCATCAACGCCGCAAGGTACACCTTTGCCACAGCCACCTCCTGTGCCATCAGCAGTGCACTCCCTTCTCCCCATCAACCCGCTTGACAGTGAATACGAGTATAACCCTGACTTAATCATGCAGGAGGAGGAGGAGGCTGAGGATTACGCTGAAAGCCACTATGACATTGGCACTAGCTCCACTATCTCAACATGTAGTGGGGACTGTGTGGTAAACTCACCGTGGTCCCCTCCAGAGGATCCCACTTTCCTCACCATGATGCAGCAGTTGCAAGCTGCCATGGGTTTCGATATGGAGGAACAGGACACTACTAAAAAAGATTTAATAGAGTTAGTTCCTGGAATTACCAGAATCTCCTGCCATTGTGGCGCCACCTCTGTATTTTGCTTCAGAGGATGGCACCTTTGCTGACTGGTACAGACCAAACAACATGCCAGCGGTGTGCCGACCGCACACCGAAACATTTATGGCAAAATCCCCCACAGCGACAATTTCAACAGGTTACAGAATTGTCGCTGTGGGGGTCCTGCCTGCAAAATTTGGCCCTTTTGCCATGTCATCCCCCAAACTCTGACTCAGATTGATAATCCGTTGAGGGGGGCAGCCCCCCTAAGAGAAACACTTTAATGTTGAACAGGCGAAATTTCGCCTTTCGACATTGGGGATCTCGCTGTGTCGAACTTCAACAACGGTGTTGTCAATTCGGCATAGGTAAACCCATTCAAGCTGCCCCCAAGAAGGCATACAAAATGTATATGGCCCCTTCTGGTAAACCTTACTATGCCACACAGCCTGAGACAGACTCCCTGGTAATTAATGTTGCCCATGATAGGTCCAGGGCACCTAAGCACCTTAGTTCCTTCGCTCCTGATAAAATAGTCCAGGAGGTTGGATGTATGGGGCAGAAGGACATATTCCTCAGCATCACTAGGCCTTCATATTGCTAATTACCAGGCTCATCTGATGAAGTATCACAACACCCTTTTGAGGAAGGTCAAAGCAGTTGCACAGGCCTTTCCTGAAGGTACCCTGAGCAAGAGTTCCTACAAGCTCTCACTGCTGGGACTGATGCGGGCAAGCATTTGCTGTGCATAACATGTGATATCTCGGATATTTCCACCAGAGCTTCAGCCTCGGGCATCCGTCTCAGGAGATACTCTTGGCTTAGGGTGGCAGGCTTTATGAATGATGTAGAACAGTCCATTCTTAATGTCCCATTTCGAGGGCAGAAGTTGTTTGGCCCTATGGTCCAGGAGACTCTGACAGCTCTTCAGGCCTCATGTAGGACTCTGAAATCTGTGTATTCCCTCTTCTGTACCACTTCAGGGGTAGGAGGAGGGGTCCCTTTCGTCCTGCTGGTGTTCACGTCCAGCAGTCAGACAGCAGGGCAGGGGCAAGGGAGCAAGAGCCTTGCCAGTCCCAAGTACTATCCCAGGTGCCCATTCAGAAGCCCCTAGAGGTAGTGGAGCTGGGGGAGCCACCCCCATAGATTCTGCTTGACTCCTTATACACCCTAACCACCTTTACCTCCAGGGGTGGTTGTACGGGTTCACCTCTCTCGCCACTTAGCCCAGTGGAAAGAGGTAACTACGGATGCTTGGGTTTAGGAGATAATAGAATGGGGTCATGCTCTGGAACTTCTGGACAACCCTTCAGATCATCCTCCCTTGTCATCACCTATCCTCCGGGACATGTGCCCCTGTTGCTGGAGGAAGTGCAGACTCTCCTTCAGAAATGAGCCATAGAACCTGTGTCCCTGGAGCAAAGGAGCACATGGTTTTTACTCCGGGTATTTCCTTGTCACAAAGTGGACAGGGGATGCAAGACCTATTTTGGATCTCAACTTCTTAGAATACAAGAAGTTTAGAATGGTCACTTTGCAGGGTCTCTTCCCCTTACTGCAAATAGGGGATTAAATATGTTCTCACAGTATGAAGTATGCATACCTCCATATCAAAATCAGGAAGTCTCTCAGAAAATACTTGAGGTTTCTATTTCAAAGGTAACATTACCAATTTGCTCTTTGGCTTGTCTTCTGTGCAACAGGTCTTTACCAAATGCTTGGCAGTAGTGGCAGGAGCCCTTTGCAGGGAAGGCTTGTATGTTTTCCCTTACCTGGATCATTAGCTATTGAAAGCCCACTCCAGAGATAAAGGTTTCGCTGGCAAATTTTTGGCTAAGTCACCAAATTTGCCTCCGCGGATCACTTCGCAAAGCTGACCCATGTAATCAGAAATTCTCCATTTGTAACTTTGCCTTGCTTTTGGCTTTTTTTTAAGCAAGGAGAAGTTAGAAATGGCAAATTATTTTAACTAATTTGATCCCTGGTATCTAGTGGCCCCCCTTCACCCGCCGATTGCCAGCCCCAGTGTAAAAATAATGTCTCATTCCTTTCTTTTAAATCCCTGGTGTCTAGTGGTCTCCCCCACCACCCATAGCCACCCCCACCCCACCCTGGATGGAAAGTAAGTTGTTCAGGGTAACAGAGTATGCAAGTAGGGGATGATGGGATTCAAACCCAGGTCTCCAGGTTTGCAGCTCAGTGCCTTTAACCGCTATGCTATACTGCCTCCAATTAATCCATTGTAGGCACTGTTTAGTAACGGGTGCGCACAAATGGGAAGGGAAGGGACCAGGGGAGGGTGGGAGGAAGCAAGAAGGGACAGTGGAAGAAAAGGGGTGGAATATAGCTCTGGAGCCCCTGGAAAACCTAACTGCCCATATTTTCTTGGTGGTAGAACTGAGACTAATATGAACACTTGCTGATGGACTTTTATTTCTTACAGATGCAATGGGGTTACCATTTTATACTAAGGGATAAATACGTGAGACACACTAATTGATTGCGCACATACATTGGAAAACTGCTTCATACTTTCTTTCTGCTTTTATGTGCCTATACTACCATACTGTTACTACATTTGTAATGGATCAGATGTTAATGTAACCAAGGTACACAATTGTGCTTAAACTGTACTTGGTCTGTTCTTCAGTAAACACGACTGAAGTTAAAAAAGGAGGGAAGGGGTAGCAGAAATGTAGGCGATGGAGGGAGCAGGCACGAGGGTAGGAGAGGGTGGGGACTGGGGTAGGAGAGGGAGGGGACAGGAGAGGAGGGTAGGGTACATGATTTTAAGGCAGCTAAAGTGATGCTAAGACCAAACAGCAATTAACATAGACCAAATAATGCAGCAGTAGAGACTGTGAAAATAAAACCGATGGACTAGCTGAGTGACTTCAGAAGTAAAACAAACCTTGCAAAGCAGAGTTTGCAATTTGCAAATGGCTACAAGCACTGACTAGTGGTTTGTGATAACCCAGATAGAATGTTACTGAAACAAATGAACTAAGCAGTAGAATCAAACAATAGCAGTTGGCAATGAGGCTGCTAACTAAGCAGTAATACGGTAGTGGTTGGCAGTAGAAAATGCGGAGTTTGGAGTCACCCAGATAGGGTGTTGCTAAAACAAATTAACTAAGCAGTAGAATACACAGTAGCAGTTGGCAGTGAGGCTGCTAACTACAGTACGCAGTTAATACAACAGCAGTTGGCAGTAACAAAAAAAATGTGGAGTTCTAGGATCGTGGATGTTCTATCCACACTTGTTGGCAGGTACCTTGCCACTTTAAGATGTGCCGAAGTCTTCAAGCTGGCTCTTCCTCCCACCCACTCGGTGGTATAACTCTCGGTTTGCCCCATGACGCCAGATCTTCCTTTCTTCTGGAAGGTTCAGGTTCCCTCCTTAGCGCTCCTGCATGTAGTAGGCCCTGGCTTGAATCTTGATTCGCTTCCAAAACTGATCCTCAAGCCTCCAGAGCAAGAATTTACTCATTTTCGATCGCATCGCGTGGAAAAATAGCCCATAGGTTTTGCGGTGGCCCTGCGGGTGAAGGCGTCTCACGGATCCACACGCCTCGTGCGTTTATTGTCTGGGGTTACACCACGATCCGCAGGCTTGCGAATTTTGTCGGTCATTCACCCCGAATGTGTTGGAAGACCATGCTACCCGACTTCGATTGGGGCGACTGGAGAAGCGTTTCCCACTGGTCAAATTGAGGGAGGCCCATTGGGTGGTCTCTGCAGCTGCGGGGTCCACCGAGCAGTTGGAACAGCGCAGTGCCCTCGAGAAGGAGGTGGCTCAGGCCGCGGCGAGTTCCTCTTCAGCTTCGGCCTTTATTCCTCTGTACCTCAGATCCTCCTATTCGGCTTCCTTCAAGGAGTTGTGCTAGTCTCTCTCGACTAAGGGAGAGAGCCCTTTGGGGTCCCATATTTCACAGTCCAAGAAGGAGTAGAAAAAAGACAAGTCAGTCGAAGTCGCAGCTGAGGCCGCTGGCTTCACGGTGTCCCCATCGAACCAGTCGGCTGAGACGCCTGTCGACGTGGCCGAGATATTTCTCAAGCCGATCAGCCGGTGCTCCTGGTGTCTTCGGAAGGGTCGGCCCAGAATGTTGGGCAGGACCCAGTATCCAAGGACCTGGAGCCGAGAGTTTCCCTGCCAGCATCACAGATGGTAGAGGTCTCTGTCCCGCTTCTCGGGTTCGACGTCGGGGAAAGTCCCGCCATTGTCAGTCTTGGTCCCAACGTCATGGCAAGCAGCGCCGTCGCTCATCATCATCTTCATCCTTCCTGGGTGAGGAGAGGCTTCGACACTACGAAGATCTTATGTGGCAGCAGTTGGTGCTGTCCAGATCCGAACCAACCCTGGTTTCAACTCCAGTCATAAAATGACTCTCGCCAGAGCGACCTATGTCGGCCACCATCACCGAGGTGCCGGTTACGACCCTGCCGGCTCAGACGAAGCCGGCCACGCCACGATTCTATATGTGGAATCCTCGGAGTCCTCTGACTCCTCCATGGTCTCCCGTCTGGTGGACGCGGAATCCTTGGAGTTTTTTTCTGTCGACAAGGGCCCTTCCTCGCTCATGGGCATTTGTCAGCTCATCTCCGAGTCTACGGGGATGGAGCTAGAGCCTGTGCAGAAACAGGCTAAGTACCCCGTCACAGAGATTCTGGATAAGGGGGATTCTCCTGCGGAGGCCTTCCCAGTGGCTGAGGTCATTGTGGGCCCAGTCTTGGAGCTGTGGCAGCGTCCTGCTCCCTGTCCTGCGCCTTCTGCCCAAATGGCCCGCTATATACGGTGCCCATGGGGTCCCTGTCGGGCTTTACAGAGCACCCCTCTGCGGTGGGGTTGGTGGCAGACTCCGTTTTTTGGCACTCAGGCAGCAAGGGAGACACGGATAGACCCCCGGACAGGGAGTCCCACATAATTGGACCACTCCGGGAAGAAGGTCTATGCAACCTCCTCTCTAGGCCTTCATCAGGCCAGCTCAGCCGTTGTCATGGCACATTTCTCGCACGCCCTCTTGGGCTCCCTGGATGAGGTGATCCCTCATCTCCCAGGTGACCTCCAGACCACGGTCAGGCAGGTCCGGGATCAGGGGAAGGCGGTGCCCAAACAGCAGCTACAGACGTCTCTGGATATTGACAATTCTTGTGCCCACTCGGTACTGGCCACGGTGGCCATGTGCCACTGGACTTGGCTCCGCATCTCTATCTTCACGGCAGATACGCAGCAAAAGTTGGCAGATGCCCCATTTTTGGGTACTGACCTTTTTGTGCCAGGCGTGGAGGGTCACCTCCAGCTCATAAAGAAGTCCAGTGCCACCTTGGATTCTACTACATCTGCCCAAAAGGACACGGGCTCCAAGCATGCTAATCACAAGCCCTTTCACTACTCCACCCCTGCGGCCAGACCAGCCCAGCAGCAATTATTTAGAGCCTTTAGCTGTGCAGCACCCTATGCTACTTGCCTAGTGTTCACAGCACTCCGCCCTAGTCTAGTAATTACCTTTGTAAGTAGATCAGAGCTAGGGGTGTCACTTGCAGTCTCCACACTGTACTGTGGTAATTTTGTGTAATTTGGGTTCTTCTCATTTTTTGCCTTCTGTGTTTTAATTTCTGTTGTACAGCATATTGTATTAATCCACCATACATTGCCATGCAAATGCCTATATGGTTGCTCATGTACTGTTGCACCCTTCTATGCCCCGACTGTTTTTCTGCGTCTGTGTATATTGGCTGTATTTTGTACCCCGCTCAGTATGCCTTCCTGGTAAAACTTAAATAAATAAACACCACTAGCAGGCTCAGACTTGGCGTCCTCGGACCAAGTCCGTGGCCTCCTCCTTCAGGAAGCCGGGGGTCCTGGCGGTCCTCCCGCCGGACCCTCCTCCAAGTCTGCCCAGTGATGGGTTGGGGGGTGCCTCCCCTGGGTCCTCCCGTGGGGGGCCAACTCAGCCACTTTATTTCCGCTTGGTCCGTTATCACTACGGATCGGTGGGTTTTGGAAGTGGCAGGTCAAGGCCTGCCTCTGGAATTCGAGTAGTCCCCTCCGTACCAAGTCCGCGCTCCAAGGGGGGGATCAGATATCCACAGCTTGTCAGGCGGCTCTATGAGTCGACCTGGCCCAGCTCCTCTCAAAGGGGTGGTGCGCCCCTTAGCAAACTCTCCTTCAGACCCAGGGTTTGTCTCCAGGTACTCCCTGGCGCCCCATTCTAGATCTGCACAACCTGAATGGTTTCCTCAGGTCCTACACTTTCCGGATGGTAACTCTGGCTCAGATCATACCATCCCTGAAGCAAGGAATGTGGTTCTGCTCCCCAGATCTTCAGGACGCGTTCTTTCACATCCCGCTCCGTCCGTCCCATAGACTGTTCCTCCGCTTCAGAGCAGAAGGAATCCTCTTAGAGTTCCAGGCCATGCCCTTCGGCCTATCTTCATCCCCCCAGGGTCTTCACAAAATGCATGGCAGTGGTGGTGGCTTACCTGAGGCGTTGAGGGGTCCGGGTGTACCCTTACCCGGACAGCTGGCTGATAGCAGGTCACTGCAGGTTGGAGGTGGAGCAGTCCAGGGATCTGGCCCTTCAGACTTGCGCAGAACTTGGCTTCCTGATTAACGAGGCCAAGTTGAAACTCATACCTGCGCAGGTGATTCAGTTCATCGGGGCAGAGCTCGGCTCCTGTCAAACCAGAGCTCAGCTCCCGGTGGACACTGCGGAGGCTCTCTCCTCCTTTGCCCGATCATTTCTGGTTGGGCAATTGCACCCTGCCCGGGACTTCCTGCATCTTCTGGGCTACATGGTGGCCTGCACCAGCGTGGTCCAATGGGCATGCTGGCATATGCGTTCCCTTCAGTGGGAGCTGGCCAGCCAGTGGACTCAGTGCTCAGGTCATCTCAACCAGCTGGTCTCTGTGACCCAGAAAATGTGGGACGGCCTCCAGTGGTGGCTTGTCCCATCCCACCTGCAGGAAGGGATCCCGTTTGTCTGCCCCGAGCTGATGGTCACTTTGACAACCAACGCCTCTCTGATGGGTCGGAGTGCCCATCTGGGGGAACACAGAACTCCTGGGCTCTGGTCCCCTCAGGAGTCTCGATGCCACATCAACCTGCTGGAGCTCTGAGCAGTCTGCGTAGCTCTGACTGCCTTCGCTCTGTTTGTTCAGGGTCAAGTGGTCCAAGTCCAGACGGACAACACCACGACCATGTACTATCTCAACAGACAGGGTGGGACGCGCTCCTTACCTCTGTGCAAAGGAGCTCTACACATTTGGTTGGTTGTGCTCAGACTGGAGGCAGATCTCCTAGCCATTCATGTGACAGGAGCCTCAAATCGGCTGGCCGATGCCCTCATCCGGATGGGCTGGGCATCTCACAAGTGGTCTCTTCTCCGAGAGGTAGTGCACGATCTGTTCTCCCTCTGGGGAACCCCCCAGGTGGACCTGTTTGCGTCCAGGAAGAACGCAAAGCTGAGGCTGTTCCATGCCAGCTCCCCCCCAGCAGGGTTCGATGCAGGGGGATGCCTTCTCAAGACCTTGGACCCTAGGCCTCTTCTGCACCTTCCTTCCACTCCCCTTGATTCACAAAGTGCTCATCAAGGTCAGGAGGGACAAGGCGCAGGTGATCCTGGTAGCCTCAGACTGGCTGCGCCAGTTCTGGTATCCAGATCTCCTTACCTCAGCTCCAGGCTCCCAAGGCAGCTTCCAGCATGCCCAGACCTGCTCTCGGTCAATCAGGGAAGGTATTCCATCCGGACCTTCAGTCCCTGCACCTGACGGCCTGGTTTCTGAGTGACTAGAGTTCCAGGCCCTGGGTCTCTCCGACGAGGTCCTCAACGTTGTTGAGGCATCCCATAAGGAATCGACCAGAAAATGCTATGCCTTTAAACGGAAGAGATTCTCCATCTGGTGTCAGGGCAAAGGGTTGGACCCCTCGTCCTGCACAGTGGCTAGCATTTTGGACAACATTTGGTCCCTCTCCCAGCACGGGCTGCGGTTGACGACCCTAAATGTGCACCAGGCAGCCATCTCTGCTTACCGGGCACGGGCCAGTCAGCAGTCGGTGGCGCAGGAGAAGGTGGTCTGTTGCCTTTTCAAAGGCCTAGATCTCATATCCTCTCCCGTGCATGAACCTCCACCTCTGTGGGATTTACTGCTGGTTTTGGCAAAGCTCATGGGCAAGCCATTCAAACATATGCACAAGTGTGTGATGTCACACTTGTCATGGAAGACTACCTTCTTGGTGGTTATCACATCAGCCAGAAGGACTGGGGAGTTACAGGCGGTCTCCATAGAGTCTCCTTACCTGGTCTTCCACAGGGACAAGGTTGTCCTCCGCCCCCACTCGAAATTCCTTCCGAAGGTGGTGTCAGAGTTTCACCTTAACCAGGTGATTACTCTGCCAGTGTTCTACCCCAACCACACCTCGGAGGCCGAGTACAGGCTCCATACTTTGGACCTGAGACGAACACGTGCCTATTGTCAGTGTCAGTGCCTCAGCAGGTAGCACACTCACCTCTGAGGCCGGGAGATCAGAAGGCTGTGGGTTCTATCCCCACACCAGGCGCTTGGGTTAATATCCCAATACTGACACTGTAGTGCAGCATGAAGGGGGTGCTGCACTCCTGAGGTGCTGTCTTTCAGATGAGACATTAAACCGCAGTCCCATCTGCCTGTTCTAGTGGTAGTTCAGGTGGCTGTTAAAAATCCCATGGCACTTATTGTAAAGAGTAGGGGAAGTTTATTGAACAAAAAAACATAACATCACATATAATTCACATAAATAGCATTTTCACCAGATGAAAAATACAATTCAATATATACAGAAAGAAAGATCAAAACAGGATCAAAAATGAAATCTCATGAAAAAGAAAAGTCAATTTAATCCCATAAATTAAAATGTTTCCAAAACTGAATAACTTTATCCTGAGGAAACCTACGAAGATCATTATCTTTCACCTGTAGTATCCCATTCTCAATGTGAGAAAATATAATAGCATTTAACACTTGTCGTCGTAAAACATATTGGCATCTAGCTTGCCACAGAAAATATTGTGTATATGCAAAAAAAACATTCAAAGTACTTTTACGACACTTTTTTCCAAACCCCTGTATAATCTCCCAAAATTAAAGTATTATAAGTAATTAATGTAATGAAAGGCATTTTCCATTTAATTGCTGCCTCTTTCCAAAACTGTTTACTATTGGGGCATTCAAGGTAAAAATGCATCAAACTTTCATCTATATTATGACATGATAGTCTAGGACAATATCTGTCCGTCTGTGGCTTATACTTAAGATTTCCCCTAACTCCCAGTTTACCTTGAGCAGACATCCATACAACATCCCAGACTTGAACATGAAGTCTAAAATCGTGAGTTTATTAAAAGCAAAATTCATCCTGGTGGGCACACATTCCAGGAATATCAAGGAAATTTGCTGCACACTGTTAACAGCATGTGAGTAAAAGGATTTTCTATTTAATATTAACAAAGATTGTTTCTGAATTTTCCATTGCTGTAACTTTTTAATGGCTGAGATCCCGTAACTAGGAATATGATCCTGAATTAATATTTTAGGGGGTAAAAGAGTCCATTTCTGAAAATATTTTTGCCAAGAAAATGTTACCCATTTTTGCCATGTTATAGTAACTGACTGCCAGAGACAGTTCAGAAAGGAAAATAAAAAAAAAATAGAATGATAAAACACTCTAGGGTTTACCATATTTAACCCACCCTTCTTCACCGGTAAATAAGTAACTTCCCTTTTTATCTATAAAAAGTTTAATCTATTACCCCATACCATTTGAAAAAACAAACTTAAAGAGTCTTGTTTCTAAATTCACTGGGGGCGGATAAAGGTAACTTAAATAAAGAAAAACCGTTAACAGGAACTTTGTCATTATTAATATACGCTTCTTCTTCCCAAATTTCCATGTCTTCCAAACCTTAAGCTTTCTCTCTCCAGTTATCAGCAGCTGTTCCCAATTATAAGTAGCCATGTCACCGTGTCCAAACCATATCCCTAAAATTTTTTGTGGGGAGGTTGTGAAAGGTATCTCAGTAAAATTAGTGGCTTCTGTTTGTGCTTGGCCTAGTGAAAAAATAATACTTTTTTTCCATATTAATTTATGCTCCTGAAAAATGCCCAAGACGATTAAATACCTCAGTTGCCCTTTTTATGGAACTAACATCTTGAACCAATAAGGTAACATCATCAGCATAAGCTGTAATTTTTTTCTGAAATCAAAAAGGGAGCTGGGGCAAGGCCAACAATGTGTTGATCCCATTGAATTTGTCTCCTGACCGGATCCAACACAAAGGTATATAATAGGGACTTAAAGGGCATCCCTGCCTTACACCTATACCCAGATGCATCTCTGAACCAAACAATCCATTAATTGTTGGAATTATCTTGGCATTAGCATAGAGTAGTTTTATCCAGTGTACAAATTGATTGGGCATACCATATTTCTGTAGTAAATCAAAAAGGTACCCTTGCCTTACCCTGTCAAATGCTTTAGCCTGATCTAGGGCCACCACATACCCTGACATGTTCTCTAGTTTACTAGCCTCAAAAAGTTCCCTTAGTAAAGAAAGGTTATGCTGTATTTTCCGATTAGGAATTGTACAGGTCTGAGCTGAATGAATTAAGGAATCAGCGACCTGTAATAATCTATTATTTATAATTTTTGATCAAATTTTATAATCACTGTTAAGGAGACTTATAGGTCGCCAATTTGAGAGCACTTGTTTATTACCTTTTTTTTTTATAGATAAAACTAATAAGAGACATACTAAAA
Organism: Neoceratodus forsteri; assembly: GCA_016271365.2. NCBI lineage: Eukaryota > Metazoa > Chordata > Ceratodontiformes > Ceratodontidae > Neoceratodus > Neoceratodus forsteri. Next base: position 393,678,700 of record CM057449.1, read on the forward strand.
TCAGTAAGCTGCATATTGGTCCTTAATAAAAAATTAAACACCAAGGGCAAAAAGTAGCACATATGAGAAATTAGTATTTTGTAAAATTCATTTGGTATTCCATCAATACCTGGAGATGTTCCTATTTTCAACTTTTTAATTACCTCTTCTACCTTTTGTGATGAGATGGGTCTTGTCAAGTCATGCTTCATAGCTTCCATAACTTGAGGAAGTGGAACTGTAAAATCATTAGGTAAAGTATCTGGGCAATCTACTCGTTTGCCAAAGATTCCCACTGTGTATTGCTGAACCACAAGTAACATTTCTAAATCTGTTCGAGCTATAGTACCATCATGCTTAGATAAGCCAACCATTAGAGTTTTATCCAATCTTTGCTTACAAGCTGTATAAGGATCTGATGTTGGTTGCTTTGCTGTCCCAAATCTCATTTCTGCTTCTAAAGATTTGGCCCTATCGTTCTGATAAATGTTCATCTGCTGTTTAATTTCAAAGACTTGAGACTTATATTTCATATAATCTCGTGGAGGGAAGCACATAAGTTTATATAATTGATTTCTAAAATTTAAATATTTTAAGTAGTTAGAGTCGGCCCTAGTTTTACCAAATGAGAACAGAATATTCTTTAAATCTCTTTTTGTGTCCAGCCACCAGTCATACATATTGTCGTAAAAACACGTTGCTGTGTGTCTTGCTGCAAAAAAGACATCTATATGATGTGCACAGTCTGGTAAATATAAGAGGGAGGTATTTAGCCTCCAACGTTGCATACCAGAGAAAACTCTTGTAGGAATGTCAGCCAGGCCAAAATACCCCAAGAGAATCCGATGGTCTGAAAATTCTGTAGGTGTAGCAGTACAGTAGTATGGTGTAATATGCTTAGAAAACAAATATATCTATGCGAGTAGCATACGTATGCCTGTGATATGTAGCTCCACTATCCTTTTTTAAATATCTATAGGCGTCTATTAATCCTGCATCCAGAATTATTTGCTTTAAAACATGAGAATCACAATACATTTTTTTGAGTTCCTGAAAATTTAGTATGTGTATCACAGTTGAAGTCCCTACCCCACATAATATGTTTTCTTGTGTATAAAAAAGGTTTTATATACTCAAATAATTCAATTCTAGATGTTTTTGTTTGTGGAGCATATGTATTAATAAAAAGAAAAGCAAAATCCTCAAAAAAAGAATCAAGGATTAAGGCCCTGCCAGGCCTTATATCAATTAATTTGGATATTCTAAACTTAGTGTTCTTAAATAATATCCCTATCCCATCGGCTATGTCTGAACCAAATGTCCAAAACGAAGGGCCCCATATCCACTTTCTTTTGACATTTCTATTTCAAAAATAGAGGAAATTCCAGATTCTTGAACAAAAATAATGTCTGCTTTAAGTTGTCCTAAATAGGCTAAAATTGTCAGTTGTTTTTTATAATTTTTAAGACTACAGACATTATAGGAAGCAAACCTTAATGTAGCCTTCCAAGTTTAGCATAATTAGGGTCCCCCTTTGTGGCTCACACTTGATTTTCTTTTCTTTCTCTTCTTACCCTGCTTGTCTTTTGCCAATTCTGTGGCTTTACTTTCCTCATCCTCAGTTACCGTCTCTGATTGGTGTGAGGTGTCTGATTCCAAATCTCATTCCCATGGGTCATTTTGTAGAAGAGCAAAAGGATTTTCAGTAGGGAGAGGGTCTGGAAGAATTTGTTTAAAAGAGGCTCTAGTAACTCGTCTACTTTTAACAGTCTTGAACAGAGGAGGAGGCATAGATCGAGCTGTAGACTGTTCTGAGACAACCGGAGCTGCCCCAGGAGGAGGTATAGTATCCACCCCAACCCCTTCTTTCTGGGGGTACTGAGTTCAGACCTTTTTTCCAAAGGTAACCCCTCATTTCCCACTGAACTATTGGTGTCAAAAGGTTCCCTCAAATCTATGTCTTCATCCTGTGCTGTAGTGGAATCATGAAAGCTGGAATCCTCCTGCCCTCTTGGGCCCTGTTAACCAGATCATCCTGATCCCATCCCTCTGTGCAGTTTCGTTTTGCCCACGGACATTGATGAAAAGCATGTCCTTTTTCATTGCATAAATTACACTGGAAGATATTCTCACAGAGATCTACAGAATGTCCATACCCCCCACAAAGAACATTTCAACATGTCACAAGTGCTGCTAATGTGTGTCTTTGCCCACATTTATAGCAGGCTATTGCCCCCATAAAAACAAACCCCGCTGTCTTTACCTAGGTAAAAGCTATTGGATAAATGAACAATTTCGAATTAACTTGAAATAATTCAACTTTGAATTTCCACCCTTCGGTCCAGATTCCTTCTAAATCAAGAATAGCTTCAGGGGGCCCTAAGATGTCACAACGATTCTGAAGCCAGTGATAGATATCACTGACAATGACTCCCTCATTCCGAAACATAATAGTAATGTGCCTAATTTGAGGATGTGTAAAAGGAATTGCATAAAAGGGGTCCATAAAGGGGTTGATTTCAAAGAAGAGTATTTATCCCAGAATTTTTCCAAGCAGATATTAGTTTTAAAACTGATATCAAATGTATCTTCAACAGAGATGTGGATCAGTGCATAAATATCAGCTGGAACAAAACGCATTGATCCCTTCAAAAGCTGTTTTGCAATGTAATACCTATCAGGATGTTCTGCTAACCCTCCCTCATAGCGTAGCCTGACTGCGTTTCTCCTAGGAGCTTGCTCAAGTTTGTTCTTAAATAACTCTGACATAGGGACATGCTTTGTGTTTTGAGGTTTATCTTTATCAGGACCTGCCTGTTCCCCTCTCTGTTCCCCTTCCCCCAGTTTGGATGGGCTTGGCCTCGACAAGGCCACGGCCTGATCCTTTACAGTCTGCACAGAGTTAACATTGAGGGCCCTCAAAATATGCGGTAGTTCTTTACCTGAGCTCAGGCTTTTCTCGGCAGTGGCGTGCATGCTCGTAGATGGCTTTTCCTGTGAATCATCTCCCCATTCTGAATCCGGCACCCATTGTCTGTCCGTCATCCTTGTCCAGCCAGAATTGGAAAGGGCTTCATCCGCCGACCAGTCCTGTCCAAGAAAGTCCTCCAAAGCAGACTGGTAATCCAAATTGTTGCCGCATCATTTGCGACACCGTACAGTCCTTCATTTCTACTGTAGCCGTGTGGTGCTTACCACTAGTAGCCTCCTCAGTGCTTGTTTCTGTAGAAAGGACAGCCCTTGCAAACTGTGGGCTGTCTCTCGCAGGATCAGGAGAATCAGTACGGAATCCCACACGGAAATCAGCCTTTGTACCAGATGTGACTGAAACAGACTGAATCTCCCTTACTGGAACACTACCAGTGATCTCCTGCATATTCTCTACGTTTTCTGAAATAACAGCGTCCTGAACAATTTCCTCCATGGCACAACACTGAGAGCTCTCAGTCAAAATGTCCACTTCCATCGGTCCTTCACTATGGCAATGCGCTGTCTCCCCCTGCTGTCAGCAGTGCAGGGTGAGAGTAGGGGAATTTCCCCAGTGCCCTGGCCAAATTTCCCCCCATTCACAAAAATACCACCAACGGCTTAATCTGGTTCAAGGTCAGTTGGCATTCATCTGTATCCCCCTCCCCCGGGTTGTACCTGAAGATAGGCAGAATTTGTCTAGTGCACTTACCCAGTCAACAAAAACTAAATAAAATAAATAAATATTAGAAAGAGTGAACGGTGGAGGTTCGGGGAGAGGTTTGCCAGCTGTTTGTCACCTACTCTGAAGCTGCACCTGGCAGACCTGCAGCCAATCAGACAGTCGCTAGATGGATTAATCTGCCTCGACTTGGACCATGATCCGCAAGTCTGCGAATTTTGCTGTGCCCTTTCGACCAGCGTCCTGGAGGATCGTGCGGCCCGTTTGGGGCTCGGGCGACCTGGAATTTTTTCCGCACCGGAAAAATCTTTAGAGGCTCGTCGGACGGTGTCCGCGTTGGCTGTCTCAGCTGAGCAGCTCGATCTCTCTTCCTCCATGGAGGAGGCGATGACCAAGGCTGTCCCCCCTCCTCCTCCTCGGTCGCGGCACTTATCCCGCTCTCTTTGAGTTCCTCTCATTCAGCATCGTTCAAGGAGCTTCGTCAGTCCCTTTTCTCGAAGGGAGAGGGACCTTCGGGACCTGCCTCTCGGCCCAGGTCAAAGGAGTCACCGGGTAAGTCCTATCGTCGGCGTTGGTGGGAACGGGAGAGGTCCCCTTCCCCTGCCTGCCAACTTTCGACTTCAGTCGAGGTTGCGGCTCAGGCCACTGGCTTCACGGTGTCCCTGTCAGGTCAGCCGGCCATGACTCCCGTCAACGTTGTCGAGTCTTCTCTCGACCCGTCACTCGGGCGGTCTACTGCAGGAGCCGTCAACCCTTCGCCGGTTTCCCCGGTGGAGGCCGAGGTTCTGCCTGCACCTTCGGGGCAACAGGCCTCGGTCTTTTTGTCCGAGCCGAGGGAAAAGCGGGTGTCCCTGCTCCTTCCCGGACCCACCCTCGGTTTCCCCGAGGATCTGGGTCTCGGTCTCGGTCCTCTTCTCGGTCAAGCCGCTCCCGCCGACTTCGGCGGTCTCAGTCGAGGCACCGAGTTAAGTGCCATTACCGTTCCTCCTCGTCTCCCTCCTCGGATGAGGAGTGGCTTCGATGCAGATGGCGTCGGCGTTACGAGAGTTCATGTGGCAGCAGTTGCTATTGTCCGGAATCAATCGACTCGATTCATTCCCGTCCAGCAAGCGGCTGCCGCCTGAATAGCCGAGCCGACGCGGCCAGTCGAGGTGCCCACTTCAGGGCCGGGTTGTTCGTCTCAACCTGCTGCCCCAGCAACTTCGACTTAGATGGACTATGTCGGGCGCAAGGTTACTTGCCTCCCTAGGCCTCCGACAGGCCAGCTCGGCCGCGACTGATGGCACATTTTTCCCACGCCTTTGGGCCCTGGATGAGGTGCTCCTCATCTCCGGCTGACCTCGGACCACGGTCTCGTGGAGTGCGGGATTAGGGTAGGGCGGGCGAAGCAGCAGCTTCAGACTGCTCTGGACTTAGGTGATTCCTGTGCCAGGTCAGTAGCGGCTGCGGTGGCCATGCGCCGCAGGGCGTGGCTGAGGTTATCCTCTTTCTCAACGGATACCCAGCACAAGTTGGCGGACATCCCCTTCTTGGGGACTGACCTCTTCGGCCCTGGAGTGGAGGGACACCTCCAGGGGACCTCGAAGTCCATTGCCACTCTGGACTCGGTCACCCCCGCCCAGAGGGACAAGACGCTGCAGCCTTTTATTAAGCCCCTTTGTCCCTCGGCCCCTGCGGCTCGACCGCCCATCAACACCAGCATGAGGGCCAGCAGGCTTGTGCTGGGCATCCTGACCCCAAGCCAGCAGCTTCCTCCAAGGGGAAACAGGGAGGTAAAGGCCCAGGAGCTCCCTCGGCCAGTCCCTCCTCCAAGCCTGCTCAGTGACGGGCTGAGGGGCACCATCCCCGGCCTCGTCACCCCTACCCGGGTTCCCCCGTGGGGAGATGGCTCCGCCCCTCCTCCACCTGGTCCGCTTTCATGGACCGCTGGGCGTCGGAGGTGCTAGGGGAAGGTCCTGCCTCTGGATTGCGAGCAGGCCCCACCCTTTCGAGCTGTTGGCCCTCGGGGGGCCATGGGGTCCGCAGCCTCGCTGTCAGCCCGCCGAGCCGACTTGCCCTGCCCCTCGAGATAGAGGTGATCAGGAAGGTGGCGGATCCTCCTCCAGACCCTGGGTTTGTGTCCAGGTATTCTTGGTCCCCAAACGGACAGGGGGCTTGCGCCCCATCCTTGACCTGCACGACGGGATGGTCACTCTGACTCAGATATCCCATTCTCGGAACGAGGCGTGTGGCTCTATTTCCTGGACCTCCAGGACGTACTTACACTTCGATCTGTCCGTTTCTTGGGAGACTCCTCCATTTCTAAAGCGGGGGATCTCTTTACGAGTTCCAGGCCATGCCCTTCGGTCTCTTATCAGCGGCACTCCTGCGGCACCGAAGGGTCCGGGCGTAACCCCACCCGGATGGCGGCCTGACTGCAGCCCCTCCAGGGTGGAGGGGGACGGTCCAGAGTTCTGGCCCTCTAGGTTGCTCTCAGACTGGTCTCCTCTCTAATGGAGCCATGTTGGAACTCGTGTCTAAGCAGGTGATCCTTTCTTCGGGACGAAGCTTGACTCTTGAGTCTGAGCTCGGCTCCCGGCGGACAGGGCCGAGGTTCTTCCTCCCTTACCTAGTCATGTCTGACTGGGCAATTGCACCCTGCCCGGGACTTCCTGCACCTCCTGGGCCTTGCAGCGGCCTGCACCAGCGTGGTCTGTTTGGACCCGCTGGTCCATGCGTCCCCTTAATGGGGGCTGGCCAGCCAGCGATCACAATGCTGCGGTCCTTTGGACCAGTCCATGACAATAGCCCAGGGGTTGGGGAACGCTCTCCTTCGGACCGTTCCAGCTCATCTGCAGGAGAACATCCCGTTCGTCCGCCCTGCGTCGACGGTCTTCTCCGACCGATGCATCTCTGATGGGTTGGGGTGCCCATCAAGGGGAATACAGAGTGCACCGCCTCTGGTTCTCTCGGGAGTCCCGATGTCATTCCAACCTGCTGGAGCTCCAGGCAGTCCGGTTAGCTCACACCGTTCGCTCCGTCTGTGCAGGGTCTAGTGGTTTAGGCCCAGGCGGACAATACCACGACCATGTGCTACCTAACCCGCCAGGGTCGGATGAGCCCCTTGCCATTACGTAAGGAGGTTCTCCGCATTGGGTCTTACGCGCAGCCGGGAGGCGGTTCCTAGCCATTTCGATGGCAGGAGCTTCCAGCACCCTGGCTGATGCCCTAAGCCGGATAAGGGCTGCGCTCACGAGTGGTCTCCCTGCCGGAGGTAGCACAAGATCTTTTTCCCTCTGGGTCATGCCTCGGGCGGACCTTTGTTTTTCCCTCCAGGGAAAATACGAGGCCGAGACTGTCTCAAGCCCGCTCCCTCAGCAAGGTTCGCTGTAAGGGATGCCTTTGAGGCTGCGGACCCTGGGCCTCTTCTACACCTCTCCCCCATTTCCCTTGACCAACAGGCAAATCGAGGAGGGACTAGGCGCAGGTGATTCTGGTAGCCCCAGACTGGTTTTGCCAGCTCTGGTATCCAGCTCTCCTCAGTCTCAGCCCCAGGCTCCCGAGGCGGTTTTCAGCCCGCCCAGTCCTGATCTCTGTTATTAGGGGAAGTTATTCCATCCGGACCTTCAATCCCTGCACCTGGCGGCCTGGTCCCTGTGCGGCTAGTGGCCAGGCCTTGGGTCTTCCGGCAAGGTCCTCGACGTTGTTGAGGCGTCCTGCCAGGAGTCGACCAGATATGCTATGCCTTCAAATGGAAGAGTTCTCCATTTGGTGTTAGGATAGGGCCTGGTCTCCTCTCCTGTTCCTCGGCGAGCATTCCAGACTACCTGTGGTCCGTTCTTCTTCTTGAGCAAGGGCTTCGGTCGACGACCCTTAAGGTGCTCCTGATAGCCACTCCTGTCTTCTGGGCACGGGCTGGAAGGTAGTCGGTGGTGCAGGAAAGGTGGTCTCGCGCTTTTCAAGGCCTTGATCACACCTCCCCTCCGGGAAGAGTAGCCCCATCTCTGTGGGATCTTGCGCTGGTATGGGCTTAGCTCACGGGCAAGCCGTTCGAACCTTTGCACAGGTGCAATTTCCCCCACCTGTTGTGGAAGAACACCTTCTTGGGGGCTACCACACCAACCAGAAGGCTGGGCGAGCTCCAGGCGCTCCTTTGAGTCTCCCTATCTGGTCTTCCACAGGGACAAGGTTGTCCTGCGCCCCACCCGAAGTTCCTTCCGTAGGCAGTGGCGGAGTTTTTCCCCTAACTGGGTATTGTCTCTGCCGGGGTTCAACCCTATTCACCCCTTGAGGTCGTGACATAGGATCCATTGGGACCCTAATTTACGCCGCCTTCCCAGGGAGCGAGGGCTGAAGTTCGGGAGAGGTTCACCAGCTGTTTGTCACCTACGCTGAAGCCGCACCTGGCAGACCTGCAGCCAAGCGGACGACGAGAGGGTCGGTCACCTCCTGCATAGATCTCCGCTTTAGGTGGGCGGGCATGGAGCCTCCCAGAGGGATAAGTGCTCATTTTACCTGCCCTTCCGCTGCATCGGTGGCTGCTTCCGAGGATACCCCTGTCCAGGATATCCGTTGGGCTCCTACCTGGAAGCTGGCATATACCGTTTTTAACCCCTTCCACATTGACCTTGGGTCACGCCGGGATGTTGGTGGGGGCCTCAGTTCTCCAGTCCTTATTCCCTAAGTAGGGAGTGTGCGCCTTGCCTCCCTCCTCCCGGAGAACTGCTAGGAGTCTGCCAGATAGTGTGGATGAACAACATATCCATGTCCCTAGAAATACAGGTTACTCACCTGTAACAGGAGTTCTAGGAATGGTATATGTTGTTCATCCACACGACCCACCCGGCCTCCCCGGCTTCGACGCACAACCTGGCTTCCAGCGGGCTAGATCTGGCGTCATGGGGCAGAGCCGAGAGTTTTACCACCCGGGTGGGTGGGAGGAGCCAGCTTGATGACCTTCCGGCAAGATTTAAAGCGGCAAGGAACCTGCCAGATAGTGTGGATGAACAACATATACCATTCCTAGAACTCCTATTATAGGTGAGTAACCTGTATTTACTCACCTGTAACAGTACCACACTGACCCACCTGACCTCCCCGGCTTTGACGCACAAACCTGGCTTCCAGCGGGCTAAGATCTGGCATCATGGGGCAAAGCCGAGGGCTGTACCACCTGGGTGGGAGGGAAGAGCCAGCTTGAAGACTTCCGGCACATCTTAAAGAGGCAAGGTACCTGCCAACAAGTGTGGCTGGACAACATATACCACTCCTAGAACTACTGTTACAGGTGAGTAATCTTTTTTTGGAATGACCCAGATAGGGTGTCAGTAAAGAAAATGAACTAAACAGCAAAATATAAAGTAACAGTTTGCAGCGAAAAGAGTAGTGTTTAGGGTGACTCATACAGGAAGTTGCTACAAGCTGAGAGTAAGGTCTTGAATTAGCACACTGAGTGCAACAAAAGTAGTAAGGTTACTGGTTCAGGTGCAGCATGACTGCTCAACAGCCAACACAAGGTGGACTCCAGGGGAGACTCTTTCAGATCATTGTCCTTTGCGTTCTGGACCGCAGTGCGGAGGACCATTAGGAATAGCTGGGATTTGACTTTCGGACTGACTGGAGGAGGCGGGGCAACCACCAAACTGCAAGTGTTGGTCCCGCTGGGTGGGGAAGACAATCGGCGATTCTGAAGAGGAGAATCACAGATGGCAGTAATGTGACTCTCAGGAAACCCTTGTATCAGCCTGAGTGAGGGTTTAGCTGGTAGTGAAGAACAAAACCCGGGGTCCAACTTTTGAAAATGCACACTTCTTTTAGCTATGCTCCCATTGGTGGACTGGCTGGAGGGAGCGGGGCAACTGCCATGCAGCAAGAGTTGGTTCCGCTGGCTGGGGGACAGCAGTTGGCGATTCCGAAGGGGTGAGAGTCACAGATGACAGTAGTGTGACTCTTAGAAATCTCTTATTAAAGCAGTTTCTTAAATATTTTTACATTTTTTTAACTTTGTAAATATTTTTAAAAGCTGTCAGGGAAACCTATATTCTAAGCACAGTACAATATGCTGGGGTGTGACCTGTGCGGATATAAACTCACTTCCAACAGTAAAAGGGGCTTGGCATGCAACTTAGTGCCTTACTGCACCCCTGGGTGTTCATTTATCCTCCATACAGTGCACACTGTGTTGTCATATTACTTACAGACTTCATTGGTTTCATTTCCAGAATGAAATGTACTGAGTTGTATTTTTTTTTTTCGTTTTTCAGATCGTTCAGTGCGAGGAAGGCAGTGTGGATGATGAGCCCTTGAAGGAGATGGTAGAGCTGGCAGTGCAGAGACTCTACGAAGCACTCAACCCTGCACTCTGATCAGCTGATGTCTTGACACCATACTTCAGTGAAGATGTTTCCCTGCCTTTTTGTAATTCCTTTTGTTCAGTCAGACTGCTACAGCTAGAAATAGTCTGTGTCATCCTCAGGGTCCTCACATCCTAGGCTAAATAACAAATGATTCATTATAGCCAGCATCCAGCAAACTCCTTTCAATGACAAGTGTCTGCACAAACCAAAGTGATGTGATCTAAGGGAAGTACATTTGCAGTAAGGCGAGAGGGGCCTTTTGATGACGCCAGTTGTTCCTAGGCACTGTTAAATGTTTGCATTGTAAGTGAAGATAGTAGAGATTATGTATCTAGGAGTGGCAGTGTGATCCACAACATGAATAAAGGACTTGACTGTGCAGCACAGGCACAGTGTCTTGGAGAGGGGGAGTAGGGTACCCACCCCCACACACACATACACTTTATGACTTCGCCTGAGACTATCTGAAACCCACCTTTCATTGCCTGTAGTCATTCCTGATGTTCCTTTTTTTTTTTTTTTTAACATGGCTGCACTTCTGTTGTTCCGTGACCAATAAAATATGGGCCCAATTTTACATGCTTGCATTATTTATATTGTCCATGAGAACAACGCAAAAATAAATTACGTAAATACATAACATAGGGAGTCTCTAGACTCTTACTGATGCACTTGTGCCACTCAGTTTGAGTCAACCAACGAGACGCGTACGACAGCCTTGTTTTAAATCACATTTTGTTTTACTTGTCACAGTAGAGAATAGGACTGTTCTGTGAACATGGATTTGTAACCCACAGACTGTAAAAAGTGAAGTCTGATTTCTAAAAATTGTCTGTGAAAATAAAAATTACCAGCGTTGTACATAAGAGGTTGTGATGTCCTTTCATGACACTTGGCAAAAGAAATGAGAACTGCATCTAACTTGCAAGAAGCTGTTTTCTGAGCCGCCCTGATGGCCCAGCGACAGAGCATCACACTGTTGTACAAGCGGCATGGGTTTAGGAGTGGATACTGGTGTCGCTTTGGGGGGGGACGGGTGTGACTGAGGTAGCTGCTGCTTGGCAGTGTGCCTTAGTTGGTGTGGGTTGGAGGTGAGTTCCGGTGCTACAGTGACCCCCTGTGGCCATGCCAGGATGCTTATGTATCACCATAGGGATGCTGTGACGCGGAGGCTGACATAGATACCACTCACGCCATGGTGTGGAGAGAGTAAAATATGTGTACTGAGCCATTTATATGACAGTTGTCTGTACCCTCAGGCCCTTGTTCTGTCTAGGACCCCATCAGCTGAGACTGTGGGGGAGAGCATCTGATAGGGCTGAGGGGTCGCTGACAGCACTCAGCAAGATCTGAGAAAAGAGGAGTAACTTAGATGGCTCGAGGGCCAAAATGGAGAAAAAAAAACTGTTTTCAAATACTGGTGCACATTCTATTCTTGTCATATCGGTATTGAGTTTTTAGTTTCCTTATTGGGTGTTTGTGATATACACTCTGGTGTCAAGGACCATTTTAGAAAAAGGCACAGTGGTCAATCCAGTCTGCCCACTCTACCTAGGTTTTCTTAATCAGCAGTTTCCATTGAGTTTACTAATAGACCAGTAAAGATGGAACAATACTAGAACTGAAACCAGTATGTAATACCTTCTACGAAAACAAATGACTTGCAGGTTCAGCACAGTTCTCCTTTTTGAGAGTTTTTTTTTTATTCCCAGCAAACAATTCTCCCTTGGAATCAACGGATCTGTTGTACAAAGTTGTCACCAAATGTGAATTTTCCAGGCAATGTTTTTTTTAATTTCTGAAGACATTTTGTGTAAAAATAGGCTCTGAGCCCTTAGATTGTATTTGCTCCTGTTGCTTTTTCTGCATGACATAGAGGATTATGACATTGAAGAAGGAAAAGTAGCAGTAACAGATAAATTAAAGGTGCAAAAAGTTTGATTTTTCTGGAGATATGAGTAAAAAATAAATGGAATTTCCTGAAATTCAAGATACGAGTTCTGCTGATGCCAGCTGTCGGAGTTTTGCAGAAAATGGGAAAATTGTTTTAAAACAGCACTGCAATGAAATTGGGCAAAACATTTAACCCTACATTTTTCCACTATAAAAAATTCCAGGTATCTTCCAGTAGTATTTGATGGTAAAAAGTTCAGTTCCAGCAAAGTTTGAGCATTTTATAAAGGTTTTAATTTTTTTTTTCTCTTAAGAAAAAAGATGGCTGCCACATTTGACTTAGAAGTAGCATTGTAGATCTGGCGAGGGTCAGGACTGAGAAAACAGGAAAAAAAAAAAAGCCATAGTGCACAGCATAGGCAGTACCTAGAAAAGTACATTTGATAGGTATGCTAAAATTTGAATTAATTATATCTTAAAGTACCTTTTTGGAAAAAATATTTTTCATTACACTGCTGCTTTAAGCTAAAACGGAACATTACCAGGATAGCATTTGGAGTTTGAAGACGTGTTGTTTTATCTGCTATTCTTGGTGCCTGTTTTTATAGTTGTAATGCCCTGAGTGGGATCACCAAGAGAGCATAGATAAATAAAGAAATCAATCATGTTTCTGCTTCAGTGGCCAAATAATAGTTATTCGTTGCAGTTCAGGTATGTGTCTGTCTTTCTCTCAGACACACACACGCACGCGCGCGCGAGCATCTGTGAGTCTTAAGTTATGGCTACCTTAAAAAAAGCCTTTGCATAATATGGCTTCCAGTTTCAGTGAGACAGGTACGTCCAGTTTTCAGATAATTTAGAGGGACACCTGGATATCGTGGCAGTCACAGAAACATGGTACACAGAGAACCATTACTGGGATGTCAACATACCAGGGTACACAATCTACAGGAGGGACAGGGAGAGTAAAAGAGGAGGAGGAGGAGTAGTAGCTCTCTATGTAAGGGAAGGTATCAAAGCAATGGAACTAAAGGGTAAACGGGGAGGAGAGGAGGCACTGTGGGTCACCCTGGAGACAGGAAATGGCACCACAATCCGTACGGGGGTTCTATTCAGACCCCTGTTTCAGGGAGGAAATGGACAAGGAAATGATGGAAGGCATCCTTAAAATGGCAGAAAAGGGGGAGATATTGTTGATGGGGGACCTAAATATACCAGATGTTAACTGGAACACCTTTGCTGCAGCCACATCCAAGAGCAGGTTAATTCTCAGTGCCCTACAGGGGGCATGCCTCAGACAGCTAGTAATGGAACCCACTCGGGAGGGAGCAATGTTAGACCTGGTACTCCCAAACAGGGACAGTAAGAGGGTCATGGATTTAAAAGTGAGTAGCCATCTTGGAACAAGCGACCACCAAACAGTGTGGTTCACAGTAAACACAGCCGTAGAGTAAAGTCACACAAAGGTGAGAGTATTGGACTTTAGGAGAGCTGACTTTGGCAAAATGGGAGAGTGCCTCAGAAAAGCACTAGCAAACGGACAAGAAGGTGGGGTGGAGGAACAATGGGGAGAAATCAAAGCTGCCATCACAGAGACAACAAGCGTTTATGTGAAGCAAATAAAACAAAGCAAAGGAAAAAAACACTATTGTTCTTAAAAGAGGTGGCAGGGAAGGTTAGGGAGAAAAAGATAGCATTCGGGAAGTATAAGGAAACACAGAAGGAGCAGGATAGAGACTGTACCAGTTAAAGCAGAAGGAAGCTGGGAAGGCATTCAGAATAGCAAAGGCCCAAACCGAGGAAAAGATAGCCAACTCAGTTAAGAAGGGGGATAAAACCTTTTATAGGTACATTAGGAAGCGAAGAAAGACCAGGAGAGGAATAGTGAGGCTTAATAAAGGGGAGGGCAGAGGGTGACCGTGACAAAGCAGAGATACTGAACGAATACTTCTGTTCTGTATTCACAAAAGAGAAGGAGGGGGAGATACAGTCGTGGCCAAAAATATTGGTGCCCTTGCACTTTTTTCAAATAACTCACAATTTCCTCTAAACATAAGTTGAAATTAACAACAGTATTTGGTCTCCACAATTCTTTATTTCTCTGTTAATATTACAGAACCTTTGTTTTTGATTCAGAATTTAATATATCCTTTTAAATCAGAAAATGAAAAGAAATGGCATTGACAAAATTATTGACACCCTAGACTTAATACTTGGTAGCACAGCCTTTGGTCAAAATAACTGCAATCAACCGCTTCCTATAGCCATGGATGAGCTTCCTGCCCCTCTCTACTGGCAATTTGGCCCACTCTTCTTGTGAAAACTGCTCCAGTTCTCCCAGATTTGAAGGGTGCCTTCTCCCAAACTGCTGTTTTCAGATCTCTCCACAGGTTTTCAATAGGATTTAGATCTGGACTCATTGCTGTCCACTTCAGAACAGTCCAGCGTCTTGTCTTGAACCATTCCTGGGTGCTTTTTGAAGTGTGTTTGGGGTCATTGTCCTGCTGGGAGATCCATGACCTTCGGAGACCCAGCTTTCTGACACTGGGTTCAACATTGTGCTCCAAAATGGCCTGGTAATCTCCAGATTTCATGATGCCATGCACATGTTCAAGGCACCCAGTGCCAGAGGCAGCACAGCAACCCCAAAACATCACTGAACCTCCTCCATGTTTGACTGTAGGGAAGGTGTTCTTTTGTTTGAAGGCTTCATTTTGTTTTCTGTAAACATAGAGATGATGTGCTTTACCAAAAAGCTCTAATTTGGTCTCATCTGTCCACAGGACATTCTCCCAGAAGGATTTTGGCTTGTTCAGGTGTGTTTTGGCAAACTCCAGTCTGGCTTTCTTATGTCTCTCTCTCAGCAGTGGGGTCCTCCTGGACCTCCTACCATATAACCCCCTTTCATTGAGTTGGCAACGGATGGTGCGAGTTGAAACTACGTACCTTGTGTCTGAAGGTCGGCTTGAATCTGTTCGGCAGTTGATCGAGGTGCTTTCTCCACCATTCGAACAATCCTGCGCTGCAATCTTCGATCAAGTTTTCTCTTGCGGCCACGTCCAAGGAGGTTGGCTACAGTGCCATGGGCCTTAAACTTCCTGATAACATTACGTACGGTGGAAATAGGAACATCAAGGTCTCTGGAGATTGATTTGTAGCCTTGAGATTGTCCATGCTTGGCTACAATCTTCTGTCTGACCCCCTCAGACAATTCTCTGGCTTTCTTTGTTTTCTTCATGCTCATTGCGGTACACACAGTGACCCAAAACAGGAGAATGAGTCCTTTTCTCTATTCAAACTGGTTGAATGAGTGATTTTTATATTGCAGACACCTGCAACTCACTAGAGGCGAGTTCAATTCCAAAGTGAAGGAGAATCACCTGCTTGAAATCTAATTATTTCTAACTACTTCTAAAAGGTACCAATAATTTTGTCTGGGCCATTTAAGGATTTCTGTGTGGAATAAGCCAAGACTTAGTAAATTTTTCTGCTTTTTGTGTTTTATTCCACTGCAAACCAAATAAATACATATGTGGATACCAAAATATTTTTTAATTTCAACAATTTTCTGGAAGGAATGGTGCATTATTAGAAAAAACTGCAAGGGCGCCAATATTTTTGGCCACGACTGTACCTAAACCAAATAATAGAAGCACACTGGATAGGGGGGTCAATACCATTCCATTCACGGAAGAAAGGGTCCTGAAAGAACTAAAACTGAAGGTGTACAAAGCAATGGGGCCTGACTGGATTCATCCCAGAATTCTAAAAGAACTAAGGGTATAACTGGTGGCACCACTGACTACCATTTTAAACAAATCATGGGAGGAGGGTGTGGTACCTGAGGACTGGAGAAGGACGGATGTGATTCCCCTCCACAAAAATGGGGAGCAAGGCAGAGGCAGAAAACAACATGCCTGTTAGTTTGACCTCGGTGGTAGGAAAAATGATGGAATCACTTCTGCAATGATTGCCGAGTACCTAGAGGCCAGTAGGGCACAGGACCCAAGGCAGCATGGATTCACAGCGGGAAGGTCATGTCAGATAAATCTAATAGATTTGTTTGACTGGGTGATAAAAGTAGTAGACCAGTGAGGGGCTGTGGGCGTTGCATGCCTAGACTTTAGCAAGGCATTTGACACAGTCCCACAAAAAAGATTAATAAACAAGTTAGCCAGGGAATTCCGGTGACATCACGGAGCCGAGAGGAGTCTAGCCTACAGACCTCCTGCAACCAAAGCCACTAAAACCACTATTTTGCTACTCCAACTGCATCAAAATGGCTCACAAAAACTGGCCCAAAGATTGTAGAGGTCTGGGGAAGCTGAAAATGATCCTGGAATCACAGGGTGGCACTAGATTGATATCACAGAAACGAGACAGCAGCCGGAGCCCTTCTCTAGCAAGTGCTGCAGATACTATGAGGAGCGGGAACAGCTTACTCGCTCTAGATTTGAATTGTTATTCGAAGCAATAAAAGAAAAGCGAGCAGAGAATCATACAGAATTCAAACAGTTGAATCAAAAGCTTACCAGACTGGAAACTAGAGTGGAGAAAGTTGAGCAGAGGGTAGCTGAGTCAGAGGATGGGGTGCTACAAATAGGACTCGTATTGCAGGCCCTACTTACTCATATGGAACAGCTCCAGGAGAAATGCACAGGCTTAAAAAGCCGGTCCAGAAGGGACAGTATCAGAATTTATGGCTTACTGGAGGGCACAGAGACTGGCCAGATGGTCGACTTCATGGTGGACTTACTAATGGATGTCCTACAATTGCCTCCTGGTTTCCAACTTGTTATGGAAAGGGCCCACAGAGCTTTACAGCTGAAGCCTTCAGAACTAAATGTCAGACCAAGATTCATTATCAAATTCAACAGCTACAGAACAAAGGAGGAGATTTTATCCACAGCTTGAAACAAAAAGAGCTGAAATACTTGACCTCACGCCTCTTTGACCATTATTCCTCACCGAGATTCAAAAACAGAGGCAACAATATGGGAT
This sequence comes from Neoceratodus forsteri, assembly GCA_016271365.2. Classification (NCBI taxonomy): domain Eukaryota; kingdom Metazoa; phylum Chordata; order Ceratodontiformes; family Ceratodontidae; genus Neoceratodus; species Neoceratodus forsteri. Next base: position 393,695,557 of record CM057449.1, read on the forward strand.
ATCTTCAAAGTGCTCAAGATAAAGGCATACGTTTTCATACCCCTTATCCGGCTAAAATATGGATTTTCTGGCCAGAGGGCGTCACAGTCTACGTGACACTGGAGGAGACAAGGAGGGCCCATAAAGACAAAGGCCTACTGCGGGGAGCTGAGAGACACCTGAAAAACTTGCATTCCCAGAACACAGCTGGTGCTCTACCTGATTGGTCAGTGGTACGCAACAAGAAATGAAAGGATTGAGACGCGTTGATGTCTGCGGGGTTGTCCTTGCAAGCTATGAGAGAGAGAGAATCAGGAAGGCAGGAACTGGCACAGCTCACAACAAAGGCATGCAGGATTGACTGGTAAATCTTCATTGTCTTTCCCCTCAAAGCACTTTTGGGTTTTGGAGTATTTGTGATGGGACAGTCAGTTGGAGTGGAGCCTGTTAATCGGCTGCCGAACACGATGGAACTTGCCTGACTTTAATCTTGGCAGTGTCCCATTGGCCCAAATAGCGTTTGGCTACTGGTCTTAAGCCATCTATCTGACAGTGATGGTGAGCAGTTTCAGGACACTCCCTTCAAGTACAGTATGCCTAATGCTAGGGATCCTCGTTTGAGCATTCATATCACCCTGTCAGCAATTAAAATTTGGAACTATGATCCCGGACTAAACAGTAACATTGCAGTTATAATTCTTTGTTTCTTCACACTTAGGTCAGAGTTAAATACTGTTATCTGGGAGAATTGATTCAGTAATTTTAAGCACAATTGTAACTCCTCTATGACGGGTGCTCTCCTCTTCGTTCTAAGACACTGAAGTTTTACACTGCTTAGTTGCTTTTCAAACTGCCATTCTACTGGGATGACAATTTGCATCTCAGGAGTTTCTGTAGTTGGGTTTAGTATTGCACCGATCTAAAGTACATAAGGAAGGTAAGGGTGGTGGGAGACACTTAGAGCCTTGCCAATTACCATCACAGTGTGGCTGATGCTTCCCTAACACACTAATAGTTAGAAGTGACGTCACACAGACTGGTTATTCCAGTCCTAAGAGCCCTTGTTACAGTCTTTGGGCTCCCAAAGTGAATCACGACTAGTGATGGGGGGGTCCTCACTCCTCCACCTCGGTCCGGCGCTCGTTTAGAGAAGCTGGAAGTAGGGTACCCATTACCATGGTATACAGGGACCCCACAATTGGAAGCACAAGAGTTCATTACTTAAGACATCCCCCTCAGGGAAAGGGGTGTATGTCACAGTTACTGTTGAGTTTTCATATTATTGCTAATTTTTGGAATGAGTTTACAGAGCATAACATCTGTTGGTTGTTGGGGCGGGGGATGGAGAGAGGGGGGACCAACTTAAAACCTAAAGAGAGAATGCTTTGGAAGTATCAAACTGGACAATATACAAGGCATCCAAATGGCTAAAAATGAAATAACTATTCTATCCTATAAGGTAAATGAGATGTCAGACCCAGTAAAACTCAGCCAAATAATGTCTTTCCTGAAAAATATCTAATGCTATGTTTATAATGATCTTACTTCAAGAAACAGCTCTTGCAGCAGGTTACACCATTAGGACTGAAGCCAGCTGGCGCCAGGACCCCACGGAAAACTTCTAGCTAGCAGTATCCAGTGTGGGACCACCCCCAATTTCGGCCTCTCCCCAACGTCAGGCATCACATAAAAAGGGGCGGTCCCCCAGCATCCCCAGTTCTTTTCCTGCCATTGACTCACCAGCATCGGCCTCACAGACACCTGCCTCATCGATAAGATGCGTGAAATCCTTTTTCTACAAAAACCTCAATCCATGTCTGCTTCTTCTACCCCTTCTCTTGGACATCCCTCTAAGTGTGCCTGCGGCAAACAGATCCCTTTTGCAGACCATCATTCGGCCTGTGTCAGGTGCTTGGACCCGGAGCATGACACCCAGGCCTGCTCAATTTGCCAGCAATTCAACAGCAGGACCCGGATCCGCTGCCAAAAGGCCTTTCAGGGATTCCTCCTCAAGGAGAAAATGGAGAAAAGACCTTCCTCCAAAGGGGAATCTTCCCACAAGTCAGGGAAACACCGGGACAAGCATCGGACTCTGATAGGGTGAGATCCCCCCAGCAGGGCCTCCGAGTCCAGGGCCAGCTCCAGCTCTACCCAGTCTGACAGATCTCCTTCCCGAGCTCGCTCCCAACCTCCCCCTGTAAAGGTAAGGTCTTCAGGGGGCTCCTCTGCCTCCTAACACCCGCTCAAGACCACTTGGGCGCCGGATGCCTCCAAGCCTGATTCCTCAGACAGGCACAAAAAGTCTTACTTCTAAATCGGGTGGTGTGTCTCACCGACACCGACTTCAGGTCTGTTTCCCAACCTCCAAAGGTTCCTGAAAGGAAGACTGCAGAGCTGATGTCCCTTAAGCGGACAACAGAGAACAAGAAGGCATCCAACCCAGCACCCACAAAACGGACTACCCCGACAGTAGTACCGACGCTGGTGGACACCGGATGTCAGGGGTCCTCATGTGAGGAGGCTACCATGCCACCGGATGACCAGACGGGTGACACTGAGGACGCAGGCCTACCCAGGGAGCCGTTGCCGGACCCAGTGGTTCCCTGGGACCCGACACCCGACCCCAGCGACAGGCTCATGCCGACACCGGGCCCATCGTCAGGTATGAATATTCAGGAGGTGAAAGAACTGTTCACCTTCTGGTGGGAAACCATAAGGAAGGACGTGGTTCCCCCTAAGCCTCAGCCACCTTCACCTCCTCCTCCTCCTCCTCGGGGCACTGAAGGTTCCAGACCCCCGACCCCCAAGGAACCAACTCCACCTCCTCGGGGCTGATCGAGAGACAGAAAATGCCCATCACACTCTCCCTCAGGGTCCCCGAGCCCAAAGCGACCCTGGTCCAGACGTCACTCACCAGGAGATGACTCCAGACCGGAATCATCCAACATCTCCAGGTCTCCATCTCCCTTCAGTCCCCCATCACCAGACCCACGGGACCTTCCAAGGTTGCCTCCGGATGATCCCTCCTTTTCAGAAATTATGAGGCACATCCAGGAAAATATGGGATGGGACACAGAAGCCTTAATAGACTCTGAGAAACAACGCCTTGCCCGTTACTTCAGGCAGAAAGACCCGAAGCCTGTGGTGGTCTCACCTTTTGTGGACACCTTTACGGATGTCACCAAGGCAGCTTGGAAGCATCCTCATTCCACAGTGGCTGTTCCGAAGAAGGCTGACCGCCTCTACAGGGCTCCCACGGAGGACCTGTATTTGGCGCAACAACCCCTGGCCGACTCCCTGGTCATCACTGCATCTCATGACGGGTCCCAGCAGCCTCAGCATTTGAGTACCCAGCCTCCGGACCAGGAATCTAAGCAATTAGATTCTATGGGAAGACGCATGTAGGTGGCTGCTACATGCTCAATTGGGTCTCTAAACTATCTGATGCACATGGTGCAGTTTCAGAACGCCCTTTGAGAACAGGGCCAAGACCTTCTAAAAGACTTTTCGGATGGCGAAAAGGAGGATCTGCTGAACCCCCTCCAAACTGGGTCAGACGTGGGGACCCAAGTTCTCTGAGCTGCTTACGACTCAGCGGACTCGGCAGCCAGGGGAGCAGCTACAGCCATTTTTCTCCGGAGACGCTCATGGTTGAGAGTCTCCGAATTTATCCTGGACGTCCAGAAGAACATACAGGACGTCCCTTATAATGGAGCGGTCCTGTTTGGTGAGGAGTCTGAGAAGGTCATCACCAAACTGTAGGACACTGGGAAGGAAGTCAGTACTGTACAGGTCATGTACAGACCGAAATCTGGTTCCTTCCATAGGAACCAAAATTGTTTCTGCAGCCGCCAACAACGGCAACAGCCACATTCTGGCCAGCAACCCAGTTGCAACTTCGGTCGCAAAAATCAAGCCAGGTTCCCCTCGGGCCAGGGCCCAAAGCAACCCAGCCTGCGGGGTCCAACACTACCACAGCATGACTCCTTCCCGGCCCCTGCCCCTCCTCTGGATCAAAGGGTCAAGAAGGTCAGGGGTCACATCTCTCATCACCTTTCAGGATGGCAGAGGATAACCTCCGACTGGTGGGTGTTGCAGTTGGTTGAACGAGGTCACTCTATAGAGTTCCTCGATCACCCACCATCCAGACCTCCCCTGCTCTCCCGCTACTCTGGTCAGCATGCCCTGCTTGTTCAGCAGGAGATCTTGGCCCTCCTCGACAAGGAGGCCATAGAGTACGTTCCACCGAACCAGAGAAGAAAAGGTTATTATTCTCACTTCTTCCTGGTTCCAAAGAAAACGGGAGACTTGCGCCAGATCTTGGATCTCAGCGACCTCAACACATTTGTGTTGTACAAACGTTTCCACATGGTGACCCTGCCAGGTCTCATTCCCATGCTCAAAGAGGGTACTTGGCTGGCATCACTGGACATGCAGGACGCTTACCTATATCTCCAGATCGCTCAAGCGCACCGGAAATTTCTGCATTTCGAGTTTCTTGGACGCCACTACCAGTTCCGAGCCCTCCCTTTCAGGCTGTCTTCAGCACCTCGAATATTCACGATGTGTATGGCAGTCATGGCAGCAGCTCTCAGGAGACGGGGCCACTATGTGTTTCCTTATCTAGACGACTGGCTCCTCATGGCACCCTCATAGGAGGCCCTGATGTCCATGATATAAGATACCTGTTCTCTCTTCCTATCGCTGGACATCACCATCAACCAGGAGAAGTCGCACCTTGTCCCGTCTCAGAGCTTGCAGTTCATAGAAGCAGCTCTGGACACCTCTCAGGGAAGGGCATTTCTTCCTCAGGACAGGGTGGAATGCATCAGATCCCTCATAGGGGACATAATGGAAGAGAAGACAGTACCGGCCCCATCCATCCTTTGCCTGCTCAGACACATGGCAGCTGCCATTGCAGCGGTTCCCCCTAGCTCGACTCCATATGCGAGTCACCCAGTGTATGTTGAGGGCACAGTGGGACCAGAAGCAACATCATCTGCAGCATCCAGTCCAGATCATGAACGCTGTCACCGGAATTGGTAGCTTGTCCCAGACCACCTCTGGACGGGAGTCCCTTTCATTGCACCGCCTCCTTCAGTGACCCTCTCCACAGACGCCTCGGGGTCCAGATGGAGAGCTCACCTCAATGGGGTCAGGACTCCAGGCTCCTGGTCATCTCTGGAGTCCCAGCTTCACATAAATATTCTAGAGATGAGAGACATCCTTTACACCCTACAGGCATTCCAGGCGGAGATTCCACCAGGTACGCTTCTGGTACAAACAGACAATACTGTGGTGATGTAAAATCTCAACAAACAAGGAGGCATTCACTCCTACCCCCTTTGCAGGGAGGCTCAAAAGGTTTGGAATTGGGTACAGCAACACTGCACAGATATCATTGCAGTGCATGTTCCCGGAGTGGACAACACTATCGCGGACAGTCTAAGCCAATCACAGGCCAGAGTCCACGAATGGGAACTGCTTCAGGAAGTCACAGAGGACCTGTTCCGAAGATGGGGGACACCAGAATTAGACCTTTTTGCGTCCCCATCCAGCGCAAAACTGCCCAATTTCTGCTCGCTAGATCCAGGACCTGGTGTTTTCTGGCGAGATGTGTTGTCCCTCTCTCTTGGACGGACAGGTTCCTCTATGCTTTCCCACCCTTTGCTTTGATCCAGAGGGTTCTATTGAAGCTCCGACAAGAGCGGGCATGCCTTATTCTAGTAGCGCCCTTTTGGCCCAGGCAAATTTGTTCGCTCTCTTACATCAGCTGGCCCAGGAACCTCCAGTGCCTCTGCCATTCAGCTCTCGCCTTCTGTCCCAGGAGGCAGGCTTCTTGGTCCATCCAGATCTTTTGGTCTCTGAACCTGCATGCCTGGCTCCTAAGGACATAGCAGTCCTGAGATACGGGGTCTCTCAGGAAGTTGCGGACGTACTGGTAGCAGCCAGAAAACTCTCCACTCATGCCACTTATGCCATGAAGTGGCGTAGATTCTGTATTTGGGCTCAAGCTCATGGATTGACCCCATTGGAATGTTCTGAGAGGTCTGTTCTAGACTACCTCCTATCCCTCTACGAGGCAGGTCTTGCCTACTCCTTCATTAAGGTGCACCTATGTGTCATTTCAGTGTACCATTCTCCTATAGGTCACCGATCTCTAGCCCAACTAGAGGCTTTTCGCGCCTTTTTGCATGGCATCCTGCACTTGAGACCTCCCATCAAAGATTCGGTTCCACCTTGGGATCTTCCTTTTGTTCTAGAGCAGCTTACGCTGCCGCCTTTTGAACCAGTCACAGATTGCGAGCTGCGTCTCCTCGCTTGTAAGACTCTTCTTTTCTTGAAGCGTGGATATGTTGTTCATCCACACACTCTGGCATGTCCCTTTCCCCTTTAAATCTCGCCAGAAAGTCTTCAAGCTGGCTCCTCCCACCCAACTGGGTGGTAAATACCTCGGCTCCACCCCATAGCGCCAGATCTTCCTTTCCGCTGGAAGATTCAGGTTCCCTCGTGCTACCCTAGCAGATTGTAGGCCCTGGATTCTCAACATCGGTTTTCACCGCAAACAATTTCTTTAAAACTCATTAGAGTTTATGACTCCGATCCTAGCGCATCGGACATGGAGGACAAATCGTCCCCTGGATTTTGCCAGTGTCCCTGCGGCCAGAAAATGTTGCGCACCGATCCCCACCTCTTGAATGTCTATTGCTTAGGTGTCGTACATGACACCACTTCTTGCACCATCTGTCTGGCCTTCCATCACAACATCCTGGATGACCGCAAGGCACGCCTAAAATTGGGGAGACCGGAGCTTTGCAATTCACCGGTGAAATCAAAGGAGGCAAGGTGGGCAGTTTACACAGCCGTGGGATCCACCAAACAGCTCAATCAGATGGCAACTTTTGAGGAGGAAGCTGCTCAAGCTTCAGCCATCCGAAGTTTTTTCATACCTCTCAACCTTGGCTCTACTTTTACTGGGTCCTTTCAAGAGTTGTGCCACTCTCTTCCCCACGAGGGGTGAGGAGCCCTCGGGCTCGCACTCCTCCCGACCTCGGAAGAAGGACAAGGACCCCAAGGCTTCTTTCTCCAGAAGGAGATGTTCCTGGGACCGAGAGAGGTCTGACTCACAGGAACTTGCGGCCTCGACCTCGGTCGAGATCGCTTCCTCAGCCGCCGGCTTTTTGGACCTTCCGTCAGGCCAAGGCACTGAGACCGAGGAAACAGCTGAACCGGCCGAGATCACTCTACCCAATCGAGCCTTTGTCGCCGACTCCTCAGAAAGGACACCTGTCCTTTCCTTCCCCGACAAGGAGACCCTGCCCTCGGGTGTCCCGATCAAGGGAAAGGTGCCAGAACCTCTGTTCTCTCTGACTCCAGCATCTCCCGATCGAACAAGCCGACCCCGTCGGTCTCGATCAAGAACCAGGATCCCTTCAGTCGGAAAACCGAAGAAAGGTCACAAGCACTCCAGAAAGAAGTGTCGCCATCGATCCTCATCTTCCTCGGATGAGGAGAGACTTCGACGGAAGCTCTGTCGACGTTATGAGGATCTCATGTGGCAACAGCTGATTCTGACCGGTCAAAAGCCGGCCATTACTTGGCCCCTACCTCTTAGGCTGACGCCGACCCCTCCAAAACTGAAGGCCTCGGTTCCAGCTTGGCCTATTTTGGTCTCCCCACTGATATTGATGGAACCACCACCTAAGCAGCCTCAGTGAGGGGCTTCCTCGAAAGAGGACTGGACAGACACCGGACTGCCCCGTCGTCTGTCCATCACTGTTGTCCCTGATCGCCCTCGGCATATCGAGGGACACATAGGCGGGAGACCATTATATCTCGACTCTTCAGACTCGGATGCCACTGGTTTGCACTCGCATCCGGGGGATGACAAGTCATCAGTGGCAGGCTTGGAGTAAGGTCCTTCCTCTTTTCAGGGCATCCTCCGCCTGATTTCCGAATCTACTGGAATGCCCTTGGAGCCTATCCAAAAGATGGCGGAATACCCCCTCACGGATATCCTCAAGAGGGGGGATACCCTGACTGGATACCCCAATGGAGGCCTTTCCAGTAGCTGAAGCCATTGTTGGACCGGCCCTTGAGTTATGGCAGCGCCCTGCCTCCTGTCCAGCTCCATCTGCCCGCATGGCCCGCAAGTATACAGTACCCATGGAGTCCCTGGCAGGCTTCACAGAGCATCCCTCGGCCGAAAGCCTTGTGACTGCTTCTGTGTTTAGACACACTGGTAGCTCAACCGACACTGACCGCCTTCTGGACAAGGAGTCCAAGAATATGGACCATTCTGCATGGAAGTTCTGTGCGGCCTCATCCTTAGGCCTTTGTCAGGCCAGCTCAGCTGTGATCATGGCACACTTCTCTCATGCCCTCTTAGGGTCATGAGATGAAGTCCTCCCTCATCTCCCAGTGGACAAGCAGACCACGGTGAAGCAAGTCCGTGACCAGAGCCATGCTGTTGCGAAACAGCAGTTCCAGACGGCCCTAGACATTGGAGATTCCTGTGCCTGCTCCTTAGCAGCCACAGTGGCCACTCGCCGCAGGGCCTGGCTGAGGTTATCCTCCTTCCCAGCTGATACTCGGCACAAGTTAGCTGACGTGCCCTTCCTAGGCACTGACCTCTTCAGTCCGGGAGTGGCTGGTCACCTCCAGCGCATACAGCAGTCCAATGCCACCTTGGATGCTACCTCTGTAAAGGGTTCTTCGGGCAAGAACCAGCAGAAGCGCAAGAAGAAACCTTTTCGGCACTCTTCTCCTGTGGTTAGGCAGCCCTCCTTTCAAGGCGGCCAGCAGCAGCAGCAGGCTCAAGCTTGGTGCCCCAGGCCCAAGCAGGGTCCCCAGCAGCCCCGTAAAGGAGGCCGATGTGCTGGTCCAGGAGACTCCTCCTCCTCTAAACCTGCTCAGTGACAGGTCGGGGGTTGCCACCCCTACACACGTCACGCCAGCTCTGGATCCTCCCATGGGGGGCCGCTCCGTCACTTTCTTTCTGCCTGGTGTGGTATCACTTCAGACAGGTGGGTTCTGGAAGTGGTCAGCCAGGGACTGCCTCTGGAATTTGAGCAGTACCCTCCTAGCCGAGCCCTCGCCCCTCGGGAGGAAAGAATCTCAGTTTGCACTCAGTCAGCCCTTTGGGATGACATTGCTCAGCTCCTCCGCAAGGAGGCGGTAGCTCCAGTGCCGGATCCTCTTACAGACCCAGGCTTTGTGTCCAGGTACTTCCTGATGCCCAAGCAGATGGGGGATTGGCGCCCTATCCTAGATCTCCACATCCTGAATCAGTATCTCAGGTCTCGCACCTTCCGGATGGTAACTCTGAACCAGATCATACCATCTCTGGAGCGAAACGTGTGGTTCTGTTCACTGGATCTGCAGGATGCGTTCTTTCACATCCCAATCCATCCGTCTCACCAGCGATTCCTCCGCTTCGCGGTCGAGGGCACCCTGTACGAGTTCTGAGCCATGCCATTCGGCCTGTCATCGGCCCCACAGGTCTTCAATTGCGTTGCAGTGGTGGCAGCCCATCTTCAGCATCAAGGAGTTCGGATATACCCTTATCTCGATGACTGGCTCTTGGCAGGTTCCTCCCTTCAGGAGGTGATGAGGTCCAGGGATCTGGCCCTCCAGACCTGCTTCCAACTCGGCCTCCTTATCAACGAGGCCAAGTCGGAACTCGTGCACTCTCAGGTGATAGGCCTCATTGGGGCAGAGCTCGACTCTCGTCAAGCCAGAGTTTGGCTCCCAGTGGACAGGGCGGAGGTTCTTTCCTCCTTTGCCCAATCATTTCTATTTGGGCTCTTGCGCCCTGCCCAGGACTTTCCACGCCTTCTGGGTTACATGGCGGTGTGCACCTCTGTGATCCGCTGGACCAGATGGCACATGCGTCCCCTTCAGTGGGAGCTGGCCGCCCAGTGGACTCAGCGCCATGGTCATTTCAACCAGCTGATCACTGTAACCCAGAAGATGTGGGACGCTCTCCAATGGTGGACCGCCCCAGAACAGTTGCAGGAAGGGATCCTGTTTGTCCGCCCAGAGCAGACAGTCGTCCTGATGACCGATGCCTCTCTCATGGGCTGGGGAGCCCACATTGGGGACAACAGGGCCCACGGGTTCTTTACCCCCGAGGAGTCGCAATGCCACATCAACGTGTTGGAGCTCAGAGCAGTCAGACTGGCACTGTCAGCTTTCGCTTCTCAGCTCCGGGGTCAAGTGGTTCAAGTCCAGACGGACAATACCACAACCATGTACTACCTCAACGAACAGCGGCACGCACTCCCGTTTGCTGTGCAAGGAGGCGCTCTGAATCTGGACCCTCATCAGCCTGTTGGAAGCAGATCTCCTAGCTGTCCATGTGGCAGGAGTCTCGAACCAACTGGTGGATGCTCTCAGCCGCTTAGGCCAGATATCCACAGTATTCTCTCCATCCAGAGGTAGCTTCAATCTGTTCTCCCATTGGGGCAAGCCGGGTGGCACCTGCTGCCCCAGAATCTGTACCATGTGCGCCCTCAGCAGGGGATGTGTCATCTCGAGGCCGCGGACCCCAGGCCTCCTCTACACCTTCCCTCCATTTCCTTTGATCCACAAGGTGTTACTCAAGGTGAGGAGGGACAAGGTGAAGATGATCCTGGTAGCCCCAGATTGGCCCTGCCAGTTCTGGTATCCAGATCTCCTCAGCCTCAGCTGCAGGGCCCCGGAGCGGCTTTGTACACGCCCGGACCTGGTATCATTGAACCGAACCAGGGAAAGGTTTTCCATCCAGACCTTCAATCCCTGCACCTCACAGCCTGGTACCTGAGAGGCTAGAGTTACAGGCTCTGGGTCTTTCCGAGGATGTCTACACCCTGGTGGAGGCATCTCGTAAGGAATCGACCAGGAAGTGTTATGCCTTCAAATGGAAAAGGTTTTCCATTTGGTGCCAGGGTAAGAATCTGGACCCCTTATCCTGCTCTGTGGCTAATGTTCTACATAGAAACATAGACTTTGATGGCAGATAAGGACCACTTGGCCCACCCAATCTGCCCATTTCCCTTTCTATTGTATAAGCTGCAGATTCTAGTTAACCAACAGCCTACTTCCTGCAACCCCCCACTACAATTGCCTTATGTCTGTCCCATGCATGTTTGAATTTCCCCACTGTTTTACACCCAACAACCTCCCCAGGAAGGCAGTTCCATGCATCCACCACTCTCTCTCTGAAAAAAAAATTCCTCACATTACCCCTGAGCCCTCCTCCCTCTATTTTTAAATTGTGCCCCCTTGTTCTTACACATCCCTTTTTCTGAAGGATGCTACCCTCCTGGACTGTTGATTCCCTTGAGGTACTTAAAAGTTTCTATCATGTCCCCCCATCCCTCCTTTCATCAAGGGTATACATATTAAGCTCTCTCAGTCTCTCTTCATATGGTTTCTGATGCAGACCCTGCACCATTTTGGTTGCCCTCCTCTGGACTGCTTCCATCCTGTCTATGTCCTTGCATAGATGGGGTCTCCAAAACTGCACACAGTATTCCAGATGGGGTCCCACCAACTGTCTGTACAGAGGATAACCACTTCCTTTTTCTACTTGTGATGCCCTTCCTATGCATCCCAGTATCCCTGGCTCTCCTTACTGACTTCTCACATTGCTTACCCACCTTTAGGTCATCTGATATGACTACCTCAAGTCCCTTTCCATTTTTGTTGTTGTTAGTACCTCCCTGCTACTGTGTACTCTTCTCCTGGGTTTTGTTTCCCAGGTGCATTACTTTGCAGTTCTTTGCTGAATCTAAGTTGCCATATGTCTGACCATTCCTCCAACTTTGCCAAGTCCCTTCTCATTCTTTCTACCCCCCGTATCAACTCTGTTACAGATCTTTGTGTCATCTACAAAGGGCATACCTTTCCTCCAGACCCTCTGCCATGTCACCTATAAAGATGTTAAAGAGGACTGAACCCAGTACTGAGCCCTGAGGTACTCCACTAGTAACCCCCCTTTCTTCAGAATGTGTTCCATTCACTATTACCTTCTGTGTCCTGTTGTGCAGCCAGTTTGCTACCCAGGCTACCACCCTGGAACCCACTCCCAGGCTGGCTAACTTAATTATTAGTCTTTTGTGCGGACTGTGTCAAATGCCTTGCTAAAGTCTAGGTAGGCCATATCCACAGCCCCTCCCTGGTCTATTACTTTGGTCACCCAGTCAAAGAAATCAATTGGATTAGTCTGACATGACCTTCCTGCTGTAAATCCATGCTGCTTTGGGTCCTGTGCCCCTCTGGCCTCTAGGTACTCAACAATTCTTTCTTTCAGAAGTGATTCCATCATTTTCCGTACCACTGAGGTCAAACTTACAGGTCTGTAGTTTCCTGCTTCTGCCTTGCTCCCACTTTTGTGAAGGGGAATTGCATCTGCCCTCCTCCAGTCCTCAGGTACCACTCCATCCTCCATGTTTTGTTAAAAAGTGTGGTCAGTGGTGTCACTAGGTCCTCCCTTAGTTCTTTTAGGATTCTGGGGTGAATCCCGTCAGGCCCCCCATTGCTTTGTCCCCCTTGAGTTTTAGGAGTTCTTTCAGGGCTCTTTCTTCTGTAAATGGACTGGTGTCAACCCCCCTACCTAGAGTGCTTCTATTGTCTGGTTTAGGTAACTCCTTCTCATCTTCTTTTGTGAATACTGAGCAATAGTAGCCATTCAGTATGTCTGCCTTTTCACTATCTCCCTCTGTCCAAGTCCCCTCTCCTTTATTAATCGTCACTATTCCTCCCTATTCTAGACTACTTTTGGTCTCTCTCCAAAGGGGGTCTATGGTCATCGACTCTTAGGGTGCACCTGGCAGCCATTTCTGCTTACCCGGCGCAGGCCGGTCAGCCGACTTTGGCTCAGGAGACAGTGGTCGGGCGCTTCTTCAAAGGCCTGGATCACATATTCCCTCTGGTGCATGAACCTCCACCTCCGTGGGATCTCTTGCTGGTTTTGGCAAAGCTCATGGACAAGCCATTCAAACCTATACACAAGTGTAAGCTCTCACATTTGTCGTGGAAGACGGCCTTCCTAGTGGCTATCACATCAGCCAGAAGGACGGGGAAATCCAGGCTCTTTCGGTGGACTCCCCTTATCTGGTCTTCCACAGGGACGAAGTTGTCCTGCGCCTGCACCCCCATTCGAAATTCCTTTTGAAGGTGGTTTCGGAGTTTCACCTTAACCAGGTGTTGACTCTGCCAGTCTACTACCCTAACCACACCTCGGACGCCGAGTACAGGCTCCATACTCTGGACCTGAAACGTGCTCTCTCCTATTATAAGGAAAGGACGGCGGACATTCGAGGAGAGGTTCGCCAGCTGTTTGTCACCTACGCTGTAGCCGCTTCTGGCAGACCTGCAGCCAAACAGACCATTGCGAGATGGATTACATCATGCATAGGTCTGTGCTATGAGTTGGCGGGCAAGGAGCCTCCCAGAGGGATAAGACCTCATTCTACCAGCTATACTGCTGCATCGGTGGCTGCTTCCAGGGACATCCCTTAGCCAGGAGATCTGTCGGGCTGCTACCTGGAAGTTAGCAAACATCTTCATTACCCACTACCACATCGACCTTGAGTCACGCTGGGATGCTGGTTTTGGGGCCTCGGTTCTTCAGTCTCTGTTTCCCAAATAGGGGGTGCGCGCCTTGCCTCCCTCCTCCTGGAGAACTGCTTGGACTCTGCCAGAGTGTGTGGATGAACAACATATCCACGCTCCTAAAAGAACAGGTTACTCACCTGTAACAGTAGTTCTAGGAGTAGTATATGTTGTTCATCCACATGTACCCACCCGACCTTCCCGGCTTTAGGTGCACCACCTTGCTTCCAGCAGGCTAAGATCTGGCGTCATGGGGCGGAGCTGAGGTACTTACCACCCTAGTGGGTGGGAGGAGTCAGTTAGAAGACTTTCCAGCGAGATTTAAAGGGGAAAGGGACATGCCAGAGAGTGTGGATGAACAACACATACCACTCCTAGAACTACTGTTACAAGTGAGTAACCTGTTCTTCGTTGCCAGAAGAATTTCTGAGCTTTATGCACTTATGCGTAAGGATCCTTATTTGGTTTTTCACAAGGACAGGGTGTCCTTAAGAACGAATCCTAAGTTGCTTCCTAAGGTGGTCTCAGCTGTCACTCTCAACCAGGATATAGACCTGCCGGTGTACTATCCAAATCACCGTAACGGGGGAGACCCTGTTGCAGACTCTGGGTGTGCACAGATGTCTTAGATTTATCTGACCAGAACCAAGATGCATCGTAAGTTGGACCAGCTCTTTGTTTCCTACGCACAAAGGATGCCCAATGCTCCTGTTTCCAAACAGTCACTTTCTCGATGGCTGGTAAAGTGTATTACGTTCTGTTACCAGAAGCACAACAAGATTTTACCAGGACTGGTAAAAGGTCATACTACGACGGGGGTGGCTACCTCCTTCGATGCGCTCAACCACTTCAGCCATCTGTGCAGCAGCAACCTGGAGCACTGTACACACCTTTATCAGGCACTACAGTTTGGATATTGCCTCTAGACGCACAGCTGGTTTCGGCTTGGCGGTCCTTCAAGGACTTTTGTCCTGAAGTCTGAGACATCTCTCCTATCCTTCTCCTCCTGATAATTTTGTTCCCTTACTGCTTGGGAATCAGTCCTAATGGTGTAACCTGCTGCAAGAGCTGTTTCTCAGAGTAAGATAGTACAGTTATGTAAGAACTTACCGTAACAGTAGATCTTCGAGAACAGCTCTTTCAGCAGTTAGTTTCCTTCCCACTTTCCCCTCTGGAGGTTGAGATTTCTGACCTAGTTCTAGGCTACTGTGTCTTTTGATGTCTATTACAAACCTTGCTTTGTAAGCAGATCCTCGGTCTCTTCTTCAGATGTCACCTTTGGGCCGGAGGTCTCCGGCGGGAGAACTGGGGATGCTGGGGGACCACTTCCTTTTATGTGATGCCTGACGTCGGGGAGGGGCTGACATCGGGGGCAGTCCCCGCTGGATACTGCTAGCTAGAATTTTTCCGTGGGGTCCTGGCGCCTGCCGGCTTCAGTCCTAATGGTGTGACCTGCTGCAAGAGCTGATCTTCCTGAACTAAGTCTCCATCACTCATTCACACTAGTGGGATAGCGCCGGAGGCACTAGGACCAAGCGGGAGCCTAAAGTTTTCAGAAGGGTCGGCGCCGAGATGACCATGCATGCACAGCACCACGAGACTAGCTCGCGCCTGTGTAGGCTATCTCGTGCCGACCCTCCAACCTCCTCAGTTCCTTTTCTCCCCCGTCGAGTGCGCACTTGGATGTCGATCGCCGTCAGAGTCAAGTTTTCATCTATAATACAACAGCTCTTAATGTTTTAATATTTTAAAGTAGTAATTTATTTATTTTATGAACAAGAAGAAGATTATGAAGAAGAAGAAAAATAAATTCTTTCCAGCCATCAATGGAGTCATCCTTAGACGGTAGCGGTGACGGTAGCAGGACTTCGTTTGAAAGTTTTTTATGGCAGAGGGGCTGTGTCCAGTCCGCCGCCCTTAATTAACAGGGGGGGGTCTGACTATGGACAGTCCTGTGCTCGGGGGGGGGACAGTCCTCCGAAGCACAAATCTAACGGTTCCGGTAATCCGGCTCCGCTTGACCTCGAGCTCCTCTTCCTCATTTGGGGAAGAAGAATCGGTGCCGCTCGAGGTTACCCGTTGGTATGTCTGCATGAGGAATGTTCATCGGGAGGGGCGATGGGCCTAAACCGGCTTTGGTGGGTTCCTCTTGGCCCCACTCCTAACGGCTGCTTTCTCGACTCCAAGCTCCATCTCTGTCCTCGCTGGAGCTCCGGTGGGCAGTTTCACCTCTGGGTCGCTCCTATGGAGCAGGGGGTTAGACTTTCCGGTTTTCATGGCTCTGTTCCTGATTTCGGGACCTCTGGGCCTCGGAGCTGTTGGACCGGAGACGGGTCGATTGGATCACATATGGCGAGGTGCCCTATGGGTGCCTTTGCCATCGTGCCGACCCCTCGTGCCTACCCGCCTCTACCTTTTCCATGCAGGGGCCGGCACGGGCACTACCTTTTTCCTTCTTCCCTTCTCAGGATTTCCATTGGCATTTTCCTTCGGCGCCATGCCTCAGAACCGTAGCTGGGCAGCGCCGAACCGCGGGCCTTGGTCTGCGCCGTGGTTTGAGCCTCGGGGCCTTGGTTGGCGCAGCACCTTAGTCGGCGCTATGGGTCGGCTCCGTCACTCTGTGTGGCGCCGTGGGTGCTCTCTTTGATGCCGCTGGTTGTCGGCACCGTCAGTGGTGCTGTGCACCTGCAGGCAGGGCCGTGCACTCGCCTGCAGCGCCTTACTCCCGTGAGCAGCGCCAGGCACCCGCGAGTGGCGCAGGTGGCACCGCTGCCATGGGTGCCTTGGGTGCCAGGCATGACAGGGGTGGCACCAGGAGCACCCGTGGGTGGCGCGGATGAAGCTGTGGGTGCCCATGGGTTCCATGGATGCTTCAGGTGCCATGGGTGCCACTGGTGCCTTGGGTACCAGGGGTGACACCCGTGGGTGCTGCGGGTGGCACTGCAGGTGTCCATGGATGCCACTGGTGCCATGGGTGCCACTGGTGCCCTCGGGTGCTTTCTTGCCATGGGTGCCATTGTGCCATCGGTGCCATGGGCGTTGGAGGTGCCCTCATGTGCTATTGCTACATGGGTGCTGGGAGTACCTGCACATACTGCCGTGGCTGCCCCCAGGTATCACCCAGGTTGGCATAGGCACTGCTTGGTGCCCTCCTGTGCCACGAGTGGTGCTGATGCCACACGGGTGCTGTATGGCAGAATTAGTGACACATTTTTCCCTTCAGACTCCTTTCCACAGAACATGTGGCGGGATGTTGACCACAGAATGAACTCCTGTTCTGCGGATTATTTTTTTCCACACATTTTAGTGAGTGGTGGTCTATGTGGTATCTTGTGTCATCCAGCGGTTTTCTGCTATGGAACTCTGCTGTACCGTTCTGCCAGCGGAATTTCATTCTGCTCAGCACTTCCTCTTCTGCGTCTAGACTTTTTCAATCATCAAGACAGTTACACTCTGTGGAACATTTTAATTTAATGGTCGGGAGCCGCTCTGACTCTTCCGCTCCTTTGATAGGGGTATATAGCCCCCTTGTAATATTGCCTCTTCGGTGGCTTCTTCGGCACAGGTGGCTAACTTCTCTCCAGCTGTGATTGTTAGTCCAGTCATGATTTCAGTATGGACACTCAGGATCTTTCCGCACTCAGATGGAAAACATCTTCATCTTTTTGTATCAAGACAATCCTCAAAATAGCAGCCTGAAGGCCTTGTTAGGCTCGGACTAAAAAAATATATATATATATATATATATATATCAATATAGTTTTTATCACAGCACAGGGCCTAGCCGAAATTACCCGGTACCCCCCTTTTTTTGGGGGGATCTGGTCAGATTCCTCCTCAGCCCCTGAGGCGCTCTTCTCTGTGATACGGTAAAGAGTACCTGATTTCTTCTTTCCCTATGGGGAGTCTGATCCAGCGACGATATGGGTCATCTCTTTCTCTGAGAGATTTCTCTCATTCAGAGACATTTCCTAGACCTAGGCGACTACCCAGTCTGTTAATTCCTTTTCTTTTTATCAGGCTTTCTTCTCTTGAACAGAGCCTTACAGTAGCAGAAGCAACTCTCCACCAAGTCGGAACTCAGGTTCCTGCTTCCTTGCTTGCTTAATTTAACAGGCAATTTTCTCCTTCTTGACGGATGGTCAAGTAGGTCCCTTTTTCTGAGGAAGCTTCTCAAATATTCACACCTTCGGTTCCTGCGCTGTGGTCCATGCCAGTCGCTCACAAAGCTATCCTCTTCATGTGCGAGAGGGAGTGGTGATGTTTCTTTTTCAGCAAACAAACTAGAATCCTTTCCTACTCCTTTCAGGAAAGCCAGAGTGGGTAGTGCCTCACCGCATTGAGTCACTGCCTCTTTCAGTCACTTCAACAAATGGGTTAGCCCTAACTTGGTCCTGCTGTGTCCCTCCTCGATGCACATCTGCCTCTATTGACCTTAGAAATCCAGCCCCTGTTTTTTTTCTGTCGGAATTTTTTGTTTGTTTGTTTTTTCACAGTGGACACGTCCTCCTGTACATCTTTTTCCTTTCTTCCCTGAGTTCAGAGACTGCTGCTACAGTTGTACACACAGGGGCAGGATTATTCCTCTTGGAATATGCAGTGGGTAGGATCTGGTTTTACTAGACCACCACGAGAGGCTTCTAAGTCGTGCTTGGCCTTCCATCAGGAAGATCCTGTGACTAAATGGAGACCATTCTCCTTGATGGGCTAACCCCACCTAGACCCCCTTACTCACCAAGTAAGGAGTTCAAGTGCTTCTGGACCTGTTGTTTACAGGTCAACCATTCTGGATAGTGGGGGTTTCCATCTGCACTTTCCGGTCTACCCTGAACCAGTAGACTTTACCTCCGACTCTTTCAGTTCCTGAGGTCCCTTTATGTTACATTAGTACATGTCTTTGAAACTATTAATTTTGGTCCTAGATCAGATTGTGAGGCCAGGTTCTTGCCGCTCTCCTAGAGTGGTTGCGGCTGCCTGGCAGACTTTCATTTTGTGCCCATTGCAGTCGTCGGCAAGGTGACGAGTTACAACTCGAGCGCTTATCTTGTAGGCACTATGTTCAAGATGCTCTTACAAGACCGCTCTTTTTATTAACAGGACAATCCTTGGCTGTCCTTTCTGAGTGAACCCTATCTCCTACCACCCTACTCAGAGTTGTTGGTTTTAGCTTGGTACTCTCCCACTAGTGTGAATGAGTGATGGAGACTTAGTCCAGGAAGATATGGAAATTACGTACTTACTGTAATTGTTGATCTTCTTGGGCAGTCTCCATCACTCATTCACACGCCCACCCACCATCCCCTGGGTTCACTCGTTTTCTTTCCTGGTCTTCACGGTCCTGTGATTCAAACTGTGAGGACATTACTCTTTGGCCTTTCTTGCAAAGGCCATCTGGGCCCTCTCAGGCCCAGAAACTAAGGATGAGTTATTCTCATTAGTTACGCTGCACCTCCTCAGTCAAAAAGGTACTGAGGCGGTTGGAGGGTCGATGCCGAGATAGCCTACATGGGCGCGAGCTAGTCTCGCGGTGCCGCGCATGCGTGGTCCTCTCTCAGCACCGACCCTTCTAAAAACTTTAGGCTCCCGCTTGATCCTAGCGCCTCCGGCGCATCCCACTAGTGTGAATGAGTGATGGAGACTGTCCAAGAAGATCAATAATTATGGTAAGTACGTAATTTCCATTTCTCGAAGATCTACTGTTATGGTAAGTTCTTACGTAACTGTACTTTACAAGAGACTCGTATGAGTAAGGGGGAGCATGATAAATTAAGCAAATCTGGATTTCAGAAAGTGATAGCATCAGAATATTCCAAGGGTAGAAGACTAGGTGTTGCCATCCTGGTACCTCATGAAACAGTATTTGAAGTACTGGATGTAAAAAATGAGGGTAGATATGTGGGGTTGAAGGGTCGATATAATGGGGCAGCTACAACCTTATTCTCAATTTATGCTCCCCTGGCTCAGATTTCACATTATATCAGAAGTTCCTGATGGAGATAACAGGTTGGGCAAAGGAACACCTAATTGTAGGGGAAGACCTGAACCACAGTCTTAATCCCTGTATGGATGCCTCTAAGCAGCCTTCCAGAATGGAAAATGGGGTAACTAAAAAGATGAGTAAATTGTTGAATGAACTAGGGATGATAGACATTTGGAGATACTTGGCATAAGGGAGACAGGCAGTATACTTTCTTCTCACATGCACACCAGACATACTCTCGTCTGGATTACTTCCTGATCTCGAAGGAACTTCTGGGCTCTGTGAGGATTCCTGGTTTGGGGATATAACCCTGTCTGATCATTCGCCCATTTATCTTAAGTTAGCACTGGGCCCCATTACACGTACAACCTTCTGGAGACTAAATTTGTCGTTGATCCAGGAGGAGGAAAACCAAAACTTAGTACAGGACATTATACAACAAGCGGTTAGGGAAAATGAGGACCCAGACATTTCATCCGGCATACTGTGGGATACAATTAAAGCCATAGTTAGAGGTAGAATGATAGAACTAGCATCTAGGCTGAAACAGCAGAGAGAGAGGCCAGATAGCTGAATCTACAGGAGCAAATACAGACATTGGAAATGCAACAGCAGCAGCACATAGATAGGGAAATAGGTCAGCAGTTAAGAAAACTTAAGAAAGAACTCCTAAAATGAATGGATTACCAGGTTGAATAAAAACTGCTGCATCTCAAACAAAGATTCTATGTGGGAGGCCCTAGGACACTCAAATTATTGGCATATAGGGTGTGCCAGAATAGGGCTAGAGCAATAATACCGAAAATCAAGGACCCTTACACTAAAACATGGCAGTATACAGTTGACGGGATTGCTGAAACATTCCAAAAATGTTATGAGAACTTATGCAGAGAGGGGAATGAACCTAATCAGGAGAAGATCAACAGATTCTTGGCCCCTTTGAATATGCCTAAAATGACAGAACAACAAAAAGCAGTAATAACAGCCCCATTTGTCAAGTCGGAGGTCCTGGCGGAGATAGGGTGCCTAAAAGCAGGGAAGTGTCTGGGTACGGATGGCCTCTCCAATGAATTTTTTAAAAAAGTTTAAAGAAGATGCATCAGCCCTGTTACTTAGGGCCTGTAATCAGATATGGCAGAAGGAGGGGAACCTAGCTCCATCATGGGAGCAAGCCATACTTTCAGTGATTCCAAGGCCAGCCTGGGACCCCACAATCTGTGCGTCATACAAACCAATATCCATCCTGAACTGACTGTAAGATCTTAGCTAGTATATTAGCCAGGAGACTGGAGCAAATACTTCCTAAGTTAATTAATTTGGACCAAACTGGCTTTGTTCCAGGTCACCAGACAGTGGAAATATTAGACGCTCAGTGGATATAAAAGAGCATTTGTACAGGACTGGACAATCTGCATACATAATGAGTCTTGACACAGAGAAAGCGTTTGATCAGGTTTCCTGGACCTTTCTTTGCGGCCTTGGTTTCCCACCACTGTTGTTGGAAGTGATTACTAAATTATACACATCCCCCAAAGCATATGTTAGGACTGACGGGCACATATCATGACCCTTCAGCTTACACAGGGGGACATGACAGGGCTACCACCTGTCTCCCTTTTTGTGCTATACATAGAACCTCTGGCTTCGAGCATTAGACAGTGTGAAGGCATACAGGGGGTGGTGTTGGGGGACAATCACCATAAAATAGCACTCTATGCAGATGTGCTTCTTTACCTGACTAACCCGGACACTTCCCTGCCAGAGGTTTTCTCTCTAATACAGGAATTTGGATTAATTTCAGGATATGTCTTTAACTGGACTAAGAAAAGAGGTACTGCCAATCAGTGTCAGTGGCTCAGTAGGTAGCACACTCGCCTCTGAGGCTGGGAGATCAGAGGGCTGTGGGTTCAGTTCCCCCATCTGGCACTTGGGTTAATATCCCAGTACTGACACTGTAGTGCAGCATGGGAGGGGTGCTGCACTTCTGAGGTGCCGTCTTTCAGATGGGACGTTAAACCGAGGTCCCATCTGCCTGGACTGGTGGTTGTTCAGGTGGATGTTAAAGATCCCATGGCACTTATCGAAAAGAGTAGGGGAATTTCCCCGGTGTCCTGGCCAAATTTCCCTCATTCACTAAAAATACCATCAACAGCTTAATCTGATTCAAGGTCAGTTGGCATTCATCTGTATCCCCCTCCCCCGGGTCGTATCTGAAAATAGGCAGGATTTGTCTAGTGCACTTACCTGGTCAACAAAAACTAAATAAATAAATAGAGTCCCAACCCTCATGGGCAGATGTGGAAAGGTATCCATGAAATGGAGCAACACCACCATAACATACTTGGGTGTAAAGTTGGGGACTAGGGCCTTCACTTTGTATCGGGACAGTTACCCCCCAATGGTATAGCAGATAAAAGCGGATATCCAGAAGTGGTCTCTGGTTACCTTCCCCCTACATTCAAGGATCCAAATAACAAAAATTAACATTTTACCTAGATTATTATCCTTGTTCCAGAGTGTGCCATGTGTAATCCCTCAAAAAGAATTAGATATGTGGTAAAGGATGATTGACATTTATTTGGTTTAAGAGCAGACCTAGGGTCTCCAAAGAAATACTTTTTCTTCCCAAAAAAGGTGGCCGGGCCTGCCCAAATTTAATTGATTACTGGGTGGCGGCCCAGATGAAAATGGCACTACTCTGGACCCATCCCACCTACAGGGCACACTGGTCCCAAATAGAGCTCCAACAATACAAAAATCACCAAGTGCAGGCAAATCTATTTCAGGTCAAAGGCCCTATCCCAGAGCTCAACTCCCCTCTCTCGGCGGCTTCAGCAACTCTGATGGGTTGGAATAAAGGGATCAGAAAGGGTATTACAGCAGAAACTAGATAGAAATATACATGGTGGTGTCAGGATAGCGATTTTTTACCTGCACGACAATGCACCTGGTACCAAAAACAGGCTGCCAGGGGTATAGTGGCCTCGTGGCAGCTGTTACAGGAAAAACCATAACCCCCTTTGAAATAACAAGGACAAAACTGGGTTGGACAAACGTAGACCTCATATGTTACTATCAAATAAGGGATTATGTGAATGACAGACTTAAACAGGAGGCTACCCTGCTTGATCTCAGGCCTTTCCCAGAGGCATTTGAAATAATTTGGATGGTAAGGGAGCTATTTCTGTGTTATACAAAAACCTAACTATGAATAGAGGACATAACACCCAAAGAGTACAAAGTAAATGGCAGGTGTAACTGGGGGTGAACTTGGGTATAAAACAATGGGGGGGTTATTAAGTAGTTGGAAGACCACATCATTGCCAAGTTTCCAGGAATATGCCTGGAAAGTTTGCATTAGGTATTTTCTCACTTCCAGTAGATTAGCAAGGATGGGCTTGATGAACAACTCCATGTGTTGGAGGGAGTGTGGAGAGGGAGAAGCCCACTTGGCCCATATCCTGTGGTTTTGCCCTGAGCTCTTTTCTTACTGGAATCAGATAAAACAACACCTAGGGGCTCTATTTGGGCTTAAAAATGCTATAGGCACAGAACATATAATTTTGGGCATCTTCCCTGATACAGTGAAGGGAAAGGAGGGAAAATACTTATGGTTGGTCCTAACCATAGCAACCATAAAAGCAATAACAATTAATTGGTTACAACAGAATTCCCCAGAAATGGTAAGCTGGCTAACCATTATAGACCGTATGCAAAACATGGAAAGAATCACCTTCTCAGTGAATCATAGGGAGGAACTGTATAGGAACAGATGCACCTGGGAAATAAAAATCCAGGAGAAGAGTACACAATAGCAGGGGAGGTAATAACAACTACAATAATGGAAAGGGATCTGGGTGTAGTCATATCAGATGACCTAAAGGTGGGTAAGCAATGTGAGAAGTCAGTAAGGAGAGCCAGGGGGATACTGGGATGCATAGGGAGGGGCATCACAAGTAGAAAAAGGGAAGTGGTTATCCCACTATACAGACAGTTGGTGAGACCCCATCTGGAGTACTGTGTGCAGTTTTGGAGACCTCATCTACGCAAGGACATAGACAGGATGGAAGCAGTCCAGAGGAGGGCAACTAAAATGGTGCAGGGTCTACATCAGAAACCATATGAAGAGAGACTGAGAGAGCTTAATTTGTATACCCTTGATGAAAGGAGGGACAGGGGGACATGATAGAAACTTTTAAGTACCTCAAGGGAATCAGCAAAGTCCAGGAGGGTAGCATCTTTCAGGAAAAGAGATGTATAAGAACAAGGGGGCACAATTTAAAGTTAGAGGGGGGACAGCTCAGGGGTAATACGAGGAAATTCTTTTTCACGGACAGAGTGGTGGAAGCATGGATCCGCCTTTCTGGAGAGGTTGTGGGGTCTAAAACAGTGGGGGAATTCAAACATGCATGGGACAGACATAAGGCAATTATAGCGGGGGGTTGCAGGAAGTAGGCTGTTGGTTAACTAGAATCTGCAGCTTATCCAATAGGTAGGGAAATGGGCAGACTGGGTGGGCCAAGTGGTCGTTATCTGCCGTCAAATTCTATGTTTCTATGACTTATATAAAGATACTATAGTGGAGCCCCAGATTAACTCAGAGACATAAACAATGAGGTATAGAGACAACCTACCACTGGATTATAATACTATTTAAGTATTTATTGCTAGAATGGCCTGTAGTTTACATGTTTTCATGAGTTCTATATGGTTAATGACTTGCTAAGTTTATATACTTATAACATTTATGACTTCCAGGAATGTTCATTACATGAAGTGAAAATTGCAAATGAAATGTAAGTCTCAGTTCTACATAAAAAAAAAGGCAGTTGACACTGTTCATATATATTTTATATATTGTTTTTTTTTTCACTGTTTAGCACAAAGCAAAAGTCAAGTTTTACTAAATCAGATTTCTAGGGGCATGGATATAGTTCACTTATCACTACACTCTGTCTGGAATTGTGTTATTAGCCGTGTGTCTTTAAGCTAAGCTCCTCCCACCACCGGGGCGGTATATCCCCTGACTCCACCCCATGACATTAGATCTTTCTATCCCCTGGAAGAACAGATCACCTCTTTCACAGCTCCCGCTTAGGTTATCTGCGCCATAGGTGAACATTAATAAAGTCGAAGTTTTCAGTATCTCTCAGTGCTTGTTTCACAGTTCCCTCTACTCCCATCTCTGGACCAACAATGGACCAACGGAAACCAGGCTTCAGATTCTGTATTAGGTTCTGGCAGAAGATGTTGGTCACTGATCCGAACAACATGTGCATTTACTGCCTGGGCGGGCAGCTCCATGTGGACGCATGCGTCCTGAGCAAAAGCGTGTATGTCCCCTTCCACTTTAAATCTTGCCAGAAGTCTTCAAGCTGGCTCCTCCCACCCACCTGGGTGGTATAACCTTGAGCTCCACCCCATGACACCAGATCTTCCTTTCTGCTGGAAGATTCAGGTTGCCTCCCTCGTGCTCACGCATTTTGTAGGCCCTGACTTCAAAACCTTCAGTTATTCTGAAAATCCATCTAGTTCGCATTAGCGATCGTGACTGTTTACCTTCGATCATGGAAGACCAGTCTTTCCCCGGATTTCACCGGTGTCCATACTGCCAGATGATGTTGCGCACCGATCCCCACACTGCGTGCGTCTACTGTCTCGGTGTCGACCATGACACCTCGAAGTGCAATCTTTGTCTCGCTTTTCATTCTAACATCCTTGATGACTGTCTCACACGCCTGAAGTTGGGGACACCGTAGAAACGGAACTCTCTGGTGAAATTTAAGGAGGCTCAGTGGGTGGTTTCCGTGGCTGCGGGATCTTCTGAGCAACTGGACGAATGCAAGCATTTGAGGAGGAAGCAGCTTGGGCTGCACAAACTACTTTGAGCTTCTTTGTTCTGCTCAACCTGGGCTCCACCTTCACGGGCTCCTTCCGAGAGTTGTGCCAGTCTCTCCCAACCAAGGGGGAAAGTCCTGCCGGCATGAACTCCTCTCGGTCCCGTAAGAGGGTGAAGGACCCGGGATCATCTTTGTCCCAACAGAGATGCTCTTGGGATCGGGAGAGATCTCGTTCCCAGGAACCGGCAGTCTCGATCTTGATCGAGATTGCCTCTTCGGCTGCTGGTTTTTCGGCTTTTCCGTCTGGCCAGTCGACCAAAGTGACAGTCGACGATGTGGAAATCATCATCGACCTGTTGTCGCCGACTCCGGTTGAAGATTCTCTCAATCAAACTCCGATTCTTACTTTCCCCGATGAGGAGACCCAGCCTGCTGAGAATCCCATCGAGGAGTTGGTCCCCGACCCTGGGAAATCACGGTCCCACCGGTCTCCCCCGAGTGACCAAGTCAGCCTGTCCAATGTCGATCGAGGTCCCCGACCCCCACGACCGAAAGGCCGAGGAAGAGCCACAAATGCTCCAAAAAGAGGCAATGCCATCGGTCGTCTTCATCCTCCTTGGATGAGGAGAGGCTCCAGCAGAAACTCCGTCAGCACTACGAGGACCTCATGTGGCAGCAGCTGATTTTGACTGGGTACAAGCCGACCCCGGCTTCCACCCCGGCCATTACTTGGCTTTCATCTCCTAGACCAAAGCTGACTCCTTCGGAGCCAATCAAGTCGTTTCCCCTGCCCGAGGAGCCGGTGAAACCTCTGGTTCAGCCTAAACCAGTCTCTCCACAGATAGTGGTGGAACCACCGCCCAAGCAGCCTGTGGGAGGGGCTCCTTCTAAAGAAGATAGGCCAGACACTGGGCTTCCCCAGCACCTTTTGGTCACTGTCACCCCGGACCGGCCCCGGCGGGTCAAGGGTGACCTGGACAGTCGACCACTGTATCCGGATTCCTCGGATTCGGATGTGACTGGCCTGCATTCTCATCCCAGAGATGATGAATCGGCCAGCGGGGTTTAGAGACGGAGGAAGGTCCTTTGTCCTTTCAGGACAATCTTTGCTTCATCTGTGAGTCCACAGGGATGCCCATGGAGCCAATCCAGAAAAAGGTGGAGTACCCTCTCACGGACATCCTCAAGAGAGGGGATACCTTGACTGAGGCTTTTCCTGTGGCCAAGGCCATTGTTGGCCCAGCCTTAGAACTCTGACACCGCCCTGCCTCTTGTCCAGCACCGTCTGCCCACCTGGCTCGCAAGTATGCCAATGGGGTCCCTTGCGAGGTTCAGAGAGCACCCTTCGGCTGAGAGCCTGGTGACCGTCTCTGTGTTCAGGCATACTGGCAGTTCTGCCTACACCAACCGACCTCCCGAGAAAGAGTCCAAGCTCTTGGACCATTCAGCCAGGAAGGTCTGTGCAGCTTCTTCCTTGGGCCTTTGTCAGGCAAGTTCGGCCGTCATCATGGCGCACTTCTCCCATGCCCTCTTGGGGTATTTGGATGAAGTCCTCCCACGTCTCCCCACGGACATGCAGACCATGGTCAAGTAGGTTTGGGATCAGGGCCAAGCTGTTGCCAAACAGCAGCTTCAGACAGTCCTGGACATTGGGGATTCTTGTGCCCGTTCCATAGCAGTCGCAGTTGCCTCTCGTTGCAGGGCTTGGCTGAGACTCTCCTCCTTTCCGGCGGATACTCAGCACAAACTAGCTGATGTGTCTTTCCTGGGCACTGACCTTTTTGGCCCAGGTGAGGCTGGTCACCTTCAGCACATTGAGCAGTCCAATGCCACCTTGGACGCTACTTCTGCCAAGAGTTCTTTGGGCAGGAACCAGCAGAAGAAAAAGAAGCCTTTTTGGCACTCTTCCCCTGTGGCACAGCAGCCCTCCTTTCAAGGAGGACAGTAGCATTAGCAACAGCAGCAGGCTCAAGCTTGGCACCCTAGGTTTGTAAAGGAGGCCGAGGTTCTGGTCCTGGATCCTCCTGCTCCAAGCCTGCTCAGTGATGGGGCGGGGGCTGCCTCCCCCGCTCCCGTCACGCCAGCTCTTGGTCCTCCAGTGGTGGCCGGCTCCACCACTTCCTTTCCGTCTGGTCCATTGTTACTTTGGACAGGTGGATTCTCGAAGTGGTCGGTCAGGGACTGCCTCTGGAATTCGAGCAGTACCCTCCAAGCCGAGCCCGTGCCCCTCAGGAGGAAAGAGTATCCGCCCAGACTCAGTCAGCTCCCCGAGACGACATCGCTCAGCTGCTTCTCAAGGAGTCAGTAGCTCCAGTGGCAGATCCTCCAGTAGACCCAGGTTTTGTCTCCAGTTACTTCCTGGTGCCCAAGTGGACAGAGGGCTGGCGCCCCATTCTAGATCTGCACAACCTGAATCAATATCTCAGGTCACGCACCTTTCGGATGGTTACTCTGTCCCAGATCATACCATACTTACAGTGAAACGTGGTTCTGTTCACTGGATCTGCAGGACGTGTTCTTTCACGTCTCAATCTGTCCGTCTCATCAGCGGTTCCTCCACTTCAGAGTCTAAGGGACCCTGTACGAGTTCCAAGCCATTCCATTCAGCCTGTCATCGGCCCCACGGATCTTTACCAAATGCATTGCAGTGGTGATGGCTCATCTCAGGCATGTGGGTGGGGGGGTCAGGATTTATCCCTACCTCAACGATTAGCTCCTAGTAGGTTCCACCTAACAGGAGGTGGAGAGGTCCAGGTAGACCTGCTCCGAATTCTGCCTCCTGATCAACGAGGCCAAGTCGGAAAGCGTGCCTTCCCAGGTGATGGGCTTCATTGGGGCAGAGCTTGACTCTCATCAAGTCAGAGCTCAGCTCCCAGTGGACAGGGTGGAGGTTCTGTCCTCCTTTGCCCAATCATTTCTGGTTGGGAAAGTGCACCCTGCCCGGGACTTTCTGCTCCTTCTGGGTTACATGGCGGCATGCACCTCAGTGGTCCATTGGGCCCGGGTTGCACATGCGCTCCCTTCAGTGGGAGCTGGCCGGCCAGTGGACTCAGTGCCATGGTCATTTTGACCAGCTGATCACTGTAACCCAGAAGATGTGGGACACTCTCCACTGGTGGACCGCCCCAGACCGGTTGCAGGAAGGGATCCCGTTTGTCCGCCCCGAGCCGACATTCGTTCTCAGGACCGAAGTGTCTCTCATGGGCTGGGGAGCCCACATGGACAATAGGGCCCAAGGGCTCTGGACCCCGGAGGAGTTCCAATGCCACATCAACCTGTTGGAGCTCAGAGCAGTCAGACTGGCACTGTCCGCTTTTGCTCCTCAGCTCCGGGGTCAAGTGGTTCAAGTCCAGACAGACAATACCACAACCACGTACTACCTCAACAAACAAGGCGGCACGCACTCCCATCTGCTGTGCAGAGAGGCGCTCTGAATCTGGACCCTCATCAGCCATTTGGAGGCAGATCTCCTAGCCATCCACGTGGCAGGAGCCTCAAACCATCTGGCAGATGCTCTCAGCTGCTTAGGCAAGACATCCCACGAGTGGTCTCTCCATCCAGAGGTATCTTACAGTCTGTTCTCCTACTGGGGCAAACCGATGGTGGATCTGTTTGCCTCCAGGGGAAAACACCAAGCTGAGGCTGTTCCATGCCCACTCCCCTCAGCAGGGCTCACTGCAGGGGGATGCCTTCTCGAGGCCGTGGACCCCAGGCCTACTCTATGCCTTCCCTCCATTTCCCTTGATACACAAAGTGCTTCTCAAGGTGAAGAGGGACAAGGTGAAGGTGATCCTGGTAGCCCCAGACTGGCTGCGCCAGTTCTGGTATCCAGATCTCTTCGGCCTCTGCTGCAGGCCCCCGGAGTGGCTTCCAGTACACTCGGACCTGATATCTCTTAATCAGGGGAAGGTATTCCATCCGGACCTTCAATCCCTGTACCTCACAGCCTAGTACCTGAGCAGTTAGAGTTCCTGGCTTTGGGTCTTTTCAAGGATGTCTTCACCGTGGTGGAGGCATCCAGAAAGGAAATGACCAGGAAATGTTATGCCTTCAAATGGAAAATGTTTTCCATTTGGTGTCGGGGCAAGGGCCTGGGCCCTTTGTCCTGTCCATGGCTAACATTCTTAACTACCCTTGGTCACTCTCCAAAGGTGGTCTGTGGTCATCGACCCTCAGGGTGCACCTGGCAGCTATCTCTGCTTACCGGGTGCAGGTTGGTCAGACGACATTGGAGCAGGAGGCAGTGGTTGGGTGCTTTTTCAAAGGCCTGGATCACATATTGCCTCCGGTGCGTGAACCTCCACCTCTGTGGGATCTTCTTCTGGCACTGGCAAAGCTCGTGGGCAAGCCATTCAAACCAATGCACAAGTGTGCTTTGTCACACTTGTCGTGGAAGACAGCCTTCCTGGTGGCTATCACGTCTGCCAGGACAGGGGAGCTCCAGGCGCTTTCGGTGGACTCCACTTATCTGGCCTTCCACAAGGACAAGGTTGTCCTATGGCCCCACTCAAAATTCCTTCCAAAGGTGGTTTCAGAGTTTCACCTCAACCAGGTGTTAACTCTGCTAGTTTACTACCCTAACTATACCTCAGAGGCCGAGTATAGGCTCCATACTTTGGACCTTAGACATGCTGTCTCCTATTATAAGGAGAGAATGGCGGAAATTCGGGGAGAGGTTCATCAGCTGTTTGTCACCTATGCTCAAGCCACTTCTGGCAGACCTGCAGCAAAGCGGGCGATTGCAAGATGGATTACATCATGCATAAGTCTGTGTTATGAGTTGGTGGGTAAGGAGCCTCCCAGAGAGATAAGAGCTCATTCTACCCACCATACCGCTGCATCAGTGGCTGCTTCCAGGGACATCCCTATCCAGGAAATCTGCCGGGCTGCTACCTGGAAGTCGACAAACACCTTCATCACCCACTACCACGTCGACCTTGAGTCACGCCGGGATGCTGGTTTGGGGGCCTCAGTTCTCCAATCTCTGTTTCCTAAGTAGGGGGTGTGCGCCTTGCCTCCCTCCTCCTGAAGAACTGCTAGGAGTCTACCAAAGGGTGTGGAAGAACAACATATCCACGATCCTAGAAAAACAGGTTACTCACCTGTAACAGTAGTTCTAGGAGTGGTATATGTTGTTCATCCGCACGGACCCACCCGATCTCCCCGGCTGCGACACACAAACCTGGCTTCCTGCAGGCTAAGATCTGGTATCATGGGGCGGAGCCAAGGGTTATACCACCCGGGTAGGTGGGAGGAGCCAGTTTGAAGACTTCCAGCAAGATTTAAAGGGGAAGGGGACATGCCAAACAGTGTGGATGAAAAATATATATCACTCCTAGAACTACTGTTACAGGTGAGTAACCTGTTTTTTAAAAGACTAAAGGAAATGGAATGTGTAATGTGCTTACCTTATATATATTAATAAACAAGTATTAAAAAAAAACAAGTTAGCAAGCCTGGGAATGGGTTCCAGGGTAGTAACCTGGGTAAACATACGGACTTTCGGGGCTCAGTGGGCCTACCCGGTCATCAAAATTTAATAAATAAATAAATAAACAATTGGCTGGACAACAGGACGCAGAGGGTAATAGTAAATGGAATCCACTCCGAAGAAAGTGGGGGGGTTACTAGCAGGGTACCGCAGGGTTCAGTACTGGGACCAGTCCTCTTTACTGTCTTTATAGGTGACATTACAGAGGGACTGGAAGGAAAAGTATGCCGCTTTGCAGACGACACAAAGATCTGTAATAGGTTGATACACAAGGGGTGTGAAAAGGATGAGAAGGGACTTGGCAAGGTTGGAGGAATGGTAAAAAGTATGGCAACTTAGACTCAATGCAAAGAAGTGCAAAGTAATGCACCTGGAAAACAAAAACCCAAGGGAAGAGTACACAA
The DNA here is from genome assembly GCA_016271365.2 of Neoceratodus forsteri. Taxonomy (NCBI): domain Eukaryota; kingdom Metazoa; phylum Chordata; order Ceratodontiformes; family Ceratodontidae; genus Neoceratodus; species Neoceratodus forsteri. Next base: position 393,726,850 of record CM057449.1, read on the forward strand.
TGGGGGGGTATTAATGACAACAGAAATGGAAAGGGACCTGGGGGTAGTCCTATCAGATGACCTAAAGGTAGGCAAGCAATGTGAGAAGACAGTAAGGAGGGCTGGGGGTATACTGGGATGCATAGGGAGTGGCATCACCAGTAGTTTCAGTGCTGTGCATTGTACTATGGTTTCGTTTCCACAGTCATGGCGTGACGATAGAGAGTGTGGATGCAGTTTCTCCCTCATCATCAGGTAAATAGAGAATCAAGGGGACATGGGACACTAAGGGTAATGCTGATGTGAGGGATCGACAGCGGAGTCGCAGCTTGTCATCGTTGTTCAGTCTCTCATCCCTGGTCACTGAGTACTTGCAGAGACACTGCCAGCATTGGAAGGTTTTAGCTTTTTGGCATGCATTCCCTCTCTCCCTCTCTCCTATCCATGATATCATTATCGCGTAGATGGAAGGACTATTTTATCATGAAATCCCATATTCAGATATGTTTTTCTACATGAAACATAAGTTTTTCTGACTGTAACAAGTAAAAAAAAAAAAAAAAAAAGTAGCCCATTTTATAAGCGCAATAAGACACGACAGGGTGTGCATGGAACAGATTTTGCTGCACAGCCAGTGGCTGAAGTCACTCGGTCTGTGGCCTCATGCCTTACTACGCCCCTGGCTGTGCGGTAAAATCAGTTCCATGCACACCGTGTCGTGTCTTATTGTTTACTTATCTGCCATCAAAGTCTATATTTCTATGTTTCTAACCCACCCTCCCTGGAGGAGGAGAGTGCCCTCTGGGATGCTCAGTCCTACTCCCCCAGCAACCCAGGCTCATTCCCAAACCCAGGTCACCAGCATTGTAAGTGGTAGTGCTATCACTGCGCCAATGGGCGTGCCCATAAGAGTGCATTCTTGAGTTCCTTGGGTGAAATAACTAAGAAGTGAAACAGCAGTTCTTATACACAAGTCCTCTGCACACACTCACCCTGCTGAGATGTCGGAGGACCTGCGGGAGGGGTCTGGTGCACAGTTGGTCTCCACCAGGGGACCAGCTGGGCACCCCTCCCAGTCTAATGGCCCTCCGGGGCAGCAGATGTCCCCTGTGGTGAAGCTGAAGCTTTACACGTGTCTACAGTGGTGGGCACCTTGGTGTTGTGGCCTAGCGCCACCTTGGCTCCTGGTACAGAGGCCAGTACTGGTGAGCAAGGTGGTGCGGTCTGCAAGACCAGGCCCCTTTTTGTCACTGTTCATGGTGCCAGCAGAAGGAAGGCCTCTGGAGCTAGTTCTTCTAGGACCCTAGAGGTAATTGTAATCTCTTCTCCCGAGCGGTCAGATGACCTGTGAGAGGACCTTGGTGATAAGCTCAGCTTGTAGAGGGGACAGGTGAGGATGGGGGCTTTTCTGGGTCAGGTTCCAGGCCTAGCTCAGAGCTGAAAGCCTCTGAGGGGGTGGTGTCTGTGGTCGGCGCTGGGGACAGTGTTGGGTCCCTTCTGGCACCGTTCATGGTGCTGGTTCAGGTCCCGATGCCATTCCTGGTGCTAATCCTGTTCCTGGTGGAATCCGTGGTTCCAGGGACTGAGCCTGCGCCATTTGTGATTCCGGTTCTGACACTCACTCCCCTGGAGGCTCTGGCCTAGAGCCTGGATCTTGCCCAGGAGGAAGGGTTGGCTCTGATGAGGGGAGACTCTTGGAATCTGTGCCTGCGGCTGACTTCCGTAGTAGCTCTAGCAGGAGTTGCAGCACTGATTCGGACCCGACCTTCTCCCTGGAACTGACTGGCTCTATCACTGGTGGGATCGGGGCCACCCCATGGGACATACACAGGCCCTGCTCTCCCTACCTGGGGACCCCCCCCCACATAGGCACTGTCTCGACCAGTCTGCTGCTGTTGATCGCTCACTGACGGCTGAGTTTGTCAGTTCCTCCCCCCAGGAGAGGTCCCCTGAGTATTCTCGTAGCTCTGGCAGAGAACCTGGCCTTGTGTTTCTGTAATATTTGTACATAAGCAAATGTGCTTTCAGGATACTTTAGAAGAATGGCCGCTAGACAAACTACATAAGCTACATCAGAGTACTGGTGAATAGGTGAGACTGTGCTCATGTACAAATATTACAGAAAGACAATTCATGAGATTGTTTATGACATAAATTATTTTGGCACTCCTTTAGTTCTACATTTTTTTCTGAACTCCTTTTAGAATCACTATAAAATATAGTTTTGTTCTAGACAGAAATTATGAAGAAAATTCAAAGGTAACATTTGAAAATATCTAATGGGAAAATATTTAATTTGAATTAAAAATAAAGGAATAATATTTAACTGTAAACAAATAAGGGAATATGAGGTACAGGTACTCTACTTTTACTGGGAGGGGGACTACATGAATTAAATATAGAGAAATCAATTTTGATTCAGAGAAACTGGTTTGTACTGAATTATATTTGGGGATTTTTCTGGAGTTTTGTTTGAAGTGTAAGCACTGTAATGGCTGGCTGTATGAATTGTGATTACTTAAAGGAACATATTATAATTTTTGTGTTTGAATGTATTAATAGCACAACACTGTGGGCCTGAAGAAGTGGCTGGGCCACGAGACATTGCCCTGTTTTGTGTGTGGACAAACCTTTAACAAAAATACAGAAATTTTGAAAATATTGGAGTTCATCCCTCATCATTTTGAATCTACTTTAGATTGTCATTGTGTGGATTACCCAAGGCCAAGTATTTTCTTATCTTCATTGAGGAAGGGCAACCTGAACCAACACTGAATGCAAAAAAAAAAAGAAAGCAATGTTTTGTTTGGTTAGTTAGAGAGACATTTTCGAGAGAGACTCAGAGGAAGGATTTTTGTTTGTACTGTCTTTGTGAAGGGCTATCCTGTACATATTTTTTTATTTTATTGTTATTGATAATAAAACGCTACTTGCGAACTTTGACTTCTCCTGGTTTTCCTATGCTTCCACAGTTTCAATACGAAAGAGTGCAAAATAAAGCACTTAGGGCACAGAAACCCATGGACAGAGTATTAAATGAGTGGAGTGTTATTTACGACCGCCAAGTAGGAAAGAGACCTGGAGCTAATCATATTGGATAACCTAAAGGTGGTCGGGCAGTGCAACAAGGCAGTAGTAGGGGCCAGTGGGATGCTGCGGTGCATAGGGAGAGATATCACCAGCAGAAAGAGGGAGGTGGTGTTGCCTCTGTATAGATTGCTGGTAAGACCCCACCTGGAGTACTGTGTCCAGTTCTGGAGACCACATCTCTGGAAGGACATAAACAAAGTGGAGGCAGTCCAGCAGAGGGCAACTGAAAGGGTTCATTCTTGCCCAAGGCTTGCTCCGGGAAACTACTACTGTATGCAGACAATGCCGTCCTCTACAACTCCCACACTGATCCCACAGCCCTCCGCACGGCGCTCCAGAAATCTTTCACAGAAGCTGAATCCTGGTTTGTTCAACATAGGCTAGTCTTATATTACAAAAAACAAAATCCATGGTGTTTGCACACCCCCAGAACAAGAACGTAGGACAACCTCTGCTCATACTGAACTCCCTAAATTACCCCCTTGAGCAGGTTACCTCATTCAGATACCTTGGTGTCACCCTAGACTCTGGGCTCACCTACCATAATCATATCCGATTAACTGACCACTGCTGTTAATGTGCATATTGGTCTACTTCACCAGTACAAGCACTGCCTCCCACCAGAAGCTCTCCACCTAGCTGTCTCTGGATCTGTACTAACACTCATAGACTACAGAATCATCATCTATGGGGCAGCCGACAACATGTACCTAAACAAAATTAGACTGGCCTTTAATAAGGCCTGTAGACTTGCTACTGGCTGCGCCAGACTCACACATACCTGCACCCTTTACACCTCAACAAACTGGCTAAACTTTGAAGGGAGTCTCAAATATCAGGCCTGCCTCTTTGCTAAAAAAATTACAGCACGGCTTCTCCCACCTGTTCTCTCCCCCCCCAACCCCACTCCTTCACCATCGACCACCCATCTCACTCGGCAATCGGTGACAACCCTCTTCAGGGTACCTAGCTGCAAGACCACTTTGGGTCAAAGAACTTTTAGATACCTGGCTCCTATCTGGCTCAACTAACTCCCAAACTCCCTCCTCACAGAACCCAAACTTGGTCAGTTCAAGTCCCAACTAAGAGACCTAATCACTCATGAATCAGTCTGTGACTGCTCTTGAATTTGACCTACCCATTCCCCAACCCCCAGCGACTATGGACTTACTCTGGTCCAGCTGCCCCTTGGCATGCATATATTTTGACAATGGACACTCAGTCCAGTCTAGGCCTACAAATAACCACCAGAGCATGTTTTGTTACCTACTACCATCTTCACTTCGTACCTATGTTTGGCAGCACCCTGTAACTCTGTATCACCAGCTGCTTTACTGTGTTATCTGTAACCATTTCTGTAATTATTGTGTTTAGTTGTTGCTATTGTCCCTGATGTCTCTTTTTTCAATGACTTGGAACCTTTGTAAAGGAGTCTTTTACTCAAAGGTGTTATCCGATATCATTCAATAAATAAACAAATAAATAAAATTGTGCAGAGTCTGCATCAAAGGCCCTATGAGGAGAGACTAAAGGACCTCAATATGTACACCCTGGAATGGGGGGGGGGAAATATGATAAATACCTTTAAATACTTCACGGGGCTAAATAAGGTACAGGAGGGGAGTATTTTTCAGAAGAAAGGGTGCTCAAGAACGAGGGGACATGCTATGAAGCTGGAAGGGGCAGGTGAGAGATGTGAGGAAGTAGTTCTTTACAGAAAGAGTGGTGGATTTTTGGAACAGTCTTCCAGTGGAGGTGGTAGGGGTGAAAACAGTGGCGGGGTTCAAGAATGCATGGGATAAGCACAAAGGAATCATAATGGAAAGGAAGGAGAAATCTGTAGATCAGGCACAGCCTGCGGCAATAGTGTAGGTAGAGAGAAATGGGTAGACTGGATGGGCCAAGTGGTCCTTATCTGCCATCAAATTCTGTTTCTATGATAATTGGGAGAGGCACACTAAGCCAAGACTCATTTCCAGGTGCAATCCAGGGGGAAGGGGAGAAGTACAACTACAACAAAATAATGCCAGTTTGGTGATGTGGTTACAATGACGATGACATAAAGAGCACAAGTTAAGTGCAGTACAGACAAAATGGCAACACATTGTACTGTATATGGAGGACAAATGAATTTGCATAAGAATCATCTGTGCAAAGTGGGCAAACCCAAAAGTACATAGTGCCAGAGTGAAGGGAGGCTAAGCTGGTGCTGAATGGAGTAGTCAAAACAAGTCGCTAAACTATAATGAGGTTGTCGGAACTATGAGATTAGGAAAGAGCGAGAGAGGTATTGGGTGGTCAAAAGCCAGGCAAGGATAAGGAAGGTTTCCAGAGGTGGGTTGGCAGGAGCATGGGGAAAGGAGTTGTAGCTGCACATTATCTGCACATCAAAGCCAGTTACTGTACCATTGCTTACCTCCATTTACTTTTATGTGCACCTGTATTATGTTAAATTGTACTCTGTCTGTAATTTACTTTGTAGCTGATACAATAATTTTATACTTTTTTTTTTTTCTTTTTTTGTTATCTGCTGAGGGAACAGAGATAGACTGGGAAAATGAGATTAAAACTGTAGCCAGATGAGAAGTAATTACAATCCCTTTGTCCTGTAATGACAGGAACCCACTGGTCAGTTAATGAGGGAACTTCAAACAGCCCAAGGGTTTTCATGTCAGGAAACTCTCGTGGACATACAGTCACCCCCTGCTAGGGTCATACAAAACTCATGACAATGAGATGGGTCTGTGTTTCCACAAAACCCAAGACTGTGGTTTAGGCCAGCTTTCCAGAGAGGTGGTACCCCAGCAGACATGGAAAATGTTGAATCCATGATGTCAGATTCACATATTTGATGATGCAGCATGGATCTGGCAGCTGAAGATTTTTGAAGTCTTCCCAAGACCCTAGTTAGTCGGTGAATGTTGCTGCTTCATACTTTCACCATCTAAGGTTGGAGTCTGCCATGGCTCACAAAGTTATCCTGTATGGTAAGAAATCTTTCTACTTTGCTAAGAGTTAAGAAGTTATAGGAAAATGTAGTTACGTGTTTCTTCTGCTGTATGCAAACCATTTCTTTTTCATTTCTGTAGTGACCTAGTAATTCCCATTGTGATGTCCTGTAGACTGTATAAATAAATACTGTGAAGTATTAAATATTATTTTTATATATTCCATGCCTGTGTGACTGAATCTTGTGGGGGGATAATTAACTGTTGCTGCTGACAAATCCACAATCTACCTCTGAAGAGGGAGAAGACGTCTACAATTACGATATTCAAAGGAGTGAATTGTTTTGTGAGGAGTGAGTAACGGGAAGGCTGTTTGCCCTTAGCCAAAGGAGCACTGTACTGTGTGAGCAGTTGCTGTGGTATGTTACTGTCCAAGAAAGTCCCTAGGTAAGGTGACAGCTACTGAGGTGCCCTTCCTAGTATGGAAGGCTGAGAAAATTGGCAGCATGTTGCAGACTGTGTCCTGAGTGTGGAGAGGTTGTGACAAACTAGTGCCAGTGGTGGGGATTTGAAAAGGATTGTCAATAAATGGAAATTATGTACCTACTGCAATTCTTGATCTTCTTGGACGAAGTCTCCACCACTTATTCACACTAATGGGATCTACGCCGGAGGCACTAGGACCCAGCGGGAGCAAACTTTTTTGCAGGAGGGCTTGTACCAGAGATGGAGCTGCAAGGAGCGGTGCCACGAGCCTCTGCTCATGCGGCAATGACTATCTCAGCGTCGACCCTCCAATCGCCTCAGTACCTTTTTTTCAGAGGAGGTGCAGTGTAACTAACCTAAAAGGATAGCCTAACCAAAAACCGGACATAAGATAGTCTGGAAGACCCATATAAGAAGGGTCAAGAAAGAAGTCTTCACAGCCTAAAGATTGAGGGAGTGAAGACCAACAACAGAGGTGAGCTCTTGGGATGGTGGGTGGGCATGTGAATGAGTGATGGAGACTTCGTCCAAGAAGATCAAGAATTACAGTAGGTACGTAATTTTCATATCTTCCTGGACATAAAGTCTCCACCACTCATTCACACTAATAGGAGAGTACTGAGCTAATAATCCCCCGAGAGGGCGGCAGGAGAAACCAAGAGCTCACAGATTTAGGACAGAAGTCCATTAAGGATGGTTCTGCCAAATGAAACATGTCGTCTGGCATGAACATCCAGGGCATAGTGTTTGACGAAAGTATGCACTGAGCTCCAGGTGGCCACATTGCAAATATCTGCAATGGGCACGTTGCAGATTTCTGCCAGGGATGCTGTGATCACTCTAGTAGAGTGAGCGTACACTCTGCCTTCCAGCTTAACCTGCGCCATGGAATAACAGTGGCGAAGGCATGCCATCAGCCATGCTGAAATGCATCTGATAGCGACAGGTTGACCCAGCCGGGTCTCGCTGAAGGAAACAAACAGTTGTTGAGCTTTGCAAAAATCTTTTGTCCTATCTAAATAGAAGCACAAAGTTCTTTTGACATCCAAAGAATGAAGAGAACGCTTCCCTTCATTTTGGAAGTTCGCAAAGTAAGTAGGAAGGATCAAAGGTTGGTTTAGATGAAATTCTGAAACAACCTTAGGGAGAAACTTAGGATGGGTCCTAAGAACTACTTTGTCTTTATGAAACACAGTATACGGAGGGTCTGTGATCAAGGCATGTATCTCAGAGACCCTGCGGGCCGAGGTAATGGCCACCAGGAAGGCCTTTTTCCAAGTGAGGAATTTCAACTCACAGGTAGCTAGAGGCTCAAAAGGTTTCCAAGTGAGCATGTCTAGCACAAGATTAATGTCCCAGGCTGCGACTGGATATCTGATAGGAGGTCTGGTATGCAGAATTCCCTTAAGGAACCTCTTAACCACGGGTAACTGAGCCAGTGACAAGGAAAGTACTGGCTCATGATAAGCTGAAATGGCACAAAGGTGAACCTTGACTGTAGGGTATTGCAAACCTGAATTTGAGAGGTCCAAAAGGTACTCTAGAACTTTATTTGGTGGGCAGGAAAAAGGATTCAAAGAAGATTTTGCACACCAGAGTGAAAAAAAGCTTCCATTTGGCTGTGTAAGTTTTCCTAGTGGCTGGCTTGCACGCAGCCAGAAGAATATCTGAAACTCTGCGGGAGACATTGAACTGGTTCACTTCTATCTCTTCAGGAGCCAAGCGTGAAGGTGAAGCGATCTCAAGATTGGGATGGACCACAGGCCTCTGAGTCAGAAGGTTCGTCTGAAGGGGAAGCGGTTTCGGAGGGGTTTCCGACATACTGTTGAGTAATGGAAACCATGTCTGCCGAGGCCAGAAGGGAGCAATGAGAATCATTTTGCTCCTCTGGGACTCGAACTTGAGAAGTACCCTCTGAATTAGAGGAAGAGATAGAAAGGTGTATAGAAAGCGTTTTGTACACTGCAGCCTGAATGCATCCTGATAGAAAATGCCAGGCCCTGGATTTCTGGAGCAGAAGAGAGGCAGTTTTGTGTTGAGTGGGGATGCAAAAAGGTCCAGGTCTGGAGTTCCCCACTCTGTGAATAGTGACTGAAGTAGGGTTGAGTCGAGAGACCATTCGTGAGGATCTGTCTCTGTTCTGCTGAGACAGTCTGCCAGTTCATTCTGCACTCCCAGCAGGTAGGCCACCTGAATTAGAGCCTTGTGCTCCAAACACCATTCCCACACTCTCCTCGCTTCCCTGCATAAGGGGTAAGAGTGAGCCCCGCCTTTCTTGTTGATGTAATACATCACTGCTTTGTTGTCCATTTGAAGGAGAATGTTCTTGTGACAAAGAATGTCCTTCAAAGCCCGGACTGCATAAAGGATGGCTGTCGTTTCTAAGACATTTATGTGAAGCTGGAACTCATCCTGAGTCCACTTACCTTGAGTGTGGAGAGTCTGACAGTGAGCTCCCCACCCCATCAGAGACACGTCCATGGTAATGGAAATTTGATGATCCAGAGGAGCAGGATACCCTTCCAGAAGATTGTCCTCTTGCGACCACCAGATGAGTGACTTCTTCAGAGGTTCTGTCACCTTGATGAGAAAGGACTGAGAGTGAGTATTTGGGGACCACTGAGTACTGAGCATCCATTGAGAGGTTCTCATGTGAAGGCATGCTAGGGGTACAGTGAACACCGAGGATGCCATGAGACCTAGCATCCATTGCATCGAGATAGCTTGAACCGAGCTGTTCTGTCTGATGTATTGGGCCATCTGTAGGATATTGCTCCTTCTGTCCTCTGGTAGAAACGCTTTCACACAGGAGGTGTCCAGAAGAGTTCCTATGAAAAGGAGCCTCTGGGAGGGCTGCAGCTGCAATTTCTTAAGGTTTAGCGGGACTCCCATGGACATGAGAAAGTCTGAGACTGTGGCAACGGCGTAGAGAGTTCCTTGCCTGGAAGGGCTCGCTAGAAGCCAGTTGTCCAGATATGGGAACACTTGTATTCCGACTTTTCTGAGATGCACTGCGAGAACTGCATAACACTTTGTAAAAACTCGCGGCACCGAGGATAGCCCAAAGGGCAGGACTCTGAACTGATAATGCTGTCCCAAAGCCACAAATCTTAGGTATTTGTGATGCTTTGGATGAATAGGAATATGTTGGTAAGCAACCTGCATGTCCAGGGAGGTTAACCAGTCGTGTTGATGAAGCAAGGGTAACAGGGTCCCTAGCGATATCATCTTGAATTTTTCTTTGGGAAGACATTTGTTTAATTTTCTGAGGTCCAAAATGGGGCGCATGCCCTGGTTTTCTTTGGAACTAGAAAGTAATGGGAGTAGAACCCTGTGTTCCGTTGATCCAGTGGAACTACTTCCACTGCCCTGTTGTTCAGAAGGCCTTGTATTTCGGAGGTGAGAAGCTCTGACTGAAGAATTGACAACTTTGGCTGCCGCTTGGGGAGACAATCCGGAGGGTTCTCCAAAAAATTGAGGGAATATCCCTCACGGATTATCCGAAGGACCCATTTGTCTGAAGTTATGGACTTCCAGTGGTTGTAGAATTGAGTCAGATGACCTTCCACCGCTAAAGAGTCCCCCTTGGGCAGCTGAGGTGGGACTTGGGCCAGAAACTCAGAAGGTGGCACTGGGCGCTTTGGGTCCTTGTGCCTTCTGTTGTGTTTTCTTTTGAGGCTGAGGGGCTTGATTTTTATTAAAACCTCCTCTGCCTTTGCCTCGAAAGGACTGATGGTTATGAAACTGGCGTTTGTTAACACCTCCTCGAGAGGGGGCGGGAGGCGGTCGAGCCAATTTAATGGCTGACCTAGTCTTTTGTGTGGCCTCTAGAGCCTGTTCTACTTGAGGACTGAAGAGATACACACCATCGAAGGGCAATGCCATGACCTGTTGCTGGGCATCATTTGTGAAACCTGAAGTGCACAGCCAGGAATGGCGGCGGGTACAAATGCCCACTGCCGCCGCTCGGGAGGCAATATCGAAGGCGTCCATAGCTGCTTTAACCTGTTGGTTGTTGGACTCGATGCCCCTGGTTATGGTTTGAAGAAGCTCTTAATTAGTGTCCGACTCCGGTAGAGCTTCAACCATTTGTTTGAGCGAATGCCAAAGAATATACTCATATTGACAGAAATAGCCCTGGTAGCTGGCGATACTCATACCCAAGGTGGATGCAGCAAAGACTCTCTTACCTAACGTATCTATCTTACGAGATTCTTTGTTTATAGGTCGAGCTGTAGTAGTCTGAGGAAGGACAACCGTATCATTCTCTGCCAAGACTACAATAGGATCCGTAAAGGCTTGGGAGGCCAAAATGGGTTGATCCTTGGGAGCAGCATACTTCCTATCTATGGACTTAGCCACAGAAGGAATGAGAGCAGGATTAATCCATACCATTTGAGAAAGCGTCTCAAAGGAGGGTTGTACCGGGGGCGTTAAATCCATAGGGAAGTCCAGAACATGAAGGTATTGGAGTCTTAAAAGCTTCCGAGGATCGATGTCCATAGTCTGGAGAGAAAGAGTAGAATTCAAATTTTTCAGCAGAGACCTAAATGACAGGTCCTCGACCACAGGCTCTGTAACTGGATTAGATCCTGCTCCTTCCACATTATCACTCAGTCTAAGATCTGGGTCAGGCTCAATATCATCTCCTGACAGTCCAGGAGGGACTGCATGGACAGGAAAGGATTGAAAATCAGCAGAAAAAGAGGAAGGAAAAGAAATCAGAGAGAAGACGCCCTGAAGATTGGTAGAAGAAAAGCCAAGCCCGGTGCCAAAGAAAGAACACGGTGCGAAGGCGGCACAACACTGATAAAGCAGATGGTGCTGAAGAACACGGTTGAAAAAGCGCGCGGCTGAAGACAGTGCTGAAAGGCCACGCGCACGAGAAACTTAATGGTGCCAAAAGCCATGGCACCAAGAGCAGTGCCGAGGATGGCGCCAGAAATGGCGCAGAGCGACCCACCAATGCTGACGGCGACGAAACCAACCCAGGGCCCTGAAAATTAGAATTTGAGGGAAAAGAAGGAAGAATACCAGGAGATAGAGGCATCGGTGTGGCCCTCTGCGCCACAGCCATGTGAGGGGGGAAAAACTGTCCATTATCATTCCATTTGCATCCTTTAAACAGCACTGTACAGCCTACTTTACAGAGAAATGCAGCTGCTACCACTAGAGCTAGAATAGTCATCTTACAAATCTGACTTCCAAATCATATATGGCATATTCCTTCCAGACAGACACCCCCATCTTATGGCACCCAATAATACCTTCACCATCCTAGTATTCATTATGTTGTGTGTCTGCCATGGCCCCCATTGGGATATGTATGTACTGTACATATTGTAAATATTAGCTTAACCTTTCTGTAACCGAGTTTTATCATGTGAATTTACTGTACATCATTGTGTTATAAACGTTATTTTCCTCTGTATGTATATCTGTCTTATAAAGTGTATGATGTATCTGTTGTGTATCAACTATTGAACCTTGACCTTATCAGGTCCATCTTGTAAATGAGACTTGCTCAATGATGTTCGCCTGAATAAATAAAGATTTGATGATGATGATGATGAAACACCGGAGCGCGGAGTCGACGGCACCAAAGAGGGCGCCGCGCAACTAGGGAGGCCCAATCACCCTGCCCAATCCCCCGAAGAGCCCAAAGGCCCCTGAGTGACCGGGCCAGGCAACTGGACCAGCTTCCGAGCCCATTGCTCCATAAGAGCGGCCCACTGATGAAACTGCTCATCGGAAGCCCTACCAGAAGGTGGGGAAGGGCTCCAATGTTGAAGAGGTCTGAGACCAGAACCAGAAACCAGTGACTCCGAACAAGGAGACCGGCAACTGACCCCAATGACTGATCGTCGATGTGCAAACATATCAGAGGGTGACCTCGAGTGATGCCTTCTCTTTTTTGACCTACGGGTCGAAGAAGACCTCGAGGCCAAATGGTGCCGAGAATGGGACTGTTTACTTTTATGCTTCTGGGGGGACCACCCATCCCCTCGGGCATTGGACCGTCCGTTCTCAGACCCCCCCTTCCAGAGAAGGCAACAGACCGAACCCAGCCCGGCTGACTGAACAGCTTTCATACGAAGTCTCCCTACCGTCACCTGACCCGCTCATGGTCGACTCCGTCAATGTAGGCTGAGACTTCTTTCTTTGATAAGAATAAATTATCATAAGCGGTACTTTATTAGAAAAATACTACAAAATAATAAAATGAAAACTATGCTGCTAGTTTGAAGTTTGATTCCTGGTGGGCAAGCGACGTTGTCACTGAAGTGCACTTGATGGCGGGAAAATAGGAACTGAGGCGGTTGGAGGGTCGATGCCAAGATAGTCATTGCCACACGAGCAGAGGCTCATGGCGCCGCTTCTCACGGCTCCGTCTCTGGCACAGGCCCTCCTTCAAAAAAGAGCGCCTCTGGCATAGATCCCATTAGTGTGAATGAGTGGTGGAGACTTTATGTCCAGGAAGATCCTAGTTAACTATCCCATCACAGAACAGGATATTACATAAGGGAACACATTGTACACTACAATATTTTTTTGGTTTAAAAACTTGTTAGTTCTGCCGGCCGGGGGGAGACAACTTAAGCGTCCCACGACCGCTCGTTGTCTCCAGGGAGGGAGGAAGGGCTATGACCCGGTGTTGGGCAACCACTGGTAGAGGCCAGGGGTAGGGCAACACATTGGGTTCACTGCTGGGTGGTGCGTGACAGACGTCGGCTAATGCCTTGAAGTTTGGATGTCACGCAGCTAGGGAAAAGCCAGGGAATACTACTCGCTGGCCGCTGGATGACAGCTCTGTGTTCCCGAATGCCTCCAATGCCTTCCCGGGGCCTTCTTCTCTGTGGCAGCATCCCCGGGCCCTAAGTAGCAAGTGTGCTGGGGTCATCCCCTCTCCCCGGTGCCTTCCCCCTCGGAGGAGGGACCCGCCCAGCGAAGGGATCGCCGGGATATCCCAAGGATCGGCTGCAATTAAGTGAGTTAGAGTAGGGCTGGGTTAGGACAGTGGGGCTGAGGGGGACTACGGAGCCTGAAGGAGTGGGGGCCAGCAAGTACGAGGAGAGCGGAAAAAAAAACAAAAAAACTTGTTACTTCCAATAGCTTCATATGAAGTCCAAACTATTTATTTATTTATTGAATTGATTCACCAGGAAAGGCACACTGAGCAAAACAATGCTCATCTCCTGGTGCGACCTGGGAGGAGCGGAACAAGGGGGTGGATAACACACAGGTTATCAAACATTTTAGCAACATACATATAATTATCAAAATAATATAATGACGGTGCATATATTTATATAATTTACAATTTGGCAGTTGCACAGGAGTAGTATTTGACAGCTAAAGATAGAGCAGTAAAACTAACATGCACAGCAAAACAAATTAGATACAATGTGCGTATGCATAAATGGAGTACAAAATTGGTGCTGTGGATTTGTTATAAGATTGAGCTGGACTGGCCAGAGGGAGACCAGGGCATATGCGGGTTAGTGTATACGCCCGCAGCCATGGATAGTGCGGTGCTGCTGGTTGGGCAAGGAAGATGTGAAAAGGGGGAGATTAGTTACGTGTGCAGGCACAGCTAGCAACGAAGTAGTTTGACAGCGCAGTTGCTAGGGAACCGGTAGAGGAAGAATGACGAATTTGAGGGGGGAGAGCATTCCAGAGTTTTGGGAGTTGGTATGAGAAGGCAATTTGTCCAGCAGAGGTCTTACAACTTGGAATATTTAGTAGGCGGGAGTCGGAGGACCTGAGGGTATGTGGGGGAGTGGGAGCTTCATCAGTAGCGAGGAAAGGTAGGAGGGGAGAGCGCCAAGCCAGAATTTAGAGGCAAACTTGGTGCAGTGCAGTTTGCGATGATTTTCTAGGGAAGGGACAGCGAGAGAGCGGTAAAAGTCGCAGTGGTGGGAACGGGGGGAGGCATCTAGAGCGAAATGGCAGAATGCATTGAAAATAGGGTCCAGTTTAGACAGGACGGATAAAGGTGCCGCACTATAGACTATGTCGCAGTAGTCGAGGGAAGGGAGGATAATTTTCTGTACTAGTTCCCGTCTAGTCGAGAAGGGGAGGCTGGAGTGGTTCCAGTAGAGGGCTCCAAGCTTGGGGCGTACTTTTTGATAATTGCGTCAATATGGTCAGAGAAGTTAAGATGACGGTCGAGCCATACCCCTAGATACCACAAGGAGGCGACATCCTCTAGGGTTGTCCCATCCAGCATACAGAAGGAGGGGAGGGTGGGGAGTCGGGATAACTGCTGTCTAGTGCCAAAAGACATGGTGACTGTTTTTTTAGCATTGAGAGAGAGAGTTGATGCGAGATGAACCAGGGTTGGACCTTATCGAAGTCCGATTGGAGGTTGGATGTTACTTCTGCGGGGGTTGCGCCGGTGGAGAATAGGATGGTGTCATCCACGTACATGTGTATAGAAAATTTTGTGCAAACTTTTGGTAGGTTACTGAGAAAAATTGAGAACAAGATGGGACCGAGCACCGAACCTTGGGGGACGCCGGTAGTCATAGGGAGGGGGAAGATGTGACATCAGCAATTTTCACAGACTGTGTTCTTTTAGTGAGGTAGGCACTGAACCAATTTGAGGCTGAGATAGAGAGGCCTGCTTCTGAGAGGCTTGTTAACAACAGTGGGTGTCCTACCATCCATTGCTTAACCTAACACAAAACGGCCTCCAGGTGTTAATGAGATAAGCAACAGTAGTTTGAGAGAAGACATTATGTATAAACTGTGTGAAAAGTGCACTTTGCTAAATTTGCAAGAGTTGTGCAAAAGGAGAGGGGTGGGTTATGATGAAAACCAGTCAAGGCCAGAACATTCTCGAAGATAGTGACCAGGGAAGCACTGTAAAAGTGGTCACTGCAAGCCAGCCCAGTGGCATGGAGGGCTGAGGCATCATGCCTTACCTCCTGCCACGATGGCGACCCGTGTTCACGGTGCAAGCGAGTCGGCCAGGGAGGAAGAGGATTGAGTGTCCGTAGTACAGCTCTCCTCTCCCGGGGAGGGAGACTAGACAGTCCCACTGCATGACTGCCCCCAGGTGGAGGCCTGAGGGTAGGACAGGATGGGGACACCAATGAAGGGTGGGCACTGTGGGATCCTGCAGCATGCATATGCCTCCACATATGCGTGCTGACGTGTCGTGCCCCAGGAACGGGCAAAAATGGAGGAAAATACCTTTACGGCGGCAGGATGACGATCAACCCACCACCCCCCACAGGCTGCACACTGGTGGGCCGGGCAAGGACGGTGAATAAAGGTAGGATCCCGGAAGACCCAGGTGACAGGGCTGAGGGGGGTCGGTAGGGTGGGGCTGCCAGGGGAAGGAGGAGGAGGAGGATAAAGTATAGATAGAAAAAAAAGTGGTCACTGCTAGCCGAAGTCATAAGGCAGGAGAGCATGAAAGGGAGTCAAAGTCAGGAACTGAGGCAGCTTTCGACGTACAGAGGTTGAAGCTGGAGCTTGCTCTGGTTCTGGAGAAGGCTGAGGTAGAGCTGCAGAAGATGAGGCTGGAAGCAGAAGAGTGAGAGAATGTAGAGAAGCTAAAGTATGAGGAGGAGAAAAAAAAATGCTGATGCATAGCTGCATAAGATATACCTGGATTCAGAGGTGCAATAAAGAGCAAGAAAGGCAATGCCAGCACAAGATCCAGCTGAATGAATAGCAAGAAAAAGAGCGTGAGCATGAGAGGGAGATGAAGATCTTACTTTCAGAGGGCTCTTGCAGTAGGTAATTACATATTGGACTGAAGCCGGCAGGCGTCAGGACCCCACTGAAAAATTTGTAGCTAGCAGTCTCTGGTGGGGGACCGCCCCCACGTCAGTTGACCAACGTCATGTGACATCAGTATAAAGGGGCGGTCCCCCACGCCCGCCTTCCAGTTCTTTCCTGCCATTGACTTGTGAAAGTGCCTCGCAGTTAAGTTCCTTCACTGGTCAGCCTTACGTCGGTTTAGTTTACCGAGTTTTTTCAGCACTTTTTCTCATTTTTCCTACTTCAACGGCCGTGTATGATGTCCCCGATGCCCTCCAATTCGCATAAAAATAAGTGCGACGCGTGCGATCCCAGCTGCCGCATAAGGATGGTCACCCCCTGTGCCTCTTCTGCCTAGGCCTGGAACACCCCCGTGGAGAAGTGCCAGCACTGCCAGCAATTCAATGCCACTACTCGTAAACGGAGGCAGCAGTCTCTGGAGGCGCACGTTTTGAAGAAGAAGATGGCCTCGATGGAGAAGGAGCTAAAGAAGCTTAGACAGGCATCCACTTCACCCAAGGGACACCGTAAAAAGGAGGAGAAGCACCAGGACAGGGACTCCACCATGGCTCCCGCAACTCCGGCTGGAGTCACCATTCTGCAGGTAACGTCCCCTCTGGGGAACCGACCCTCGACGGCTGTCTTGGTGGTGTCCAAGATGGCGGCGTCCATCCCGTTGGGCTCATGCTCGGTCCCCTCGGGTGCCTCCAGGACAAAGGAGGCTGCCGCTCCCGGGAAGACCGCTGCCACGCAGCCCTCTGGTTTGAGTTGGTCTGGTAAGCCGGACATTGGTGCCACCGACGTCCACTCAGATAGGGCCGATAAGACGCCTGCTCCTTCGGGGGGGTGCCCGGTCCCTCTTACGCCCGTCAAGGTCGCTTCCCCTACATGACCCCCGTCGAGCATCAGTTCTGATAAGTCGGACACCGACTCCTCCGATGCCTGCCTGGATCCTGCTGGTAAGCCGGTCGTCGGCTCCCCCGACGATCGCCCAGCGAAAGAGCCTGCAGTGGACCCCTTACCAAAGTCTGACGTCCCACGCTTGCCGAGGCTCCCGCATCTCCCCTAGTGGACCCCGGGGATTTTAACCCTCCATCCCCAGGTGACATGGAGGATTTAGGCATGCTGACGTCAGGGCAAGCTCCTATAGGTCCAGACCCCTGGACGCCGGCTCCAATGCCGGACAACATCCCGCTGCCAGATGCTGTTCCAATGCCAGGCCCAACGCCTGCGGGGCCACCTGTTCCAGCCCGCCTGCTGGGCCTTTCCCAGGGCCATGTGCCCCGGCTCTGCCCCTGGTTCCTGGGTACCCGACCCCACTTAATCCAGTGCCTTCCTACGAGGGACCACAGTATCTGATGCCGCCTTACCCGGCACCTCTTTATCCAACACTGCAGTACCCGGCACCTCAATACCTGACACTGGGCTTCCCGCCATCGGGTTATGGATACTCGCCTTACAGATACCCTCAGTATCCATATCCCCCTCCTCCTCCTCCTCCTCCACAGCCACCAGTGGATCTGAAGGAGACTCTAGCTGCCTGGTGGGCCAAGGCCAAGGCTCAGCTTACTAGGGAGGTGGAGAGCCATCTGCCAGTGCTGGATCCTGTACAGGACCCCCTACACCACAGACGAGAGACTCCCTCCCCCTTACCCAACACCAGACGTGAGCCCTCAAGCGCCAGGGGTTGGGAGGATATACTTCCCCAAACTGTTCCTAGGGGGACCGTTCCTCCCTCGCATTGGGGGGAGTCTTCATCCTCTTCATCGGGAGACCTCTGACTCAGACTCAGGGGGAAGCTCCAATCCTGACGACGAGCCACGTACTCCAGACCAACCCAGACCAAGAACTTCTCTGAAGTCTCCTCCAGAAGATCCCTCCTTTCTGGAGTTACTTAGAAAGATCCAGGAGGTTCACCAGTGGCAATCTCTGGAGCCAGATCCACAGTGAAGGAAGCTCGCTGCTCACTTGGATCTGCCCGAAACTGCTCCAACATTGATTCCACCCTGGTTCGAGCCTCACATGGACCTTGTTTCCACTATTTGGAAGCAACCATCCATGTTAGCCCCCCTCTTCTGAGGAAAGTGGATAGGCTATACCAGGCTCCTGAGGGTGTGGATTCTTTGAATACACACCCCAAGGCTGACTCAGTCATGATTAGCGCCGCTCGCGGCCGGTAGGCCAATCCAAAACACCTTAGATCGTCTCCACCTGACAAGGAATCCCGTCTTTTGGAACAGTATGGGAAGAAGGTGTACGCTTCTTCCAGTCTGGGGATTAGGGCCCTGAACTATGTCGCACATATGGGGGACTACCAGAAGACGATCCTGAGTCAGGTGGAATCTAAATTGGAATCCCTTCCTGAGTCTCAAACCAAGCAGGAAGTGGCTGACCTTGTCCGTTCTGCTCGTTCGGCCAGTCAACACATGCTTCGTGCCACATACGATGCAGTGGACACAGCTGGTCAGAGTTCGGCTTTCACCGTAGGTCTGCGGCGTCATGCCTGGCTCTGGGTGTCAGGTTTGGTCCCTGAAGTGCAGTCCGCTATTCAGGATGTGCCCTTCAGGAGTTCATTGCTGTTCGGTGGGGAAGTCAAGGACAGCATCACTGACCTGCAAGAGAAGGGCACTACACTTAAGTCTGTTGACTGTCTGTACAGGCCCCCTCGGGGACAGCGTTGCCCTTTTCACAGACGTTCTCGGCCTAAAGAGAAACCTCAGAGCAAGTGGGCCAACAAACATTGGGCCCCTCCAGCAGCCATGCCTCAGCCGCTGCGCTGCCCCACACCTCCTCACTCCCCTCTCTCCCACAGCCTCTGGACCCCCCAGAGGAACCAGTCGGAGGGAGGTTCTCCTTCCATCTACCGGGTTGGGAGAGGATTATATCAGATGCTTGAGTGCTCCAACTGATAGCAGAAGGACACTCAATTGAGTTTCTGCAGAAACCACCCAGAAAACCACCCCCCAAGTTGTTTTACTCTCCGTAACATCTTCCGCTGGTCCTGGAAGAAATTTCCTCCCTTTTCTCGAAGGTGGCAATAGAGCCAGTCCCCACCTGCCTTTGGGGGACAGGTTACTATTCCCATTTCTTCCTAGTTCCAAAGAAGACAAAAGATGTGAGGCCTGTTTTAGACCTCAGCTCCCTGAACATGTTCGTGGAGTACAAACGCTTCAGTATGCGCTCCCTACAGAGCCTTCTACCGCTCCTTCAGCAGGGACAGTGGCTGTGCGCTTTGGATATGCAGGATGCTTACCTGCACATCCCCATCCACTGCAAATTCCTCCAATTTTCTTTTCAGAGGGGACCACTACCAATTCAAGGCCCTCCCATTTGGTCTTTCTTCAGCTCCCCGAGTGTTTACCAAATGCCTTTCAGTGGTAGCAGCCCACCTGCGTACCCAGGGAGTGCAGGTATTCCTGTACCTGGTCGACTGGCTCCTGGCGCCCCCGGCCAGAGAGAAACTCCTACGCTCTCTTTCCCTTACCCTGCAGGTTTTCACCCACCTGGGTATCACCATCAACCAGGCAAAGTCCCATCTGGTTCCTTGCCAAAGACTCCAGTTCATTGGGGCGATCTTGGACACGATCATCGGCAAAGCCTTTCTGCCTCCGGACAGGGTGGACACCCTCCAGGCTCACGCAAGTCTGGTGTCCAGTCGAAAAAGGGTAGGTGCCAGATCAGTCCTTCACCTCCTCGGGCTCATGGCGGCTGCTATCCTGACAGTCCCTCACGCTCGGCTCCATATGAGAATCTCTTAATGGATGCTTCGGGTCTCAGTGGGACCAGACAATGGACGACCTAGACCAGGAAGTTCTTGTCTCCAATCCCATGGTCAAGGACTTGCAATGATGGATGTTACAAGAGAAACTTTGCCGGGGAGTTTCTTTCTGTATCAAACCCCACTCCCAAACATTAACAGCAGATGCCTCAGAAGAGGGCTGGGGAACCCATCTAGAGTCTCACAGGACTCGGGGCTCCTGGTTCAGACTCGAGCAGACTCTTCATATAAATGTGCTCGAGCTCAGAGCCGTCTTGTATGCTCTCCAGGCTCTGAACTCTTGCATTCTTCCCAGTCATCTAACAGTCCAGACGGACAACATGTGTGTGGTCTGGTACATCAACAAGCAGGGAGGGACTCGCTCCTACCCTCTGTGCAGGGAAGCTATGTGAGTATGGAGTTGGGCTGTTCAGCACAACCTCCATCTGACGGCAATTCATGTTCCTGGAGTAGAAAACACGCAGGCAGACCACCTCAGTCAGTCATCAGCCAAAGCCCACGAATGGGAACTGGATCAAGAGGTAGTAGACGATATCTTCCTGTGCTGGGGAACTCCTCAGGTAGACCTATTCACGTTTCCTCAAAATGCAAAACTTCCCACCTTCTGCTCGCTCGCTCCAGGGCGAGGCATTTTTTGGCGGGATACTCTGTCTCTCGACTGGAGGGACAGATTCGTCTATGCCTTCCCTCCAATTCTATTAATTCCGAGGGTCTTACACAAACTCAGTTCAGAAGGAGCACGGATGATCCTCATTGCTCCATTCTGGCCCAGGCAAGTTTGGTTCTCTCTTCTGCAACAGTATGCAGAGAACCCTCCACTTCCTCTTCCTCCGTCACAGCATTTGCTGACTGAGGATCAGGGGACCCTGGTTCATCCAGGTCTCAGATCCCTTTGGTTACATACGTGGCTCCTGAGGATGTAGTTCAAAGCCCAGTTCGGGGTTTCTTCACTCATCGCAGACATTTTGGTGGAGGCCAGAAAGCCTTCCACTAGGTCTACCTAAGCTATGAAGTGGAAATGTTTCTCGATTTGGGCCTCTTCAAAGGACTTAGAGCCTGTCGAGAGAGTTCTGGACTACATGCATCATCTCTCTGACCTGGGTCTCAGCCATTCCTCTTTAAAGGTTCATATGACGGCCATCTCGGCCTACCATGTCCCTTTTGGAGACAGGACGTTCACGTAGCTGGAAATCTGTAAGACTTTTCTCAGAGGGGTTCTCCATTTGAGACCCCTGTCCGCATTCCTGCTTCTCCTTGGGATCTGAATTTTATTCTCAAGGAGCTTACTCTGCTTCCTTTCGAACCGGCAGCCTCAGCAGACTTGAAGTTCCTCTCTTGGAAGACTCTCTTCATAGTGGCCATTACTTCAGCTCGACGAATTTCCAAGCTTCAGGCCCTGATGTGCAAAATTCCTTATTTGATTTTTCACAAGGAACGTGTGGCTCTGTGCACTAACCCTAAGTTTCTCCCTAAGGTGGCAGCGGAATCAATGCTGAACCAATCCATTGAGCTATCTGCTTTCTTTATGCAACACTCCAATCAAGGAGAGTACCTCTTGTATACTTTGGATGTTCATAGGATTCTCAGATACTATACCACTAGGACTAAGGATCTCAGGACATCGAATCAGCTTTTTGTTTCTTTTGCTCACAAGAGAGAGGGCAATGCAGTTTCCAAGCAATGCCTATCGAAGTGGTTGGCTCATTGTATCACTTTCTGTTACGACAAGTACCACAAGACCCTGCCGGGTCAAGTCAGGGGTCACTCCACCAGACGAGTAGCTGCCTCTGCTGCTTGTTTCAAAAATGTGTCAGCAGCAGATATCTGCGCAGCCGCGACCTGGACTTCCGTCCATACCTTTACTAAACATTACAGTTTGGACATTGCCTCTCACCGTAGAGCAAGCTTCAGAATGGCTGTTCTGCAAGGTTTTCTTTCTTAGACCTTTACAGCCAGAGGTTCTATTGGTGTTAGTTTTCCTCCTTGCGAGTGCTTTTCTTGGTTCCAGACTGCTTGGGACTCAGTCCTGTATGTAATTACCTACTGCAAGAGCCCTCTCAAAGTAAGATAGTACAGTTATGTAAGAACTTACCGTAACAGCAGATCTTCGAGAGAGGCTCTTGCAGTAGGTAATGCCTTCCCGCACTCCATCCCCATTAGCTTTTTTAGCTCCTTTTCCATGAAGGGAAATATCCGCTTCTCTCTCGTCTTGCCTCCTTTGGGCCCTTGGCTAGAAAGAACTGGAAGGCAGGCGTTGGGGACCGCCCCTTTATACTGACGTCGCATGACGTTGGTCACCTGACGTGGGGGCGGTCCCCCACCAAAGACTGCTAGCTATAAATTTTTCCTGTGGGGTCCTGACGCCTGTCGACTTTAGTCCGATATGTAATTACCTTCTGCAAGAGCCTCTCTCGAAGATCTACTGTTATGGTAAGTTCTTACGTAACTGTACTATTCTGCACCAGAGGACAGCACCACTAACTTTAAGTAATGGCATGAGGGATTTGACCTAGGAGGCCAAAACCAATTTTAAAATGTTTCCCAGATATCAGAAGGGGGGATGATCTTGATTTGCATGATCTTTTGAGAGAATCTGTACGCAATTTGAATTGGGCTAGGCTTCTTAGGTGACATACCTATCACCACTGCTTACAGGCAAGGCATCAGAAGCTTTTGCCAGAATGCACTATTAGGACTGTATGGATTATGACAAAGTGAAAAAATATCTTGCTGAAGTGTTTTGAATTAACTCCTGAGGCCTATAGGCAAAAATTTAGATGGTTAAGAAAGGCACCGGGAGATAGCTGTGCAGAAATGTGTGTGCAGCTAAGTAATTTGTTAGAACTCCAGGTAGAGGGTGCAAAAGCTTGCTCTGTTTTTATTATTTTTTTTTTGCTTCTGGAACAGTTTCTAAAAACTGTACTTGTGGAAGTGAGATAAATTATGGTCGTAAGCACCCGTAGTTAACTGAACAAAATGTACACACGACTACGGACAATGCCTATACGGTCAAATTTAATGGTGTAATAACAGGCAACAAACTCATAGCGAATTCAAAAACTACTAATGTTTCCCCTGGCAAGTTGCCAGGCTTCATCAGAGTATTATGTTATAAAAATTCAATGCCATTTTACACAATTGTTCATTCAAACACGTGTTACAATTTATCCAATAGGTGTATACACACAATTAAGTTAAACCACACCTCTGCAATAAAAGTGCTTAGTGCATTTAACACATAATATTCCTAAACAATACTTGGAAGTAATCCACCAAGGCATCAAAAATGCATCACTGCATTATAAAAAATGTGTAAGGAACAACATATTTGCTTTTCTTATGTGATTCCTTTCACATATTGCAGCTTTGCATATATTTTGCTGCAAATTGTTGCGTTTTGCATTAAGCATACTTTCTGTTGCTGTTTATAATTATCTATAATTGCTAATATAGCTATCAGTGATACATGGATGTCCTGATTCCAGTTCCAGGCAGCTCACTTTATTTTTACACAGTAGGAACCCCCCCCCCCGGAGATCACCGTCACATTATATGTTGACAGAGTATATAAATATTTTGCCTGCTACATATCTATGATCGATAAAGTGCATTGCAGGGCGCTATCCATGCTCATACTCAACATCTGTATTTTCTTAAAAAGGCAGATAAATCAATGCTGTCATTTAGTCCTTTGTCTTGGCGTGTTCCTAACTCATAGATCCAGAAGCTTTCTCTCTGACCTATGATTTTATTCAAGTCTCCCCCTCTTTTTTTCTGTTTTAACTAGTTCAATGCCTACAAACTGTATAGCGTGTTGTTGATTTCTGTCTCCTGATACGTGTTTGGCTATAGCATATGATGTATCATCCCGATCAATCGCCCTTACATGTTCTCCAATTCTGGTACGGAACTTCCTAATGGTTCTGCCTATATAGAATGCTCCACAACTACACTTAAGCATGTATACCACTCCACTGCTGTCACACATAATCAAATGTTTTATTAATATATTTTTGTTCTTGGATGTGTAAATTCTTTGCAAGTATGTATATATATGCAATATTTGCACCTGCCACAGCTATGGGTACCCACTGATGCTGGTGCAAGTAATGTTTGTTTTAGTGGCTCAGGGCCTGGTGTTATGTTGCTAACTACCATATCCCCAATACTTTTACATTTACAAAAAATTTTATTAGGTCCCAGTTCAATTATATGTTTAAGTTTTGGTTCCAATTGTAAAATGGACCAATTATTTTTTATGACTTGTTTTATTTCCACTGCTCTACTTGAATAATCAGTGACAAAAGGACATGCTGCATCTGTACTTTTTGTTCTTTCAGCATATTGTAATGTACATTCCCTATCCATGTTATCTACTTTTTGGATAGCAGCTGCTATGCTGTGTTTGCTGTATCCCCGTTCTTGAAATCTACAGATTTGTACCCCTCTTTTTTGTATATATTCTGTACGTTCAGTACAATTACGCAAAGTGCGCACCAATTGTCCTTTTGGTATATTGTGACGTACATTGTATGTGTGGCAACTTTCAAAATGTCATAAACTATTACGGACAGTTTCTTTTTGAAATAAGGTAGAACAAACACCTCCTTTGCCATCTTTATATAACATTAAATCCAAAAAATGTATATGTGTTTGGTTCAGTTCATATTTAAAGGTTAAACCACTAGTCAGTTCCATCCAGTTGATAAAGGAGGTAAATTCTGCTTTGGAACCTTTCCAAACAATTAAAATGTCATCTATAAAGCGGCGCCACTGATCTACCTTAGAAAGAAATGGATTTGTGGCGGCGCTATACAAGTGATCATTTTCCCACTTCCCTACAAACAAGTTTGCATAACTTGGTGCCATAGTTGTACCCATGGCAGTACCCCTAAGCTGGTGGAAAAGCTGG
The DNA here is from genome assembly GCA_016271365.2 of Neoceratodus forsteri. Lineage (NCBI taxonomy): Eukaryota > Metazoa > Chordata > Ceratodontiformes > Ceratodontidae > Neoceratodus > Neoceratodus forsteri. The sequence goes on from CM057449.1 coordinate 393,751,817, forward strand.
TCCTGAAACAGCAAAACATTTTTTTTGCAATACTGTTTTTGCTAAATCCACCAGAAAGTGAGTGGGTGTCATTACACATTCCTCCTCAGTTCTTTTGTCTAAAAAATAGGACAGGGCAGCCAGTCCCTTAGTATGGGGTATCACAGTATACAAGGAATTAACATCAACTACTCCAAAATACCATTCTGGTTCCATCCACAAATCCTCTTCCAGATCTTTCCTCCTTGCTGCAATTATTCCTACATACATTCATTGATACTTCCCTTAATTTTTCTACATCCCATTCACACTTACGTATGAAGGTGGATATGACAGGATTTAAGGTAGGACAGAATTTAGACCCAGGACTAAGTCTAGTACAGACTCTATTACTAGTATCAGCATTATTGAACATGCAGCTTGCCAGGTGAAACATTAGTAGTTTTTTAATTCACTGTGAGCTTGTTGCCTGTTATTGCACCAATAAATGTGACCGTATTGGCACTGTCCGTGGTCGGTGTACATTTTGTTCAGTTAACTACGGGTGCTTACGACCATAATTTATCTTGTTACATTTATCTGTAGCACTGTAGTAACTATATCCTGGTGCTAAGTTCCTGCCTGCTTATTAATACTTGTGTAACTGAGAATATGGTTGTTGGATACAACTCCAAGCTCTGCAAGGGAGACAACCAAGTGGGCTGATCAATTTATATCCAGTTGACCATCCTCTAATTGCAAAGGTAATGGGAGAGGAACATCAGGTGGTTTTAAGGGAGGGGGGGCAACCTAAAGAAAAACTAAAAACACCAAACTCTGGCACACCACCTGAATGAGGCTGTAGCTCCCAAAATCAATACAGGAAAACCAAAAAAGCTGCACTATGAGAAGAATAAAATCACTGCACAGTAGGTGTCCTAGTGAAAGTTACTGGCAAGCTACCAGCACAAAAACACGCCGGTCATCAAACAAAATGTTCTTTCCGGGGAGGGGAGATATGGTCACAGAAGCAGTCCTTTTAAATTTGTACATTAAAGACGCATCCTTTTTTTTTTTTTTGTAAATATATTTTTTTTAAACTTTTATTGTTTTTTAAAACAAACATATAGTTACAATCCTAATATTAAATATACTGAGGTATATATCTAGGAACCGAGAGGGTGCCACTCCTCTTAATACAATCAATTTGTCCATTAAATTTTAATAGATACATCATATGGAGGGAAAATAAGATGATCTAAAAGATTTAATATTCACACCTGTGCTCCACTCTTGTGGGCCACTTTGCATTGATTTCTATTTAATTCAGGTGTGAAGGGGTTAATAACCTCTGGCTGTGATACAAGCCAATGAGCTGCATGATATATAACCAAGAAATATGAGAAGTTCATAGAGTTCAAGGCCTTGCCCTCTAAGGGGAATGAGGTAGTCCATCATGCTTGATCAAAGTGTTTTCACTAAAAAAGTGCTACTCCAAACAGGAAGCCACTCTACTGCTTATATACACATCAGTTGCCTATACGGCTATTGCTTCATCTGTCGAACAAAAAGATTTTTATGCGGTAAACATTTTACACTATACCTACTGTACATCAGTACTGTTGGTAAGAAAAAAGAAAAGGTGCTTTATTCTGAACTAGGTAACTTGAACCTGGATTCCTTATGGAAATATGAATGCACATTACAACAGTATCAGTACATAAACTATGAGGGAGAGAGATACTTCACAGACCCAAGTCCAGATATTATAAAACAGTGCACTGATCCGGGAAACAAACTGTGCTTACCTTAGGACCAGGCCTTCATCCCTCCACCCCCCTTACCAAACCTGCCCAATTATAAAGTTAACAAACCAACAGTTAAATTCAAGAATTGTTGTCATCCAAAGAGAGATCTTTGTCCCGTGATGCGCGTGGTCTAGGAGGTGCATTCCGCTGGCACCACTTCAGGGCCTCCGCCGGTTCCAAAAACAAGTAAACTTTATGCTGGTGCACAATCCTTAGGCAGGCCAGGAAAACTAGACTGTGAGGGACTCCCGCTTCTCGTAACAGTGCCCTTATCCCATCAAATCGCTTCTTCTGCCTAGAAGCATATGCTAAATCTGGAAACATTTGGTTCTAGGGATGTGGATATGTTGTTCTTATCCACACTTGTTGACATGTCCCTTTCCCCTTTAAATCTCGCCGGAAGGTCTTCAAGCTGGCTCCTCCCACCCACCTGGGTGGTATAACCCTCAGCTCCACCCCACGATGCCAGATCTTTGCTGGAAGATTCAGGTTGCCTCCTCTTTGCGTTTGCTTTTTGTAGGCCCTAGCTTCTAAACTTTCAGTTATTCCGAAAATTAGGTTAGCTCGAGCTAGCGACTGTACTCTTTGTTATTCGGTCATGGAAGATAAATCTTCCCTCGGATTTCACCGATGTCCATGCAGCCAAACAATGTTGCGCACCGATCCGCATACCATGTGCATCTACTGCCTGGGTGTTGACCATGACACCCAGACTTGCAAGATGTGTCTCGCATTCCACTCAGACGTCCTCGATGATCGTCTTGCATGCCTTAAGTTGGACAGGCCCGAAAAACAGAATCCTCCAATGAAATCCAAAGAGGCCCGGTGGCTGGTCTCCGCGGCTGCGGGGTCCACCGAGCAGCTGGAACAGATGCAGGCCTTCGAAGAAGAAGAAGAAGAGGCCGTAGAATCATCTTCTCGGTTGATTTTTGTTCCCCCTCAACCTGGGCTGCATGTTTTCGGGTTCCTTCTGAGAACTGTGTCAATCCCTCCCTACTAGAGGCAAGGGACCTGCGGGCTCACATTCCTCTCAGTCCCATAAAAGGGAAAAGGATGCAAAATCTTCTTCATCTCGGCAAAGATGCTCTTGGGATCATGAACTATCTCGGCCCCAGGAGTCGGCAGTATCGACTTCAGTCTAAATTGCTTCCTCAGCTGCTTGCTTCTCTGCCCTGCCATCTGGCCAGTTGACCGAGGTCTTGATCGATGAGGTTGAGATCGTTCTCGATCCCGTTGACCCGTTGTCACCCAGCGAGGCCGACAACTCCTTGACAAGGACTCCAGTCCTGCCTCTTCCTGATGAGGGAACCCAGCCTGCTGGGAATCCCATTGAGGAACGGTCCCTGATCCGGGAAAATCACTGGTTCCCCCAGTGTCTCCCGAGCGACTGAATCGGCCAGTCTAATTGAGGTCAAGATCTGGGACCCCCTCGACTGACAGGCCGAGGATGGCGCACAAGGGCTCTAAAAAGAGGCGACGCCATCGGTCATCCTCATCCTCCTCGGATGAGGAGCGGCTTCGGGGGAAACTCTGTCAAGGCTATGAGGATTTAATGTGGCAGCAGCTGATTCCATCCAGACAGAAGCCAACCACGGTTTCTACTCCGGCAATTACTTGGCTTTCACCTCCTAGGCTGAAGTTGACTCCTTTGGAACCGGTCATATTGATTCCCCCAACCCCGGAGCTGACCAAACCCGCTCCAGTTCAGCCAAAATCAGTCTCTCTGCAGATCGTGGTGGAGCCTCCGCCTAAATAGCCTTTGGGAGAGACTCCTACAGAGGATTCTCAGATGGTTCCGGGACTCCCACGTAGGTTGTCGGTCACCGCCCCAGGAGTGTTGAAGGAGACCTTGGTGGCTGATCAGTCTATCCAGATTCTTCAGATACAGAAGACACCGACTTACACTCTCGCCCACAGGACAGTAAGCCTGTCGGTAGTCTGTTGACAGAGGAGGGCCCTTCGCCTTTTCAAGGGATTCTCCGCCTCATCTCTGAATCCACTGGGATGTCCCTGGAGCCTGTCCAGAAAAGGGCAGAGTACCCTCCTACAGATATTCTTAAAAGAGGGGATACTCCCACAGAAGCCTTTCCTGTGGCTGAAGCCATTGTTGGCCTGGCCTTGGAGCTCTGGCAACATCCTGCCTCCTGCCCAGTGCCATCTGCCTGTTTGGCCCACAAGTATGTGGTGCCCATCGGGTCCCTCTCGGGGTTCACTGAACACCCCTTGGCCGAGGGGTTGGTGACTTCCTCAGTGTTCAGATGCACAGGCAGCTCTGCTGACACTGATAGACCTCCTGGCAAGGAGTCCAAAAAACTGGACCACATGGCCAGGAAGGTCTACGCAGCTTACTCTTTAGGCATCCATCAAGTGAGCTCGTCCGTCATCATGGCGCATTTCTCCCATGCCCTGTTGGGCTCCTTAGATAAAGTTCTCCCACACCTCCCCGTGGATTTTCAGACTATGGCCAAGCAGGTCCGGGACCAGGGCCATGCCATTGCCAAGCAGCAGCTTCAGATGGCTTTGAACCATGGGGACTCTTGCACTTGTTCGGTGGCAGCCACGGTTGCCTCACGCTGCAGGGCTTGGCTGAGGCTTTTCACCTCCACGGCAGATACCCAGCACAAACTCACTGATGTTCCTTTCCAAGGTACCAGTCTCTTAGGCCCAGGTGTGGATGGTCACCTTCAGCAAATCAAGCAGTCCAGTGCCACCTTGGACTCAGCCACTTCTGCTCAAAGTGCTCTGGTGCCAAGAAGCATCAGAAAAAGTATTTTTGGCACCCTGCTCCTGCAACCCAGCAGCCCTCCTTTTACGGTGGGCAGCAACAGCAGGCACAGGCTTGGCACCCTCAGCCCAAGTCCAGGCCTCCTCCGGCCCGCAGACAGGGAGGTTGGGGTTCAGGACCTGGAGCCTCTTCCTCCAAGCCTGCCCAGTGACAGGATAGGGGTTGCCACCCCTATCCCCATCAGATCAACTCTGGGTCTTCCCGTGGGGGGTCAGTTCCATCACTTTCTTTCCGCCTGGCCTGCTGTTACCACGGACAGGTCAGTCTTAGAAATGGTCAGCCAGGGTCTGCCTCTGGAATTTGAGCAGTATCCTCCCAACCAAGCCAAGCCCCTTGGGAGGAGAGAGTATCAGCCCACACTCGGTCAACTGTTTGAGATGACATAGCCCAGCTCTTCCTCAAGGAGGCATTGGTTCACGTGGCAGATCCTCCAGCCAACACAGGGTTCATTTCCAGGTACTTCCTGGTCCCAAAATGGAAGGGGGGCTAGGGCTCCATTCTAGATCTGCATGACCTGAATCAGTATTTCAGGCCATGTACCTTCCAGATGGTAACTCCATCCCAGATCATACCATCCCTGGAGCAAAACATGTAGTTCTGCTCACTGGATCTCCAGGATGCGTTCTTTCACATCCCAATCCGTCCATCACACCAGCAGTTCCTGTGCTTCAGAGTAGAGAGGACCCTATACAAGTTCCGAGTCATGCCATTCGGCCTGTCATTGGCCCCAAGGGTCTTCACCAAATGCATTGCCGTGGTGGCAGCCCATCTCAGGCATCGAGGGGTCAGAGTGTAGCCCTACCTCGACGATTGGCTCTTGACAGGTTCCACCCAGCAAGAGGAGGAGAGGTCCAGGGACCTGACCCTTCAGACCTGCTCTCAACTTGGCCTCCTGATCAACGAGGCCAAGTTGGAGCTCGTGCCTTCTCAGATGATATGCTTCATCGGGGAAGAGCTCAGCTCCCAGCGGACAGGGCGGAGGTTCTCTCCTCCTTTGCCCACTCATTTCTGGTTGGGCACTTGCGTCCTGCCCGGGACTTTCTGCGCCTTCTGGGCTTCATGGCGGCCTATTTCACCATGGTCCTTTGGGCCAGGTGGCGTATGCACCCCCTTCAGTGGGAGCTAGCCGCCCAGTGGACTCAGCACCTAGGTCATTTCGACCAGCTGATCACTGTGACCCCGAAGATGTGGGACGCGCACCAGTGGTGGACCGTCCTAGACCGGTTGCAGGAAGGGATCCCATTTGTCTGCCCCAAGCTGACAGTCGTCCTTATGACCGATGCACCTCTCATGGGCTGGGGAGTTCACATGAGGAACAACAGAGCCCACTGGTTCTGGACCCCCAAGGAATCCTGATGCCATATGAACCTGTTCGAGCTCAGAGCGGTCAGACTGGCATTGTCAGCATTCGCTCAGCAGCTTCGGGGTCAAGTGGTTCAAGTCCAGATGGACAATACCATGACCATGTACTATCTCAACAAGCAGGATGGCACACACTCCCGGCTGTTGTGCAGGGAAGCACTCTGTATCTAGACACTCGTGAGCCGACTGGAGGCAAAGCTCCTAGCCATCTATGTGGCAGAAGCCTCAAATCAAATGGCAGATGCTCTCAGCCGCACAGGTGAGACATTCCATGAGTAGTCTCTACATCCAGAGGTAGCTTACAGCCTGTTCTGCCACTGGGACAAACCGATGGTGGACCTGTTTGCCTCCAGGGAAAACACCAAGCTGAGGCTGTCTCATGTCCGCCCCCCTCAGCGGGGATCACTGCAGGGGGGTGCCTTCTCAAAGCCATGGACCCCAGGCCTCTTCTACACCTTCCCTCCATTTCCCTTCATCCACAGGGTGCTTCTCAAAGTGAGGAGGGTCAAGGCACAGGTGATCCTGGTAGCCCCAGACTGTCCCCGCCAGTTCTGTTATCCAGATCTCCTCAGCCTCAGCAACAGGCTCCCGAGACATCTTCCAGCATGCCCAGACCTGATATCTGTCAGTCAGGGGAAGGTATTTCATCCAGACCTTAAATCCCTGCACCTGACAGCCTGGTACCTGAGCAGCTAGAGTTCCAGGCTTTGGGTCTTTCTGAGGATGTACTCACAGTAATGGAAGCATCCAGAATGAGAGTCGACCAGAAAGTGCTACAAATTCAAATGGAAAAGATTTTCCATTTGGTGCCAGGGCAAGGGCCTGGAACCTCTGCCCTGTCCTGTGGTGAGCATTTTGGACTACCTTTGGTCTCCGTCCAAAGGGAGTCTTCAGTCTTCGACCCTTAAGGTGCACCTGTCAGCCATCTCTGCTTACCGGGCGTGGTCCGGTCAGCAGACGGTGGCACAGGAGAAGGTGGTCTGGCGCTTTTTCAAAGGCCTCAATCACGTATCCCCTCCAGTGCGTGAACCTCCACCTCCATGGGATTTACTGTTGGTTTTAGCAAAGCTCATGGGCAAGCCATTCGAACCAATGCACAAGTGCGAGATGTCACACTTATCGTGGAAGATGGCCTTCTTGGTGGCTATCACGTCTGCCAGAAGGACTGGGGAGCTCCAGGCGCTCTCGGTGGAGTCTCCTTATCTGGTCTTCCACAGGAGCAAGGTTGTCCTGTGCCCCCACCCAAAATTCCTTCCGAAAGTGGTGTCAGAGTTTCATCTTAACCAGGTGTTGACTCTGCCTGTGTTCTACATGAACTACACCTCAGAAGCCGAGTACAGGCTTCATACTCTGGACCTGAGACGAGCGCTCTCTTAATATAAGGAGTGGATGGCGGAAGTTCGGGGAGAAGTTCACCAGCTGTTTGTCACCTACACTAAAGCCTCACCTGACAGACCTGCAGCAAAGTGGACGATTGGCAGATGGATTACATCCTGCATTGATCTCTGCTACCGGTTGCCGGGCAAGGAGCCTCCCACAGGGATAAGAGCTCATTCTACCCGCCATACTGCTGCATCGGTGGCAGCTTGCAGGGACATCCCTATCCTGTAAATCTGCCGGGCTGCCACCTGGAAGACAGCAAACACCTTCATTACTCACTACCGCATCGACCTAGAGTCATGCCGGGATGCTGCTTTTGAGGCCTCAATTTTCCAATCTCTTTTCCCCGAGTAATATTGAGGGGGTGTGCGCCTTGCCTCCCTCCTCCCAGAGAACTGCTTGGAGTCTGCCAAACAGTGTGGATAGAACAACATATCCACAATCCTAGAAAAACAGGTTACTCACCTGTAACAGCAGTTCTAGTAGTGGTATATGTTCATCCACATGAACCCACCCAAACTCCCCGGCTTCGACGCACAACCTGAGCTTCCAGCTGGCAAAGACCTGCCATCATGGTGCAGAGCCAAGGGTTATACTACCCGGGTGGGTGGGAGGAGCCAGCTTCAAGACCTTCCGGCAAGATTCTTAAAGGGAAAGAACATGCCAAACAGGGCGGATGAACAACATATACCACTCCTAGAACTACTGTTACAGGTGAGTAACCTGTTTTTGTAGGGCAGTATGTTCCCATGCAGAATGCTAAATCTGATTGGGCTGGTGGAAAATGTGCTAATAACGAGATTGGGGTTAAGAGAGATAAGAAAGGGACTAGGTGAACTCTTTTGCAAATCATCCACCAGGTAGCCAATCAATGATGATACCATGAATTAAGGTTGAGGTGGGGCCCCGAAGGGGAATCCAGGTAATAAAGTGCTTTTATTAGGTCTTTAAAGGGGAGTGAATCCTCTTCTATCTCTATCAAGTGAGGGTGTGAGGTTCTTAGTTGCTTTTGGAGGAGGAAGATTGGATGTGATGCCCAAAAATAAAGTTTAAGATTAGAGCGGTATAGACCTCCCTTTGCCCATGGCAAAAATAGGGTGGAAAGTTTTATTTTAGGTCATTGGCCAGTCCAGATAAACTTAGTGATTGCTTTTTTCCAGGGACTTAAAATAATTGAGGGGTAGTGAAAGGGGGACATTCTGGAATAGGTACAGGGCACGAGGTAGAATGACCATTCTGACTACCTCAACATGTTGCAAGGGTGAGAGGGGAAGAATATTCCACCTGTCAAAGTCTTGGTGCATTTGGGTAGTAAGGGGAGTATAGTTGTTTTTAAGAGAGTCAGACAGATTGCAGGAAAGGAAAACGTCCAAAAACTTAAGCTTATCGAGATGCCATTTAAAGGGAAACCAGTCTTGCAATTCCTGAGTGGGCAGGTAATAAAAAGTGAGGACTTCTGTTTTGGTTCTGTTCAGTTTGTAACCCGACATGGAACCAAAGTGGTCAAGAATTTGGAAAACGGCAGGGAGGGAGTCCTTAGGGTTATCTAGGTATAATAGTATATCAGAAGAAGAAGAAGAAGAAGAATCAGCATTTATATAGCGCTTTTCATACATCCAAAGTGCTTTACAAGCAATGCTAGACTGGTAGTGAAGTGACTGAATGTGTGGTGGCGGCCATATCGCACATCATCACCCACACACAGCCTGGATAATTGCATGAACCAGTTTATGGGAAGGGGAATGTTGGCCAGGACACCAGGAATGTTCCCTACTCTTTGCGAAGAGTGCCCTGGGTTCTTTTACTTCCACCTGGACACCCACCAGTACAACACCAGGATGGGCAGAAGGGACCTCGGTTTAACGTCTCATCCGAAGGACGGCACACCCCAGCAGTACAGCACCTCCCAATACTTCACTCAGATGCCAGCGATTTTTAGGTGCAAGTCTAATCCCAGTGTGGGACGAGAACCCATGACCTTCTGGTCCAGAGGTGGATGTGCTACCAACTGAGCCATGCTGACACTATATTATATATATATATATATATATATATATATATATATACACACACACACACACACACACACACACACACACACACACACACACACACACACACACACAATGCAATGTGGTGTTCTGTATCTTAATGAGACGACCCCCTGTATGCGTAGGAATTCTCTAATGGCTTGTGCAAGGGGTTCAGTATAAATGGCAAAAAGTAACAGAGAGAGGGAGCAGCCCTGTCTTGTTTCCCTGCGGAGGGAAACATTTGTTGAATGATTTCCTGATATTTTGATGCATGCTTGGGGAGAAGTATATATATTTTGAGTAGGGAGACTAAAGAGGGAGGGAATCCCATTTTAGTGAGCGTGGAGTATAGGAAGGGCAAGACACCCTATCAAAAACCTTCTAGGCATCTAAGCCGATGAGGGTAGAAGTGTAGCCTCTGGATTGCATCTCGCATATCAAATGCTGGGTACGTCAAATGTTATGCATAGTAGATCTACCCTGGACAAAATCTGTCTGGTCAATATTGATTAAGGAGGGGAGAATCTGGCCCAGCCTGTGCGCCAGAATGGGCATGAAATACTTGTAGTCCGAATTAAGGACAGATATTGGGTGGTATGATTTGCACTGTTGGGAATTTTTGTCCAATTTATGAATTACAGAAATTGCTACATGTGCCCAGCTTGGGGGAAGGGGTCGCCACCTAGTGTTTCATTAAACGTCTGTAAAAGTAATGGAAGGATCTGCTGTTTGGTTAGTTTGTAAAATTCTGCTCTGTAGCCGTCCGGGCCTGGGGCCTTCATTAATTTGGAGTTAGTAATTATAAATTCTAGCTCATGAGCCCGGATTGGCATCTGGAGGTGAAATTGTTGCTCTTCAGTTAAAGAAGGGAGGTTGATCGAAGACAGAAAGTTATGTATCTCAGAATGACAGGGTTCCTTTTCTGGGGTATATAAGGTCTGGTAATAGCTGCTAAATGCCTGGGTTAACTCCTGTAATCTGGTTTGCCTTAAACCTGTTGTGGGGTGGGTTATGGAGGCTATAGTTGATGTACGTCTTTGTTTCCGAATGCGAAATGCCAGGAGGTGGGAGGCTCGGGGGCCTATCTCATAATATCTTTGGCATAGAAAAGTTAGTGTGATCTCAATTTGCTCAAGGGAAAGGGAATCTAAATCCCTCCTGATCTGTTTGAACTACGGTAAGACAGATCTATCCCCTGTTGGTGCGCTTGTTGTAAAAAGTGTAGAGTGTCCTCTAACAACTGCCTCTCTCTACGTAGTTTGGTTTGGGTTGTTGTGTATTTGATGAGCTTTCCCCTGAGAACTACTGTCAGCATATCCCATAATACAGCTGAGGTGGTGTCTGAGGTTGCATTATCCAACAATGTCTCCTCGATGGAGTCTGATAGGAATTCCCTGAAGGGTTCGCTGCACAGGTAATATGTGTTCAGACACCAGTGGGTAGTTCAGGTTTGAAGGTTAAAATCCCAGAGACTAATCACTGGGGCATGATCAGAAATAGTGATGTCCCCAGGGAGTAGTCTTCAAGGTAGCTAAGACTTTCTTTTTGTGTGAGGCAGTGATCTATTTGCGAGTATGTCCCATGAACCGCAGAATAGTGTGTATAGCCCCTCACCCTGGGGTGTAAGAATCTCCAGGCATCTGTCAATGCAAGTTCCTGAACATATTTCTTGAAGAATTTTTGTGGGGCAGGCTGGGTCTTAGGGGAGGTATTTGAGGAGTCTAGGTTGGGATTAGGGGCAATATTTAAGTCATCTGCAAGTAGGAGAATTCCTTTGGTGAGGGCTAGGATCTTGCCAAATAGGTGTTTTATGGTTGCAGTATTGTTTCCTAGGGGGAGGTAGATATTGGCCAGTGTGACATCAGCACTGAACAGGGAGCCCTGGATCAACACCAGGTGGCCCTCCGGGTCTACCCACGTGTTGGACACTTGGAAAGGGGTCTGGTGTGGGATCAGTATGGCAACCCCACATTTTCTGCCTCGTTGAAAGGACGAGGAAAACACAGAGTAGGAACCCAGTCTATTAAGCTTGTCATGCTCTAAGATAGTCAAATGTGTTTCCTGTAGGTATACTACATCTGTTTTTGTTTTTTTAAGGTGGGTAAAGATCCTGATGCATTTTATTGGGTTGGTCAGACATTATCATTGTGGGAATAGTGTCATATGTTTTATAGCCATATCATGTTACAAGGTTGCAAGAGCAGGAATAGCTATGACCCTGGTTTTGTCCCCACCTCCTCTTCCCCAGCAACAGACCTGTAGATCACACCACCGTTTTTTATGGTGGCAGTTGACTTCATTAAACTTTAAACTAAATAAGAACAGTGAAACAATCTCTACTAATGAACAATATAGAAACATTTTACTCAGGGTTTTGGGGCTAAACCTATAACTTAGAGAGGGGATATCTAGAAGAGCAAACATGGGCTCCTAGTTCAAACAGGGAAACTGGGTGCTTCCAAGGTTCCAGGTGTCTAGGACCTAGAGTGCTCAGAGAATTCCCCGGGTCATGCAGGCTATGTGGCCCTAGACATATAAATGTCGGGTAAGGGTAGAAGGGTGGGTGAAGTCATCTAGCCTGGATCTGACAGGGTGGTACAGTAAGGATATGATAGTAAAGTTAAACAGTAAAGGGAGATTATTAGAACTTCATGCTGTAATAGCACATAGGGGGGGAGGACCCCCAGGTATACCATTCATAACAGGTATGTACCTGGGACAATATTTAACAATAAAAAAAGGGGGGAAGGGAGAACCCCAGGGCAGCAGTACAGAAATAGGGTGGATCCGAGGTCAAGTACCCTACTCCTGAGTCAACCCTCCAGTAGGGAAATGAATGGGATATATATGTAGCTTTTCCTCAGAATACATCGAGTATTAAGGGCGGGAGTGTACAAATCCTATTGCTCCTTGTCCGGGGCAAGCAAACGTCCCTAAAGGGCAAGCACAAAAAGAGAACCAGTCTGACTACAATGAGTAGGGGCAAGTGAAAAGTCAGCCAGCATCATTGCTGGGCAAGTCCCAAAAGGCTTGTCTTGAACACCCCTGATTAAATGGAAAAGATATGAATGCCTCCTCTGAGGCCGTTAGTCAAAAAAGAAGAAGAAAAAAAAAAGGAGGGTATCCAGTAAATTGTAAGCTGAGAGCTAAGATCGGCCCATCTAGTGTATAAAGAAATCCCCTTCCCTCTACACTGCCCCCCCCCCCCCAAAGGGAACCCAAGTGGCTGTCTGGGTAAACATGGATGGGGTTCTGTTGCTAAAATCTAGAATGATCAGTTTCAGTATGAACCCTCATTATTGTGAGGTTGGTCCACCCAGCCACAGGTCAGCGTCACTAGAAACTAAGAGATCCCCTCCCAAGGGGGCACCATAGTTCCCAAGGAAAGAGTTAACTGAGAAGCAGTTCTCACTTATACCCAGATTATGGGCATGGCATTGTTAGGACTAATTCTGTACAGATGAGACTGTTTGGGAGGGGGCAGAATTAACCCCCTCAACAATAGAAGGGGAAAAACAGCATGGACTCAGGACAGACAATTTGCTCAGAGTTCTCATCTGTGCCACTGGGGGCCCCCCCTCACCTGTGCAGGAAAAACCACTAGCAAAGAGGCCCCAGTGCCCGGCCTCCAGAGTCCCAATGGGCTATACTAGGGTATCAATTGAGACATCCAGTTGAGCCAGGTCAAGGGGTCTCAGTTGATAACTGGAGTCATATAAGATTGAAGCACATTTCAGAGAGCACAGCTAGAATATTCTGCGGGGTCGTGGGGAGGGACCCCCAATAGCTCAAGGAGTGGGGGGGGCAGGCCGCAATTCATGCACCAGTCTGGTTCAACGGACCCACCATCAATCAAGTGTTACTCCCCATTGAGTAGGGGTCCATCTTCAGAGAGGTGGATGGGGGAAGCAATCTCTGGGAGCCCTGGGGGATGTTGAGGAGAAAGGCATTGTACTACAGAAAGAAACAAACCAAACAACCTTGCATATTCATGCAATCTATGTTGAGGGTTGGGAATACCCTCCGAGCTTAGTGCTGCATATCTCATTATATGACCAAAAGAGGAGGAGGCACCAGTCCCACAGTTTCCAAGGTGGTTCACAGTCTCTACTGAAGCCACATCCCCCAGTCTGCTGCAGTGTAGATTTGCCGTCTGCATCAGTAACATCTCCCCTTCCCCATCCCGGCAACGAACGATCATTAACTGCGAAGGCCATGGGCACCTCATTCCAAATGCACTGCCACCGGGAAGGCCCATCCAGTTTAGCAGTAAGCCATGTGGGTTCAGAAGCTTGCAGTAAAGACCAGAAGAGGAGGCCATGAGTAAGTAAGCAATCTACGGGTGGAACTGGCTAGTACCTATATTGGTGTACATATCTGGTGATATCAGTCAGAGGTCAGGAATAGTTAGTGCAAAAGAAAACAGACATGGCAAAAAAGGAAACCGCTAGGGTGATGGGTATACCCTCAGGATCCCAGTGAGATAAAGTGAGAGCGCAGGTCACAAAGCTTCTTAACGGGGTGTACTAGGTAACCTCAATGGGGATTTAGAGGGCAAATTGTAGGTTCTGCAGGTGACTGTTCAGGATGCAGCAGTGTGGGGTGGTGGGGGTACGGCAGAGAACCAGGCTGGCAGTGGAGAGACTAAGGAACAACATGACATGGCATCACAGCACAGTGAAATATTGGGGACCTACCTTAGGGCAGATAGTTGCTGGAGCAGTTTAGGTCTGCAAGGGTTCACAGAAGAATCCGGAGCTGCTGGCTGTTCCTTATTTCTTAAGCTAGAGATGATTCTGCGAAGTGTAGTTTCTCCCTCCTTTTGGCGCTGCTCCCTTGGGGGAAACTGCTTCCACATCTGCTGGGCAATCTTGGTGGCAATCAAGGGCTGTTGTGTCGAATGAGGGGTTGCTGTTGGTATCTTAATGTTCTTTTTACTGAGTGTGGCAGTTGCCTCCTTGACCGAGGAGTAGGTGACAGGCCCAACAGGAAAATAAACCACCAGTTTAGCTGGGTAAAGGGTACGGAACTTTAAGCCCTCCTCTTGCAGCTGTCGTAGAATGGTTGAGTCAGCTCTGCGTCTCATCACGAACATGGGAGGGTGATCATTGTTAAAGTACAACCTGTATGTTTGAAATAGCACTACTCCCTTCTGCCATGCCTTATGTGGCACTGTTTCCTTCTCTGAAAACTGGAGGAAGCAGAGGACTGATGACCAGAGCCTTGCAGCTGGTGAAGGCTTGGGAAGCAAGGCCCTATGTGAACGATCAACTTCAAGGGAGCAAGTGTCAGGTATGTCCAAAGCTTGTCGGAAGAAAGACTGTAGGAAGGTGATCAGATCCTGACCCTCTGCATCTTCTGGGAAGCCCAAGATGCGAATATTGTTGCATCTGTTTCTGACCTCCATATCCTCCGCCTGCATTTGTAAATCCGTGATGACATTGTGGAGCTGGACTATGGCACACTCTGTGATGTTGATTCAAGAGTTGGCTGCAGTAAATAGTTCCTCTGTTCTCTCTAACCAATGTTTACTTTTGCTAAGATCGGTTCAGATAGCTGCTGTCGTTATTTTCTGCTCTCTTTCTGAAAGTCCTGTAGTTGTGCAGGATCAGAGTCATTTGTTTTTGTAGGGATTTCATAGAGGAGGCCGTGACTCTGGAGTAGCCTAGGTGAGTACAAATTTGAGAGCTGTTGCTATCAGACGGATTAGCAACACCTTCCACCGATTCTGCTGGCGATTGTGGGAGACTAGCTTTCCCTTTGGACATCCTACTTTCTTTGTTGATATTCTCTGGAGTAATTGCAATAGATTAATTACTGTTTATTTAGTATTTTTACCCAGGAGTATATGGAGCTGATGTTTCAGGCAGCTTCCATGTAGGTGACGTCACTGGAAGTCCATCAACACAGATCTCTTTTACAAGGCATAAGTATACTGTGACAGGGTTGAATAGGACCCTGTCCAAGTTGTTATGGAGAGTTTGAATGCAGGGATCTGTTCTGTTCTTTCTTTTCCTGTCTCTTGTCTGTCTGGTTGCGCAACCAAATTTTCCTGTGAGGCCTAGGATTTGAACACCCCAACAGTCTCGGAATTCTTTGTCTCTCACTGTCTCTCAACCTTCCCTTGCTGTTTCTGTCTTTTCCTCCTTTGCACATCTGCTGGTATAAAAATATATGCAAATCATTATGTGGAAGTGTAACTGACATTGGGATCCCTTTGTTTAGGGATTATATAGTGTTTCTGTTGAAATGTATATAATTATAGTTTGAGATGATTGCAAAAAGCTATTGGGAACTCAAGGGGTTAACCTGACAGCAGTTTTTAAGCCCTTTTTCAGAAGCTGTGGAGAAGGGACCTCAGTTCTGGGACATTGTGTTCATGCTACACCTGCATGAAACTGACAAGAACATTGGAAATTTGCAAGAACATTCTGTGAGAAGCATGCTGTTTTCTTAACGAGCTCCTGGACAGACTTATAAATAAAAAAAAAGGAGCTGCAATGTTTTGCAAAGAATGAGACACAAGAGATTGAAGGAAAACTCAATGGATCTTCTCTGTTTATTCTGCCTTTGTAAACAGTTATTCTGAACAATTTTATTTTTTTATATTACTGCTAATTCTAAAAGAACT
Source organism: Neoceratodus forsteri (assembly GCA_016271365.2). Classification (NCBI taxonomy): domain Eukaryota; kingdom Metazoa; phylum Chordata; order Ceratodontiformes; family Ceratodontidae; genus Neoceratodus; species Neoceratodus forsteri. The sequence goes on from CM057449.1 coordinate 393,767,774, forward strand.
AAGGGTAGAACTAGTGACACCACTGACTACCCTCTTCAACAAATCATGGGAGGATGGGGTGGTACTCGAGGACTGGAGGAGGGCAGATGTGATTCCCCTTCACAAAAGTGGGAGCAAGGCAGAAGCAGGGAACTACAGACCTGTAGTTTAACCTCAGTGGTAGGGAAAATGATGGAATCACTTCTGAAGGAAAGAATTGTCGAGTATCTAGAGGCCAGAGGGGCACAGGACCCAAGGCAGCATGGATTCACAGCGGGAATGTCATGCCAGACAAATCTGATAGATTTCTTTGACTGGGTGACCAAAGTAGTAGATCAGGGAGGGGCTGTGGACACTTGGCCTACCTAGACTTTAGCAAGGCATCTGACACAGTCCCACATAAAAGATTAATATACAAGTTAGCCAGCCTAGGGGTGGGTCCCAAGACGACAGTCTGGGTAAAGAATTGGCTGGAGAATAGGACACAGAGAGTAATAGTAAATGGAGTCCACTCTGAAGAAAGGGGGGTTACTAGTGGGGTACCGCAGGGTTCAGTATTAGGACCGGTCCTCTTCAATGTCTTTATAAGCGACATTGCAGAGGGACTGGAAGGAAAAGTGTGTCTCTTTGCAGATGACACAAAGATCTGCAACAGAGTTGATGCACAAGGTGGGGTGGAAAGGATGAGAAGGGACTTGGCAAGGTTAGAGGAATGGTCAAATGTATGGCAGCTTAGATTCAATGCTAAGAAGTGCAAGGTAATGCACCTGGGAAACAAAAACCCAAGGGAAGAGTACACAATGGGAGTGAGATACTAACAACAACAAAAATGGAAAGGGACCTGGGGGTAGTCACATCAGATGACCTAAAGGTGGGTAAGCAAAGTGAGAGGGCAGCAAGGAGGGCTGGCGGGATACTGGGATTCATAGGGAGAGGCATCACCAGTAGAAAACAGGAAGTTATTATCCCTCTGTACAGACAGCTGGTGAGACCCCATCTGGAGTACTGTGTGCAGTTCTGGAGACCCAATCTCTGCAAAGACATAGACAGGATGGAAGCTGTCCAGAGGAGGGCAACTAAAATGGTGCAGGGTCTGCACCGAAAGACATATGAAGAGAGACTTAAGGAGCTTAATATGTATAGCCTCAAGGAAAGGAGGGAGAGGGGAGACATGATAGAAACTTTCAAGTATCTCAAGGAATCAACAAAGTCCAAGAGGGTAGCATCTTTCAAAAAGAGGTGTGCAAGAACAAGTGGGCACAATTTGAAGATAGAGGCGGCTCAGAGGTAATTTAAGGAAGTATTTTTCACAGAGAGGGTTGTGGATGCATGGCACAGCCTTCCGGAGGAGGTTGTGGAGTCAAAAATAGTGGTGGAATTCAAGCATGCATGGGACAGTCATAAGGCAATTCTAGCGGGTAGGGGTAGGAAGAAGTAGGCTGCTGGTTAACTAGGATCTGCAGCTTATCCACTAGGTAAGGAAATGGGCAGACTGGGTGGGCCAAGCGGTCCTTATCTGCCGTCAAATTCTATATTTCTATGTTTCTAGCACTAATGAACTCTTTTTGTGAATTCTACAACTGCTCCTGGTTTTCCTATGTTTCCTGACCTGTGCCTCGACGGCATATGCAGTATGCTGAAAATTGTGCCCTTAACGTTGTAGGCAATAAGCCCCTTGCAATAGTGATGAGTGACAACTGCATAATTCATTGTTCAAAAAAGTCATATTTCAAGCATATAAAAATAACAAAACAGAGAGGGGGAGAAGAAGGAAAAAAGGAGAGGGAAGTGTGGAGGGATTTGAGGAAGGAGTTGAAATAGTGGAGGGTAGGGGGAGGGAAAAGAAAAAGACTAAGGAGAAGAAGAAAAATCAAGGAAATACAGTCCAAACACAGCTATAGGAATATAGCCAAATAAATACTTTTTATAATATTAAGTATTAAATAAACCACATAGTTGCTTTCAGATAATACATTGTTCATTCCATAACTGTCGTTACTACTGGAATCTCAGCTTGAAGATGACCTGGACAAAAACATCAAAAACATGTAAATGACAAAAATAAGAAAAAAGGCCCAAGTCAGAATAACACTGTAGAGGACCCCCCCCCCCAAAAAAAAATGAAGTCCCTGACAATAAAAGAAAATCTGGAATATTAGTAATATATTAAATCAGAAATGGATGTATATCCTATCTATCATTCAATCCATCAGGAGACAGCACCCTCCCTATGTGTATAAATGAAGTGGCTTTCTCTCTCTGGAGTTGCTGTTTCAAACGGTCACCACACCTAATGTTTTTTTTTATACTCACTCTATTGTCAGTTTGCACGTTACAGATGATATATTAGCACATCCGTTATTTAATATACATATATTTTCTTTTGTTTTTTAAACTCAATTTTTATTGGTATTTTCACAGGTCATTTACTGTTACATGTATACGTATATATGCTGTCTTAATGTCTGTTACTTTCTGCCAATCAAAGTTTACAAAATAACATACTGTTATTTACCTAAAAATCTTTCCTACATCATATCATAAAATTCTATTATCTTTTTTTTTTTTTCCCTGCTACAGTGCCAATTGTTCACCCAGTCACGGCCCCCGCCAACCCCACTCTCATATGAGCTGACCTCCCTGCCCCCTGGCTTACCTCCCAGGGCGGGGCCGTGCTACCGGCCAAAGTGTCATGGACACAGTTCAGGTACGGGAGTCAGCCTGAGAGCTATGAGGGACAGCGAGGCGGCTTCATGAAGGCACTGCAGCAGGATTTTTTCTTGCTTTACTCCCTCCAGAGCTGGGTGCATGCAATGACATCAGCCGAGGTGGCCCACGCACGCTTCCGTGCTCGTTTCCCTTGAGACGTCTGCACCCAACCCCCCCCTCCATGTGCATGCCTATATACCTTACTCCCCAGCCTCTACTAGAGGGCACTCCGGTATTGGTGCCGTGATACCCCCCTTCCCAGGGAAGGAGAGCAGTCCTCCGGATGATTCATCCTTCCCTGCCCCTGCTGACCCCCAGCAGCTCATGTCCGTTCCCGAACACGGGTCGCTGGCGTGGTGCGAGGTGTGGCATCCAGCACATCAACCCTCAGTGCCACCGGGCCAGGGCCCAAAATTCTATTATCTTAAATGCTAGTTTCAACTTATCTGGAGTTGATTGAAGAGGTCCCACTATAGAGTTCTTTTTTTTTTTTTGGCTCTTTTTTATTAAGTTTTCCAGCATAATGAAACAAAATACAATCACAGGATAGAGGCATCACAGATCATACATCCAAACAATCCATAAATACAAATAAATCAATGGTCTGTCTCAGACTTCCATCTCATTTTTTAAAAAAAGCCCCTTAAAAAGAGAAAAAAAACTTAAGACACATACCCACACAGTTTAAAAATTAAACAAGAGACAGAGAACATCACCATACTAAAAAAACAATCTATTCAATACCATTATTTAACCTATATACATATATACCAAGGTCTTTTAACACTATCTGCCTAATTTGATTCCTCCCGTTAGTCGAAGCCATTAGCTGATGGGGCCTATCCCTCAAACTTCCCAACCTCCCTCCTATCACTAGTTTCTACCCTATCCAGCATTCAGGATCATGAGCTCATCCACCGAGAGCGTTCCCATAAAATGCAACCACTGATTCGTAAATTTATCTATCTTATCCTGCAGTTGACAACGACCTCTGCTCCAATGCCAACACCCGGATAGATAACAGGCGCCACTGTACTATAGTAGGGGAGTCACCTGATACCCAGGTGTTGAGGATCACCTGCCTAGCCTGTACCAGTAATATTCTAATCCATCTCTGATATGGCGTCCAGGTTTTTCCATCCCCCTCCTCCATGCCAAACAGTAAACTGAGGGGAGTAGCTGAGACCTTTCTATCCTGTATAGTACTCAGCTGATGCCCCACCGCCATCCAGTACCCCTTCAAGGAGGGACATTCCCAGAAACAATGGAAATATGTACCCCTGTGCCTCCCACACCTTCCACATACCTCAGATACTTCTGGGGTGCAACCTATGACTCAGCACCGGAGGGCAGTAGAGTCTATGCACAAATTTGTATGCACTTTCTTTATATTTATTACAGGCCCGAAGCCCTACGTGTGATCCCAGTTTTAGTCCCCAATTATCCCGGGATATGGCCATGCCCATGTCCCTTTCCCACAGTTGTCTTGTTTTATCTGACAAATCCTTGAGACTTAGTCTTAAGAGGCATACCGCCTTCCTTAAAACCCCGGATGGGTCCCTCCTTGCCACTCCTATTAACCCCTCCAGCTGTTCCAGCCCCGGGCTCCCTTCTCGTTGCTTGTCTACCTCCTTAATAAGATTCCTGACCTGAAAGAATCTGTAGAGGTGGGTTGCTGGAATCCTTAGCCTCTCCTGAATCTCCTGAAAGGACAGCATAGTGCCCTTCCTACAACACATCTCCTAAGCAGCGCGCCCCCTTTCTCTCCCACTCCTGAAAGCCCTGGTCCTCTATACTGGGTCTAGAAAAGGGGGTTCCTCGCAATAGGTAGCAGCAGTGTCTCCTGTTCCCTGCAGTCCAAGACAGCTTTTATTCTGGCCCAACTATCTAATACCGACCGAACTAAGGGGCTAGGATGTCTCAGGGATGCATACCCCTTCCTACCTCGTTCTGATAAATAGGCGGTCAGCTGACCTCCCGCTCCTCTCTCTTCTAACTCTAGCCAATTGGCCGTATCCGTCTCACTGAGCCAATCTTTAATACTCCTGACCTGCGCTGCCATGAAATAATGCTTCAGGTCTGGGAAATTCAAGCCTCCTCCCTCAGTGGACGCCTTCAGCCTCCTCAAGGATATCCTCGCCCTCTTTCCCCTCCACAGAAACTCACCAAACCCTCTTTCCAGGGTCTTCGTATCCCTATTGTTAAGGCCAACTGGTAGCATCTGCAACAGGTACAGAACTCAGGGCAGGATGTTCATTTTAATTAAGTTGATGCGCCCTAACCAGGAAAAGGGTAGGGCACGCCACCTTCTCATCTCCTGCAACATCCCCTTAATCATAGGAGTATAATTCAGATGGTACAGGTCCTCCAGCTGCTTCCCTACCACTACTCCCAAGTATTTAAAAGAGGAGGCCACCACCCGTAGACCCCACTCTCCCCTTCCCACCTGCATCCCAGAGCACCCCATCAGCAGCATTTCTGATTTATCTATATTAATCTTATACCCAGAGAACTCTGCGAAGTCAGCTATTACCCTCAGTAAGGCCGGCACAGAATTCCCTGGATCTCTCAGGTACAGGATCATATCATCCACGTACAAGGACAGCTTGTGCTGTCTGCCCCCCCCACTCCCCTAATCTCAGGGTTTTGTCGAATTGCAATAGCAAGGGGTTTGATTGCCAAAGCAAAGAGGAGGGGAGACAGTGGGCACCCCTGCCTCGTTCCCCTATGGAGAGAGACCCAATCTCACAGGCCTCCATTCACTAAAATCGAAGCCTGAAGAGAGGCATACAGGGCCTGCACCATTCCTCTAAATTCCTCTCCAAACCCATATCTCTCCAATACCTCAAATAGGTAATCCCACTCAATATGATGAAAGGCCTTCTCGGCATCTAAAGAGATAATCGCAGTAGACCCTGGTGTTTTTGAGGCATTCTGTATCACATTCAGAACCTTCCTTACATTATGGTATGAGTGTCTACCTCGAATAAATCCTGTCTGGTCTACATGTATCAGGTTAGGGAGAAGCTCATCTAATCTAGAGGCCAATATCTTGGCATAAATCTTTGCATCGGCATTAAGGAGAGATATGGGTCTGTAGGCGGCACAGTCCCTTGGGTCCCTACCTGGCTTCGGGATGACACAGATAGTCGCCTCACTCATAGAACGAGGCAGGGCCCCCCCCCTCTGATCTCCCTGAAAAGGGCCCAGAGGTGTTCCACAACCTAGTTCCCCATCACCTTATAGAATTCAGCGGGTAAACCATCCGGCCCACATGCTTAGCCCGACTTCAAGCATGCTATAGCCCTAGTAATCTCCTCCCTCGAGATCTCCTTGTCCATCCAGTTCCTCCAGGTTTCAGAGATCATGGGCACTGCTATATTTTGCAAGAACTGCCTCATCTTATCCTTCACATCTCCCCCATCCGCTCTATAGAACTCTTGATAAAAACAGGCAAAACTACGCAGGATACCTTGGGTGTCCTTGTGCAGCACTTCCTTCCCACCCTTAACCTCATTAATTCTCTTACAACTTCTCCTCCCCTTAGTCAAGTTAACCAGCAGGGGTCCCGGTTTATTGCCCCACTCATAGAATTTATGCTTCCAAAAAAACAATTGCGTGCGTACTTCATCCATTAATGATTTGTTCAGTGCTTCTCTGCTAGCTGCCAACTGCTGGGAAACCTCCTTTCCCCACTTTCCCACCATCTGGCGCTCTAGATCTCTGACCCGGTTTCGCAATTCTGCCTGCTTCTGAAGCTTGCTTTTTTTATACCTGCTGACATATCCAGTAATAGCTCTCCTTATGAATGCCTTCCCAGCATCACAAAACACCTGAGTTGAAGGGGCAGATGCTAGATTCGTAGAGGTATACAGTTCCCATTGTGCCTTCAGATATTCCCTAAAGTCCTGAGAGCCAAGGAGGTAGGATGGGAAACGCCATTTATTGGTTCTCACCTGTTGTGAAGCCAGCTTCAGGGAGGCAATAACCATTGCATGATCGGAGACATATATGGGGCCAGGCTTAATGACTGCCATTCTGGAGTACCATTCTCCAATGAGATATATATATATATATGGTCTATTTAAAATGTTTTATATGGTCTATTTGTGACCATGTTTTGTGCAGGGGGGAGTAGAAGGTGAACTCCTTTCCCCGAGGGTTTGCCACCCTCCAAGCATCTAAAATATCCAGCTCATTCAGACCCTCACACCATTTATACATGCAGTGCCCCCCCCCCTCGGAGTGGTCCAGGTTCCTGTCTGAGGTGCAGTTAAATTCCCCCCCATCAGTAAGTCTAGAACTTTCTGATAGAACGCTGGATCAAACATGGCAGGGGCATACACACTCCCAAATGTTATGGGTTCCTCATATAGAGTCCCCTCCACAAAAATATATCTCCCTTCCCTTCCATCCCTAATCACCCTGTTAACCTTAAATGGCAGCCCTTTGTGCACTAGAACTGCAACTCCTCTCTTGTGGGATGTAAAGGAGGCAGCATAGCAGGCCCCTACCTATCCCTGAGCCAGCTTCTGGTGCTCTGACTGTGTCAGGTGTGTTTCTTGAATTAGAGCAACCTGTGCTCCAGTTCTCCGTAATGCAGTCAGGACAGCCGCCCTCTTAGCAGGAGTAGCGATCCCCCTGATGTTCCAGGATATGATAGTCACTCTTTCCCTACTCATTCCAGCATTTTGTTGTCCCCCTTAGCCCCTTTCCCTCCTCCTCCAGTTTGCCCCAGTCCCCTTCGGCCTCCCATCCCTCTCCAACCACCAAATCACATACATTAAGACCTTGGTAATAACAACAATAACTACAATAACTATAACAAATAACTCTGTAACAATTACTTAACCTATTTACATTTATTTCCCCCCTCCCCAGATCACACACAACATTCTAAAAAACGAATTAGTGTGCTACGCCCAGCTTAACAAATGTTGCAACCTTTGGGTTTGGAATTAGATCCATTCTCCTCTCCCCCCTTCCCCCAGTCCAACATTTTATTTCTTTCTGGCCATCATTTCTTTTAAGCTCATATTGTTTGGGGTTTGTGAGCATGTGTAGTATGGTACCAGGGATCACCCGACAAGCTCACCAATTCCCTTAACTTGGGATCCCAATGCCTGATTTTCAATAAGACCTTTCCCCTGGTACGACTTCACCCAGTACCTTAGGTACTGCTCAGCCCGTTTAAGCTTTTTCTCTTTTTAGGCCCAGTACCCCCCTGGACCCTGCATCACCGCCCCAGCCCTCCCACATATCAGCCTTTTATATTCAACATGATCTAGGCTAGCAGCAACATGGCAGTGCAAACATATTAGGCAATCAAGCACATCAATGAGACCCCCCTCCCCCCGCCATCGCAGCTCCACGAGAGGCCCCGTGAGTCAAATCCAACGCCTGGGCCTCTCGTAGGCTGCTACTCACGGCACCATTCCACTGCGGAGATTCCAGCTGCGATTCCCTTCCTCCTCCGGATCATCCTTGTAAGGCCTACGTCATTGCACAAAGTCTCAGTTCTCAGTCCATCGACTGCATGGCTCCCGCCATCCGAGGAAACCAGAAGGGGGGGGAAGGGAAACCCAGACCTCGGTAGATCTTTGCATCAAGTCCTCATCAGTCTCTTCAAAAAGTTCTCACCACACAAGTCTCTAAAGCAAACACCAGCCAGTTCCTACCCAGGCCCGAGCCCGCATTAAAGAGAAACAGTTTTGATTTAATATTCCACGCTTGCTCCAACCTTCTTGGGCATCCCTTCCTTCTCAGCCCATCTTCTTTTTGAGCTCAGCCACAAATCCAGCCACTTTCTCTGCCTCTCAAAAACTGTAGGATGCACCTTCATGCTTGATCCATAACGTGGCTGAGAAAACCATGAACCACCCCAGCTTCAGTTGTTGGCACATCGCAATTACTTCATTAAAAGCCCTTCTCTTCCTTCCAATCCTAGACGAGTGATCCTGGGCCAGTTGTAGCTTACAGCCTTCATATTGCAGCTCCTGCATTGCTCGAAACTTATTCCAGACTTCCTGGTGATCTTGGAAATTATGAAACCTAAATATAATCTGTCGTGGTGGCTGGCCTGGCGGTGGACGCGGTAGCACTGCTCGATGGGCCCGTTCTGGCTTATATCTTCCCCCTTTATGCTTCAGACCCATAATGGCAGGTAGGGTACTCGCACAGAAATCCAGTATATTGGCACCTTCTGTTCCCTTTGGGAGGCTCTTTAGCCAGAGATTCGACCTTCTGTGGTAATTTTCTTGGTAGTCAAGGGCCACTCGTAGCTCAGCCACCTCCTTTTCCAGCTTCTCTATATGCCGTGGGAGTGGGGCCATGAGGTCCTCAGCAGTCGAAATACAGCCCTCCGCTTCCTCTATTCTCTCCTGCTGCTGGGCAATCTGGGCGTTCATAATCTCTCATCAGTGGTCTTTCTTCTCCTCTACCCTGGTTAGCTGTGGGGTGAGGACCTCCGTTAGCTGCTCTCGAAGTTCTCTCCCGATGGCAGGCATCTTAGCAGCCAAAAGTGAGATAGGCCCCGCGGCATTGCTCAGGAGTATTACCAGCTGCTTCTTGTTGCCTTTCGCACCTGCCCATTGCAATTTACCTCCAGATGCCAAAATGTATTCGTCCATGTTTCTACCGCTTTATTAATCCTCAGAACATCTTTTTTAACAGCCAGAACACTCTAAAAATATCTTTAAAGTTGGACTGGGGTCGGAGCTCGAAGGAGACATGTCTCTACGTCATTAAGCAGTCACGGGAACCCCCACTATAGAGTTCTTATGTTATTTCTTTAGTGACTCTGAGTGTTCCCTGTTATTTAACTGTAATTCCTTAGAGTTTTTCAATGATTATGGTCTGACGAGGCTATTTTCCCACTCTTACTCTCTTCCTCCTCTCTATGGGACAAATTCAGGTCTATGAGAGGCAATGTAATTAAACCATATGATCCATTTATTCATCAAGTTAGGGGTTGTATTATGTAGTGCTGTGGTCATGGATTCCATTTGATAAATACTGTATCATAAATTGTGTCTTCCCAATTAGCCATAGATGGGGGAGTGCTTTGCAGCCACAGTCTAATTATTATTTTCTTGGCTGCTGTAAGTAGGATACTTGCTAAGTAGATTAGGTTTTTATTTTTAAATGTTTTTGGGAAGTGTAGAAGTATAGCCATTTCCGGAGTTAACTGTCCCCGAGAGGGAAAGATTTCCTTCATAGTATCGCCCACTGCCCTCCAGAACCCAGACAAAACTGTACAAAACCAAAAAATGTGGGCATGCGTTGCCATCTTACAACTGTACTGCCTCCAGCAAGTCAAGTCTCCTGTGGCTGAATATTTCGCAGTTATCTGGGGGGTTTGAAAGTACCGAATTGCTACTTTCCAGCTAAATTCTCGCCAGCCATATGAGCCTGTCACTTTATGTTGCCTTTGCCAGATTTTAACTCAGTCTCCCGGGGAGAGAACTGAAACTAGATCCACCTCCCAAGTGGACTGCGTACCTTCGATACCGTACCGATGTAGGGGCAGCCGCCAATACCTTATTGAACCTGGATATCAGGTATCTAGGAGATTGTTCCCTCAAAATGTGGGTTAGAAGTATACTGTGGGAATAATAATTGAGGATACATCCGTTCCTAAGATTCCCGATAGGTAGTGCCATATTTGGAGGAATTTATAAAAGTCTTTTCTGGGAATATCAAATTCAGATTGTATTTGTGAGAATGTTTTAAAGATACCATTCATATAGAATTGCTATGAATAAATTAATCCTCTAGCATGCCAGTCTCAAAATCCTGAACCTAGCTTGGCTGGCAGGAACTTGTGATCTACGGCCAGAATTCCAGTCCACACAATCCCAGCTCCGTTTTCCGGAAGGTTCAGAAATCGTCTCCAGAACCCTAGAAGTGAGTCGGTGAAGTAGGAGAAGTTCCCCTTGGATGGATCCCTAGATATCTGGAATATTAGTTGGGCATTCAGGGGAAATCTGGACATGGCTCTTTCTATTTGTACCCATTGGGGTGCCTGTTCATATGTATCTAACCAATAAGAAAAGTGTGTCAGGACCGCCGGCAGAGAGTGATTATATATATTAGGGAGTGCTAGTCCTACTTTGTCTTTGGGTAGCTGTAATTTGCAAAAAGCCACCCAAGATCTGTCCCCCTGCCAAATATATCCAGCAAAAATCGTATGCCATCGGGTTATTATTTGTTTTGATGGTGGTAGTGGGATGTTTTGTAGGAGGTATAAAAGGCGTGGTAAGATGTTCATCTGTATTGACTGAATCCTGTTGAAAAAGGAGATGGGGAGATGTTTCCATCTTTGGAGATCTCCTTTAACTTGATCAAATAGAGAGTCAGAGTTCTGGAGGAAAACCTTGGTGGGATCTGGTGTTATATCTGTTCCTAGATAGGTAATAAATCCTCGACAAGGCCCCCTGGCTACACTGTCTCCTGCCCTCGCCCACCTCCCCCCATATCTCCACTCCTGCCCTGGCCCCCAACCACCTCCCATACTCCCCCTTACCTCCTGCACCTCCTACCCCTCTCAATCTCCCACGCCCGCCCCCCACCCCACCCTTCCCTTGTCTTGCTCATAGCTCATGTCTTTGTACTGGTTATTACATGTCTGTAAGTCAATGACTATATGTTTGTAACTAAAAATGATGACTGTTGCACACACTGACATGGAACCTTTGTAAAAGAGCCTCGGCTCAAAGGTATTGTAATCCTAGTTGAAATAAATAAATATATGGTTTATCCCATTTGTACGGGTAATTCTGTTTTTCATGCTCCGAGAGAGATTTATATATTTCTAAGATCTCTGTTTTAGACTGGTTTATTTTGTAGCTTGTGATTTGCTCTATCAGTTTCAGTCTCTCTCCCGACTCTGTCAATGAATCTCAAGGATTAGTGATATACACCAAAAGGTCATCTGCGTAATGTGCAATTTTGTGTTGGGTATCCCCAATTGTGTAGCCCTGAATTTGATCAGCCTGCTGTAAGTATTGGGCTATGGGCTCTGCAAAAAGGGCAAATAAATATGGGAATAGTGGCAACCCTGTCTGGTGCCTCGAGCTAAAGGGAAACACATAGAATGGGTGCCATTAATTTTGACCATAGCCTCAGGATTGCTGTATATACCTTTAATGTTATGTATAAATGTTTCTGGGCAGGCAAACTTCCCCAGAATTGCTTGAAGGAAGGACCAGGAGATACAGTCAAAAGCTTTTTGAGCATTCAAGCTCAAAATCAATACTGGGATTTAGTGGCATGGGCGTGATTCAGGGTATTTAGAGTCCTTTTTATGTTATCTTTTGTTTGGTGGTATTTAATAAAGCCAGATTGGTCTGGGTGAATTATATGGGGTAGAATGTCATCTAATCTATGGGCAATAATGCTGGTATATATTTTATAATCCTGATTTAGGACAGAAATAGGTCTGTAGGAATCATATTCTTGGGAAGGTTTGTTAGGTTTTGGTATGGCAAGATGGATGCTTATCTCCAAGAATTAGAGTACATGGCTTCAGTAGGACTGTGTCTAAGGGTCTTCAAAAAAAGTTCTCCAATCTACTCATATGATGCTTTATAAAATTCTGCGCCTTATCCATGCAGTCCAGGACTTTTTGCCATTTTTCGGGTTTTTAATTGTGTTGCTCAGTTCCTGCTCTGCGATCGGGTGGTTTAGATATTCAATTTGTTGCTGAGTAAAGGAGGAAGCTTAAGGTCTGTTAAGAAATTGATCTTCTCCTTGTCTGGAGGAAGGGGGGGTAGAATATAAGTCTTGATAATATTGTTTAAAAGCCTCAAGAATCTGGGTGGGCGGGGTGCCAGACAGCCAGCTTCGAGGCAGTATGTGCCTTTCACTGTCTGCCTAGTTCTCTCCACATTTGCCACTTTTATTGTAAATTAATGGCGCTAAAAGTACTTTTTAGTAGAACCACTGGATTTCTCAGCTCACTAGCTTTCCAGCAGTACTGAACATAGCGATGGGGCGCAATAAGACCTCAGCTCTGTATGCATCTGGATCCCAGCGGCCTACCACATCGAACACAAAACCGAGTGGGGAAGCAAATCTGTTGGACCAGACAGACTCAGCAAACACCAAAGACCCACCCTGGCAAACCATTTTACAGTGTCAGTGGCTAAGTAGGTAACGCATTCACCTCTGAGGCCGGGAGATCAGAGGGCTGTGGGTTCAGTTACCACATCTGGCACTTGGGTTAATATCCCAGTACTGACACTGTAGTGCAGCATGAGAGGGGTGCTGCACTTCTGAGGTGCCGTCTTTCAGATGAGACATTAAACCGAGGTCCCTTCTGCTTGGATTGGTGGCAGTTCAGGTGGATGATAAAGATCCCATGGCACTTATCGAAAAGAGTAGGGGAATTTCCCCAGTGTCCTGGCCAAATTTCCTTCATTCACTAAAAATACCACCAACAGCTTAATCTGGTTCAAGGTGAGTTGGCATTCATCTGTGTACCCCTCCCCCGGGTCGTGTCTGAAAATAGGCAGGATTTGTCTAGTGCACTTACCCAGTCAACAAAAACTAAATAAATAAAAACATTTTAAACTCAGTGCGTGCTATGGATGCCAAAATCAAAAAAACGCTCTCCCGGTTGGAAACCCAAGATGCTGCCATCACTGCCCTAACTTCCACAGTGGCCAACGCGGAGAAGTACTCCCTTTCAACACAAGCCACAGCAGCCCAACTCACTAAAGAAAATCAGCAGCTGAGGGGTCAAATGGAAGCAATCAAAAATGCCTTACGGGCAGGTAATATCTGGATTGTGGGACTGACCCAGGGTGTAGAAGGACTGAATCTCCTCACCTATTTAAAACAGTGGCTCACTGAAATTCTTAGCCTCCCAGAACACTTTGGTCGGATGAGACAGGCTTTCAGATACAATCATCGCTGTAAAGGGCCCTTCAGACCCGAGACCTCTTTGCACTGTGGTGGCGAAAACAGCTGGTTCAGAAGTGCGAGACACGTTGATATCAACAACTCGGGCAGCCTATCCATTAAATGTGCAGGGACAAGATATCAAACTTTTCCCCGACCTCTCATTTCAGACCAAAGCACGCCGCAAACAGTTTGATGCGGTACGCAAAAAACTGCGCCACTTGGGGATTGTCCATTCCTTTCTTTTGCTGGCCTGCTTGAGAGTAACACACGGGGAGGGAGACTTGGCAGTTTAGTGATCTAGGGGATTCAGGTCATTGGGCTGAAAAGATCGAACTCAAATTCGGAGCTCAACCACCAAGGAGGACCGAGTTGGAGAGTTCTGAATCGGACAGAGACTGAAATAGTGACTTTATTCAAAGGACTTGATTGCCTTTCCTTAAAAGATTGTGTTGAAGGAATGCCCCATGTTTCTTTATGGGACTGGGAGGTGGTGCTCAATATCGGTGAGATGGGGATTGCTGGATTTTCGATATGTATAATCCTTTATTTTGTTACTATACATACTAGCAGTCTCCTCATAAATTTCTTCGGGAGCTACTATTCCTTATAATGTGGTATATCAAGTTCAAATATGCTTGGTCCCAGTTGGAAAATGTTACAGTGCACTCATATATGATGGCAGTTTATTTTGATGTTATGGCGGAGTGGAAGGAGGGGGAGAGCAGTCTAGGCTTGTTTACTTAGCTATTGCAATTTATGCATATAGGTATCACAGCACTACTGGCTAGTGCATTTATTCTCCCTTCATATTCTCCCTAAGGACTCTGACCTAAGCCATGAGGTGGCTGGCATTTTGTATGGACATTTCAAACTTTTCTAGGGCTGGCCCGGTGGCGCTGAGGGTTGGGCGCTGGGCGCCTCTCGCGCCCACGCCCGGCGACCTGGGTTGAGACGGTCTTGGGCGGGGTCGGCGGAGAGGAGGATTGAGCGTCCCAATGGATGTTCTCCTCCTCGGGGTGGAGATCTCCAGGGTGCAATATGCGCACGACACCCTAAGAGAGCCGGTGGGATCACAGGCTCGAGGGGACCGACGGCCCGCCCACAGAGTCGGGAGGGGACGCTGTCGGGCGCTGAGAGAGATGTGCATCAGCACGCCGCCTCTGGACGTACGTCCTTGCGCCGGCATCCCAGGGGGCGGGGTTGAGGGGAGCACAGAAAAATGGATAAGCCCCTCGGTGGTCCTAGATGACGACGGCTCCACCCAAGACCACCAATTCTGGGACAGACTCCGCTGTGCAGATAGGAGGGAAGAGAGAAGCACTCTAGGGGCAGATCCTGGAGCAGTGGCACAGAGGGTATGAGCAGTCCGAAGGAGTGGACACTGAGGTAGGAAGGAGGATAAATAAAGAGTTAAAAAAAAAAACCTTTTCTAGGCATGTATGTGGCTTTGTCTACTTGTTTATTTCCCCCACATCCTGTTGTGCCAGATTGTGAGAGCTTAATTTAATTCAAAAATGTCTACAATGTAATACTATTCTCTTGCATGAGATTGACATCTGTACTGTTTGACATAAAAGCAATAAACAGATAGTAACCAAAAAAAAAAAAAAAAGAATCTGGGTGGTCGTCTGGAGTTGTTGACCCGTGTGGGGATTCCTGATTTTTGTAATTGTAACCCGCTGTATTTGTTCTTTCAGGCAATAGGTTAAAACTTGGAAAGCCCGGGCCCCTCCTTCATAGTATCTCTGCCTGAGCCAAGCCAGTGCTTGTTCTATTTTTTTTTTATTTAAAATGGTTTGTATTTCTTGTTGAGTGTGAGCTAGTTGCTCTTTCAGGGACTGATCTCCCTGCATGTGAGCTAATTAAAGGAATTGCAATTTCTCCTGTAGTTCTTTGAGGCATGCCTCACAATTTATTTTTTTCTTTGCAGCAAATGCAATCCCTTAAGGACTGTTTTAACTGTGTCCCATAATAGTTGAGAAGATACTTGAGGGGCAGAGTTGACACATATAAACTCTGTGATTTTTTCTTTCACGAGATCTTTAAAACTCAGATCTTGTAGTAATGAGGGGTTAAACCTCCACTGAGTGACCTTACGCTCTCTAGCTATTAACATATCTAATGTTATGGGGGCATGGTCAGAAAGACATATTATGAATGCAGACATTCTTTATGAAATCTGTGTGCTCTCTGATAATACAAAAATAATCCAATCTGGAGTAATGCCTGTGTGCATGTGATTAAACAGTGAATTGTCTTTTTGTAGGATTCTGATGTCTCCAGCTATCAACCAAGCCCATCTCTTTAATCAGTTTCCTCAGGTGTTTTTGTCCTGTCGTCAGTGGGGTAGATTTAGATGCCGATGTGTCCAGTGTCGGATTCAAAAGACAGTTAAGGTCTCCCCCCACCTATTAGGATACCCTTTTGGTGTGATATGATATCATCTGTTAATTGTTGAATGGCTGATGCATCACTTCTGGAGGGATGTAGGTGCTGCATACCATTATAAGTTGTCCCTAAAATGTGCCACTTGCCATAGCTAGTCTGACTTCTTTATCTGTGTATTGGTTCCTTATTGCGAATGGGGAAAATCTGGAAACCAGTATGGCTACTCTGACCTTCTGCCATTTTGATATGAGGATTCTACTGTATGGGAGAATCCAAATTTCAATAGTTTTTGGTGTTCTGAGGAGGATAGATGAGTCTCCTGAAGACTCAAGTCTGGTTTATATTTCCTAAGGGCTGTCAGGGTACGATATCTTTTAATTGGCCCTGTCAGACCATTCACATTATGCATGAGAATCCGAAAAGGTGATCCCATTTGTATCATCTTACTATCTGAGAAACATCAGAGTCCTCTTGTACTCCATAACTAGTAGGGGGACCTCCCATTCTCCTTTGCAGTTTAACATCAATAATCCCTTTATTATTGTAATTCCATACATTTTCTATTATGCTTTCAGTCGCAACTGATACCTTAACATATTGGTGAATGACCTGTTCAAAAAGGAAACAAAAAAACGGGTGGGCTCTGTAACCAGCCCCAATTACTTAACCTAAGGAGGAATTTAGGGTGTCGCCAACTGGGCCTAACTTGGAATCCCATGGAACTGGAGATGCATCTGCCTCTCCTCTTCTCGAGGTTATAATGTGTACTACTGCAACAGATGACTTCCATAGTCTGATACATGGTATAATGCCAGAAGGGAAGGATAAAAACCTGCATAGGGAGACTGACTCCCCCTTCTTTTGAGGACGCTCCCTTGGGATTTATCTCATCCCATAACTGAGGGTAGGGAGGTTGGAATAGTATGGGAAAATTAATACTAACTGAAAAAGGAATAGGTTCAAGGTTATGGAGAGTTGAGGATAGAGTGGTAATAAGTGTAGCCCCATCATTGACTTCATGGTGAACCCCCTTCTGACTAGTGCCAGTTGTTATAATTAAGGGGGACTAGAAATTATGATGACCATTAGGGGTAGGGTGGTTATTACCAGTTATATATCCCTCTAAGAAGGAGCACCCTCTTTGATCGTCTCTTTCCAAAGTGATCTTCTTTAGTATCTTCTTTCTTTAGTCTGTTACTCCAGGGAACCCACAATCAATCAAGGTTGTTAGTTGAGACCTGAGGTCTGCGACTTTGTTCCTTATTGAGTTTATGCTAATTTCCCTTCTCTCCCCCCCCCCCCGACTCTTGTGTGGAGGGTTTTTTTGTTTCATATGTTTATTAGTTGACAGTTGACCATATACAATTCATTGCCAGCAGCTATAAATAATCCATATATCACAGCCATATTCATTTGCCACGACACTTTGATATTATAACATTTCAGACTTCATTCCACGTTACTGTCTTTTTTTCTTTTATTTTTATGTATCCCCCCCTTTAACCCACTTACCCAATAACCTCTAGCAATAAACCATTAACTCGGTCTGTGTTCCCTCTTTCCATCTCTTCCCCATTTTACATAAAGGCCTCTTCTCTCAGTTAAATAATCCACTACCCTCTAAAGGCATTCTTTCCCCCATACTCAGAGCACCCAAATATTCTCCCCAGGTTCTCTCAAACCTATCTTCCGCCCCTTTTAAACAATATGTCAGTTTATCAACTGCCAAAACTTTCACCGTAAGTTCTTTCCACTGACCCACTGTAGGCCCCAGAGCTGTAGTCCATACATTTTGTATTCCTATCCTAGCTACTGTAAGTAACACCCTTATCCACCTGGGGTAGAAAAACCATTCCTCATTCTCTTCTCCTTCTACACCTAGCAGCAGTGATTTTTGGGAGATGTCAATGTACTTTCCTCTCATGGATGTAATTTCTTTAGATATGTCTTGCCAGTAGGACTTTATCACTGGGCAACCCCAATAATAATGCTGGTATGTGCCCCTATTTATTTTACACTTACTGCAAAACGGCGAGACCCCTTGACAGAAGCTGTGTACCATAGCTGGCGGGTAGTATAGCCTCTGTATGTATTTGAACTGAGCTTCTTTGTACTTATTGCACACTAGTAACCCCTGGTGGGATCCTAACATTAGCTGCCAGTTATCATCACTAATTTCTTCCCCAATGTCCCGCTCACACCAGACCTTCACCTTTTGGGGAGGGTCCTGAAAAAAGATTTTTCTGTCCAACCTCACAGCCCTCCCTATTAGTCCCTTCTCACATCTATTAGCCCCCATTATTTCTCTCTCCACATCCTCCATCAATCCCCTTGCTTCCCTAGGTTCACTAAGCTGTTTGTAATAATCCCTTACTTGGAAGTATCTATACATATGTGAGGTAGGCACGTTCCACTTCTCTTTCACCTCCTGGAATGTACATATGCCCCCCCCCCCCAATGTTAAGGTCACCATACATTTTACCCCCTTGTCTTTCCATAGTTTAAATCCATCATCCTCCAGGACTGGTAAGAAATCAAGATTCCCTACCATCGGGGCCAGCAAAGTCTGACATGCCTCAATGCCTTGTCTCTTTTTAATTTTCTACCCAGGCCAATAAGCCCGTCACCACCATCAGATTAGGTGCAGCCAGCTTTCTGTACTGCTTAAGTCCTTCTTCACATAAGTAACTCGAAATTCTCCCTGGGGCCCCATCCTCTTCTAACTCCACCCACCCGGCCACCTCCTGTCTGTGTACCCAGTTTTGTATGTATCTGTATTGTGTTGCCAAAAAATATCCCATCATGTCTGGAAAGTTTAGCCCCCCTTGTGCTACCGGTGCTTTCAATCATTTCAGACTGATTCTAGGGTGTTTACCTCTCCATACAAAAGTTGTAAATACTTTTTCCAGTTTCTTTATATCCCGGGCTATTAGGCTGAAAGGGATCATCTGCATTTTATATAGAATTCTGGGCAGAACATTCATTTTAAGGAGGTTAATCCTTCCCATCCAAGAAATACTCAGCTCCTTCCACCTACTCAGATCCTGAAAGACTTCCCTTATCAACAGTCTATAGTTCTCCTCGTATAGATTCCCCACTTGCTGCCCAACCCTAATTTCCAAGTATGTAAATGTATGCTGGACTCTTTTCAACCCCCAAGCCTCTTTCCTGCTACTCCCTCCCAAAAACATTATTTCCGACTTTTGCACATTAATGTTATACCCAGCGAAAACCGCAAATTGCTCTTTTATTGACAGTACTTTAGGAGCTGATACGTCTGGTTCTGACAAGAACAACAAAACATCATCCATGTACAGATATATAACATGCCTCCCCCCCATCTTCCCCTGATACCCTTTATAGCAGGCTCATTTCTAATTTTAATTGCCAGGGGCTCTACTGCCAACGCAAATAGCAAGGGTGACAAAGGGCATCCCTGTCTTGTTCCCCTATAAAATCTGAATTCCAGAGATGCTGCTGCATTAATTAAAATCTGTGCCCTCGGATGTGCATAGAATGCCTCCACCATCTTTACAAACTCCTCCCCCAGTCTGAATCTCTGTAAAATATGCAGCAGATATTCCCACTCAATTCTATCGAAGGCTTTTTCGGCATCCATTGAAAGAACACATGCCTCTCCGGGGTGTCTCTCCCCCCCCACCAAATGACATTCAACTGCCTCCTTAGGTTATGGTAGGAGTGCCTTCCCTTCACAAACCCAGTCTGATCTGGATTGACCAATAGGGGAAGTACATCTTCTAATCGGCTTGCTAAAACTTTTGTCATGATTTTACAATCGTGGTTCAGGAGCGAGATCGGTCTAAAAGACTCGCATTCCTCCAAGTTCCTTCCTTCTTTTGGGAGAACAGTTGTCAAAGCCTGGCAGCATGTGTTAGGGATCCCTCCCCCTTCCCTGGTTTCTTGCAGGATATTACACAGTGAACCTACCACCTCTTCTTTCAATAGTTTATAAAACTCCGCCCCCAGCCCATCAGGTCCCGCCGCCTTTCCATTTTTCAGCTGGCTAATTGCATTCTTTAGTTCCATTGCCATTATTTCCCCCCCCCCAGCTTTTTTCTTTGTACCTCGTTTAGACTGGGTATTTTCATCTCCTTAAGGAAACCATCCCTTTCTCCTCCTTTCCCTTGACACTCGGCCCTGTATAGTTCCTCATAGTACTCCTTAAATCTCTTATGAATTTCCCCTTCCTCCTTAAGTATTTTCCCCTCCTTGTTTTTAATTTGCACTATCCTATGACTACTTTTCCCTCATTTCATAAGCCGAACCAATAGGGGACCTGCTTTATTGCCCCATTCATACATCCTCTGTTTTGTAAAGAAAATGTTAGTGTTCACTTCCTTGCCCAGATTGACATTAAGCATCTCCCTCGTCATCCTAAGCTGTCTGTGTTTCTCTTCTCCTCCTCCCCTAAGTACTTCTTTCTCCAATTCACTTATTTTGACTTCCAGATCCCTTTGCTTCTGCCTTTTGTCTCTTTTTTGCTTGGTTGTGTACCCAATTATAACCCCTCTTATAAATGCTTTACCAGCTTCCCAGTATATACCCTCACTTTCAACTGTGTCCTTATTTGTCTCCTCATAAAATTTCCATTGCTCTTTTACAAATTCCCGAAACTCCTCCCTCGCCAACATATATGTAGGAAATCTCCATCAATCTCTTTGCCTGCTATTCTGACACAAGGCAATCTCCATTTCCACCATGGCATGGTCTGATAAAAATATTGGGCAATGTCCCATTGCTCTAGTATGCTGATATAAGTCTCTATGAATATATACATAGTCCAGCCGTGACCAGGAACAATGTGGATTGGAGAAAAAAGTATATTCCTTCACCCCAGGGTTAGCTGTTCTCCATCCATCAATCAGGCCTAATTCTACTAACCCAAGTAGCCAGTGTTGTATATCCCCATCCGTCCTGTCCCTACTCCCTAGGTAATCTAATTTAGGGTCTGCCACATAATTAACCCCTCCCCAGTATCAGATTCATGAATTGTTCCTTTACCAGGACATCCAGCACCTTCTGATAGAAGCTCCAATCCCCATCAGCCGGCGCATATAGGTTTCCAAAAGTAAGCAATTTTCCCTCAAGCTCCCCCTCTACAAAAACATACCTCCCTTCTGTAGGGTCTCTCACCACCCTCTGTGTTTTAAAGGGCAAATGTTTATAGTTGCAATTATGCGCCCCTCTTCATATGAGTTATAGGCTGCTCGTGGCATTCCCCATCTCACTTTCAAGTTGTTCATGCTCACTTCTTTGATAGATGAGTCTCTTGCAACATAGCCACTGAGACACTACGTCTTTTAAGAGCCACCAATATTTTAGCTCTTTTTGCAGGAGACATAAAACCTTTTATATTCCAGGAGACTATTTTAACCCCCGCCAAAGGCTGGGACGTACCATTAGTCATTTCCCCAGTATGATCGTTCGAAATACGTCCTGGTCACAGCGTGACCTTTTGCCTCTAACAGATACCATAGTACACAGACCATTCTGAAAACAGTAAAAACACAAGTGAACAATTGAACAATCACAAACTGTTTGAAAGTAACCCCAGCTTTACCCCCCTCCCTCGATTCAAATTCCAAAACAGCCCTCCTTAACACCTTTTCCCCTCTGTTGTCCTTCCCTCCTCCCTAACCCCAATTGCTCTCTCCCCTCTACATATACCACAATCTTCAGTATATAATCACTCCTCCATACACACTACTCCTGCTCCGTCTTTTTCACCCATACTTATCCACGTGCTATATTTATATCAGTAGGCCCCTATCCATCTATCTTATTATACCATTATTGTACTGCCCGCGCCCCCCCGGAATCGGTGTCTGCACCCCCTCCGTCCAGGCCGCCCCTTCTCCCAACTCCCCTTCAGTTGGTTGCTGTATAATCCCCATTTCCTTCCTCTCCCCCTGTTATGTTTGCCTTTCATGCTTTCACCAGGCGTTTCGCCCCCAACAGACCCTACTAGGCCACATCCCAAAGGCCCATTCAGTTAATTCCCCTTAACAATCCTGGCTTTTCTTTACCCGTCATACAGTCCTCACTTCCTACTTTTGCTAGGTATGAATCCCTTGATCCAAACATTACATATATATCCCTACATTTGCGCACTCCCATTTTAGTCATCTCTTGTCACCCGAGGGAAAGAAAAGAAAAAAGGGGGGAGGCTTGCGCTCCACGGTGCCACATGCTCCTTACGGAGATAAAGTTCTGTCTCTAGTCCACACTCGTGAGGCCACCAGCAGCCAGTCCATCTCCCTTTGTTAAACTCTATAGGCTTTCCACACAATCGCCCCATGGTGTAGTCTGCCTCTTTCAAAAAGACAAGTTCTGTCTCTAGTCCACACCATCCAAGGCCTGTAGGAATCACCTCTCGGTCACTGTTTAGTACCAAATTATAGTTCACCAGCATTCCTCCTGCACCCCCTATACATCCCAAGGAGTCTACCTCTTTTAGCGACCCACAAAACCGAGGAGACAGGCAACCAAAAACAAATAAAAGGGTGCGATCCAAACATATTTCCCAGCTCTTCCAAGCTTTTCTTTTCCCAATGTTTCTTCCCCTGACAAGTGCAGTCACCGATCCAATTCGTCATTTACCAAATCGACCTCCATTGTCTCGCCATTCTTCAGGTACTCTGATCCCTCTCAGGTTCTCCCATTCTTCCTGTCCCAGTCCTTCAGGAACGTTTGCAGCTTTTCTGCCTCCCAAAATGAATATGTAGCTCCCTCAATTTTTACTCTGACTGTGGCCAGATAAACCATAAAGAAATTGAGTCCCGTTGCGTCAGCCCATCCATCAATATGTTAAACTGTTGTCTCTTCTTCTGTATCCTTTGAGACATATCTTGGTGCAGAGTGAGCTTATGGCCTTCATACACTAACTCTTTCTTGTTCCTGAAAGCCATCAATAAAGCCTGCCTGTCTGGGTAATGATGCAGCCTGAAAATCACCTGTCGAGGAGGTTGCCCGTTCTGAGGCCTTGGGGCCTGTGTGCTCTCTCAATTTTAAGCTTAAGCTTAGGCAAGTCCATGTCTACCAATTTTGGCAGAGTCTCTGAGCAAAACTTAAGTAAATTCCCAACCTCCACTCCTCATATTATGGGGTGCTGCTTCACAGGGTCACCGTCCTGTTACTCAGATATAATTCCATTTCTAAAGAAACTAAATTGATCCCTACTCCTTTTTTATCAGGGCACTTACAGTCTAACCTAATCCGTTTCACTTCAGTTATACGGTTAAGCATAATCTCAGAGGGTACTGTGCTCCCCCTCTTTTCCTTATTTGTCCTCCTGTTTCCTTATGGGCCTTGTATTACACTCCACCATGTCTATCGTTCTACAGATTTCTCTTGTCTGTTTTGCACCTGGTATTTATTTGGTTCCACTCCTCCAGTGTTGGTGGGAGCAGCTTTAGCCAGTTTCGGGTAATAGCTCTATTATATGCTGCTGCACAGATATACCATAAATATAGGGAGCTACTTCCCCTTACCCACTCTGGAGGCAGTCCCAACACTGTACTATAAAAAACTAATGTTCCTGTCATTTGAAATAAGCTAGCTATGGTCTCTATAATTCTTCGTTTGAATGGTTCCAGGATTAGACATGTGAAGAATATATGTGAGGGAGAGGCGTTCCCTCCACCACAAAGGTGCCAGCAGGCAGGGGACACATTTGGGTTCCACTTAGCCACCCAATCTGGCGTAAGAAAGAACCTGACCTTTATCTTCCATAAATATTCCTGCCACAATGGAGAGGCAGTCACCTTGTTAAAGTTTCCCCAGACCTTATCCCACTCCAGTCTGGACAAGTGGAACCCCACCTCCCTCTCCCATTTTTCCACAATATATTTGCCCGCCTCTTTTTTGTGAGAGTTCAAGAATCTATATATTTTTGAAATGGCTTGTTTGGGCCCTGCAAGAGAAAACAGCTCTGTCAAGGTGGGCCCTGATAGTGTGGTTGCACCATCCCCAGATATATGTCTTAGTTTCACCTGTATGTAAGCCTGAATTTGTAGATGGTGCAATTTATCCCTGGATGTCCATCCCAGGTTTTTTGAACATTCCTCAAAGGAAAGGACATAATCACCCCTCATTATCTGCACTGAGCAGCAAAAGCCTCGGGCCAGCTGGTGTTTATACCAGGGGTCTGTTGAGCCTGGTATAAAGTCTGTTGCCTTACTAAGCCAACAGTGCTTCCAAATCCCTCTTTTAACATCATCGTATGATCTAAACATATCCCAGGCCTTAAGAGTCACCTGAACAGCCATATAGTCCCCCACTACCATAGGTCTAGCATGAGGGGATGTAAACAGACATGCCGCGGGGGAATCTTGCAACAGTGCCCTCTCCATATCCTGCCAGTGCGCCCAAGAAGGAGTATGTGACCATAAAAGTGCCCATTTCAAGTGGGCTGCTAGCCAATGTTCTAACAAGTCTGGTATAGCTCTTCCCCCTGACTTTTTGTCAGCAATTAGTAGAGCCTTGTGAACCCGAGGTCTCTTATTAGCCCAAACAAATCTGAAGATTTGTAACTGAGTCTCAGTGAACCAACTTTGAGACAGTGAAACGGGAACACATTGAAATAAATATAGAAGTCTGGGGAGTAGATTCATTTTTACTGCTTGAATTCTGGCATGCATTTTTTT
Source organism: Neoceratodus forsteri (assembly GCA_016271365.2). Taxonomy (NCBI): domain Eukaryota; kingdom Metazoa; phylum Chordata; order Ceratodontiformes; family Ceratodontidae; genus Neoceratodus; species Neoceratodus forsteri. The sequence continues at coordinate 393,792,421 of CM057449.1, forward strand.
TTTCTTTTATCACTACTGTCTTTTCTCTCCATTGCTGCAGCACACTCTGGCTTGGGGCATCCAGCCGCTGGCTCTGCCCACCCGCAGAGCTCAGTAGCTCGAACTGCACCCAAGGGGATCCGGGATGGTCATCATGCCATCCTGCTGGAGGGCTCCCCCTCTGCCTCTACCAGCCAGAACAGCCCCAGACCCTCCCCGGAAGGACTCTGCCAAAGTCCTCTGGGAGGCTCGGAGCATGGCCATGAAGCTGCCCGTTCACGCCCAGCCATTTTCCTCCTATTGGCCCCTTGGAGCATGGATGTGCAATGACATTCAGGCACAACGTGTTGACGTCTGCCGCGCTCCCCCTCTGTTATCACCGACGCTAGTAGTGCCCCCGGTGTGTCCCCAGGGGCTGCTACAGCGCAGTAAAGTTCCCCAGCCCACCCCAGGACTAGGAGAGCAGTCTGCAGATGCTCAATCCCAGTCCTCCCCTGCTGACAGCCCGGGCTCGTTCCCAAACCCCGGTTGCTGGTGTGGCACGAGGTGTGGCATCCAGTGCCTCAACCCTCAGCGCCACTGGGCCAAATTCTGGCATGCATTTGCAAAGGTATTAGGGACCAACGTTTCATATCTTCTCTAAACTGTTCTAATATAGGTTTATAATTGTCTATGTAGAGGTGCTGATTAGTAGTTCTTAAAATGACCCCCAGGTATTTAAGGGTAGACAGATCCCATTTCATCTTGTATTTGAGACACGGTGATGGTGGTGGTTCATAGTGAAATTTTAAAATCTCTGTTTTAGTAGCATTAAGCAAATATCCTGAGAGTGTAGAGAATTCTGCAATCATTTCCATTATTTGAGGTATGGACGTAGTTGGGGAAGTTAAAAATAACAGAATGTCATCGGTGTATAGCGCCACCCTATGTTCCCTCTCTCCCATGTGCACTCCCTGTATTGTTTGATCCATTCTAATTCATTGAGCCAGAGGTTCAATATACAATATGAGTAAAAGAGGAGACAATGGACATCCCTGACGTGTACTCCACCCCAAACTAAAGCCTTGAGAGACTCCCCCATTTGTTCATATAAAGGCCTGGGGACCTGTATATAGGCATTTTATGGTGTCTACAAAACTGTATGGGAACCGAGGGGGTGCTGTTGAGCCCGAGCTGTGAGGCAGCAAACTTTACCAGCTCCATATTTAATTATTGATAAACGCTTAATTTCACCTTTTTCAACTGAATATTTTGGAGAACTCTCTACAGATCTAGAAGGAGTACCCCCAGAAACGTAAAATGGGTAACCCTCATAAGGAAAAAGGAGGTAGAATGGGAGGGAAAACTGCAGGGTCTACACAGCCTAAGAGAATGGAAGGCACTGTACAGGCCGCGACTTCAGAGGGGACGGAGGAAACTATGGCTTCAATCGGGTCCAAATTACAGCGTTTGATCTCAGTAGTCACCGACTTAAATACCAAGATGGACTCTTTTGGTACCCGACTTACTTTAGTGGAATCGAATGTGGAACAGATCCAGACGGAGATTGGGGAGGCTAAGAGGCAGGTAGAAACTTCAGCCGTGGCAACAGCAAACCTAATCAAGGAGAACTCGCACCTCAGAGCTAGACTCGAGTCGCTTGAAAATCAGACTCGATCATCGCATGTGCGGATCTTAGGGCTCCCCGAAGGTATTGAAGGAGATCTCCCTTTGATGTTCCTACAGGAATGGCTACAAGAAAAACTTTGCCTGGAGGAACCAATCTCATTTGCTCTACAGAAAGCGTAAAGGATTACCCCACGAGGCTACTGTGAGGCCTCTGATGCTCCCCGAATTCTACTGCTCATTACAGACGGTGTGTGAACTCGGGACAAGATTCTTTGCCTAGCTTGCAGAGCGGGAACGCTTGTACAGGATGAGAATAAAGTTTATCTTTTTCCCGATATCAGTTATGCGACCCGCATGCGACGGAAGAAGTTCAACGGTGTCCGCCAAAAGCTGAGAGCCTCTTCAATCCCCCACGCCATGATTTACCCTGCACGGTTACAAATTGTGTATAAAGATAAAGTTTGGATTTTTACAGACCCTTCAGAAGCAGAAAAGTGGGCCATGCGTTTGCAGGAGCATCGGCGGATTCAGAGCCCCGCAGAAGGTAGTTTATCGGAAGGAGAAGCTGGGCATTGACTCTAGTTTGTGGGACCTTCCTAAATGTCCTTAATTCCTAATTGGAACTATTATATTGCCCATTATTTTTTCTTCATAGTAGAGTTGTCTTAAAGGGGTTATATCTAACATAGATAAATCGTTTATAGAGTTGTAATCTCTAATATTGTTTAAAGTGTTAACCTCTCTGCTGCCTGGAATCAATCCATTTATTTCACTTGAAGTTAAATAGTATGATACTACACACCTTTTTAGGTGTGCAAAAGCTGGACTTTTGAGTTCTCTGGACTTTAGTTATTTTAGTATTATTCATACTGCTCTTGGGTTTTAACTACACAGCATAATTTTTGTCTTACTTAATAGTGTACTTTTATGTATGCAATTACCCCCAGTGAGGTATCAAAATATCTTGATGCACCTTTCCTGTGATTAATTGGTTAATACCATGTGGATGTTTGCTTTTACATGGCTCTGTCAAGATATGGTCTCTGGCCTTTGTATATTAATATGCAAAATATTAAAAAATAAAGTTAAAAAAAAAAAAAAAAACTGTCCGGGAACCCAAACCTGGCAAGGACCTGATAAAGAAACTCCCAATCCACCCGGTCAAATGCTTTTTCAGCATCCAGACTCATGATCATAGCTGGGGTATTATGCTTATTCAGGTGATGTATGATATGCATGGTCTGGCAGACACTATCTGCGGCCTGTCTGTCTGGAACAAATCCAGTCTGGTCTCTATGTACCATCCTTGGTATTATTTGGTGGAGGCGTTTGGCTATAATTGCTGTTAAAAATTTATAATCCACATTAAGAACCAAGATGTGTCTATAGGAAGAACATGGGGTAAGGCCCTTGCCAGGCTTGGGTATCACCGATATTACTGCCTGTCTCCATGAAGGGGGCTGTACTGAGACATCCTCTAAAGCCTCCTGGTAGGCCGGCTGCAGAATAGGGACAACCGTCTTGTGGAAATTTTTATAGAACTCCACCAGAAGGCCATCATTACCACGAGATTTCCCTGTTTTCCCCTCCCTTATTACTTTATTTATTTCCATCTCCGTGACTAACACCTGAAGACTAGCATTAAGTTCCTCTGTTAATAGTGGCAGATTCAATCCCTGCAGCAATCCCTGGATTTTCCCTATTTCTGGTCTTTCCTGTTGCATATATAACTGTTTGTAATATTCCATGAAGGCTTCAGAGATGTGTTCTAGAGTAGTGACCTTAACCCTAGTCTGAGGGTGGACAATGTGGATTATTTGTGCATGGACCCGTCTAGCCCTGAGTCTAACAGCTAATAATTTTAAAGCTCTTGGGCCCCCTTCATAGTATTTTGTTTAAGAAATTGCAAGTTTCTTTCCACTCTAGCATCCATAATTTTATTTAGTTCTTTTCTAAGGGTCATCAGCTCTTTTTCTCTCTGTCTATCAAACTTTTCCTGTTGTGCCCTCTCTAAGGTCCGAATTTGTGTCTCCAGGCCTCTCTGTTTTTCCTGTCTCTGCTTCTTCCTTACTGCCGCTATTGCCACTAATTTACCTCGAACCACCACCTTTATGGTGTCACACATCATGCCATGACACACTCCACTATTTATATTATCCTGGAGGGTTTGGGATATAAGTTGGGGTATTTGATCTGCCACCTCTGCATCACTGAGAAGGGATAGGTTTGATCTCCAAAATGTATTTTTTTTTGGGAGAGAGAGATCCATAGTTAGAGTTAGTGGGGAATGGTCCGAGAGTCCAATAGCCCTTCTCTCACAGCCCTGCACCATGGATAAAGATTCTCTGGCCAGGAAAAAGAAATCCAATCTAGAATATATATGGGATGTTGCTGAATAATACGTATGACCCCTGTCTGCCCCTCTAAAAATGTCCAGGTATCCTGGAATCCCAACTTTTGTAACAGGGCTCTAACCAATTTTATAGTTTTATATGATTTCCTAGATATCTTAGAGATAGTATCATTGGCTGGGTCTAATGTCATATTCCAGTCACCCCCAGAAATAAGGGTACCCTCTGCCTTTTCTGCAATTAGTAGCACAATTTTTCTACACATTTCATAGGGGGAATTTGGGGGCACATACACTGATGCCAAGGTGATCCTTTGTCCATTCAGAGTTCCCTTCACTAGTACGTACCTATCCTCGTTATCCTGTACCTTCTGTATTATTTCAAAAGGGACACGACTTGGGATCAGTATTGCAACCCTATGTCGTCTACTCCTCCCATGGAATGAGTAGCAGACCTCATAACCAAAATTTCGAAGTTTCTGATGTTCCCCATCAGACAAATGTGTCTCCTGTAGGAGTATAAAAATCAGCTTTATATAATTTAGAGCTTTTTTCCTCTTTATGGGATTTGTCAGACTGTTTACATTTCAAGTCAATATTTTAGCATCCATTTACAAATAAAAAGATTGTCCCCAGATCACCATGACCAGTGTCACCTGGGTAAGGAAGGATGTGCCCCCCCCCCCACAGCACCCCGTGAGCCAGAAGTTGACTTAGCCCTATCCTTATAATCAAATGTATTAACCACAAGTTGAACTTTAACTTGAACTGTAAAGATTTCAGTAAGAAGTGAATAGTAACTTAATGTACTTCCAAGGCTGAGGAACAATTCTTCCTGTTCCCTGTCTCCACCAGGGCTACAAAACCCTGCAGAGCTGTAGTGTGTTCGGCATCCTCTGTGTGGGGGAACACTACCTGAACAGCTTGTTGCTGTAAAATTCCCAGCAACCATCTGTCCGAAAAAATAAATAAGAATGAAATAGGCACTGCCACAGTCTCCGTAGCCTGTCATTCCTCGTATTTCCTCTTCTTCATCCCCCCAAAACAGGTTTCCAAACCCTTAATAGCCAACCAGATCTATGTTTTATCTGTACTGACTTGTGACGTTAGAGTATTTGAGAGATTGCACCTCGACCCCCTTCAATGAGCTCATTATTTTCAACCAGGATGCTTAGGATGGCTGAAGGGGCCAGGGTGTACACAGCTAGGTAGTCCCAGAGTCTCTCTAACATCCTATCTCACAGATGCTCAAAGAGCATCCCGATAGCAATACTCGCCCCCCCCCCCTTTCCCAGGCCTAGTCTTCAGCTTGATACCTAAGGTAAATTCTAGGACAGCCAACATGCATGAGGCAGCATATGCCGTTGTGTCTCTTTCTGTCTACATAGGGTAATTCTATCCTTAAACTCTGTGAAGCAACATCACAGTGAGACACTGTATGCAATAGTCTCCCCTAGGTAAGTTGGTGACCCTTATATGTAGTCCCCAGCTGCTTTCACTAGTTTGTCCTCCCTGCCTCTTATTACAAATGTGAAATTGCAGACAGGTTAAGAAAGCTCTGCTCGACTCCCCCACTGCACTTTTATGGAACTCATTTACATAAATAGATGGCCCTCATTCATTTACAATATGGAAACTAAGACTGCACTTCTGAACAACTTATTGAACAACTTGTTGAATGTCTATTTAGACTAAAAGAATCATAAGACTGTTAATATGCCCAGCCAAAATAAAACGTTCAGAGTCCCCTTGAAATGTCACTGAGCCTGGGTCAACGTGAACTATTAGGACTCTGTAAAATGAAAATGGCAGTCAGAGTGTGCATGGCACTAGCTTGTTATAGTTATTTAAGTAGATATGTAAATCTTAATGTTCCCATCAGGAGCCCATCTACTAGGGTACACCAGTGCTTACAGAAAAAGAAAAACAGGCAGACCGCCTGTAGAAAACATCCATATTCTTTCATGTTGCAAACTCTATGCTTTGCGGGCTGGTGGTGTCCTTTAGGCTGAAGCCTTCTGCGTAGGTCTTCAAGGGATTTTCGTGCAGTTGAAGTGTTCAACAGTCTGTCTGGTCCCCCTTGAAACTGTCTGCCCATCACCTGTAAATTCTTATCCATTGTTGACACTAAGGCAGGAGCTCGCTTTTCCAATGGAATGCCCCTGCTTTTCAAGGCATCTTCAACCTCTGCAGGAGTGGAATATAATTGTGGACCTTCCTCCCAAAAGACCCTCATCTTGGGTTGGTAAGTTGTCTGAAATCAAATTCTTTTGTTCTTCAGTGCTTTCATTATAGGGCGATAAATCAGTCTTAGTGTTTGGATTTCAGCGGGATAGTCCTGATCCATATATAGTCTGGCCCCATTATATTTAATTTAACCCTGTTGCCAAGCTTGCCGCAGTACCTCCTCCTTCACTGCATAACTGGCAAACTTCATTAGAACTTGCCGTGGTCGTGCCTCTGGCTCCAATGGTCTCAGAGCTAGTGTTCTATTCTTGATCCAGAGATCTAACGTAGATGGCAGGCCCAGTACGTCAAGCAACAAGTCATGTAAGGAATAGGGCCATGTTGCCCATTTCTGAGCCCTCTGGAAGTCCCGATAGCCTCAAGTTATCCCTTCTGGATCTGGCCTCCAGGTCTATGCATTTTGCGGTTCTCAATAAATTCAGCTGTAGAGTCAAACCATACAAAAGTGAAGGTACTGGACTTCAGGAGGGCTGATTTTGTCAAAATGGGAGCGTGCCTCAGAAAAGAACTAGCAAACAGGCAAGAAGGAGGGGTGGAGCAGCAACGGGGAAACATCAAAACTGCCATCACAGAGGCAACAAGCCTTTGTGTGAAGCAAATAAATCAAAATGAAAGAAAAAACCACTATGGTTCTCAAAAGAGGTGGCAGGGAAGGTTAGGGAGAAAAAGATAGCATTCAGGAAGTATAAGGAAACACAGAAGGAGCAGGACAGAGAACTGTACCAGTTAAAGCAGAAGGAAGCAGGGAAGGCAGTTAGAATAGCAAAGGCCCAAACTGAGGAAAAGACAGCTAACTCAGTTAAGAAGGGGGATAAAACCTTTTATAGGTACATTGGGGAGCGAAGAAAGACAAAGGGAGGGATACTGAGGCTGAATAAAGAGGAGGGTGGGTGGGCAGAGAGGGACAGTGAAAAAGTAGGGATACTGAATGAATACTTCTGCTCAGTATTCACAAAGGAAGAGGAGAGGGAGGTACCTAATCCAGTCAATAGAAGCACTCTGAATGGGGGTGATATCAGTCCTTTCACAGAAGAAAGGGTTCTGAAAGAACTCCTAAAACTGAAGGTGAACAAAGCAATGGGGCCTGATGGGATTCACCCCAGAATTTTAAAAGAACTAAGGGGAGAACTAGTAACACCATTGACTACCCTTTTTAACAAATCATGGGAGGATGGTGCAGTACCTGAGGACTGGAGGAGACAGATGTGATTTCCCCTTCACAAAAGTGAGAGCAAAACAGAGGCAGGAAACTACAGATCTGTCCGTTTGACCTCAGTGGTAGGGAAAATGATGGAATCATTTCTGAAGGAAAGAATTGTTGAGTACCTAGACGTCAGTGGGGCACAGGACCCAAGGCAGCACGGATTCACAATGGTAAGGTCATGTCAGATGAATCTAATCAATTTTTTTTGACTGGGTGACCAACGTAGTAGACCAGGGAAGGGCTGTGGACATGGCCTACCTAGACTTTAGCAAGGCATTTGACACAGTCCCACACAAAAGATTAATAAACAAATTAGCCAGCCTGGGAGTGGGTCCCAGAGTGGTAGCCTGGGTAAAACACTGGCTGAACAACAGTATGCAGAGGGTAATAGTAAACAGAGTCCACAGTGAAGAAAGGGGGGGTTACTAGTGGGGTACCGCAGGGTTCGATACTGGGTCCGGTCCTTTTTAATGTCTTTATAAGTGATATTGCAGAGGGACTGGAAGGAAAAGTATGTCTCTTTGCAGACAACACAAAGATCTGCAACAGGGTTGATACACAAGTTGGGGTGTAAAGGATGAGAAGGGACTTGGCAAGGTTGGAGGAATGGTGAAATGTATGACAGCTTAGATTCAACGCAAAGACATGCAAAGTAATGCACCTGGGATACAAAAATCCAAGGGAAGAATACACAATGGGGGGTGAGATGCTGACAACAACAAAAATGGAAAGGGACCTGGGGGTAGTTATATCAGATGACCTAAAGGTGGGCAAGCAATGTGAGAAGGCAGTAAGGAGCGCTGGGGGGATACTAGGATGCATAGGGAGAGGCATCACCAGTAGAAAACAGGAAGTTGTTATCCCTTTGTACAGACAGTTGGTGATACCCCATCTGGAGTACTGCGTGCAATTCTAGAAACCCCATCTCCGCAAAGACATAGACTAGGTGGAGGCTGTCCAGAGGATGGCAACAAAAATAGTGCAGGGTCTGCACCTGAAGAGATACTAAAGGAGCGTAACATGCATACCCTCGAGGAAAGGAGGGAGAGGAGGGACATGATAGAAACTTTCAAGTACCTCAAGGGAATCAACAGAGTCCAAGAGGGTAGCATCTTTCAGAAAAAGAGATGTGCAAGAACAAGGGGGCAAAATTTGAAGATAGAGGGGGGACGGTTCAGAGGTAATGTGAGGAAGTATTTCTTCACGGAGAGGGTTGTAGATGCATGGAACAGCCTTCCTGAGGAGTTCGTGGAGTCAAAAACAGTGGGGGAATTCAAGCATGCATGGGACAGACATAAGGCAATTCTAGTGGGGGGTAGGATGAAGTAGGCTGTTGGTTAACTAGGATCTGTAGCTTATCCGTTAGGTAGCGAACTTGGCAGACTAGGTGGGCCAAGCGGTCCTTATCTGCCATAAAATTCTATGTCTCTATGTTGCCTAGATGGTATCTGCATAGTCCAAAAACGTGATCAGAGCTTCAGCATGAAGGTTCGACCTCTCTGAGTGATGCATCTAGGTCCAAGAGCTTGTGGTGTAATTTTTGGAACTCCATCTTGTTTTCCTTATAGATGGCCTGTATTTCCAGCAATATTGTATCCAGCCTGGTGTTATTTAGTTGCTTTTCTGCACCTTCCATACCCACAGCCTGTGAGTCATGATGCATCAGGTAAGGGCTGCGGCTACAGTCTGGAACTAGGACTCTGCATCAAGAGCCATCGAGTGTGGTTTGGTTTTTATCCATCTGGTTCTTGAAAGATATGGAGCCCCTCCCCCCTTCCCTTTCAGAGGCATATTGTCTTGTTTGAAATGTTCAAAATGGTCTGAAGGTTTTTTTAAAATACCCGTTTGTGAAGGAGCTCTTAGCTTAGGCTGCTGCTCGGGCTGTGGAGGAACTGGAAGCCCCACCTCATCTAATGTTAAATGGAATGTGGTCAATTCCCATAATTTTTAAACAGCCTAAATTTCCCTGATATACAGTATGCCAATGTTGCCCACTGGTGTAGCACATCTTCCTGATGTGATAGACCATATATGTTTCAGTATTCTTTCTTTCATGGGTCAAACTAGTCTTCCTATGTATATGAGGGATATGTGCACCACAGTGCATATACAATATATTCTGTTTGACATGTAATTAATTGCTGGATTAGTAGGGCTAACAATTTTTTTTCTTTGAACTGTATAAGGGCAAATAAGGTGTGGCAAAAAAAACAAACTGGAGTGGGATTATCTCTTTTCCTTTGGAAATGACGTCTAACCAATTGATCCCTTAAATTCTAATTTTTCCTATAGACCGCTCTGGTTGAGTACCAATACTATCTTTAAGCATTGGATCAGCAGTAAGGATGTTCCAATGTTTTTTTGGGATCTCAGCCATTTGTGGGGTGACACCAGTAAAATCTGTAATAAAATTTACAGATTGCAAGTCAGTGTTCATTTTTCTTGGGTTTTGGAAGCAGTAAATCTGACCTTTGTACCATGGACAAATGGTTGGTGCTGCCATTTTCCCCAGAGAGGCATGTGGGGACCATCAAAATGATGGTGCTGCCCAAATCTTTGTACCTGTTCTAATCTCCAGCTAGCCTGATAGACATTAGACACTGGAGTATGTGGCACAAAATGATCACTAGATTTTTTTTGGCAAAGTCGACCACCTAGAGTTACAGTACCTATGCCACCTTCTGTCAGCCCCAGCAGCAAGAAGAGCTTGCTCTTCCTGACTTTCATATGTACTATGAGGCAGCGCAGATGCAGTCAGTACTACATTGGCTCAGAAATGCTCCAACACAACTATGGGCACAGCTCAAGAGAGCAGTCCTGCCCACATCCCCACCAGAAAAAGACATTTTAGACTGACAACTGATCTCCACCAGAAAAAGGCATTTTAGACTGATGACTGATATCAACTAAATGCGGTCCCCTATTGTTTCTACCCCACTTAGAATATGGAGAATGGTAAACCTGAGAGAGCAACTGCTATGGCTGCTGCCTCTCTATCTCTGTAAAGACTTTGCACCCAACTGGCTGGACTCTGGATATAAGGTATGGCGCCACCAAGGCTTCGGATATCCCTACCAGTTCCTGCAAGGCAAGGAGACAAAAATATTTAAAACATGAATGGACAGCCTGGGTATACTGTAGACTATGTTCATGGAAACATAGAATTTGATGGCAGATAAGGACCGCTTGGCCCACCTAGTCTGCCCATTTCCCTACCTAACGGATAAGCTGCAGATCCTAGTTAACCAACAGTCTACTTCCTCCTACCCCCCCCACTAGAATTGCCTTATGTCTGTCCCATGCATTCTTGAATTCCCCCACTGTTTTTGACTCTGCAACCTCCTCAGGAAGGCCATTCCATGCATCTACAACCCTCTCTGTGAAGAAACATTTCCTCACATTACCTCTGAGCCATCCCCCTTCTATCTTCAAATTGTGCCCCCTTGTTCTTGCACATCTCTTTTTCTGAAAGATGATACCCTCTTGGACTTTGTTCAGATATTTCCAGGCCAGGACATGCCACAAGGTGGAAACGCAGAGGCCCTATGCTGGACTCCAGAAATCTCCTTATATTTGTAATAATTTCTGCGCTAGTGGATGATGTAATGCCCTACCTTATATCACAGCTATACGCCTATACTCTACACTCCTTCTCCTAAAAGACTCCCCTCCTCTTAAGGTGCTAGACAGATGGAACCACGTCATTAGCCAGCCTTTAACAATGGAACAGCTGCAGATAGCCAGCTTCAACTCACACAGAATCTCTTCCTCAATGTCCTGGAGGGAATTCAGTTGGAAATGCTTTGTCTGAGACTCCTTAACTCTGGCCAAACAGGTACATAGAACAATGACTAGCAATAGCAGGTGCTTCTGACAGTGAGTAGAGAACTGGGCAGAACATTATATCTTCTGGGCTTGTCCACAACTTACAGCATTTTTCACCTCCATTGAGGGGGTACTAAGGAAAATTTTCTCCTCACAATTCCTGCCTGCAGTACACCTGTTCCTCTTCAGACTATACAGATTGCAAGTCAATGTTCATTTTTCTTGGGTTTTCGAAGCAGTAAATCTGACCTTTGTACCATATTCCAAAGGAAAAGAGATAACAATCCCACTCCAGTATTTTTGCCACGCCTTATTTGCCCTTATACATGTCACCCCCTACAAAAGGTGGTTCCCAAAAGTCTTCCTTGGGTGTGCCTAAATGCCCACTGCCAGGCTGGTATCCTGTGTCTTAGCGTTTTAAAAGTGTTGTATGAGAGTGCCTTAATGCCACTGTGCTCTGTCTCTTTAAGAACTGCCTATAATGTGGTGGTTATTTAATCTGGGAGGGGGCTGAGTGTTTCTATGCTTGAGTCCTGCCCGGGCTGCCAGATAATTGCTCTGTTCTGCCATCGCTATTTGCACAGAGGGAGCTCTATTAGAAGCTATACTTATTTACTGATTATCTATTACAATAGTAATGATATTGTAGTTTGTCTAACATACTAACATACTAAAATGCCAGCAGAATAGGCCTAACGGTCTTTCGCGTCTGCTTGTTTGATCAGCCCCCACCCTGGGAGCTGACCTTGCTGCCCCCCCCTCGCCTTCTCTGGCTTCTCCCTTCCCAGTTCCGGATATTCTCACTGCATTGGATTTTGCTTCCAGAACCCTTCCCTGTACCTGTTCCACCCCTCTTGAACCCCTCCACCGTCTCTGCCTCCACCAGCCCCTAGGCAGTGTATTCCATGGCTCCACGACCCTCTCAGTGAAGTAGCACCTCCTCCTTTCTCCCCTGAATCTTCCCCCCTTGAGCTTTCACCCATGCCCTCTACTGGCCCCCTCCTCCTTCCTTCGAAGCACCCTGACTGTTCCTCCCCTATTTAACCTGCCTTCTTTGCAGCATGGGCAGTTCTGTTTATCACCATCATCTTGGTCCTGGACTGCCCGAATGGGCCAATCAGTACCTTTGGGGACCCTAAAATGGAATCTGTCCCCAGGGGTCTTGTGGGAGCAAATTTCTGTAGGAATTATAGTTTTGACACTTTTGCACCTAAATGGACCTGGAGGAAGTGCCCTTGCTTTGACAGACAGATGAATCAACGAATCGAACCTTTTGGACCGAAGGGAAATTCCCAAGCTGCCTGCTGCAGTGAGTCAGTCTGTGTGAGGAGTTAAAAGAGTAAACAGCTTGAGTGATTCGAGCACTCTGCTACTGCGTAGTTTGCGCGGGAGATTGGTGGAAAGGCTGAGTTTGGCCTATGTGCCTGCTGTCCCTGGAGAGGGAATCTGTGAATAATCTGGACTGTATCCGAACTGAGTGAGAGAAAAGCCACTGAAGTGTGACCAGGCTTAAACCTGAAGAAGACCGAAGATTTGCTGTATGCGATTGAACTGTCAGGACATCCATTCACCATAGAACTCCCGGTTTTGCTCAGAGACACTGATATTGCTGCCGGACTACTATCCACTTTGTGGTATGGTGGTTGCTTTACTATAAATGTGCTGTGTGCTGTTAGTGGGTCGCGATTTGGTTCCCCACTACTTAATTTTGCCACACTTGCTGGAAGCTGCATCCAGCCTTCCTGGACTGATTTCCAAACTGTTTTACCCGGCCTGGGCCCTGCCACACTGGCCCAGCCAGCTACTTCGGGCACAGAGAACATCATTGACGAGAGAGTCACCACGGGATCAACCCCCTGCTCAACATCTCGAACAGGTACGACACCTCAGTGATTTGTGTGGGCCCTGCTTCTCCTGGCATACCAGTTGTCAACCTGCAGTCTCCATTTCATCCCTCCTGTGTTTTGCATTGGGTAGCATGAGTAACAATCAGGGCAGCTCCCTGCAACAACAGCTAAATCTCAAGTACTGTCATCTGATTGCATTGTTGTTTTCCCTTTCACAAACTGAGCCTTCAGGCTCTGGATTATAAATTGTGTGTGGTTGCACATGCCTTTTCTTTTCATCACAGGGCCCCAACCAACTGCGACGCCAGCCTACCCTGGAAAACGTTCCAGGCTAGCCCACCTTAGTTCCAACTGGGTACCCAGAGCGTGTGACTGTGTAGGGACTAAAAGTGCATGCATAATTGCCTGACTAGATCAGTTTTTGAGTCAATCAACCAGATTACACCCCTTCCTTGTTCAATTCCCCTGAATAAATCAGATCTCTTTTTGCATTTAATGTGACTGTGGTTCCAGTGTGTACCAAAAGCACTGTACTGCTGTTATTTGCTGTGCCTAACCTTGTTTTACAGGGGGTCTCCAAGGTCGAACTGGTGGAACCAGCCCTAAGTGGTAAGTGCAAACAGTGTGGGGATTTGTATGCTGAATAGGGGCTACTGTGAAAGTGTTTGTTGCATATTGTCTAGGCCACTAGAGGGGTAAAAGGGGGGTTACAGTGTCCCAAGGGCTGTACCCAGGTTAGCCTTGTTACTAACAACCCTGTCCTCTGGGTGGAGGCACCCATTTCAGTACCCAGGCCCCTTAACCTGCAACTAGCCATGCAGGCAGGGGTAGTAGCCTTTGGGATAGTGCCACCTAGGTGTTACATCTTGGAGGCACCAACGCTGGGATTTGCGACCCTCCAGTGGTCGGAAGTGAGTACTGCAACCCCACGCTTAAAAACTTTAATAAAATGGAGGCACTTGCTATGCCTAAGTTTAAGATTGCCCCCCCCCCAAGCTGTTAGTGCACTGTATGATGGGGTGGAGCAAGGCACATGGGGTAGACCCTCAACAAGCCATTTTGTTAATGGACATCCCGTTAGGGACCACTAATGCAATTACTATAGAGACTGTTGAACAAGTTAAGTGTTTGGGGAAGGTTGAGGTGAAAGGAAGGAATTCCGACCTGTTTGATCAAACTATGGTGGCCCTACTCTCCTACAGCCTGCCCATTGAACCAGAGAAGATACCCCCTGTCATTTTGCCTGAAGGGCCCCAAAAGGGGTGGAGGGTGATTCACTTACATAGCAACCCGGCTGCTCCTGGAGGGTCCCCCTGCATAGAGGGGTTTAAAGACAAGCTGCTAAAATTGTTAGTCTCTGAGGGGCGCTCTGCTACAGAGCTAGTGAAAATATTAGAACTTTCTGAGGATGTCACTCCTGTGCAGTCCCCAATAGTCTCTCCTGCCACCCCTACAGTTGCTTCCCCCATAACGATACCCACTGTGCATTTGGACTGATACCGCAGACTTAGGCTCTTCTCGGGCACGGTCCCGGTGCCCATGGGGGAGGATGATCTGGAAACGAGGATGGACTATGCCACTCCATTGGTCCAGGAGTGGCAGTGTGCTGAGGGGGAAAGAGGAAGAGGCTCATGGAAAGCTTGAGGGGCCCTGCACTGGAGGCCATTTGCTTCATGTGATCCACCAGCCCAGAGGCCACAGCCGCTGAGTACCTCTCTGCCCTGAAGGGGGTATTTGGTAGCACCGAGTCGGGAGATGACCTGATGTGGAAGTTTAAATCCGCAAAACAGTGGAAGAATGAAAAATTGTCAGTGTTTATTATTCAAATTGAGTGAGCTTTGCAGCAGGCCCACCAGAAAGGAGGAGTGCCCGCCAGTGAATTGAACAGGGTCAGGCTAGATCATATCTTAAAGTCAGCAAGGTACTCTAGTGTGATGTTGTTGAAGGTTAAACTGGAAGACAGAAGGGGCAATCCCCCCCCCAATATTGTGACATAATGAAAGAGATCCATGAGATTGAGAATGACGAATAGGGATGGGAGCCCTATATTGGGGCTGCCCACGCCTGCCAGGCCCCTGAGAGAGGTGAGGAGGCCGAACTGTAACAGATGAGGGGACTGATCAAGGAGTTAACTGAGTTGAGAGTCAGTCAGCAAGCTGCCGTGGCAGCCAAAGATGCTAATTCCTGTCCAGCCCCCCCCCCGAGACAAAGAGGGAAGTCCTGCCGGGAGGGGGTTGGGGTACACGTGGTTTCTTCTGAAACCTGGCCTGAAGACAGCCTGCAGGAAGATGTATGAGAACTGAAAGCTGTGGTGGAAGACCTGCTCCGAGCTACCTGAGACACTGATCCTTGGGGGAACTAAGAAAGTCAAGAGAGCAAACCCCTGACCAGAGAGCGACCCCGAGACTCCCCCACTATGTTCAAGCAGAGGAACAGCTCCTCTTCCCCCAGAGACTCTAAAGAACCTGTTTTTTGTTACCACTGTAGAGAGGATGGGCACACCCGAATTACCTGCCGTTTGCCTGAGAATCTGAGAAAAGTTACTACTAGGCTGCTGGCATTGATTCGATGGAGCAACATACGGCCGAAAGGTGGGGCTGCCTGGAAAAGCTTTTTATCCAAGGAAGTTGTAAAGCCGACATCCAAGTCCAAGTCACTTGAGTGGTCTGAGGTGGTGGGCCATTCCATGGAAACTACAGTGATGGTGAACGGTGTGTCTATCCGGGCCGTACTTGACAGTGGATGTCAAGTAGCCATAGTACTTCAAGATTGGTACCAGAAGCATCTACCTGATGTGCCCCTACAACCCTTGGAAGGTTTGCACGTGTAGGGGTTGAGTGAGAAGTCTTATCTGTACTCTGGGTATATCCAGATCTGGCTGTCATTCCCTACCGCCGTGGCTGGGGTAGGTGAACAAGTTGAGACACTTACCCTAGTGTGCCCCCACCGGACTGTATGATGGAGTTCCCCTGTTGACTGGAACAAACGCCCACATGTTTGGGAAACTAGCACAACTCTGCCATGAGAAACAAGAGCAATGGACTGGATGCGCCCTAAGAATTCCAGCATTAATCAAAAGGGTTTATGACTTGCAACAGAAACCCGATGAAGTGGACTGAGATGAGCCAGTGGGAATAGTGTGGGAAAAAGATCCTGACTCTTTGGTGTTGGCCCCCAACGCCCAGTGTATGATCCATGGAGAAGTCCGCCTAAGGAGAGATGTAAAGAATAAAATATTGATGATAAATGCCCCGGTGAAGGGAAGCTGCCAGAGGGGTTGATGGTTAAACCCAGTATGCTACTTATACGTGCCCATGCCTATGCCCGCCGAGTGATGGTGCAAGTGAGAAACATGTCAGACAGGGAAGTTTGTGTGAATCGGGGATGTACGCTGGCTACAGTACACTGTGCAGACACTGCAGTATTACCTAGTAACAAGTACTCTAGTGAAAGGGAGAAAGTGACCCCAGACTTATTTGACTTCAGTGATTTCCACCTTGTCTGTCAAATGGAAGACCAGAATTAGCAGGAAACTTGCTCAGAGAGACCAAGTGTTCTCACTAAAAGAGCAGGACGTGGGGTGTGTCCATGGTGCCGAGCATAACATACACGTTCATGATGACTGACCATTTCGAGAGAGGTCCGATGCCTTGCCCCAGCAGACATGGATGATGTTAGGAGGCACCTACAGGAAATGCTCGCTGCTGGCATTATTCAAGAATCAAGAAGCTCATATGCATCCCCCATCATAGTGGTGCGTAAAAAGAATGGATCCGTGAGGATGTGTGTGGACTATCGGACCTTCAACCGACAGACTATCCCAGATCAATACACCATGCCATGCATACAGGATGCCCTGGATTGCCTGAACGGGGGTCAGTAGTTCTCCATACTGGATCTCCACAGCAGATTTTTATCAGATTCCGATGGCCCCAGAGGACCATGAGAAAACAGCCTTCATCTGTCCTTTGGGGTTCTATGAATTCCGGAGGATGCCACAGGGGATTTCAGGTGCCCCTGCCACCTTCCAGAAATTGATGGAACGTGCGGTGGGAGACATGAACTTGCTGGAATGTTTAGTGTACTTGGATGATATCATTGTTTTCGGACGCACTCTGGAGGAACATAAGACCAGATTGTTCAAAGTCCTTGATCATTTGGAAGAATTTGGCCTCAAGTTATCCATAGACAAGTGCCAGTTTTTTCAAACATCTGTGAAATATGTGGGACACATAGTGTCTGCAGAAGGGATACAGACAGATCCCAGTAAAGTTGAATCCTTGACCACTTGACCCCAGCCCAATAACTTACAGCATTTCCTGGGGTTCTGCAGCTACTACTGCAGGTTCATCAAAGACTATTCAAAGGTGATTCGACCGCTCCTTAACCTTACCCAAGGCTACCCTCCTACCAACTGCAAGTACAAAAAGGGGGCTATCAAAGACCAAGAGAAAGTGTATTTTTGAACAGGTGAGCCTTTTGGGACTCGGTAGACACCTTGTGAAGCAGCATTCTTTGAAGTCATATACCAGATCACCCATGCCCCAGTCCTTGCCTATGCTGATCCTACCAAGCCCTATGTTCCACATATGGACACTAGTTTGTAGGGCCTTGGGGCTGTGCTATATCAAGACTACGAAGATGGCTTGAGACCTGTAGCTTTCACCAGTAGGAGCTTGACACCGTCAGAGCGGAACTATCCAGTCCACAAGTTGGAATTCCTCACCCTAAAATGGGCCATAGTTGACCAGTTTCATGGGTATCTCTATGGGGCAAAGATATTAGTGAAGACTGACAATAACCCACTGACCTATGTGCAGACTTCAGCTAAATTGTATGCCACTGGGCACTGTTGGTTTTCTGCCTTATCAACTTGTGATTATGCTGTTGAATACAGACTGGGACCAAACCACATTGATGCTGATGCCCTGTCATGAAGGCCAGCTTCCAAGGACAATTGGGTCAGATTGTCTGAACCTGACATCAAAGCATTATGCCAAAAGTTTGATAAAGATGAACAAATGTCTGCAAATACAGTGGACTGACTAGCTGATTGCTTGGGCCCTCCTGATGCCTGCATACTGGCTGCCTATTGCCATTTCTCTGCTCTAGATATTAGCGCACTACCTCAGTTTGATAATGACAGTATTCAGTGGGCTCAATCCCAAGATCCCATGATTCAACCAGCACTTGATGCCCTACATGCGGGGAAAGATATGTCCAAGTTGTGTTCCCCTGACTTGCGAACTGCTCTGTTGTTCAAGGAAGGCCCCAGGTTAAAGTTGCATGATCAGTTGTTATACAGAGAGACAGTGTATCGTCGTGGTCACGTAGACAAGCAACAGTTGGTTCTACCCATAGCCTTTAGACAGCTAGTACTGAAGTCTCTCCACAATCACATGGGGCACCTCGGTATTGACAGAACTCTCGATTTGGTACAATCCCGATTCTACTGGCCAAAGTTGGGGGCAGATGTTAAGCACCATGTAAAGACCTGCAGTCATTGCCTCTAAAGGAAAGTCCTGCCTCAGAAGGCTGCCCCCTTGTCAATATCACTACCAGCACCTCTCTAGAATTGGTCTGCATAGACTTCTTGTGCTTAGAACCTGACCAGAAGAACATTGGCAACGTGTTGGTAGTTACTGATCCTTTTAAACGGTACACACAAGCCTTCCCAACTAAAGATCAAAGGCCTCTACCGTGTCCAAGGTGCTGGTGGAAAAATTCTTTGTCCACTATGGTGCCCCCCAATGGATCCATTCTGACCAAGGCAGAGACTTTGAAAGTAGGTTAATCAAAGAAATGCTCTCTCTGTGGGGTGTGCGGAAGTCAAGAACCACCCCCTATCACCCGCAGGGGGACCCTCAACCAGAATGCATCAACCGCACCCTTCTGGACATGCTGGGCACCCTCCATCCAAAAGACAAGCTTAAGTAGAGCCAGCAGATTAGCACCTTGGTACACGCGTATAATTGCACCAAAAGTGATGCTACTGGGTTCTCCCCCTACCGTCTCATGTTCAGGAGGGGGGCCCGACTGCCAGTTGATGTCTGCTTTGGGGTCTCTCCAGATGGGGTCCAAGCCGAAAACTACTTGCAGTACATACAAAAATTGAAAGATCAGTTGAATCATGCCTATCAACTAGCTCAAACTATGGCTGCTAAGTGTAATCTCGCCAACAAAGAAAGACATGATCGACGAGTAAAAGCCCAGGAGTTGCTGCCCGGAGATAGGGTGCTACTATGCAATTTGGAACTGCATGGAAAACACAAAATTGCTGATAGATGGCACCATCTTTCCCATGTAGTAGCTGGTGAATTGGATGATCTGCCGGTGTACAAAGTGTGCCCAGAAAATAATTCCAAAGCTGTTAAGACCATGCACTGTAATCACTTACTGCTCATCAGCCAAGTGATTATTGATGCTGAACCAACACCTGACACTTCTCCCAGGCCAGTGACTTGTGCTGCTGCAAAAAGGAAACAGAACCAACCTGTCCGTGTTGTTCCACAACTACGGCCTTTCCCTCAGAAGACCCAGAGTGATAGTGATGGGTGTGCATCTGTCGCTGATGAGAGTGACTGTGATAATGCCTATTATCCTTCATCTGAACTGAGTAAGTTGTTTTTAGAAGCAATCGTCTGCAGAATCGTGGGGAAGAAGCTGGGCCTTCAGAACTGCCTAACCCTCCAGCTTCTTTCCTAGACCCAATGCCCCCTGAAAGTGAGGTGCAAAGTATCATGTCTCTGAGGTTGCAGACTCTCTGTGTCTTGTAGAACTGTTTGACTTGTCTGAAGAAGGGGCTGATGGTCTGAATCTCCCTGGTGACATACCAGAACTTTTTTTTCATATATTTCATTTTTATTGAATCTTTTTTCTTTTTTAACATTTACAACCATACATACCATTATAGACAAAGCAGAATTGATTCACCATGGAATACACATTTCCATTTGATTACAGTCAGATAGTTACAAGAGTTGATTAAATACTTTCTTAGTCCTGGTGAAAACTCTGTATATTACCTTACTATATCAAGTGTCTATGGTATCTATTATCACATGGTTGGATATAGTCCATTGTTTCTTTATTTAAACTTCTTTTTAAGTCCATCACCTATCTGGTAGGAAACAGAAACTGATGAAGTAACCTGGACCTAAAAAAGAAACTAATAATAATAAAAGAAGCTAAACATAACAAGGGAAATACAGCTTCCAATATAAAACTCATCAGCTAAAAGTAATTCTGTTTAAAAAGAACTTAGTAGTATCCAGATTTCGATTTGGGGAGAATCTGTTCCATTCAAGGTCAGACTGGGAAGTAAAGGGTCCACCTGGAAATGAGTCGGGGGGGCCTTGGTACTGGGCCCCGTGGGGAGCCCCCACTACAAAGTCATGTGGGGGCCTTGGTACTGGTCCCGGGGAGGGGGGCCCAGTACAGAGTCACAGGGGGGCCTTGGCACCAACCACACCATGCCCTAGTGTATAAACTAGCAAAATATTTACAGACTAGTACGCCCCGACATGCTGTTGCCAAGTATAAGATCAGCATGTATTCCCATTTGTAAGAAAGCTATTTCATTGCTGGTAAAGTGACTAACTATTTCGGAGTTGTAAATATTATTATAACAATCGCAGTGGTAAATAACAACTATAGTACTTTAATAGCAGAACCAGTGGCGTACCGTTGACTGTCATGCGACCCGTATTTCTCACTTGGCACACTTGCTTCCCCGGGGTGTCCCCTAAAGTAAATAAATGCCAATTTGTGCTACTGCCATACTGTTGATTGGCTATAGTCACAACGCAGTCCCTCCCATGACGGGCCACCAATCTTGGCTGTCTCCCCCGTTGCTCTGACCTCATCTCCATGTCCACCTAGCCCCAGTAATTCCAGCATCACACTCGGTTTTCAAATGATTTTTCTTTTGCATCAATCACAAGAAAAGCAGCAGTTCTCACTCAATAGCCCCTGTGCCTCAGTGTTGTAGAGCAAAGCAGCTTCCAAACACCTGTAAGGAAGGGATAAAAAAGCAACAACACTATGGAGCACATGCACAGCAGCCCCTGAACCTGCCTTTTGTAATTCATGTTATTTGGTTTGGTGGCTGTAGTCAAGTGATTCCTCCCCCACAATCCTGCTGATCTCAGTTGCCTTCAGGCTCAGCTCCCCTGCTGGTTCAAAGCTCCTTGAATCACCCTTCCCTTCACACAGCCCCAGCAACTGCAGAAACCAAACCCTCTCCATTTTTAGTTTTCTTTTGCCAGCCTCGATGATAAATCACAAGAAAAGTAGCACAATACCAATACCCCCAGGCCCCTCCGAGTCCTAGCAGCTAGTGGGCTACTACCAGCTTAGGCTAGCAACTAACTAAGAGACTAAGGGAATGTGAACTCGAACACCCCACCCCCCACCTACCCCTCCTCCTCCTCCTGCCCCAGCAGCACTACTGAATTCTTTTAAAAAAAAGTTACCTTACCTTACTACTGAAGTCAATTCCAGTCAAAAAGTGAGTCAGAAATAATTCAGCTCGCTGGCCAGCTGGCTCATGCTCACTCCAGTCACCACTAAAGTCACCGATGACCGCTTTGCTTAAAAGCTGGACTCACTCTACCTGCCGACTTAATGAGAGACAATCGGTTGTGTTTTCGGTCGGCGAGTTCGATTGAATTCTGCAGCAAGAGGAAGAGACCGAGCTGCTGCACTGTGGCCTTTTAGGGTGCCCGCTGTCGCACTGCAGACGCCATGATGAGCAACAACAAGGTGATGGCACCCAGCAGCTCGCGATCTCTCTCCACCAACCAATCGGATTCTTCTCGCTCCAGTCGACTTGCGGAAGTTGCGGTACTGGTCCTGACCCCCCAACCTCGAAACTTGCCCAGCCAGTTTAGCCATGACTTGATTGGAGGAGCGGGGCCTGAGGGCAATGCTTGCTGATGCGTGCCGGCTGAGTCAATTAAACTCCCTGCCCACATCCCGACTCCCAGCGCCGCCGCCTTGTTGTATGCAGATCAAAGGGGCCCAAATTCCAATCCCCAATGGACACTACGACGGGCAGATGATGACAAGAGATCGATCGATCGGCCTGGTGGGGGGGTCAAGAAGGCTCAGGAAGCAGATGGCAACTTGCAAGCAGTGAGCACTAAGTGCATTTGTTGCCCCCCACACACACAGCTGCTGTACACTGTATGTACTCATCGGGGGGGGGGCCCACCCGGAAATTTCCGGGTATCTGGGCAGGCCAGTCCGACCCTGGTTCCATTTCATTTGAATATAGGGAGCATATATTTCCATATATCTGTTAACTGGCTCATCTGTGGGGGGCTCCTCATGAGGTAGATTGCTCCCTATGGAGGGAGAAGGTACTAATTCCACCCTGAGTTGGTCCCCAGGCAATTGGAGAGGATTGTCTCTCAGATCCCATCTGGTCCATCGGTTCTGATAGGCTGCTGTCTTATTTTGTAAATTATGAGTTAATTGCTCGAAATTTTGTATATGTTTTATAATACTCAGCCATTCTTCCACTGTTGGTAACACTGATTGTAACCATTTTTTGGTTATGGCCTTATAGGCAGTGGCCAGAAGTATGGACCAGAGATATTGGGGATCTTTACCTTTCAAATCTCTGGGAGGAAGACCCAACAGGAGACTCACAGGGAGCAGTGGGACCGGAAGATTCAGCACACTTCCTATTTGCTGGGAAACTGATTGCCAAAAGCCCTGGATTTTAGGGCAATATAGAAATATGTGGGCATGGGATGCCTCAGTGGCACTGCACATTCTCCAACATTCAGCCGAGGTTCCAGGCCTACGCCTGGCTAGGAATTTGGGTACCAGGAAATACCTGGTACGAACCTTCCAAACATATTCCTACCAGCCCAGCGATAACATAGTAGACTATGTCATTTGCTAGATTTTGGGCCAAATTGTCTGAAGTAGGGGGAAGCCCAAGTCTTGCTCCCATCTAAGTTTTAATGCATCTGTTAAGTGGGCCTGCTGGGAGAGTAAAAACTTATATAATTTAGAAATTGCATGATCACTTTCAGTAGATTTCCATATTTGGATGAATGGGTTACTGTCATCGGGGTCTTGAGGCTAAGTAGCTTGCAGTCTGAATTGAGAATTTATAAAGTTCCTGATCTGAAGATAATAGATTAGGTCTTTTGTGTTCCATTTGAATTTAACTTGGGCCTCTGAAAATAATATAACTGCGTTTTAGCAAATTAATTGCCAAGGGGCTACCAGGCCTTGAGACATTTGGGATGTGTACCAAGTATATACCTTTGCAGGGGCAAAATCTACATTAGTTGTAAACCATTTGTATTTCCAGTTGTGGGTATTATAGTCCCTGTGCGAATACCCCCTTTTCCAGCCTTCCAGAATTGAAGTGGGGCTTTCTGGTAGTACCAGCAGCTGTTGTTTCAGTTGGGCAGGAGAGAACAGGGCTGCTGGCAGAGAGAGTGTTTGGGATCTACAGAGATCCGTCTTTTTCCAATGTGCGGTATATGAAGAATTCCCCCAAAGGAGGGACAGCCTCATCTGCGAAGCATTCCAGTAATGTGACAAATCTGGGAGTGTTATGCCCCCTAGATTTTGGGGCAACATACATAGAAGGGATTTGAGCTTTGGTTTCTTGCCCTGCCAAAGGAACTGTAAAAAGGTACGTTGCCATTGAGTGAGAAATTTTTTAAGGATCACACATTGGGACGCATTGAAATAAATACAGTACCCTAGGAAGGACGATCATTTTGATAGCTTGATTCCTGGCATAAAAGGATAGGGGGAGAATAGTCCATCTCCTTATGTCTGTTTTAAGGGCCTTCATTAAGGGAGAATAATTAAGGTTGAAAAGGAGTCTCAAGTCTCAGTCACAAAGGAAGAAAGAGACTTGGGCATCATCATCACTGATGACCTGAAATCATCCAAGCAGACCTCTAAAGCAGTAGGTAAGGCTAGGGGGGTGTTAGGGTGTATTAGTAGGGGTATTACAAGTTGTAAGAGGGAGGTAATAATCCCTCTTTATACACTGGTTAGCCCCATCTGGAGTACTGCGTGCAGTATTGGAGGCCACACCTTCACAAGGACATTAACCAAATTGAGGCAGTCCAGAGAAGGGCAACCAAAATGGTGCAGGGACTGCATCAGAAGACATATGAGGACAGATTAACAGAGTTCAATATGTATACTCTTGAGCAAAGGAGGAGAGAGGTGATATGATCGAGGCATTCAAATACCTTAAGGGCATAAACAAGGTGAAAGAGTCTAACATGTTTAAATATAAGAAAATAGCAGGACAAGAGGACACAGCATGAGATTAGAGGGGGCCAATTAAGGGGAATGTGAGGAAGTTCTTTTTCACAAAAGGGTAGTGGATGCATGGAACGGCCTACCTCAGGAAGTGGTGGCAATGAATACAGTGCAGGGCTTCAAACAAGCATGGGATAGGCATAAGGGAGCAATACAAATGACTATGAATAGATAGGCCACTGACAGAGCAAAGGCCGATGGCACATTTATAAGGTAGAAAAAGAAATGGGCAGACTGGATGGGCCTTGAGGTCCTTATCTGCCGTCAACTTCTATGTTTCTATGTTTCTAAGTCAGTGGGTATTTTAATGCCTAAGTATTTTAATTCTGTTAGGTCCCATTTAAAGTTATATTTATCCCGTAATTGTGATGTTGGTATATAGTTATAGGGTAGTACTTCAGTTTTAGTTATGTTTAGGGAGTATCCTGCTAAATCAGAAAACAACTTAAGTTTTTTGAAGTAAGTGGGGAAGGGAGGTGTCAGGTTTTGAAAAGTAAACTAAAACATCACCTGCAAAAAGGGCTAATTTATGCTGTGTAGTGCCAAAGTGTATTCCTGGAAGGTTTTTATCTAGTTGAATAGACTGAGCTAAGGGCTTTATGTAAAAGGCAAATAATAGTGGGGAGCTTGGGCATCCCTGCCTGGTTCCTCTTTGCAGGGAAAATTTTTGTGAGATGTGACCATTCAATCTGATGTTTCCTTGGGGGCTATGGTAGAATTTGAAAATAAGATGTATAAATTGATCGGGGAACCGGAAGGTGGGTAGTACTTCTCTTAGAAATGTCCATGAAACCATATCAAATGCTTTTTCAGCATCTAGACTAATTAAAAGGGAGGGCATTTTTTGCTGGGTGATCTTCTCAATTAAATATATGCTGCGTCTGATATTATCTTGTGCTTGTCGTCCCTGGATGAAGCCACTTTGGCCCTGATGGATAATAGTTGGGGCTATTTGTTTTAATCTATGGGCAAGTATAGCTGCCAGTATTTTATAGTCTGTATTTAGGACTGAGGTGGGGTGGTAGGAACCAGGCAGGGAGGGGTCCTTACCGGGTTTGGGAATCATAGAAATTATTGCGTATTGCCAGGATGGAGGAATAGGGGCATTGGGGGAGGAGACCTGGGTGAAAAGTCTGTGGAGTATAGGAGAGATTTCTTGTTTGCATGTTTTATAGAATTCCCCTTGGAGGCCATCCATTCCAGTGCATTTGTTTGTTTTAAGGTTACCAAGTTCTGCTACTATCTCCTGATTAGTGATTGGGGCCACCAAGGAGTATGATAAGATTTTTGGGAGTGTAGGAAGGTTAAGAGTGCCCAGGAAGTCTTTGATCTTATTAGCTGGGGGATGGGGGGGGGGTGTATATAGCTGGGAGTAAAATTGGACAGATATGTCAGATATCTGAGATACTGAGTAACGTTGGGGGCCTTTGGCAGAGGGCCTGAGGCCTGAGATTTGTGCTTTAGCCCATTGGGCTCTCAAGCATCCCGGTAGCAATTTTAAGGAGCAAGGGCCACTCTCATAGTATTTCTGCCTCAGAAACAGGAGCTTTTGTTCTACATAATAACCTAAGAGTGTTTGAAGCTCCTGTTTCAGGGCTTTAAGTTGTTTAATGAGCACAGTTGCGCTCTTTATGTTCTGTTGTTCCTCTAGGAATTGTACTTGTGTTAATAATTTAGTTCTTTGCTCCCTCATTTTCTTCTTTCCGGCTGCGATTTCTAGAAACCTACCCCTACACAGGGCTTTAAGGGTGTCCCAGACTATGGAGATATCCATTTCTGGTGTATCACTGTCCACCAAAGCATGTTTTAAATTATCTTTTACCTCCTGGACGGTCTCTTTGTCTCTAAGCAAAGATATATTCAGTCTCCAGACCGTATTTCTCTGGAAATTATCATTTTTGAGTTTGAGAAATATGAGGGCATGATCTGATAATATAAAATCTCTCACCCAGGACTTTTGGGCAAGCTGAATATGTTCTTGGGATATTAAAAATAATTCTTGGGATATTAAAAAATAATCAGTTGCCATGTAACTTTGATGGGCTTGAGAAAAAAAGGTACTGTGTTTACTAATACCATTAAGATATCTCCAGATGTCCAAGAAACCAAGCTCTTTAAGCAGCTTAGTCAGATCTTTAATTATCTTTCTCAGTTTATACTGAGTGGGTCCTCGCTCAGATGCCAGGCTTAAATTTAAATTCAGGTCCCCTCCACAGACAAGTGGTCTCTCCATCCACTGGGCTAACAAAAGAAAAAAAGTTCTATAGTTGGAAAAGTCTCTGTTGGGGGGAGGAAATATACAGAGGCCAGGGTAATGGGTTTTCCATTTAACCTGCCCTTCACCAGGACATATCCTTCTTTATCAATAAGCTTGCCTGTGAATACAAATGGGACCCTCAATGGGATCATAAGGGTTGTGCCCCTTCTTCTACCACCCTTATATGAGGAGGCATATACTTGGCTAAACCCTAGGCGCTCGAATTTTCTATGTTCTTCATTCATGAGATGAGTCTCCTGGAGCATAATAAAATCTGCTTCGGGCTGTTTCAGTGTAGTGAGAATCTTCGAGCACTTAATTTGGCTAGATATCCCATGTACATTATAGGTGCAAAATGTGTAAGTCATTTATGAAACTTCAGTATAAATAGAGACGAATAGCCCCTTGGATCGTTATATAGGTGCACCCCCCCCCCCCCAGAACCTTGTAAATTACGAATTCCTCTGATTCTGTAACATGTATATCTCGACATCCCCAAATCGTTACTATCTGTTTTGGCTGATTTAACGCAACAAGAACAAAATAGTGCCAACAGGGTACAAAACGAGTCTATGTTTATACACTTCCAAGGTAGGAGGTCCACTGTATAAAGTGACCTCTGCACTCACCTTTTAGGATGCTTAGGCGGGTAGAAGAGAAAGGCATTCCTCCTAGCCAGGAGGATCTCTTCTTGGGTCAGGGTAACGCTGGGCCCAAATATCTTACTGGCTTTAGGGACGTGTTGCCAGCGAGCTGATCTGCATCAAAATATGAACATAACCCTTATTTTACTATGAAGGAGTGCCATTTGCTAAGGGAAGTGAAGGTGTGACTCAAATCAAGAAAATAAGGAGCCTTCAAGACACCTCTCCACTCAATGAGTATCCCATTCCTTGAACCTAACATGTAAAGAAAAGTCCCAAAAAGGGAGACTGTATTCTCCTCTTGCCCACACCCAAAGTCAGCATTTAACCCCCCCCCAACCCTCGAACAGTTCCGCTAAGGCATGCTTTAAAATTGTAGCATAAAATGTCATAGTCAAGGGAAAAGAAAATGAAAAAGTCACCTCCCCTGCACATAAATGAACTTCATTTAAATGGATAAATCCAGTAGTCGTTGCTCAACTGCAATCAAGCCGTAGTGCCTATGCAGAAACTTCACGATACTCCTGCTCTCAGTCAATTAGTAAGAGAAGGGGGGCCGGGGTGGTAGGCCATCAAGTAACCATAAAATGTTCAGTTCTGGGCATATTTAAATACTAGAGTGCAAACTTATGTCCCCTTTAACTTCAGAGCCCCGCTTCACAAATCGGCAGAGGGACAGCAAAGTTCAAGGATGGATAATGCTAAAAGCAAGCAGCAAGGCCACAGTTATCTCATGGGTCAGAGCATGCAATACTCACTGAGAGAAGATCCCAGAACAGCATTGTGTGCGAGTCCATTCAGCCCACAAACTGAAGCAAGTCGTGTTTGGAAACTCCAGGTAGCTTTTTGAGCAGGTCTTGAAAATATTTAATGTTGTTGGAGCTGGTATTAAGGGCCTGGGATCTTTTTTTCTTTGTAGGCACCATCTGCCTCTCTTGGTCCTAGTCTCTTCCTTTAAGGCTGGTAGATTTAAGGAGCTCTGGTACCTCTAGCCCCCTCTTCAGTGCTGCTTCCCTGGCCGCCTGGGGGTGTTAGATATTTCCATTCCCTCCTTCCAGAAAACCCTCAACCTTGCTGGACATAGTGTCTGGATTTGAATATTCTGAGTGCGCAGTAGCTTGATCAGGGGGAGTACTCTTGTTGTTTCTGGATGTCAGGGGGTAGTCGTGGTCCAAGAAAAGCCGCGAAGCCAGGTACTTAACTTCCCGCTGCTGCCATGCCTTCCTAAGGATATCTTCTTTAGTTTTAAAGCTATGGAATTTTATTATAATAGATCATGGCCTTGAGGTGGAATCTTTCGGCTTGGGGACAAGGGCTCTATGTGCTCTCTTGATTTTGAGCTTGTAACCCTGTGGGAGATTCAAACCATCTTTTAATGTGTCAGTTAAAAACTCTGCCATGTCTCCTTCTTCAACACCCTCATGTAACCCGTAGAGTCTGAGGGTTTTCTCTGTGAGATCTACTTTTCAGGTCCAGGCACTTTCTTTCTGTGGATATGGCATGCATGCATAAAACTGATACTGTTATCCCGAGGTGCTGGAGGTTATCTTCATTAGTGGAGATTCTCTCCTCGGCCTCTTGTAAGCAGTTTTCAACTTAAGAGAGTTTCTGATTGAGTTGTTTAAGCTCTGACCTATTTTCGGCTCTCATATCTCTTAACTCCTTCATCAGTGAGTCGAATCTTGATCGGGAGAGATGATCCTTCTCCTCATCAGTATCGTATGGCTGGCTAGTATTATTCTGGCACATGGTAGTAAGGCCTCATGTTGGAGAGCCATGTCTGGAATCGGAGCCTTCTTTTTTCCCCTTTCACTTGTTGGGACCTGTTTCATGTCCCTTGGTCTTTTACAACCTTCCGGTAGCCATTGGTGATAGTTTGGTTTAAAATCTGGTATTTTTGGAGGATTTGGTTGCAGATCGGCTTGGAGCAGTCCGTTTAGCTTCTAGTCGGAGCCGTGCTGGAACCGGAAGTCTTGACATACCAGAACTTGAAGAACAATATAAGAGTGTTGGCAGCACCCCTTCAGTGCCGCAAAGCCTAAATGTGCCAGAGTCTCCTCAGAATGAGCAACCTGGGCCCTCTTCAGAAGATAATAATGAGCAAAGTATTGTGGAAACAGAGTCTGCCGAGCAAGGAGCTGAAAGTGTTCCCAATCTGGACATTTCAACCAGTGCAGAGGCATCCCCCACCAAAGAAGAAGAAATCAATGCCAGTGTTGACCACCCAGAGCCTGTGTCTGTTCCCCCCAGAAAATCTGGGCAACCTGTTAAGCCAGTACTACGTTTCAGTTATGATTCCCCTGGGAGACCTGTGGCCTTGCCTCTCAATGTGGTCCATAAAGGTGTTTATGTTTCCAAGACCTCACTGCCCAAACTGAGCTTGACTGCCACCTCCCGATTAATTGTTCTTTCCTCAGAACAAGGTGTCCCTGTCCCATCTAGCCCCAAGTTAGCTGACAGGGAAGGGCCCCCTTCTACATTGTTTACTGTGCAAGAAGTTATAACGTGAAGTCATAGGTAACTGTTCATAGTATGTTAATCATAGTAGAACCAGTATAGAATGTATGAAACATGCATAAGTATTGTCAATGAAAATATGGTATAGTGAAATACAGTGAAATGTATAGTAATGTGATAAGTTTACGTTAACTGATGCATCAGCAATTATTTCCATAGTATACTAATGTCACGTGTGTCTCGTATATATTGCTTCTTCAATATTGTGATGGTGTAGACTTGATGCAGATGCCAAATTTTTCCAGGCAGAGAAGGGTGTAACCCCCCTACAAATGGGGGTTCCTGAAAGTCTTCCTTGGGTGTGCCTAAATGCCCACTGCCAGGCTGGTATCCTGTGTCTTAGAGTTTTAAAAGAGTTGTATGAAAGTGTCTTAATGCCTCTGTGCTCTGTCTCTTTAAGAGCTGCCTATAACATGGTGCTTACTTAATCTGGGAGGTGGCTGAGTGTTTCTATGCTCAAGTCCTGCCCCGCTGCCAGATAATTGCTCCATTCTGCCATCGCTATTTGCGCAGAGGGAGCTCTATTAGAAGCTGTACTTATTTGCTGAGTATCTATTAGAATAGTAATGATATTGTAGTTTGTCTAACCTGCCTTCTTTGCACCATGGACAGTTCTGTTTACCACCACCATCTTGGTCCTGGACTACCAGAATGGGCCAATCAGTACCTTTGGGGACCCTAAAATGGAATCTGTCCCAGGGGGTCTTGTGGAGAAAAGTTCTGTAGGAATTGTAGTTTTGACACTTTGGCACCTAAATGGACTTGGAGGGGGAGCCCTTGCTTTGACAGACAGATGAATCAATGAATCGAACCTTTTGGACCGAAGGAAAATTCCCAAGCTGCCTGTTGCAGTGAGTCAGTCTGTGTGAGGAGTTGAAAGCGTAAACAGCTCGAGAGATTCGAGCACTATGCTACTGCGTAGTTTGCACAGAAGATTGGTGGAAAGACTGAGTTTGGCCTGTCTGCCTGCTGTCCCTAGAGAGGGAATCTGTGAATAATCTGGACTGTATCCGAACTGAGTGAGAGAAAAGCCACTGAAGTGTGACAAGGCTTAAACCTGAAGAAGACTGAAGATTTGCTGTGTGCGATCAGCCTGTCAGTACAGCCATTCACCATAGAACTCTCGGTTTTGCTCAGAGACACTGACATTGCTGCCGGACTGCTATCCGCTTTGTTGTATGGTGATTGCTTTACTATAAATGTGCTGTATGCTGTTAGTGGGTCGTGCTTTGGTTCCTCACTGTTTAATTGTGCCACGCTTGCTGGAAGCTGCATCCAGACTTCCCGGACTGATTTCCGAACTGTTTTACCTGGCCTGGGCCCTGCCACACTGGCCTAGCCAGCTACTTCAGGTGCATAGAATACCATCGATGAGAGACTTGCCTGGGGATCAGCCTCCTGCTCAGCATCTCGAACAGGAATGACACCTCGGTGATTCGTGTGGGCTGTGCTTCGCCTGGCATACCAGTTGTCAATCTGCAGTCTCCATTTCAACCCTCCTGTGTCTTGCATTGGGTAGCATGAGTAACAATCAGGGTAGCTCCCTGCAACAACAGCTAAATCTCAAGTGTTGTCATCTGATTGCATTGTTTTCCCTTTCACAAACTGAGTTTTCATGCTCTGTATTACAAATTGTGTGTGGTTGTCCATGCCTTTTCTTTTCATCACAGGACCCCGACCAGCTACAACGCCGGCCTACCCCAACCAACATTCCAGGCTAGCCCACCTTACTTCCAACTGGGTACCCAGAGTGTGTGACTGTGTAGGGACTAAAAGTGCATGCATCATTGCCTAATTAGATCAGTTTTCAAGTCAACCAACCTGATTATGCCCCTCCCTTGTTCAATTCCCCTGAATAAATCAGATCTAGCTCTTTTTGCATTTAATCTGATTGTGGTTCCAGTTTGTACCAAAAGCACTGTACTGTTATTTGCTCTGCCTAACCTTGTTTTACAGGGGGTCTCCAGGGTCAAACTGGTGGAACCAGCCCTGGTGGTAAGTGCAAACAGTGTGGGGATTTGTATGTTGAATAGGGGCTACTGTGAAAGTGTTTGCTGCATATTGTCTAGGCCACTAAAGGGGAAAAAGAGGGGCTACAGTGTCCCAGAGAGCTGTACACAGGTCAGCCTAGTTACTAACAACCCTGTACTCCAGGTGGAGGCACCCATTTCAGTTCCCAGGCCCCTTAACCTGTAACTAGCCACAAAGGCAGGGGTAGTAGCCCTTGGGATAGCGCCACCTAGGGGTTACATACAGTTCAAAGAAAACAGCAAGAGGAGGGAGGTGCCGTTAGAACTATACTACTCTACTGGGACTAAAGAATTAGAACTCTACTACTGGGACCTTCAATTTAGGGTAAAAACCAAAAAAAAGTTAGCGTATTTGTCTGAGTTGGGTGAAGTGAATTATCTGTGTAGTTAGTTAGGTGTAGAAGGAAACTGTGAATTAGTGGGAGTGGCTTAGGCAGAAGGAAGCCATGTGTTTTGGATTTAAAAACTGCCCTAGATAGCTTGTGGCAGAGAACAGCAAGAGGAAGGAGGTACTGTTAGAACTATACTACTCTACTGGGACTATATTATTATCATAGTATCATAGTAGTCACAAAGCATATATAGACTTTTGTCCTTGTCTGCTTGCCATAGAGTATATTAGAAACAAACGGACCAGTTAATAAGCTATAGTCTTAGTTTTACTGAAATCGTCTAGTCTTGTTTTAAAAGTATCAATAGTTGGACTATTAACTATCTCATGAGGGAGAGAATTCCATCAAGATACCACCCTCTGACTAAACCAATATTTTCTTTTTAGTGATTTCCACTTCTGCTGCTTAATTTGTTTACAATGAGCTCTAGTATTGTAATTTCTGACATATAGTGCAAGTCCTAAATCTTCTCTGAGGATGTTGTCTTGGAATGATCTATAGACTAGGATCATGTCACCCCTCCATCTTCTATAAGCCAGAGAATATGGATCTAAATTGTCCAACCTCTCCTCATATGACATATTTTAAAGTCCCATTATTGATCTGGTGGCCCTTCTCTGGACTCTCTCCACTCTCTCTGTCTCTCTTCTAGTGTATGGGGACCAGACCTGAGAGCAGTACTCCGGGTGGGTTCTCACCAATGATTCGTACAATGGGATCAAGACCTCCCTACTTCTGCTTGATGTAGGTCTCAATATACAGTTTAGGGCTCTGTTAGCATTCTTTATAGTTTGATCACAATAGGCAGTAAATGAAAGTTCATTTTGTATGATGACTCCCAAATCCTTCTCCTGTGTCGCTTGCTTTGTTTATTGTTTATAGTGTAACTTAGTTTCAAGTTCTTGTTGTCCATATGTAGGACAATACATTTGTCTTATTTAATTTAAGTTTATGATCTAATGTCCATTTCTGTATGTATTTAAGAGTTTCTTGAAGTCTAATGTAGTCTGAAGATGAATCTGTTACTGCTCCCAATCTGCAGTCATCAGCAAACTTGGTTATCCATACATTTCCCATATTATATTGTAAAGATAATATATATATATATATATATATATATATATATATATACACACATATTGAACAGGCAGGGGCCCAACACTGAATCTTGAGGGAACCCGCTCGATACTGAAAGTCAGTCAGATAACACTCCATTTATTACCACTCTCTGTCTCCTTTTCACCAACCATTCTGATATCCAATTAACAAGATTTTTATTTATATTTAGTAAAAGAAGGGATTTAATTAACTCCTCATGTGGTAATTTATCAAAAACTTTTGAATAATCAAACTGAATTACATCCACTGACCTACCATGATCCAAACAACTGCTAACTTTTTCATGAAAACTCAATAGATTGGTCTGACATGATCATGATTTTGTAAACCCATGTTGGCTACGATCGAAAAGGTCGTTTTCAGTCAGGTGGTCCTGAATGTGGTCTTTTATTATGCTTTCCAATATTTTCCACATTGTAGATGTTAAACTAACTGGTCTATAGTTATCAGGGGAATCTTTCTTTCCCTTCTTAAAGATGGGTACCACATGTGCTTCTCTCCATTTACTAATAATTTCCCCTCTATCTAATGACACTTGGAAAATAAAGGTTAATGGTTGGGTTATCTCCTCTGCTATTTCTGAAATCAGTCTGAGATGAATGTTGTCCGGTCCAGGGGATTTATTAATCTTAACCCTCCTTAGTCTATCCAAAATATCTTTTATGTTAATTTTAATTTGTTTTTCATTTGTTGTATTGTATTTAATATTAGTTGTTATTGTATCTTTAGGATTAAATACAGTAGCAAAGTGTTGATTTTGTACCTCAGCCATTTCCTTATCAGTTAGTATGTTACCTCTGTCGTCCTTTTAAAGGGCCTATTGTTTGCTTGTTCCCTTTTTTATTGTTTATATATGCATAGAAAGCTTTGTAGTTGTTTTTACTTCTAGTCGTTAATTTTATTTCAAAATTTGTTTTGGCATCTTTAATTAATTTCTTTACACGTTTTACCTGTTCCTTATACTTTGGCATTAAATTTGTATCAAGTTTAGATAGTCTATACATTTTATGTTTTTCTTTTATCTGTCTTTTTATTTTATAGGTTAACCATTTAGGGGAAGCACCCAGTTTAGAATTTTTGCTTGTATATGGTATATATACTTCTGCAGTCTCTCTAATTTTATCCACTAAGGTGTCCCACATTTCATCCAACGTTAACCCAGTGAATTCTGATTTCCAATCCCATGAAAGCAATGCCTATCTGATTTTATGGAACTCTGCTTTTTTAAATTTGGGATATTTATAGTACAACCTTATTGAGTAGGTAATTCACTTAATTGAAAGAAAACAGTGTTGTGATCACTGTTTGAGACTGGAGGTTGGATCTCAATGTCAGTTAATCTGGGTCCCATGTTTGACAATACAACATCTAATATATTATTAGATCTTGTATTTTCTAAGACTAGCTATTCCAAGCCCAATTGATTGAAACTTTCTAAATAGTTCCTTTCATTTGTACTAGATGTTATCTGGTTTACCCACTCTATACCTGGAAGATTAAAATCTCCTGTTATAATAATATTTTCAGCTGAATCAATACGGCCCAGATAACTCAGAATTTCCTTGTCCAATTCCCTGTTCATTGAAGGGGGATGATACACAGCTCTCAACATAATTTTAGGTGCACTGGGCAGCATAATTTTAACAGATGAATGTTCAGTACTCAATTTACCATCATGTATTTCCATACTAGGAATAGACTCATGAACATAAATTGCCACCCCACCATACTATGTGTCCTAGATTTATGCTAGATATTAAATCCAGTTATGCCCTTCCTCTTAGCCAGTTCTACTTTTATAGGCACAGGTTTTGACTGAGAAAAGGGACTTCCTGTTTGGGAGCAGGAAAGGAGTGATCACAGAGGCACAAAAGACTCACCATCCTAGAAGGAAAAGTGTAGCTTTCCACCTCCCCCCCCCCAACCCCAGCTGCTGGAGGTCTGACTCTGAGCAAGTAAGAAGGAGACTACTGAGGAATATAGCAACTTCCTGTCCCAGAACAAGAAGATCAGGAACTTTAAGGGCACAGAGGCAGTAGGAAAGTAGGGAGAGAAAAAAATTATATATATATAAAAAAATGATAATAATAATAAAGAGAGAGATAAAAGTAAGTATACAAAACAACAATTAAGGGGCCATAAATAAGACATGATGGGAATGGTGCATTGCAGTGCTATGGAGCAGCAGTCTTCCGGGAGACGTTCTGGAGAATGCAGTGTTGTCCCATCTACAGGCGCCTCTCTGGGCTGAGGGAGGAGGTTGCCCATCTCCAGGCTGAGTTGGCCAGAAATCGGGGGACCTCCTCTCCCACCCAGGGACCACCAGGGCCATTGCCGCTGCCTCAGAGTTGCCAAGAAAGAAGAGCAGTTGGACCACAGTGGTCTCAGGGAGGGTAAGGGTGGTGGAACAGAGGTGCATCCCTCCAGTTGTGCCTCTCCATAATTCATATGCTGTTCTGGCAGAGTGTGGTTCCACTATAGAGACCCCCACAGTGTAGACCAAGGAGGATGCTGGGAACCCCCACAGAGGAGACCCACAGGAAGGTGGCATGGGACCCCACAGGTGAAGAAAACAACTCCTGGTGGGGGACTCCATTGTTAGGAGGGTAAAACTGGGGGAGGGAAGGGAGAGGGAGGTAAGGTGCCTGCCTGGCACCATGGCTTGGAGGGATAGGAAACAAATCCTCAGGATCCCGGGAGCAGCTGCATGGGGAGGGAGCTGGACGTCATTGTCCACTTACGGACAAATGACCTGGCTGGGAAAGGGATCAGAACAATGGAAGAGGAGTTTGTGGAGTTTGGGAGGGGCCTTAGACAAGCTGAATGCACGGTAACCTTCTTGGAGGTGCTGCCTATCTATGGCATGGGTGAGGCTAGGGATTCAATCAATGGTTGAAAAACTGGTGCAGAGCTCAGAGTTTTGGCTTCATTGGGGACTGGGGGTCCACCTGGAGGGATGCAGGCCTTTACTGGCACGGTGGTCTGCATCTGTCCAGAAGGGGAACCTGGATCCTAGATGATAGGTTTAAATGCTTCATTGGCAAGCATTTAAACTAGCCAAGGGGGGAGGCACTGATAAGGAGCAGGGAAATCCTAGCCCCCCCAAAAACAAAATCAGGGTAGTTAGTGAGGAAAGCACCAAGGTAGAGACGTTTATAGGGAGAAGGGCAGGTGTAAATGGAGAAAAAGACAAAGGCAGTAAGGACAGGGATGGGGAAAAAAGGGGTAAGGCCATCAAAAAATGGAGGGTAATGAGTACCAGTGCCTGCAGTATAGGTAACAAGCTCCCTGAACTGGTGGCCTTGATGGAAGAGGGATGCCTGGATATCGTGGCAGTCACAGAAACATGGTACACAGAGATGTATACAGACCCCCATCTCAGGGGGAAGAAATGGACAAAGAAATGATAGAAGGCATCCTTAGGATGGCACAGAAAGGGGAGATATTGTTGATGGGGGACCCGAATATGTCAGATGGAGCACTTTTGCTGCAGCCACATTCAAGAGCAGGACCATTCTTGATGCCCTACAGGGGGCATGCATCAGACAGTTAGTGTTGGAACCCACTCGGGAGGGAGCAATCTTAGACCTGGTACTGTCAAATGGGGATGGAGACAGGATCTCAGATCTAGAAGTGGGTAGCCATCTGGGAACAAGTGACCACCAAACAGTGTAGTTCATGAAAAATTCAGCTGCAGAGTCAAGCCATACAAAAGTGAGGGTACCGGACTTCAGGAGAGCTGATTTTGTCAAAATGGGAGAATGCCTAGAAAAGCACTAGCAAACAGCCAAGAAGGAGGGGTGGAGCAACAATAGGGAAACATCAAAACTGCCATCACAGAGGCAATAAGCCTTTGTGTGAAGCAAATAAACAAATTGAAACGAAAAAAAAAAAACACTATGGTTCTCAAAAGAGGTGACGGAGAAGGTTAGGGAGAAAAAGATAGCAATCTGGAAGTATAAGGAAACAAAGAAGGAGCACGACAGAGAACTGTACCAGCTAAAGCAGAAGGAAGCAGGCAAGGCAGTCAGAATAGCAAGGGCCCAAACCGAGGAAAAGATAGCGAACTCAATTAAGAAAGGGGATAAAACCTTTACAGGTACATTAGGGAGCGAAGAAAGACAAAGGACGGGATACTGAGGCTGAATAAAGAGGAGGGTGGGTGGGCAGAGAGGGACAGTGAAAAAGCAGGGATACTGACTGAATACTTCTGCTCAGTATTCACAAAGGAAGAGGAGGGAGGATACTTAATCCAGTCAATAGAAGCACTCTGGATAGAGGGGTCGATATCAGTCCTTTTACAGAAGAAAGGGTTCTGAAAGAACTCCTAAAACTGAAGGTGGACAGAGCAATGGGGCCTGATGGGATTCACCCCAGAATTCTAAAAGAACTAAGGGGAGAACTAGTAACACCATTGACTACCCTTTTTAGCAAATCATGGGAGGATGGTGTGGTACCTGAGGACTGGAGGAGGGTGGATGTGAGTCCCCTTCACAAAAGTGGGAGCAAGTCAGAGGCAGGAAACTACAGACCTGTCAGTTTGACCTCAGTGGTAGGGAAATGATGGAATCACTTGAAGGAAAGAATTGTTGAGTACCTAGAGGCCAGTGGGGCACAGGACCCAAGGCAGCATGGATTCACAGTGGGAAGGTCATGTCAGATGAATCCAATCAATTTCTTTGACTGGCTGACCAAAGTAGTAGACCAGGGAGGGGCTATGGACATGGCCTACCTAGACTTTAGCAAGACATTTGACACAGTCCCTCACAAAAGATTAATAAACAAATTAGCCAGCCTGCGACTGGGTCCCAGGGTGGTAACCTGGGTAATACACTGACAGAACAACAGGACACAGAGGGTAATAATAAACAGAGTCCACAGTGAAGAAAGGGGGATTACTAGTGGAGTACTGCAGGGTTCAGTACTGGGTTTTGTCCTTTTTAATGTCTTTATAAGTGACATTGCAGAGGGACTGGAAGGAAAAGTATGTCTCTTTGCAGACGACAGAAAGATCTGCAACAGGGTTGATACACAAGGTGGGGTGGAAGGATGAGAAGGGACTTGGCAAGGTTGGAGAAATGGTCAAATGTGTGGCAGTTTAGAGTCAGTGCAAAGAAGTGCAAAGTAATGCACCTGGGAAACAAAAACCCAGCGGAAGAGTACTCAGTGTGGGGGGGGGGGTGAGATACTTGCAACAACAAAAATGGAAAGGGACCTGGGGCTAGTTATATCAGATGACCTAAAGGTGGACAAGCAATGTGAGAAGGCAGTAAGGAGGGCTGGGGGGATACTGGGATGCATAGGGAGAGGCATCACCAGTAGAAATCAGGAAGTTGTTATCCCTGTGTACAGACAGTTGGTGAAACCCCATCTGGAGTACCGTCTGCAGTTCTGGAGACCCCATCTCCACAAAGACATAGACAGGGTGGAGGCTGTGCTGAGGAGGGCAACCAAAATGGTGCAGGGTCTTCACCAGAAGGCATGCAAAGAGAGACTAAAGGAGCTTAATATGTATACCCTCAAGGAAAGGAGGGAGAGGGGGACATAATAGAAACTTTCAAGTACCTCAAGGGAATCAACAAAGTCCAAGAGGGTAGCATCTTTTAGAAAAAGAGATGTGCAAGAACAAGGGGGCACAATTTGAAGATAGAGGGGGAACGGCTCAGAGATAATGTGAGGAAGTATTTTTCATGGAGAGGATTGTAGATGCATGAAACAGCCTTCCGGAGGAGGGCGTGGAGTCAAAAACAGTTGGGTAATTCAAGAATGCATGGAACACAGATAAGGCAATTCTAGTTGAGGGTAGGAGGAAGTAGGCTGTTAGTTAACTAGGATCTGCAGCTTATCCATTACGTAGGGAAATGGGCAGACTAGGTGAGCCAAGCGGTCCTTACCTGCCATCAAATTCTATGTTTCTAATCCTTCCAAAGTTTTAGCCACTCAGCCTGTGTAAGGTGAAAGTCTGCCTCCTCCTCCCATTTTGTGATGAGAGATGTCGAGGCATCTGCCCTATGAGCATTAAGAAACTGGTAAATTTGTGAAATAGCTCCCTTGGGTGTTATAATGGACAAAGGTGCTATAAGCTGTGGTCCCTGGGGAGTAGTTAATGCCAAATTCTGCTGTTGTTCCAGCTGAGTCTGTATGTAAGCTTGTATGTGCATATAGTGGAGCATATTACTGCAGGTCCATCAAAAGGCCTCGCAGCATTGTCCAAAGGAGAGGATGGTATCTCCCCTCAACATCTGCTCTGGGCACTGTACTGCCTCCCTTGCCTGCCACCCATAACATACATCAATAGTGCTTGGTATAAATTCTGGGGTTCTAATAAACCAGCAATACTGCCAGAGGTCCATTTTTGCCCGTGGGTATTTTCTGAAGCAGTCCTAAGCTTGGAGAGTGACCTGAACTACAGTGAAATGGTTCTGGTTGTCTGATGTAGTCTGTGGGGGATCAAACAAAAGGGATCATAATGGGCATTCACCAACTAGGCCCTGGTCCATGTCCTGCCAATGAGCTCCAGAAGGTATTTGGCCCCATAGCAACGCCCATCTAACCTAGGTAGCCATCCAATATTCCTGTAGGTCTGGGACAGCTCTTCCGCCACACTGCTTCCCAGCACGGAGGAGTGTCCTCCGGACCCTTGGTCTCTTACCAGCCCAAATGAATTTAGCTATCTTCCCCTGTACTTCTGCAAACCACTTCTTGTTCAGTAGAGTTGGTGCACACTGGAATAAATACAAAAATCAGGGGAGCAGATTCATTTTAACCACCTGTATGTGAGCATACATGGGAAGGGGTAGTATTGACCATCGCATCATGTCCTCACCTACCTGTTTAAGCAGCAGGGCATATTCATTTGAATATAAATATGTATTGGTGGTTCTTAAGGTGATACCCAGGTACTTAAGACTTGTAAGGTCCCATTTCATCGGGAATCTCTATCAGACTCCCAGGGAGGGTGTATAATGGAACTTCAAAACTTCAGTTTTGGTAGAGTTATGGGTATATATCCTGAGAGGACAGAACAAGCTTTTGTCATGTGCATTATCCTAGGTAAAGAGAGATCTGTGTTTCAGAGATATAACAACACATCATCCACATACAGTGCAATTTTATGCTCTTGCATGCACAATTCCCCCCTCTGACCTACTGTGTCTTGCCTGATCCATTGAGCCAATGGTT
Organism: Neoceratodus forsteri; assembly: GCA_016271365.2. NCBI lineage: Eukaryota > Metazoa > Chordata > Ceratodontiformes > Ceratodontidae > Neoceratodus > Neoceratodus forsteri. The sequence continues at coordinate 393,832,929 of CM057449.1, forward strand.
CATTATACAGGGCAAATAGCAGGAACGACAAAGGGTACCCCTGTCTAGTGCCTCTGCCCAAAGAAAACACTGATTAGATCATACCATTTGTTCTCACGTAGGCCTGAGGGTTTGCTTATAATATTTTTATGATGGCCAAAAATAGCTCAGAAAATCCAAACCTGGGAAGGACTCCATACAAAAATTCCCAATCCACCTGGTCAAAAGCCTTTTCAGCATCTAAACTCATAATCAAAGCAGGGGATGTAGTTTTGTTAAGATGTTCTATAATGTGAAAGGTGCAACGGACACTATCTGTGACCTGACGCCCTGACACAAATCCTGTCTGGTCTTTATGGACTATTCTAATCTTTTGGCTAAAACCACTGTTAAGAATTTATAATTGATGTTAAGAATTGATACAGGCCTATAGGAGGAACATAGGGAAAGATCCCTACCGGGCTTGGGTATAACCGAAACCACTGCCTATCTCCATGAGTGGGGGCAGGACTGAGCCCTCCTCCAGTATCTCCTGGTACGCTTGCCAGAGCAATGGGACCACTTCATCTTTACATTTTTTATGAAATTTGGCTGGTAGCCCTTCTGTACCCAGACAGTTCCCAGTTTTACTGGTTCCTGTAACACTCAAAATTTGCGATTCGGAAATTGGGCAGCTCAATGCCTCATTATATGCCTCTGATAGGTGAGGTAAGTTTAATTTGACAAGGAAGAACTTTATCTGATCTCCACCAGGCCTCACCTTCTGGTGTATAATTTCTTGTAAAAGACAGTAAAGGCCTCAGAAATATCTCCCATACGATTTACTCTGTCCCCTGTCTGTGGATGGATTACTCAAGTTATTTGAGCTTGTGCCTTTCTTGCTTGGAGTTATACCGCCAAGAGTTTTAAAGTCCGTGGCCCCCCCTCATAATATTTTTGTTTTAAGAACTGTAAATTTCTTTCTACCTTAAGATCTAAAAAGCTGGTTTAGTTTCTTTCGGAGTTTTATTAGTACTTTTTCCTTACGTCTATCTAACTTCGCTTGTTGCAATGTTTCTAAAGCCTGTATCTATGCCTCTAACTGTCTCTGTTTTTCCTGCCTCTGCCGTTTCCTTGCCACTGCAATGGCTATAATTTTACCTCGTACCATAGCTTTAATCGTATCCCGTATCATCCCTTGACTTACTGCAGAGGCAGAATTATCTTGAACAGCCTGGGCAATTAGATTGGACTCTGTTCTAGTATTTCTGTATCATTTAGCAAGGAGAGGTTTACTCCAAAAAGTTGTCTTTTTAGGGAGACTAAAGTCCACCTGCAATGTGAGAGAGGAGTGATCAGAGAGCCCAATAGGTCCAATGGTACATCTTTTGGTTTGAGATACCAGGTCTCTGGACAAAAATAAGTAGTCCAGTCTGGAGTGTGACGAAGACAGCCAGTTCTGAGTGCTGTATTATATTTTTTAAATATAAAATACAAAATTAATGTCTCTGCTGAAAATTCAAATGCTCTAGGAATGACCTCTCTCATCCCCCATATTTCAGCTGACAGATGCAGGCCAAGAGAACTGCTGACAGTTACTGGAAGACTTTTATTAAGGATCCTGTTTCTCTGAGCTAATTACAGAGTTGTTAAGTTAATTTTGTTAAGAGAGAAATCATAAACTAGGTTTATGACATTAAAATAAGGGAAGCTAGGATGTTACATAGAGGTGTAAGGTTGTAAATGACCCTATGAAGCCTGTGTGAAGAGGGTACAGCATGAGATCAAAAGAGGTGTCATTGAAACTGGAGTTATGCTAAGGTTACAGAATTAATACTTTGAAATTACATCCTGTGGTTGTATAAAAATATATTTGCGTTAAGATATTTGACCAGAGGAGGGGCTGGATGACTTCATCCAAAAGGGGTTGGCCAATACTGCTTGAAAATATTCTATTTCACTATAGATGTGCTTTTGTATCTGACACTGACCAAGAAAACAACTGAGCACTGAAAAGAGGTATTTAGAAAGCTAGACAAATCTAAATATTGTTGTAGGAATTGCACTGTTTTAAACCTTGTTTTGTTTTAAAGATTTGTATGTCTTTTGATATAAGAGTTCTATATTGCATGTTTGACGTATTATTATATATTTTAGTAAAAACTCTAATTTTAGAGAAAACCTGATCTGTCTTTGAATTGCTTTCTTTTGCTAAGAAATATTTATGGTTCAGCAGACGTATAGCTTGTATGGTGGTATCAAACTGGAAAGAGAAGAGTTTTAAATCTGAGGTCTTTATAAAAGTTTTTAAGGGTTCATCTCTGAATACCTGGTTAGGTGCCCGTAGGCAAAGATATCTGGCCCCCCGAAGACAGATATATTTGAGCCTGTGCATTGAGTATGCTAGCAAGAGGTTAACAGTTTGAATCCCTCCAGAACTGAGAACAAAGGTTGATCTGAACTCGCAAAAACAAACAAGAGGGTCACCTTGTCTGTTACACTGTTCACAAGACTGCACTCAGAGGTTCCACTTTGGGAGTAAATGGCCTGACTTGCTGAGTGAATCTGTGACAGATTGGTTGGCAGCGGTGGCATAATTTTGGTTTCACAAGCTTTATTGTTCTGTCAGCTGAGACCATAAGCTCTCTTGCAAAGAAAGAAAAAGACAGTTTTATTTTAAAAAGAAAACAGAACTATATATCACTTGATGTACAGTCAAGTTCCTACCTATTTTATTTTTTTTCTAAAATGCAAAGTCAGAGTAGCAGTAGTTAGGAAAGATGGTGTCCTACTACAGCAGGCACACTGTAGAACAGTTAAAACAGTTGTGCGAGGACAGAGGAGTCCTGTTCGAGATGAAAGCCAGTTAGCAGAACCTCATAGAGGCCCTGATGGTAGCAGATACCCAGAGCAGGGAGTAACAGACTGTGACTGAAAGAGACTAGACCTCGAATGTGGCAGAACTAGCGGCTGGTGAGGGGTCCCGAGCCTATGAGGTGGACAGCAGGGCCACTGTCAGTGAAGGGCCACAGCAGCAGGGGAAGGTCACCAGTATCCTGAATCCAGAGGTACTCAAGCTGCAAACTGAGTTGCGGAGGATAGAACAGAGCGACAACAGAGGGAAGTGGACCGTGAGGCAGAGTGACAACAGAGGGAGGCAGACCATGAGGCAGAGTGGCAACAGAGGGAGGCAGACCATGAGGAATGTGAGCACCAGCGAGAGGTAGAGGAGAAGAGAGAGCGAGAATGCAGAGCTGCAGAGGAGAGGAGAGAGGAGCGCTAATGGCAACACAAACTGGAGAAGCTACCACTCCAACCAGCGGCACCAGGGCAGGTAAGTAACTTGGGTTTAACTGGGACTGCAGGACTGGGTTACAAATTGAACTCTAAATTAATAGCTGAGTTTAAGGATGGGGAAGATATAGATGCCTTTTTAAATTCTTTTGAAAAAGTTTGTATTCAGGCTAAAATTCCTGGAGACTCCTGGAGCTTCCAGCTATCCCCGCTACTTACTGGAAAAGCTCGGGATGCATTGGGTCTAATGGACAATAAAGACAGTGATGATTACAGCAAGTTAAAAGCTGCACTACTAAAAAAGTTTGAATTAACTGCTGAATCATACAGAGCTAAATTCCGGAAGCTCAGGAGAAGCCCTGATATGAGCAATGAGGAGCTAGCCACAAAACAACGTCAGTTTTTAAAACGTTGGTGGGAAGGAATTGAGGCAACACTGTTGATAAAATTGAAAATGTGATTTTATTAGAACAGTTTTATTGGGCTTGCGCAGCAGAGTTAAAAATCTGGCTAAAGGGCCGAGATCCAAAAACAGTGCAAGAGGCTGCTGAACTCTCGGACCGCTATGCCAAGAGCAGACCTGCTCTGAGAGCGAATGGGGCAGGCGTGGCAGCACAGAAAGGGAAAAGCGTGCCTTCAGGGCAGCTAAAACCCTCACTGCAACCACCAAAACCAGTTAGCTCCAGGATTCCAAGAAAAGACTTCTCTGAAGTAAAAAATGCTTGTTGGTTATGTAAAGAAACTGGGCACATTGCCAGACAGTGTCCAAGAAGGGCAAGCAATAATATGCAAAGCAGTACCAGAAAAGAAGTGGGTTGTTTGTGTGTTCCTGAGAGCATGCCAGTGAACATGAGAGAACACATGCACCCAGTCATGGTAAATGCTGTATAGGCACAGAGGTTAAGGGACACAGGGGCATCCTTGACATTAGTGAAAGGGGATCTAGTACAGCCTGGTCAGCTTATCCCAAACAAATACATGACTGTACAGGACTTTGCGGGTGAAGTGAAAACATTGCCACTGGCCAGTGTTCTCCTGGACTGGGGTGAAACATGGGGAACTGTGCAACAGGTGGCTGTAGCTAAAACGTTAGCAGTAGATGTGATCCTGGGTAACAATCTCCAACAGGGGATGGCATGTGCAGTTATCCATAGCCAAGCAGCAAGGGAAAATAGTAGTTCCCCGAACCCCACAGAAACCAGTGTGGAAACCACGGAGAGGCTGGTTCCCCAGCCTGTGTCTCCAGATAGGGAGACTGATAAAAAGGAGGTAAAAATTTCCCTGGTAGCGAGTGACCACACAGCTACAGAAGGTTACTCCGAAGAGGGAGGGGTGACCAATTGTCAGAGGGTTAGGATTAACAGTGATTCTGAGGGCCCTGACACTAGTGCTAGGAACCCTAGTCTAGTGACTGAAGGGGACTTGTCCCATGTCTTGGGACTGTGTGAGGGGTTTGCAGCTGCTCAGAGGAGTGACCCTAGTTTAGAGAAGCTGAGGGCTTGGGCAAACTCTGAGGGCACACAGGGAGGTGACGGCAGACATAAGGTTTATTGGGAAAATGGACTTATGTATACACAGGCAGTACAGACAGAGGGAGGGATGCTAGGCAGGAAGCTTGTCGTTCCCCAGGGATATCGTGAGCAGTTGCTCAAAATTGCACATGATATTCCCCCGTCTGGTCATCTGGGAATCGCGCATACAACACAATGGTTGGCCCAGAATTTCTACTGGCCTAACTTTACCCAGCAGGTGAAGGAGTATGGCAGGTCTTGTCACCGTGACAAGAAATAGGGAAGGTGAGCAAGAAAACTCAAGCCTCCCTGATCCCCTTGCTCATAGTGGAGGAGCCATTCCAGAGGGTGGGAATGGATATTGTGGGGCCTTTAAATACCCCCTGTTCTCAAGGAAGAGATTCATCCTGACTGTGGTGGATTATGCCACCCGGTACCCAGAGGCAGTCGCCCTATCCTCACTGAGGACAGACAAAGTGGCAGATGCCTTACTTGGGATTTTCTCCTGTGTTGGGTTTCCGCAGGAGGTAATCACCGATCGAGTGGGTTCCTTCATGTCAGACCTGATGAAATGTTTATGGGAGAAGTGTAGGGTGGTGCAGAGATGCACGACACCATATCACCCACAAGCCAATGGGCTTGTTGAATGATTCAATGGTTCCATAAAGTCAATGTTCCGGGCATTTGCTGAACAGCATGGGAGGGACTGGGAGAAATACCTTCCCCACCTGTTGTTTGTATACAGGGAGGTGCCCCAAGAGTCGACAGGATTTTCCCCCTTCAAACTCATATGGATGCCGGGTACGTGGGCCCCTAGACTTAATCCAGGAGGACTGGGAAGGCAAGCATGCCACCCAGGGAACTCCCACTGTGGACTATGTCCTTAGGTTTAGGGAAAGGCTGAAGGAGCTTATGGGGACAGCCCAGAGCAACCTGGCAGCTGCTCAACAGAAACAAAAGGTGTGGTGTGACCACAGAGCCAGAGCTCGCTCGTACATTGTGGGTCAGGAAGTCATGGTCTTTATTCTGGTCTGGAAAGACAAACTGCAAGCTGAGTGGGCAGGACTGTACAAAGTAGTTAGGAAGGTAAATGACGTAAACTACATTGTGGAGTTACCTGACCGTAGACAGACAGAAAGGATGTACCATGTCAACATGATGAAGCCATATGCAAATAGGGCTGACATGATGTTTGCAGTGTGTAGTCATGGGAAGGGGACAGATGAAGGAGACCCCCTTCTGGACTTGCTGGAAGACAGTAAGTGAGAGTCCTCTGTGGAGGCAGTAAAATTGTCTCCCAAGCTGACCCCGTGCCAGATCCAGAAAGTGAGGGAGGTTTTAGCAGACTTTGCCCCCTTGTTTAGCGCCAAGCCTGGACTAACCCCCTTAGCAACACATGATGTAGAGACAGGGACACAGATGCCCATACGGCGGACAGCATATTTAGTGTCAGAGGCTGTCCAAAAGGACATTAGGATGGAAGTGGAGGAGATGCTGGATTTAGGGGTAATCCGGAGATCCCACAGCCCCTGGGCCTCACCTGTAGTCCTTGTGCCCAAGCCAGATGGCTCAACTCATTTCTGTGTGGACTATCATGGACCGAATGAAGTCACAAAGTCCGACGCCCACCTGATGCCCCGGATGGACGAACTTCTGGACAAGTTGGGAGGGGTGACCTACCTTATGACTACTGACCTGACCAAGGGGTACTGGCAGGTAGAATTGACAGACAGAGCTAGGGAGAGGTCGGCTTTCATCACTCTGATAGGCTTATTTGAGTTTAAAGTAATGCCTTTCGGAGTGAAGAATGCCCCGGCCACTTTCCAAAGGTTGGTGAACCAGGTGTTGAATGGTGCTGAGGAGTACACAGTAGCGTACTTGGATGACATTGCCATCTTCAGTACCAGCTGGGAGGAACACCTTTCACACCTTAGGGAAGTGCTGGGCAGGATACAGAGGGCTGGGCTCACTGTCAAAGCCGAGAAGTGCTAGGTGGCCACAGGGGAAGTGGCATACCTCGGGCATGTGGTAGGCTGGGGCCAGCTCCATCTTAACCAAATAAAGACAGAGGTGATTCAGGCATGGCCCAGACCAGAAACCCATAAGCAGGTCAGGAGCTTTCTAGGGACAGCAGGGTACTACAGAAAGTTTGTACCTAATTACAGTGCCCTGGCTGCTCCCCTATGTGACCTGACAAAGAAAAAGATGCCAAAGAAAATTAAGTGGGGCCCAGCCTGTGAGGAAACCTTTACCAGACTGAAGGAGGCACTGTGCAGTGCTCCTGTTTTGACAAGTCCAGACTATAGCAAAACCTTTATAGTTCAGATGGATGCCTCAGACGTGGATATTGGGGCAGTACTTAGCCAGACGTCTAGCCAAGGGACAGACCACCCAGTTGTGTACTTATACAGGAAGCTTATCCCTAGGGAGCAAGCGTACTCCACGGTGGAAAAGGAGTGTCTTGCCATAGTGTGGGCCCTGAAGAAATTAGAGCCATATTTGTATGGACAGCATTTTGTGCTGCAGACTGACCACAACCCCCTGGTTTGGCTGACACAGATGGGAAAGAGCAATGGGAGACTGCTAAGATGGAGTCTTGCTTTACAAGGGTATGATCTGACAATCATACATAGGGCAAGCATTAAGAATCAGAACGCTGATGGGCTGTCTAGGGTCTATGAGGAGTGAACTGATTTGGGAAGCTCATACCATGTAGGGGATAGATCCCCCAAATTCGGCCTAGGTGGGGAGGAGTGTGATGTAGACAACCAGTTCTGAGTGCTGTATTATATTTTTTTAATATAAAATGTATTAATGTCTCTGCTGAAAATTCAAATGCTCTAGGAATGACCTCTCTCATTCCCCCTTGCCCCCCAGATTTCAGCTGACAGATGCAGGCCAAGAGAACTGCTGACAGTTACTGGAAGACTTTTATTAAGGATCCTGTTCCTCTGAGCTAATTACAGAGTTGTTAAATTAATTTTGTTAAGAGAGAAATCATAAACTAGGTTTATGACGTTAAAATAAGGGAAGCTAGGATGTTACATAGAGGTGTAAGGTTGTAAATGACCCTATGAAGCCTGTGTGAAGAGGGTACAGCATAAGATCAAAAGAGGTGTCATTGAAACTGGAGTTATACTAAGGTTGTAGAATTAATACTTTGAAATTACATCCTGTAGTTGTATAAAAATATATTTTTGTTAGATATTTGACCAGAGGAGGGGCTGGATGACTTCATCCAAAAGGGGTTGGGCAATACTGCTTGTAAAGATTATTCTCTTTCACTATAGATGTGCTTTAGTATCTGACACTGACCAAGAAAACATCTGAGCACTGAAAAGAGGTATTTAGAAAGCTAGATAAATCTAAATATTGTTGTAGGAACTGCACTGTTTTAAACCTTGTTTTGTTTTAAAGATTTGTATGTCTTTTGATATGAGTTCTGTACTGTATGTTTGACGTATTATTACATATTTTAGTAAAAACTCTAATTTTAGAGAAAACCTGATCTGTCTTTGAATTGCTTTCTTTTGCTAAGAAATATTTATGGTTCGGCAGACATTTGGCTTGTATGGTGGTATGAAACTAGAAAGAGAAGAGTTTTAAATCTGAGGTCTTTATAAAAGTTTTTAAGGGTTCATCTCTGGATACCTGGTTAGGTGCCTGTAGGCAAAGATATCTGGCCCCCCGAAGACAGATATATCTGAGCCTGTGCATTGGGTATGCTAGCAAGAGGTTAACAGTTTGAATCCCTCCAGAACTGAGACCAAAGATTGATCCGAACTCACAGAAATAGATAAGAGGGTTGCCTTGTCTGTTACACTGTTCACAAGACTGCGCTCAGAGGTTGGCACTTTGGGAGTGGAGAGCCTGACCTGCTGAGTGAATCTGTGACATGGAGTACATATAGTGTGTGGGGGAGAAATATGTGTACCCCGGAGTGGATCCTCCCAAATACCTCCATACATCCTGAAATTCCAGCTTGTCCAAAAGGGCCTGAATCTGTTTTGATACTTTATGAGATTTTTCTGGGGATACGAGAAATAGTATTCAACTTCGGATCTAGAGTGATTGTCCAATCTCCTGCACAAATCAAAAACTCTCTGCCCTCTCAGAAATCTGCAGCAAGGCCTTGTGGTAGAAATCATAAGGAGAGTCGGGGGGGGGCATATACTGACACCAGAGTGAGCATTTGTCCATTTTAGTGTCCCTTTAAAAAAAACATATCTGCCCTTGGTATCCTTGACCCTATCCACTGTCTCAAAAGGGACGTGATTCAGAACAAGAATGGTCACCCTCCTCCATCGACCTGTTTTATAGGAGGAGGAACAGATCTCCCTGTAGCCAAATATCGCCAATTTTTGATGTTCCACTTTGGGCAGGTGTGTCTCCTGTAGGAGAACAAAGTCCACTCTGGCCTGTTTTATATATGTCACAACCTTTTTCCTTTTATTGGTCCCATCAAACTGTTCACATTAAAGGATAAGATCTTAGAATCCATAACTCTGAATATGCTCACTCTGTTGTAAAGCAGCCCTAAACCCCCATAAAGTGGAGTCCGTGGCCTGACTCCCCGGTGGGTTCCTGACAACCATATAACTTTATACCCCACTTATTAAGAAACAACAAAGGGAAACAAGTAACCAGCATTGCAACCTACGATGTGAAAACTAAGCATATTTCCAAATAAACCTAAATCTAATAACAAATGTAGCCCATAGGATAGCGCCACCTAGGGGTTACATCTATATGACTGAATTACAGAGTATTGTACATGCAAGCAATAGTACCCGACAGGGTGGGTGGTATTGGGCAATACCGGACCGCCCAGAGGCGTAATGAGGCCTGATGCCACAGGCGAAGGGTCTTATAGCCCCTGGAAGGTCCAGTATTGCCTATACCACCCACCCTGGAGGGTATTATTGTGCTTAGAAAATGGGCCACTGAAATAGAGTATATGTTTGGTTAAAAAAAAACATTTTTTGGTTACATGTAAAAACTCCAACCTGTCTGACTTACTTTGTAATCAAATAGTTCCTCTGCCTGCAATAAAATACTGTTTTTTTTTAACTTGGGGACTTGTCCTAATGCAGCCTCTGTAGTTTCCATTTTGGAGCTGGTTGTTATGGTAAGACCCTCCCAACCACACACACGCATGCAAAGTGCTTTTCTTCTACTTGTTTTTCTTACTTTTTTATTGATTAATTTGTTTAATGTTTTTTCTTTTACTGTTTTACGCTACTGTCCCGATTGCTTGTTGATCACAAATCCCCCTCCCCCGGAGCACACTCGCCTGTCTCCCATGTTACTGTTGGTTTCTTTTTAATAGCATGGTAGGGAATGTTTTTTTTTGCAGCGCTATCCGACCGGTAGATGAGGAGAACTGCAGTGGGGATCAAACATGCGGCATTACCTGAGTACTCCGGGCGGTACTGGCAAATATGTTGTAGCTCTCGGCCAGGTCAGGCATGACATGCAGGGATATGAAGGCTCTGTTACCAACAAAGCCGCAAGACGCAGTAAGGAGGTACATCTAAGCAGGATCAGAAGTTGTAGACAAGGTGGCTGATTTTGGAGTACGCATAGCATGTGGCAGTTAAAATACAAAGGAAACTTTTAGTATGGGGGTATACTGCAGTTCATTACTGTCTTGGGGCACTGTCACATTACACGCTCGGTCCATAAATGAATGGAAGAAGCAAGTTAATAAATAAAAATGATTGTTTTTATTTATTGTATATCTACAATGCTGTTTTTTTTTTTATTTACTGGGTGGTATATGGCTGAACTTAAAGACTGTGTGTGTGTGTGTGTGTGTGTGTGTGTGTGTGTGTGTGTAGCTCTCACTCGGTCTCTGTCATAGAAACATAGACTTTGATGGCAGATAAGGACCACTTGGCCCACCCAGTCTGCCCATTTCCCTACCTACTGGATAAACTGCAGATTCTAGTTAACCAACAGCCTACTTCCTGCAACCCACCACTATAATTGCCTTGTGTCTGTCCCATGCATGTTTGAATTCCCCCACTGTTTTAGACCCAACAACCTCCTCAGGAAGGCTGTTCCATGTATCCACCACTCTCTCCGTGAAAAAAAATTTCCTCACATTACCCCTGAGCCGTCCCCCCTCTATCTTTAAATTGTGCCCCCTTGTTCTTACACGTCTCTTTTTCTGAAAGATGCTACCCTCCTGGACTTTGTTGATTCCCTTGAGGTACTTGAATGTTTCTATCATGTCCCCCTGTCCCTCCTTTCATCAAGAGTATACATATTAAGCTCTCTCAGTCTCTCTTCATATGGTTTCTGCTGCAGACCCTGCACCATTTTAGTTGCCCTCCTCTGGACTGCTTCCATCCTGTCTATGTCCTTGCGTAGATGAAGTCTCGCTAAGCAATTTTAAAAAATGGCGGCAGTTTGAAATTGTGTGCCCACTGCTTTACCAATGAGGAAACAGACTGGGCGCAATAATACTTGCCTGGGCATGGGGCAGGTTTAGGCTGGCACATTTTTTGCTGCAGGCATTTTTGAAAGTTAATGTACCCCCCTGCTTTGCCTCTCAGGCAATTAGAAAACTTGTATTATCTAGCCCATTTTGTAAGCAAACAATAATACCTGACAGGGTGAGCGATATTGGGCAATACCGGACTACCCAGGGGCGTAATGAGGCCCGATGCCACAGGCAGAGGGCCTTATAGCCCCTGGAAGGTCCGGTATTGCCCATACCACCCACCCTGGAAGGTATTATTGCGCTTAAAAAATGGGCCACTGAAATACATTATATGTTTGGTTAAAAAAAATAATAATGTTTATGGTTACATGTAAAAACTCCTACTTGTCTGACTTATTTTGTAATCAAATAGTTCCTCTGCCCGCATTAAAATACTGTGTTTTTGTTAAACTTGAGAACTTCAATCAATCAATCAAGTCTTTATTTAACCAGGCATTCATCGTTGAGCAGAAGCTCATTTGCAAGATGGACCTGGGTGGAGCATGAAATATTGTATATATAGGTCAACACAGGTATTTACAAGGCAATACAGATAATACTGTTTACAGAAAGGAAAAAAAAGAAGTTCATATGTACATAGAATTATACAGATATTGTACAGATTACAGGGTATTTACATACATAGAAGTGTCTATAGGAAGATAAAGCAGGTTATCTAAGGTTGCAGGAGGAAGTAATGGAAGAAGAAAAAACAAATAAAAATATACACCAGGTAGAGGCGAAGGTGGTGGGGAAGGGAGGGAGGTAGAGGGAGAAAGGCTAGGAGGGCACAGCACCACAGAGGGGAGCTGGTAAACGGGATGTAAGAAGGTGGATGGAGAAAAGGAGTATGTGTGAGCCCTGGGACTGAATGCTATGAAGTACGGGGCATGGTAGGATGTCACAACCCAGGGGTAGTGAGCTCCTATCCGAGGTTGGGAAAGGAAGGATAAGGGGATGGACGGGCCTAGTGTTGATAAGACAGGGGGATAACAGAGAGAGAACAATTAGGCTTGTGAGGAGCAAGCTGGGGGAGTCAGTACTTAAAATTGGGTCTAGGCATGGCTATATATCAGTGCAGGCACTGGTACTGGGTCTGAGTGGGTGAAGCAGTTACATACTTCTCTGATTGTACAGAAATAAAGCATCTTGAAGGCATTTATACTGATTAGAGTGCTTAATCTGAGGGTTTTTTGTAGATTGTTCCATAAGGTAGGTAGCACGAAGCTTATGGCTGCCCTGCCGAAATGGGATTTTGCTTTGGGTACTTTAAGTGTAATAGCTGCGTAACTTCTTAGCGTGTTTCCCAATTATACTCAGGGAAGACAGCAGGAGATATAGTAAGGCAGCTTATTAGAGATGGCTCTATAGGTCCAGAGAGCGGCTTCTGTGGTGTCCGAACTTCAGTGATGTCCATCCCACTGCCGCATATAGGATGCAGTGATGCGGTCAAGGAAGTCCCGTTATAAACCTCAGTGCTCGATGGTAGAGTGTGTTCAGTTTAGCCATAAGAGTTGGGGCATTGGCTAGAGGAAATCAGCGTAATCAACCAATGATAGGAAAATGGATTGGACCAGTTGTTTCTTGGCATCTCTGGTGAGAAATTGGTTGATTCTAAAAAACAGGCCAAGCCTTTGTCGAAGTCGTTTAGCAAGTCCTCGATATGTTCAATGAAGGAGAGTCTTTGGTCTATCAAACTCCCAGATACTTGAATTTTGTAACAAATTCTAGTTTTCACCTAGAACTGTGGTAATTTGGAGAACTGTCTCACTGGACACAGGGTTAGCTTACTGGATGAAAGGGGAGAGACCATCGCTTTAGTTTTTTGGCATTAAGGAGTAGCTTTTTTGGAGTAGTTGGCTTTCAAAGGTTGAATTTAACTGTAGGTCATTGCAGGCAGCTTCAGGTGTTGGGCGACTCACGTGAGAACTGTATCATCTGCAAACAGATGGATGTTGGCTTCTTTATACAGTAGTCGATGTTATTAATGTAGATTGCAAAAATAGGGCCCTAATATAGAACCTGAAGTACCCTCTTTGCAGAGTTTTAAGGAGGACAGGCCTCCTTCGGCTTTAACTTGTTGAAGGCGCCTGTAAGATAGTCAGTAAACCAGTGCAGAGAGGAGGGGTCCACACCTATGGTTTGAAGGGAGGAGCGGAGCAGACTATGGTCGACGGTGTCGAAAGCCTTACTTAGATCAAGGAAAACAGCACAAATAAAGATTTTGCTCTCAAGATTACACTGCCAGTCGTTAGTAACTTTGGCGAGGGCTGAGATAGTGCTATGTTTAGCTCTGAATCCGGACTGCATAGGGTTTAGCAGTCCCCTAGACTCAAGGTGAGTTCTCAGCTGTGCATTTACAATTTTCTCTAGCAGCTTGGACAGGACCGGAAGGAGAGAAATTGGCCTGTAGTTATTGAGATCGCCAGGGTCACCTGATTTGAACAGTGGTATGACATGTGCTGTCTTCCATATAGGTGGTAAGGTGCCCTGAGACGGGGATAAATTAAAAAGGTGGGTGATGGGTATTGCTAGTACGTGGTAGGCAATTTTTAGGAAGTAAGGGTCAAGGGTGTCGGCCCCAGCACTTTTTCCTAGTATCCAACTGAAGCAAGAGGTCCTCTATCTCTTTCAGTGAGGCAGATTGAGGCGAGAAAGGCGGCAAAGCTATCGGAGTTTCAGACAGTTGGCTGGCAGTCTGGGAGCAAAGTATGTTTGCAGGGGAGTTATCAAATGCCATGCCTGCAGTAGCAAAGTGGTTATTTGACTGCATCAAGTATATCCCTCTTTTCGGTTATAGTCGAGTTGCCAGAGGTAATCTTGGTCGGGAGTGAATTTCCTGGGGAGTGGCCTAGCAGATCGCTGATTGTGTTCCAGAACTTGATTGGGCTCTTTGTGGCAGAGTTGAGTTCGGATTTGTAGAAGGTGGCCTTCGATTCTCTGATTGTTCTGGTACATAAATTTCATAGTCTCCTGAACTGGTTCCAGTCCTCTGCAGTGTTCAGTCTGCACGCTTTTTTCCAGAGCTTATCTCTTTCTAGAAGCAAGGACATGATCTGAGGGGTGAACCATTTACAGATTTTGGTCCTAGTTTGAACTTTAATCAGGGGAAGATACTTATTAAGGGCCCTTGATAGAATGTCGTGGAACATATTGTAAGCTGATGTAATCGTTTTGGCCAGGTAGAAATCTTGCCACTGAGGGGAGTACTTAAGCTCGTTTAGGTAGGCATGTTCATTGAAGTTGCGCCTGGATCTCTTCATAGAGAACTTGCTGATGGGTGCTGGGTTGTTGGCGGATCTTACTCCCGCAATACAACAATGGTCGCTCGCGTCTGAGAAAAAGACATGAGTGTGGGAGAAGAGATGAGGTTTGCTCACCATTAGCTCATCCAAAAGTGTACTTTTACTGGGGTTCTTCACGTTTGGGTGTGTTGGTTCAGTAATAAGTTGCGTCAGCCCATGTTCATCACAGAAGGATGCAAGGGGGGGCAGCTGTGTTAGAGAGCCAGTCAAAGTTGAGTTCTCCTAAAATAATAGTTTCTGGCAGCCCCTGTCCCAACTTGACACTTAGATATGACACAAGCTGTAGGCCAGCAGATGGTGGTCTGTAGCATCCTACTACGAGAGTGCAGTAGTCTGTGTAATTTCCACTTTGAGAATTAGGCATTCAAATTCGCTGGCGACAGATGTAGAGGATAAGCAGAAGGTAGAAAATTTGTCTTTAACGTAGATAGCTACCCCTCTTCCTCTGGCATGCCTATCAGCTCTGAACAAGGCATAATTGGGGATGTTTACTTCTCTATCAGCGGTGCTGGGTCTAAGCCAAGTTTCGGAAATCACAAGTATGTCAGGAGAGGTATGATTTACCCAGGTTTGTATTAAGGTTAGCTTTTTAAGGAGGCTACATACGTTAATATGCAAGAAGCTTATTCATTTTAAATTTGCTAGTTCTGCTGGCGAAGCAATAGCTTCTGGGAGGCCAGGGTTGAGTTCTACATTGCCTTAACATAGCAGGAGGATAAGTAGGATTGTTTTAAGAGCGCTAATTATAAGCTTGTAATTCCTGCCTTTCTCCCGTCTAGTAGATCTGACGTTTTTAGGAACTGGAAAGTAGCCACCATAGAAGAGCTGATCTGTTGTAGCAAGAGCTAGTACCCCTACCACAATAGGCGGGGAGGAGATAGAAGTCTGCGTGGTGGGAGGTGGGCCTTGTGGTGGGGGAGTGTTATAAGTACTACTGGTATGTGTGGTCCAAGAGCAGGGTTCGAGGTATTGGTACTTGGAATCACGGAGGCAATTAAAGGATAAGTTGCTATGTGGTATACAGCACAAGGTGCCGTTGTAGACCAAACATGATGGTAGTTCAGGTGTCCAATGCTGGGCAGCTGGTATCAGCAGAAGAAGGGGCAGTATAAGGAGCCATATAGGGCCCGACATGATGGTACCTCAAAAAAGAAACCACTCAATTAGCCCGGGGCCAGTGGGGTTGCTGGATTAATGCAGCTTATCAGTAGCTTTCTGATCCAGGTTGACCCAAATTTGATAGCATTAAAAATATTTAGCAGTGAAGGCACAGCCAAGGAGAGCCTATGCATTTTAGTATGGCGAGGCCCTGAGAATTGGATCCTGTAGGCTGGACAGAGAAGAGGGAGATCACGAGTTAAGTCTCTATTGGTGGGGCACTGCGCCAGAGGACGTGGACTAATATTTTGGCGGGAGCTACTGTATTTAATAATCAGCGGAGGTGGGGGGGTGGTTGAAAAAGTTGCAGCAGTTGCCGTACCTTGTAGGGCCTTGAGTCTGTGTCTGCAGTCTCGAGCGTCGGCTAGAGGGGCATCGACCGTCCGGTACCCAGGAATCCCGCGGCTTAGGAGCTGGGAGCCTGGGTGGCAGTTCCTCGGCTGAGGGAGAGAAGGAGAGTGAGGATTAATAAAGAGGATTCACATAAAGGGTTAGACAGAACAGCGGGGAGTCCAAAATTTGCAGAACAAAAGGTTGTATATTACTTTGGCACCCAGAAGTGTCTAGGGCCAGTGCACGTATGCAGAGAAAGGGCTGTAAACACTAGATTTCTTTCCCAAACCACAATTCAAGTCCTTTCAATTACAGACTGGGTTAACACTTCAGCTTTTTAACATTTGTCCCAACATAAACATTTTTAGGGTTTAAAATCAAAGAGCAGAAGCTGGCTTTTGCCAGGGACCAATCAGAGCGTGGTCTGAGAGGGCACTCACAATCCGGTTGGCTGCGGCAGTTGCGGTACCTTGTGGGGCCTTGGGTCCATGTCTGCAGTCTCGAGCATTGGCTAGAGGGGCGCCGACCGCCCGGTAGCCGGGAATCCCGTGGCTTAGGAGCTGGGAGCCTGGGTGGCAGTTCCTCGGCTGAGGGAGAGAAGGAGAACGAGGATTAATAAAGGGGATTCACACAAAGGGTCAGACAGAACAGTGGGGAGCCCAAAATTTGCAGAACAAAAGGACGTGTATGGTACCAGCAATGCCAAAAGAGGTAGTGAGGAGTAGTAGTAGTAGGTGGTTGCACCCCATGGTAGTTTGTTTGGTGTTGCTGTCCTGCTTAACTGCTAGCTGGTTTATAGTTGAAAGGGTATATAGTCGAATTAGGGTGAGGTCCCTAACAATAGGGCAGGTAGAGCAGTAATTGAGAGGAGTTAGATGGAGTGGCTGGAGAAAAGGTTGAGAGCAAATGTGTGATCCTGTGTGTGGGACTGCTTTAAAAAGGGGCGGTGAGAAAGTGGGTCAAGTCAGGTATTGAAGACAGGGAGGCCAATGAAAATGTGCAGCAGTGGAGTGACCAATCAGCTGCTAGGCTGAGGAAGGGGCGGAGTAAGGGTCTATTTAATACTGTGAGGAGGAGGAGGGGGAGTTTAATACTGTGAGGAGCAGGACGAGGGGGAGGGGTGGTGGGCGAAAAAATTCAGTCCAGAACACAGCACAGAAAGAAATTTCCCTGAGATCAGGCAGCACCAGGCGCTGGAAAACCAGCCAAGGAGTAAAGCTGCCAATCATTGCCTGGTTCCTCCACTGGGCATCCAGTCAAAACAGTGGCATTCAAAACCACGAGTTTCGGAGGTTCGGTGTGTATCTGAATCTGTCCAGGGGTCAGTCGGGTGGTCTGTTAGCTGTGGCCTGCTCAGAGAGAGCCAGGGCCACATGAGCAGCTTGGGAAGCCCGCAGATGGGCTGTCTGTGGAACATGGAGGGAAACACAGAGGATTAAATACAGCTAGAGTACAATAGCAAGCTCAGTGGGGGGCAGGCAATGGGGAAGGACAAAGCATGAGGTAAAGAGGTGGTAAATGCAGGGCAATTATTTAGAGCTAGAAGAGAAGTTAATGGGGGGGGGGTCTGTGCTTTGGCACCGGGACGTCTGAGGAGGACTGCAGCAGCAGGGGGTGTAAGGGAAGGGTTTGTAGGTAAGGCAGAGAAGAAAGTAAGGTGTTTAGAGAGACAGCACTACAAGAGGGGCAGATAAATTAATAATTAGCAGAGTGACCAGTGTGGGGAAGGGGCAGAGTTTGTAGGTAAGGCAGAGAAGAAATGGAAAACTGCAGCAGTCTTGCTCAGTAGGTAGGTCAAGCAGTCAAACATCAGCTACTACTGTATACAATACAGTTTGTCCAGCACTGGATTGCACAGCACGAAGTAACACTGAGAGACTAAACTAGTGGCTTGTAATAGACTAGCTAAGCTGGACTTGTCCTAATGCAGCCTGTGTAGTTCCCATTGTGGAGCTGGTTGTTATGGTAAGACTCTCTCAACCACACACATGCACTCAAAGTGCTTTTCTTCTACTTGTTTTTCTTACCTTTTTATTGATTAATTAATTTTTTTTTTACTATTTTACACTACTGTCCCGATTGCTTGTTGACCACGAACCCCTCCCCCTTAGCACACTCACCTGTGTCCCATGTTGCTGTTGGTTTCTTTTTAACAGCATGGTAGGGGATGTTTTTTTTTTGCAGCAGCAGCACTATCCCACCGGTAGATGAGTAGATCTGCAGTGGGGATCAAACATGCCGCATTACCGGAGTACTGCAGGCGGTACTGGCAAACAAGCTGTAGCTCTCGGCCAGATCAGGCATGACATCCGGGGAGATGAAGGCTCTGTTACCAACAAAACCGCAGGATGCGGTAAGGAGGTACGTCTGAGCAGGATCAGAAGTTGTAGACAAGGCAACTGATTTTGGAGTACGTGTAGCATGGGGCTGTTAAAATACAAAGGAAATTTTTAGTAGGAGGGTATACTGTAGTTCAGGACTGTCTTGGGGATGAGGCAGGTTTAGACTGGCACTTTTTTTGCAGCAGGCATCAATTGAAAGTTAATGTACCCCCTGCTTTGCCTCTCAGGCAATCAGAAAACTCGTAATATCTAGCCCATTTTCCTTCAATAGACGCCCGCTGCAAAAAAAAATTCTGCCAGCCTAAACCTGCCTCATGCCCAGGCAAGTATTATTGTGCCTAGTCTGCTTCCTCATTGGTTAAAAGCAGTGGGCACACAATTTCAAACTGCCGCCATTTTTTTTAAATTGCTTAGCGAGACAGAGACCGAGTGAGAGCTACACACTCAGTCCTTAAGCCCAGCCAGATACCACCCAGTTAATTAAAAAAAAAAAAAAAAGCACTGTAGATATACATTAAATAAAACAATCGTTTTTTTATTTATTTACTTGCTTCTTCCATTCATTTATAGACCGAGCATGGCGTGTGGCAGTTCCCCAAGACAGCCCTGAACTGCAGTATACCCCATACTAAAAATCTCCTTTGTATTTTAACAGCCACATGCTACGCGTACTCCAAAATCAGCCACCTTGTCTACAACTTCTGATCCTGCTTAGACTTACCTCCTTACCGCATCCTGCGGCTTTGTTCGTTACAGAGCCTTCATATCCCCGGATGTCATGCCTGATCTGGCCAAGAGCTACAGCATGTTTGCCAGTACTGCCCGGAGTATTCCCGCATGTTTGATTCCCACTGCAGATCTACTCATCTACCTGTCGGATAGTGCTGCAAAAAAACAAACATTCCCTATCATGCTGTTAAAAAGAAACCAACAGCAACATGGGACACAGGCGAGTGTGCTGGGGAGGGTTGTGATAAACAAGCAATCGGGACAGTAGCATAAAATAGTAAAAAAAAAAAAATAACCAAATTAAGCAATAAAAGAGTAAGAAAAACTAGTAGAAGAAAAGCACTTTGAGTGCATGTGTGTGGTTGAGAGGGTCTTACCATAACAACCAGCTCCAAAATGGGAACTACACAGGCTGCATTAGGACAAGTCCCCAAGTTTAAAAAAACACACAATATTTTAATGCAGGCAGAGTAACTATCTGATTAGAAAATAAGTCAAACAGGTACTGTAAGAGTTGCGCTTGTTGTCTTCTCTGACTGAAGTGGAACCTTTGTAAAAGAGCTAAGGCTCAAAGGTATTTGTAATCCTAGACTTGATAAACAAATAAGGTAGGAGTTTTTACATGTAACCATAAACGTTTTTTTTTTAACCAAACATATACTGTAAGTGGTCCACTTTCTAAGCGCAATAATACCTTCCAGGGTGGGTGGTATGGGCAATACCGGACCTTCCAGGGGCTATAAGGCCCTCCGCCTGCGGCATCAGGCCCATATCTCTCAACTGTACCACATTACGAGGAACGTTCCTCATTTTACTTCACAAAAGCTCCCTGTTCCACATTGTGAGGACTTGTTCCACATTCAAAGCCAACGTTTTAAAGCGAAAATTCATAGTAAATGATGCAAAAAATATATTATTCAATAAGTAACAGACTTTCTGAGCATGAATGCAACATTTTAACAGTGTTTTGAGCCTCTTAGGTAAAGATTTGATTAAGTGTTCCACATTTTGCCCATTTGTTCCGCATTTTGATAGGCACTGTTCCACATTTGGGGGACGAAAGGTTGAGAGGTATGATCGGGCCTCATTATGCTCCTGGCAGGTCTGGTATTGCCCAATACCGCCGACCTAGGGTTACCACCTTTTAGGAAGCCCGAAGTGGGACATTTCTTACTGAAAATGGATTTTTCGCAGGACAATATGTCATCTCAACCAATGCAACATACATGTTTTCTCTAAATAATCAGAATTAAGACTACGTGTTGTAGTTCTTCATTTGTTTCTTGTGTTTTTTTATTATTTTAAGGTATTTTAGTTAAGGTATTATAGTTTTTTGCAACATTTAGAGGAAAATCAGAAAATATTTTTCTCTTCAATAATGTCAGGACATTTAGCATTTTTCATGCTTTTCTGCAGGACACAGCTGCCCAAATCAGGACTGTCCTACGAAAATAGGGACAGGTGGTAACCCTACGCCGACCCTGTCGGGTATTATTGCTTGCTTAATGTACCCCCCCGTCGATCAGAAAACTCGTATTATTTAACCAATTTTCTAAAATAAAACAGCAGTGAAAAACTGTGGACCACGACTGTCTGCCACCAGTTTTATGTGCTATGGCTTGGTAGAGGACTTGGTCGTGTACATCCGGCAGTTCCTCTCAGAGCCAATGAGAGAGAGACAACACGCAACTCTTACAGTACCGATGGTAGCCGCTGGGGGAGCTCCAGGCCGGTCTCGCAGCTGATAGCTCGGCGATTCATTTCATATTCACTGGTGCAGTCTTGAAGGGTCCGGCCGAGAAAATGTCTCGAGTTGGTAGCATTTTGTGGCCTCGAATTATATTGTTTGGAGATTCAATCACACAGGTAATACAGATTAGTAAGCACCCTCATAGGCAATAGGCAAAAGACTTCGTTTCTATTCCCTGTAGGGTTTGATTCGTATTGGAGGTTTTTATTTACCGACCGTCAGCGTACTGGGGGAAGGTGGAAATGTCATGTCAGCCACTGAATGAGCAGCTTGTTCGGCTGTGAGCAGGGTGCTGAAACGATTTATGTAAATACATTGGTGTCTCATTTTGTTAGGCGTTGAGATTAGTCGGGTGCGAGTTGGCAAATATAATTCCACAGCGGCCCGCGAGTTAGTTTGTGCAACAAAATGACAAAGTGTAGGAGAATCTAGTTACGAAGATGACACACGCAAGCCAGGCAATCCTTTCTGGTCTAGTTATTTGAATAATAAATTATGAAACGGATCTCCGGTGAGCTCACTGTGTGACCCTGAGCAAAATCACTGTACGTCTGTCATCTTCGACTGCTTCAGTTCATTCAGCTGTTAAAAAAAAAACTGTACAGATGCTCACAATTAAAATTAATATGGCTTATTTCTTTCAAAAGTTTTACCAGGAAAGATATATTGAGCTGGTAACAACTCGTCTCCAGATTTTTTTTTGGGGGAAAGGTACAGAGGTACAAACATACAAATAATGCACAGAGGTACAAATAATGCAAGGTAATAAGCATCAGAATTAACAAACGCAGAATTTGTGTGGTAGGTGCACAACAGTGCATACAGTACACAGGCAAACAGAATGCAGATGCAATAAAGGGAATGGTGCAATGGTTGCAGCTGGGAAGGGTGACTGAGAGACGCACTAATGTGGATACATGGCGAAAAGTGAGAAGGAAATGTAGGATTGCGGGCACTGCAGTGTCAAAGGCTTTGGCTAAGTCAGCAAAGATGGCGGAGGTGACCAGACCCTAATCCATGCCAGAGGAGGGAGGGAGGTGGATGTGGTGTAGGACTTCCGGATGCCAAACTGGAAAGGAGTGAAGAAGGGTGAAGAATCAGAGAAGGGGGGGAGAACTGGTACAGAAGATGTTCCTGGAACATAGCCTATGTGAGGAGAAGGGAGATAGGTTGGTAGTTCCCTGGAGCAGAGGGTTCCCCCTTCCCCCTTTGGGCAGGGGGATGACTCCAGTTGTTTCCAAGTATCAGGGATGGAAGCAAATGAGAAGATGAGATTGAGAAGGTGGGACATAGGAAGAGCAGTGGGTAGGGTGGAGTGATGCAGGAGTTTGGGGTCATGACCATCAGGGCTTACATCCTAATTGAGGTTAACAGACTGAAGGGCCTTAAATGATGCAGTGGCAGTGGTAGGAGAGACAGAAAAGTGGTGGGGGAGAGGTGTTAGGTGGGGTGGGGAGAGGAGAGAGCAGACACGAGGTGAAGAAGGAGTCAAAAGCTGAGGTTACACCAGCAGGATCAAAGATAGGAGTGTCGCGCACCTGAAGGACAGGGTTTAGGGGCTGGGTAGGTGGGGAGAAGAGGGTGTGGATGACTTACCAGAACATGGAGGGATGGTTAACGTTCTGGAATATTGATGTGAAGTATTCAAACTTTACAAACATGGAAGCCCTGGTACAGGCATTGAGAAGGGTCTGGTACTTGGCTAGGTTGACAGGGGAAGCAGTGGACTTGAGGGTCCACCAAGCAAGGTCACGATTATGGAGGCAGGCCAGCAACTTAGATGAGATTCATTGCAGGTAGCATCCTTGGATCCATGTTTTTCTAAAGGGGGGAAGGTGTTGATCCCAGATAGACATGAGTTTGTTTGAAAAATTGGGAGGTGAGAAGTTATGTCACTGGCTGCAGGTATGGGACACCAGTCGATAGCTGCCAGATCAGCATGGGGGAGGACAAGTCCAGTGACCTGAATGCATTTTTTTTGGGGGGGGGCGCTTTGGCGCAGTGATTTTTTTTTTGCATGCAGTAGACCATATGGTAGTCACTGAGGGCATTGGGGAGGGTACCAGCATCTGCAGTATGGAGGGGTAGGAAAAGAGGACCCAGTCCATGAGGGAGCAATAGAGGGAAATGGGATTATGCTGGGTGGGATGAGTGATCATTTTGTAAAGTTGTAGGGCCTTCCATGTTTTGACATAATTTATTAATAGAGTGGAAGAGCCAATTAAGATTAAAATCTTCGAGGATAGGTACTTCATAGAGGCATGGGAGAAGAAGATGATATGGAGCTCAGTGACTGAAGATGGGGATGTACCAGGACAGCAGTAGACTCCAGCAATGAATATGAGGACAGAGAAGGGGAGAGAAGGGTTTAGGAGGAGTAACTCATAGGCAGAACTAGAGGAGGCAGAGAGCACAGGCTCAAACTGGATGGTGGGGGTGAAGTAGATTGCGACTCCACCATCCTTATTTGTGCAATCCTGAAAGACAACTGTGTACCCGGGGATGGCAGCAGAGGTATCAGGAATCATGGGGAGATCCAAGACTGCGAGATCACCAGCACATTGGACTTGAGGTTGACCATAAGTGGTTGCAGCTGGTCAAGTTTGGGAAGGAGGCTATGGATATTGACATGAGTCACTCCCGAACCTTTGGGGAGGTGAGAGCGAAATGACGGGGCAGGGCCGGGATTGAGTTGAATCTCTCCTGCCACAATAAACAGCAAGGAGATAATGAGCTTAAAAGATAACACCTATTCTCCCAGCAGCTCACCCTCCAAACCACAACCTCCTGATTAGGCTTGTAAGCCTAAAAAAGACATTTTAAATTACTTCTGTGGCTTAATATGCAGTCTGATGTACCAGCCATAATGTAAACGTATCCTGAGCTGCATGGCACCATTTCACATTCTTAGCATGGTGCCACATCACTCACTTTATACAGTGAGTGGTGGTGTCACACAGAGAATAAGCAGTGGCTCCACACAGCTCGGTACATGTTTACATTATGGGTGGTACGTTGGACTGCATATTAAGCTACAGAGGTAATTAAAACATTTTTTTTTTAGGCTTAAAAGCCTAATTGGGGGGTTGTGGTTTGGGGGTGGGCTGTTGGGAGGAAAGGTGTTGTCCTTTAATGGCTCCTGTGAGTGATTTGTGGGGAGTGGAGGGGGAGGATAAAAGGGGTAAGAGGGAAAGATGCATTTGAGAGTTTTGAGATGACGTCAAGAAGAAGGGAAGAGAATACACCCAGGATGTCAGGGGTAGTGGAAAAGGGTGGACAGGCTGGCGGTAGGGAGGATGAGGGGATGGAAGATGTAGTAGAGAAGGTGAGGATGAGCAGTAGGGGAGGGAGAAGTGGGTTAATAGTAGCGGGAGGAGTGAAAGGATTAGAAGCATAGCTGAGGACAACAAGCTGTTGCAGCCCTGAACCTGGCCAAATTACTGCTTCATCCAGATAGGGATGAAGCAAAAAAATTACACAATTGGGGGTGGGGAGGCAGGTTTCACCCACGTAGGGATGATGCTGAAATTAAGCAATTAAGGGGGAGCAGGCTAGACCTAGGTATGGAGGATAAAATACACAAGGCAAAAAAAAAAAGACACCAGATGGGCAGCGCACAACTGAAACACAGAACAAAATAAGCAAGACCTCAACTGGTAGACAGTATTAGCAAAGAGCACAACTAAATAACAGAACAACATAAGCAAGATCCTAGCTTTAAACAGCACAGTATAAGCAAGGGCCCCAACATTGACATGGTGCAAATATACCGTAAAATAAGTGATAGGCAGATACAGACTAAAAGTGAACAATTAAGCTTATTTATTTCTTGAAAATTTCGGCAAATACTATACTCAGCTTTAATACAGATGAGTGTTTTAGAAGCGATGGGCAGTTGCAGACAAAGGACACTTAGTGGGTTGCAGGGTGGAAGTTGTGCAGAGTCCCCTGGTGCCTCCTGGCATCTCCCTTTGCGGACTCCCAGTCCTGCTGTGCTACTCGAGCTGGGACTGTTATCACAGTGGGGAGATTTAAAGGGTTGAAAGTCTCACTCTGAAGTAGCACTCACAGCACTGATTAGAGCAAAGTGCTCCTGTAGCTTTTAAAGTTCCTGGATCCTGTTGTCTTGGGATTTTTGAACACTGTGTGAAAGGCATCCATATGTTTCTTCCTAGCGAAGCTATCCTGTGTAAATCAACCGGAAACAGCACCTGTTTAGTGGTGTTTTTAGCAACAGGACCAGACTGGAGTGCAGGGGCCCACCTTCAAATTTGGTATTGGGGGCAGACCTGGAAAATGAGAAAGAGGGTCCCAGGGTGACATACTCATTGGTCATTATTGGTGCACAGGTTCAGTTTTTGCATTTTTGTTGTCTTGCAGTGGTCAGAAACCCCCATCTTAATAGAAAAATGTTGCTAAATGAAAGGATTTTCAGAATTTGGAAGGTGGGTTGCAGCGGTGCTCAAATGAGGAGCCCAGATGGAAATTTCCAGGTATCCAGGTGGGCCAATCCAACGCTGTCTAGTAGTAAATTCTCCAACAGGTCCTGCACAGCTGGCATGTGTTTCTCTGCTAAGTGATTAACCTTATGAACAAAAACGTTCATGTTTCTTTATAGTGGCACACACAGTATAAAATTGGGTGGGGGGCAAGATGAAAAAAAAGACAGTTTTGTCACTGCCTCTCCCCAAAATACATTCTCCCAATAAATTTTTAACGTCTTTTTCACTGTATTACATGACGAGGTATGTCATGCCTTGGGTACATTTAGCCACGAAGGAAGAGATATTATATAGAGGTTAATGCATGGCGAAGAGTGTATTAGCAGGACATATTTAGTATTTGAGGGGTTTTAAGGACATCTGTAAACCTCACAGAGAAGTAAGAGGACTAGAATGGCAGTACCATGATGTCCCAGTCATGTTATATCAGTGTGATTCTCTTCTCTCAGAGAGAATTGCAGCCCATCATCCTGTCATGCTGGATGTGCATCGGCAAGTGTGCTGTTGCCATAATAGTCCTTTTAATTCTATGGTAAACCTTGAGAGTGAAGCTAGAGAGGTTAACAAGTTGTCATTAGAACCTTGAGATACGAAATGTGTCCTGGTAATATACTCTAAGCCATGCACTGTTCCTTATAGTATGTAGAACCTGATTTTTGTTTTACATGGAAAATTTAGGCAAACAAAAAAAAACAGAAGTAAGTTTAACTGGAACAGGCGTGCCATTATTCTTAGATTTTTTTTTTTAGTTCAACTGTGCTGATTGATCTTTTCCCTCTGAAAGGAAGAGCTGAGTAGCATTGTGATGGGAATGAGAGCTAGGCAAGCTGAATGAAGTCTACTAGAAACATAGAATTTGTCGGCAGATAAGGACCACTTTGGCTACCCAGTCTGCCCATTTCCCTACCTATTGCATAAACTCCAGACCCCAGTTGATCTGCAGCTTACCTTCTCTTTCCTACCACTTGGGTTGCCTTCTGTCTGTCCCATGCATTCTTGAATTCACCTATTGTTTTTGCCCCTATGACCTCTGCAATGAGGCTGTTCCATGCATCTACCACCTTTTCTGTGAAAAAGTACTTCCTCACGTTGCCCCTAGGCCCGCCTCATACTGTGACCCCTTGTTCTTGCACATCTCTTTTTCTGAAAGATGCTGCCCTCCTGGACTTTGTTTATCCCCCTGGGGTACTGCCATAGGGATTAGTTGAAGCCTGAAGGCCTAGGTCTTCATTTGTATTCAGAAAGTTTGACCAAATCTGCATTGACTGTGCTGGCCATGAATACCAAATTTATCTCCACAGCATTTATTTATTTAAAATTGTGTGGCCATAATAGGCACACTGAGGCGGAACTCATTTCCAAATGTGACCTGGGGGAGAAGATACAGCAGTAACACAGTGACAACAGGCACATCGACGTGAACAATAAAAAGCAAGGTACAAGTAATAAACTCCAAAATAGGCAGAAACAACCTGAACCACTGCTTGAGCCTTCAGTTTTCAAAATTCTGCTAACTCCCTTCTTGTGTCTGCGATGTAGGCAGGTTACTGTTCCATTGTGCAACAGGCAGATTAGTATTTTGTACAGTTGGTTTGCTTGTGATGCAGGCATGTTACAATTACCAGTGTGTGATGTATGCAGTTTAATATTTATTAATTTCTTATGGTGTGGGCAGGTTAGTATCACTTTAGGACATGGTCACTTAGTTGTTGTGCTTTCTCACTCAGTTGGTTACATTACTGAGAAATTAGGTGCCTTTTTTTACAGCAAGATAAATCTTCCCTCTGATGTTTGTAAGCAATAACCCATGGCAGGGTGTGCGGATATTGGGAATTTAATCAATACCCCGGGTGCATTGTGAGGCATGAGGGCGCAGCCTGAATGCCCTCACAGCACCCGGGGTGTTGATTAATCCCCAATACCCGCACACCCTGGAGTCGGTTATTGCGCTTATAACACGGGGTTGTGCAAGAAAGAAAAATGATTTAAAAAAAGTGTTTAAAAACTATTGCAAACACAAGAAATGTCCATGTATCCTGCCGAGGTGTCAAATAGTCCCCAACAACTATTGTACAGTTCCCTTATGTTATGAACACAGAAATGCCAGAAAACATCATTACAATAATTTCTGACATTTCCTGTTCATAAAATGCATGGCAACACTATCTGCAGTGAGGTCCTGGAAAAAAAGTTCCTGTCTTCTGAGTGATCCCGATGTAGACAGAGACATGGAGGAACAGAGACGTGCGCATGCACACACGCACTGAGGACAGTGCAGCAAGTAAGCAATAACCGCTCTCAGGTCGGTAAAATGAAATGCCAGGTGACACTGTCTCTTGCTGCAGCTTGCTGTGTGCCCCCCCCCCCGAAGTGCAAACTACCTTCGGCACCCGGTTTATCTCTTGCACTCAGCTGTACTCTTGCTGTCTAGCTCTCCCCTTCTCATCATGCTGCTGTGCTCTGATTCTGAATGTGTGTGCCTCACGACTTGCTGCCTTGCACTGCTTTCACAACTGAGGGAATTGGTAAGAAAACGATGATAGCTTGGAATGTCCCGATGCTGCTCTCCGTAAGTGGACGACGGGGAGTGCCAGGTCGGGCTGCAAGTGGAGCAGAGATTTTAGGCGTTGGTTGCAGTGGATGGGTGCTAGATGTGCGTCTTTGTCTCCTGCTCTCTCTCTCTCTCTCTCAACCTCATCTCCCTGAGTCTCTGTTGCTTGCAGTTCATCTGTCAGTGCACAAGGTAAAAGACAACTCTCTCTTTCTCTGTCTCGGTCTCTGATTACCGCATCGCGCTGCTTGCACTATGTGTTTGGGGAGGGGGAGCACTTAGAGTGCAGTGGCAGGGAGGAACAACAGGCGAATTCCACATGACAGAGACACAGAGAGAGAGAGGGGACAGTGCACCATTCTGTGTCTCACTCTGGCAGGCAACGGGAGCGGAAACACAAACATCTCTCTCACGCACTGTGTGTACAGTCCACAGACAGTGGTACATAATGGAGCAGTACTCCGTGTCTTGCTGTCTCTCTCTTTCGCCCGGGGGACTCAGACTGAACAACTGCAAACGGGCTTCTCTCTGTGTCTGTACAGCATCTTGCAGTGCTCCAACTAACAGGAGAGCGAGAAGGCACACTCTGCATTAACTGAGTTGCCTGGCGAGTGGAGATTCACGGGGTGGGTGAGGAGGGACTGCTTTTGACACTATTAACATGTATTTCTGGTTGTCCACCGATTCTGAGGACAACATGGGCACAATGGGGGCTTAACAGCACATTTTGTGAGGAGCTCCATATGCTCCTCTGTTCTACAGTTATCACTCGCTAACCATTTAAATGGCTGCTGTTTAGAAATGATTTTGCCTACACAAAACAAGTACAGGTCTGACAAGGGAGCCCTCCTCACTAGCCCCTTCACAACTAGCTGTGCGTATATAGGAGAGTAATCAACGGTCACCTGATGGCTCTGTACCAATCAGGTACCTGTCTTTCCCTACCCCATGTTATAATTGTGATTTTAGAATGCTGGCAGCAGAGTGGCTGGGCATGTGCCTAACTATGAAACCAGGATGAGCTACAGTGACGAACCCAATGTGCTTCATTTTGACTGTGGGAATATTTTGGTCTGCCAAGCCAAATGCTTTTGTTAAGTCAACAAAACAATGGCACAAGTTCTCATACTCTTATCTGTATTTTTTGATGACATGGCCAGTGACCCTGATGAAAGCTGTAGTGGTACTGTGATTTTGTAAAACTGTGTTGGTGGGGGGAGAGGTCTGAAATTTGTAGGAAATGATCCTTTCAAAGAGGTTACTGAAAGGAGAAAGGGTGGAGCCGGGCTGATAATTGCTAAGTAGAGAAGGGTTGCCTGCTTTGGGGCAGACTGGGTGGACCAAGTGGTCCTTATATGATGACAAATGCTACGTTTCTGTGAATATCAGTACCACCCTTGTCTGCTTCCAGATTACTGGCATTGGTGAAGTGGACAGGGCTAGCTTAAAACATTTTCATAGAGGATTTTGCGATTACATTGACAGTTACTTTAAGGAACCTTGGGTATAAGCTACACATCGCTGCCTGTACCGTTATAATTGGGGAGGAACCTAAGAAGTGTACAGATCTCTCAAGGGGAGGCTGTCTTAATGTAAAAGAGAGGGGAGAGGGGAACACTGGGACTGCTAGCATCCTGGAAGTGAAGAATTAGACTAGGGTCCTGGGGGTGAGTTTCGCTGTAAAGTGTGACAGATCAGCAAATTTATTTTTAAAGGCCTTGTCAGGCTGGTTGGGGTCAAGTAGGACTCCCACCTCAGTTTCCAGTTTAAAAGAATGTTGTTTGTTTCTGGGTTTGATAGCAGTTCAGAATTTTTGGGGATTGCCCAGGAACTGTGGCTGCTGGTTTATAAGATAGTTGGCCTTGAGTGTTTTTGCCTAAGTTCTTGCTTGCTGAAATTTCTAATCTTAGCCAACAGTATTCATACCAAAATGTGGATGAGTGACTGGATTTATAGTTGGCCCACATTTTATCCCCTTGCTTTGTTTTCCCCAAGCAGTTCCCAGGAAAGCTTTGTGTTCCCACCTCACACTGGCCTGCTAGGAAGTGCTTGTCATGAACACAGGATAAGACAACACTAAAAAAGCTGGCCCTTGGTAAGATCCTACAGTATTGCCTAGTTGAGATGCCACAGCTCATTTCCAGTAGGTGCCTGCCTCTGCTTGAAGCAACTTGATGCTGCCCGGTACCATTTGTACTGTGCTATGTGTGTTTTTTTTTGTTTTTTTTGTTACTGGTGATGAGAGCCTCTTTTTGCTAAAATATATATGATTTAAAAAATGATATTTTGATGCATTCATGGAACACAGGTGTTTTCTTTTAACTACAGAATGGTGACGGCAAATGCAAGAGTTGTGATGTGCCCAAACTCATTCTGCTCTCCAGCACTAAAACCTACCCAATGTGACTGTGCAAGCATTATAATGGCCCTATTATTTTTCATCATAGGGTCAGCTCATTCACAAGCTGAGGTTGCAGCGTTTTAGGAAAACAAAGTATGATGTGAAAAACATCATTGTGTTAGGCATGTAATGATTGTGTTTTTTTTTTTTTGTTTTAAATTTAGTTTTCCTTTGAGCCGGGTGGATGGGGTGCATCCATTGCAAACATGCTAGCCAGGTGAGTCTTGCGCAGCTTACATGCAAATTTAAATACTACAAGAATATGCTTTTATGATAGCATTTGTGATGGTAATATATTATTATGGCAGTATCACATAAAGCGGCCCTAAAAACCACCTGGGACATGGTGTTGCTACCTGGATAAAGCCATACACAAAAAACACTGCCAGATCTGGTGCACCCTGTGATAGGATTGAATAAGGCCCTGCCCCATTTGTTGTGCAGAAAGAGTTTAAACGCAAGGATCTGTTCTTTCTGCTCCTTTTCTTTCTGGTTGCGCAACCAGATTTTCTCATCTCTGGTTCTGACTGAACAGTCTCAGTTTGGACTTTTGTTTCTGCTAATAATTTGGCTGCTATTCTTTTGTTAATGACTCCTGGGCTTGCTGATGGAGGATCCATACCTTTCTGCTATGCTTCCCTGGTACTAGGTCTAGTACCCACGCCCAGAACTCCTGGCTTAGAGTATGCACAGCGTAAATCCCATGACTAACACCATCTATCGTTGAGGCACAGGTCAGGAAGCATAGGAAAACCAGGAGCAGTTTCAGAATTTGCAAATAACATTTTATTTTTCTCAATATCCGCAAAATAAAAAATAAAAATTGTTCAGAATAACTATTTACAAAGGCAATACAAGCAGAGAAAACAAAATCCTCCTTTTAAGTGTTTCTTCTCAATTTCCAGTCTCTCTCTCTTGCAAAACATTGCTGCTCTTTTTATAAGCAGTCTTTGCAGAGAGTTCGTTAAGTTTTTTTCACAGAATGTTCTTGTCAGTTTCCAGTGATCTTACTTTGAGAGGGTTCCTTCAGTAGGTCTTCACATATAGGACTGCACCCCCTGGCGTCAGGTCCGAATGGCAGACTTGTAGATAGCAGTCATCAGCGGGGACTGCCCCCGACGTCTGGCATTGTGACGTCAGCCCGGCTATAAAGGAGGCGGTCCCGTGCCCGCTTTCCAGTTCTTTCCTGCCATCACCTCAACAACGTTCGGCACACGATAGAACAGCGATCAGACGTCCGTGTTTTTGTCGAAGTTTTCTTCGCCTCATAATAAGTTTCAGCTAATTTGTTTAGCTCTATTTGATGTCTTCTAGACAGAAGAAGAAGAAGTGCTCAAAGTGTGGTGCCCAAATACCGCACGGGGATGACCATTCCTACTGCCTCCTCTGCCTCGGTTCTAAGCACAACTCTTCAGACTTCACATGAGGGTCACCCGGTGGTCTCTCCGAGTCCATTGGGATCAGAGGACGGACGACATGAACCAAAAAGTCATGATCTCCACCAACCTTCAGAGAGATCTTCGCTGGTGGCAGGATCTCTCCAGCCTATTGAGGGGAACCCCTTTTCATTCCCCTGTGCCTACCCAAACCCTCACCACGGATGCCTCGGACTTGGGCTGGGGAGCACACCTGGGGGAACACAAGACACAGGGGTCTTGGTCCGAACAGGAGCGTATGCTCCACATCAACTTTCTGGAGACCAGAGCGGTTCTTTACGCTCTCCAGGCATTTCAGTCCCTTCTGGTACTGGGATCTCTTCTGGTCCAGACGGACAATATGTCCACAGTCTGGTACATCAACAAACAGGGAGGAACCCGGTTGTACCCTCTTTGCAGGGAAGCAATGAGGGTTTGGTACTGGGCGATCCAGCACAGCCTTTACTTGACAGCAGTCCACTTACCAGGAGAAAGCAACGTCCTGGCAGACAGTCTCAGTCGATCAGTGGCCAGGGCCCACGAGTGGGAGCTAAAGTCAGAGGTGGTCGAAGAACTCTTTCTTCGATGGGGTTGTCCAAACTTAGATCTGTTCGCCTTTGCATACAATGCAAAACTACCCAAGGTTTGCCCGCTCGTTCCCGGGCGTGGTGCTTTTT
Organism: Neoceratodus forsteri; assembly: GCA_016271365.2. NCBI lineage: Eukaryota > Metazoa > Chordata > Ceratodontiformes > Ceratodontidae > Neoceratodus > Neoceratodus forsteri. The sequence continues at coordinate 393,865,342 of CM057449.1, forward strand.
GGCAAGATGCGCTGTCTCTCTCTCTTGGACGGGGAGGTTTATTTACGCATTTCCTCCCTTTCCTCTCATTCAGAAGGTTCTGGTGAAACTTCAGCAGGAGGGAGCTCATATGATCCTTATCAGTCTTCTCTGGCCACGCCAAATTTGGTTCCCTCTGTTGCAGCAACTGGTACTTGAACCTGTGGTTCCTTTGCTGTTTTCCCACGACCTTCTGACACAGGAACAGGGCACCCTGGTGCACCCAAGCCTTCACTCTCTCTACCTTCATGCGTGGCACCTGTGGACATAGCGGCTTCCCGCTATGGTGTGTCCTCGCAGGTTGCTTATATCTTAGTAGAGGCCAGAAAACCCTCTACTAGATCCACTTACGCCATGAAGTGGAAAAGATTTTCTGTCTGGGCCGTAACAAGGAACTGGGATCCATTTTCTTGCTCGGTGGCCCAGGTGTCAGAGTACCTCGTACATCTATCTGAGACGGGCCTTAGCTACTCCTCCATCAAGGTCCATCTCTCTGCGGTGTCAGCCTACCACCTCCTGGTGGAGGGCAAGACCTTGGCTCAGTTGGAGGTTGCCAAGACCTTTCTGAAAGGCATCATTCACTTGAAACCTCCTATCCAGAATCCCTGTCCCCCCGGGACCTGAATTTTATGCTCGAAAAGCTGACTTCACCCCCGTTTGAACCAGCTTCTACTTGCGACTTACACTTCCTTTCTTGGAAGACTTTATTTTTAGTCGCAGTCACTTCCGCCAGAAGGGTCTCTGAGCTCCAGGCTTTTGTTTGTAAAGAACCCTATTTAATTTTTCATAGAGACAGAATAGTCCTGTGGACTAACCCTTCTTTTCTTCCCAGAGTGGTATCAGAAACCACTCTGAATCAGATTGTGGAATTATCAGTCTACTATCCCCAGCATGCCAACAGGGGGGAATACCTTCTGCACACCCTAGATGTGCACTGGATTCTGAGGTACTACACGAACTGGACGAAAGAGGTTCGTAAATCAAACCAACTCTTTGTCGCTTTTGCTCCACAGTGCTAGGGCAAGGCTGTTTCCAAACAAACAATCTCTAGATGGTTAGCCAACTGCATCCATTTTTCTTACACAAAATATGGGAAGTCCCTTCCAGGGGCAGTTAAAGGACACTCCACTCGCAGCGTGGCTACCTCTACTGCTTTGTTTAGGAATGTGTCCACTGCAGAGATTTGTGCAGCGGCCACTTGGTCGTCTGTTCACATTTTCACCAAGCATTACAACCTGGACGTTGCCTTTAGGCGCAGAACAGGTTTTGGTCTCGCAGTTCTGCAAGGCCTCCTGTCATGATTCCCTATGGCGACTTCTCCTCCTCCCGGATGCACCTCTGCATTATTATTATTCAGTCCTATATGTGAAGACCTACTGCAGGAACCCTCTCAAAGTAGGATATTGCAGTTACGTAAGAACTTACCGTAACAGTAGATCTTCGAGAGAGGTTCCTGCAGTAGGTCTAGTTTCCCACCCTCCTTCCCCCAGTTCCAGGATGTTATTTCCTTTATTTTCCATCCTGCCTAGTCCTTGGGTCTAGAAAGGAAGCAGGGTCCTAGGAGTTTTTCCACTCCTAGCTATTGTTTACCATTCTTTAGTCTCCGGTGGAAAAAAAACTGGAGAGCAGGCACGGGACCACCTCCTTTATAGCCAGGCTGACATCACGACATAGGGGGCGGTCCCCGGTGATGATTGCTATCTACAAGTTTGCCGTTCGGACCTGACACCAGGGGGCGCAGTCCTATATGTGAAGACCTGCTGCAGGAACCCCTCTCGAAGATCTGCTGTTATGTTAAGTTCTTACGTAACTGTAATTTCTTGTGGGTGCAGCAAAAAGAACATACTGACCCAGAACGACCTCTTGTTTACAACTCTGCAGAGGACTTAAAAACAGCATCTACATGACCCCAAGGCATGGCAGTTGGATTTCAGCTTACGATGCCAGCGACCGGGTTGGGAACAAGCACGGGTTGCTGGAGGGCCGGCTGGGGGGAGAAGGATTGAGCATCCCATGGACAGCTCTCCTTCTCTGGGGGGAGGGTAGGGGACTGATCCGGCACCTGCTGGCTCCTAGCGGAGGCTGGGAGTATCACAGGATGCATGGCCCAAATGCCAACTGGGGGAGGAGCGGATGTCGGCGTATGCTGTGATGTCACTACGTTGCCCCCAACAGAAAAAGGGAAAAATTGCTCGCTGGCCGCTGGATGACGGCTCTCTGTTCACTGAGTGCCTCCACGTCTTCCCAGGGCCTCCTGCTCCTCAGCAGCATCCCTGGGTCCTAGTAGAGAGTGTGCTGGGGTCATCCCCTCTCCCCTGGTGCCTTCCCCCTCGGAGGAGGGAGACCTGCCCGGTGAAGGGATACGCTGGGATATCCCGGGGATCGGCTGCCATATGGGGACCAGAGGAGGGCTGGGTAAGGACAGTGGGGCTAGAGGGAGCCTGTGGAGCCAGAAGGAGTGGGGGACCAGCGAGCACGGAGGGTGGAAAAAAAAACAAAAACCTGCATCTCAGGTTAACCCCTTGAGTTCCAAATAGCTTTTTGCAATCATTTCAACAGTATAACTATATACAGTTTTAAACAAAGGGATGTCAGTATCAGTGACATTTCCACAAAAAGATTCATGTATATATTTTTTTACCCGTAAATATGCAAGGGGGAAGAAAAGACAGAACATTAAGGGTAAGCAGAGAGATAGCGAGAGGTGGAGAATTGCGAAACTGTTGGAGTGATCAATTCCTAGGTCTCACTGGAAAATTTGGTTGCGCAGCCAGACAGAAAAGGAACAGAAAGAACAGATCCTTGCGTTTAAACTCTTTCTGCATAACAAATGGGGCCGGGCCTTATTCAACCCTGCCACACACCCTCCTTCCTCAAAAGCTGAACTCTGAGGAAGCCCTGTGACGTCTGGGCGAAATTTCAGTTCCTGTTTCCGTTGTCACAGTTTGCCCAGGTGAAGTTCAAGAGAAGATAGCACTTTAAAACATGCTATAAGTAAAACTATTTTTTGCACTACACCAATGTGTTTATACTAGCATCAAGATATGTATATTTTTTATCTCACTTAAAAATGTGCTGAATAAAATTATTTGTACTAAGATTATTGAGTAGAAATGTATTACTAAACAGTACACATAGTGTACAACAGCTTTGAAGGGAGCCGGGTGCCCCAGACCTGGTGTTGTTTTTTTGGTATGTATCACAGAAGCAAAAAATGCTTTGCACTTTCAACAAGTCATACGAGCTGATTTTATTTTTATTTATATTTGATTTTTGGATCGGAACAGACTACATGGGGTATGACTATTTCTTCTACATGAGTGTCCGGAGAGAGGGTCAGTTGTCTAGTCATAGTGTGTTGCAGTCAAGGCATCATTACATAAAATGGTATATAAATGCATTCCAGTAGTCAGTCCGTTTACATGGTCTTAGTATTCTGAATGCTGCATTTACGTGACATGGGATATATATTCCAGTCATGGGTGCCGGACGTTTAGGAAAAGGTGGGGATGGGCTCAAGGTCCAAAGGTCATTTCTAACAGTAAAAGGGCAACTTGTCTTCAAATCACTGTCTGATACACAGAAATACAGTAACTGTCTGATATACATAAATACAGTAATTGATTATGTTTTACGAAAGTATCAAAAAAGGATAAGATGACAGAAAACACAATCAGTCCAGGGAATACAGATTTTTCTGTCCTTTGTGTGCTGGCTACTGTGGCCAGGCAGCAGTTGGTGTGACAGAACAGATAAAAACGGTGCACTCAGGAGCTGCGTCACATGAAACGTTGCATTATTTCGTTACATTATGTGAGCCAGTGCGATGGTGCAAAGTGAAACAAGCAAAACACCTACTGCCCACATGGATTCCCCAGTTGGTATGGGTTGTCTTCCCCCCTCTCAGCTGGGACAGATATAAGTCTGAGCGCGTAAGAACACACCCCTGTCCCATCACCCTCAGTCTTTTCAATCTATCTAGCTGGTAGACAGCTGTCTGTTCAGCAGGAAATCACTGTGAATAATTTTAACTTTTGTATTCACATTTCTTCCTTTTTTTCCCTTCTGTTATTTATTTATTGAAACGTTTCCCCAGGAAAGGCACACTGAACAACAAGTTGCTCATCTTACAGTGCGTCCTGGGGGAAAGGGTAGTGGAAATACTTACATGCATACAGCAGCAAACATTATTATTTTTTATCACTAATTTATTTATCTTCCTCTGCAGCATGACCTGCTAATATCCAGCCACCGCCTTGCATCAACACACCCTACTAGAAAGTGAGTTGGGCCCTGATCCAGACTACAGCAAGGTGGCCGCAAAGTCTGGATGATCCTCACTATATCCATGACTACCGGTTGGCTAAAGGTAAACCAGGTTGGCTAAAGGTAAACCAGGTCACCTGGGCATTTGTACCACTCGGCTGATCAGTGCAAGATCCAATGGGGAGGCACTTACTGATCTCATCCCTAATGGGAGGCAACCTTATCGGCAAAGAACTGCGCAAATTCTTTGCACTTTTCTTGCGACACTGCTTGACCAGACTGCAGATAGGCTGGATTGCAATGTCTGTCCACAGTCCGGAAGAGCTGAACTGGTCTGTTCCCCGCTGTAGCAATTTCCCTGGATAGGAATTCTGCCTTCTTATGGGAAATTGCTGATAGATAGACCTTGTAATGATCTAACAATCTAAGCCTGTCCTCCACCAGGTGAGTCTTCCGCTAGTGTCTCTCCAACATTCGCCTAGTCTCTTCAACTCCCGAAGTGTCCCATCATACCATGGGGCACCCGGGCGAAGACTGAGGGGGTGAACACGTAGCGGAGCAGTGGCATCCAGGGCCCCCGCTACTGCCCTATCATAGGCTAAGACAAGGGTCCCTGGGTCAGTGCTATCCATCGGAATTTCCAAAAGATCCAGCACCATCATTAGGCCTTCTGAGGTAATTCCTCTCAAAGGACGGTGCTGTAGCATTTCCTGAAGGGCAGGCCTACTCCTGGGGAATGCGAAACTGAACCTCAGGGTGTGATGGTCAGACCACCCAATAGGATCCACCTCCAGATCAGAGATTTCCATCCCCAAGTGGAACACCAAGTCCAATGAGTGCCCCGCCCCCATGAGTAGCGGTGGTAATAACCCGTGTCAGGCCCAATTAATCCATCAGTTGGAGGAGGTTTTGTCCAAAAGGCAAGAGTTTGTCGTTAACCCAGGCATTGAAGTCCCCAGAATCAACCATCTGGGGCCTCCAATACCATGCCGGCGACAAAGTCTGCTACCTCCTTCAGGAAAGCCCTCCCATCACCTGGCGGACGGTAAATGAGAAGGCTCCTGCGGCCTGCACCCGCACCCACAATACACTCAAAGGAGTTGATGACTCCCACTGGCACCTCCCTGAAGCCCAGTTTCGATTTAAAACAGATTGCGACCCCCTCCACTCCCACGATCCACTCTCGGGCGGTGTATCACCGAGAATCCAGTCGGAATTGCAGATGCCTTAATAGGCCCTGCATTATCATCCAACCAGGTTTCGGTGATGCAGGCCAGGTCTGCAGAGGCTACAAGGTCTGCAACCACTGCAGTCTTGTTTTTAATAAACCTGGTACTGCATAACACCACCCGAGAGGGATGAGAATCCAAGGATGGCCGCAGAACCTGCCTGACTAGGTCAGAGCCCTGGGTATGGGCACAATACAGGGAGGACCCCAATCCTGTGCCCATTTTGTCCCATGGCGCCTCCTGGTCCCCACTGTCTCTATCTGTCCACTCCTTTCTCATCACCTCCGAGACCTCCAGGATCCTCTTCCCCTCTGCCTCCTCACTATACCCAACTCCTGGCATCTACTATATACATCCGTGGGAAGCGGAGGGCAGTCAAAAGGGCGAAGATCCCCAAGTCTCAAGGGGGGGTACTGCCTGACCGTACTAATTTCCCTCCGGCACATTTTCAAACACAACTCACTCCATTCCTTTCACACAACCCTATAGTCACACCTAATTTCCAGTTAAAATCCACCCTCCCTCACATCCATTCACTCAAACTCACACCCCTAGCTCATCCGTTCCAACACACACACAACCACCTCCTTGACTAAAACAAACTTTTCCACCCCAGTACCCAACACAACTAACACCAGAGACAATATCTCAAAATGTCCTCTCTTCTAAATCAGAAAGTCTCCAATGTAGTGCTTGCTTTGCAGTGCTCTCACCACTGCAAAAAATAAAATCCTGAATACTCTACAGCCCCCTCTCACTGTTGCTGTTTCCGATTCTCCCTTTAAGCTCTATGAGGGCCTCCTTCTAGCTTGGTTAGGGCCCCCCCCAGTCCTTCACTCTGGCAGCCCAACACAGGCCCACCCTCCGGTGAACCTTGTGTTCCGCCTGAAAGGAATTGACCATGCTCCACCCCTCGGTAGATGCAGCGGCTGTCCTCCCATGTGGACTGGGTGGTCCCCCCCCAGGAGGCTTCTCGTCAGTCGTTACTCTGGCAGCCGCTTGCCCCGCAGCTACTTCCTCTCCAGTCCAGTCCCGGCATGAAAGAGAGCCTTCACTTTTCCTCCGAGACATTCTGACTGGTCTCCCGCCCCAGTCGAACCGAAAGTTCCTCTGGCTGCTCACCACACTCCTCCTTCCAGGACAGGAGCACCACACACTCTGGGACCGATTTTGTCTCACTGGTGCTAATCCTCTGGATTCGAGTCCTTCTTCCTCCAAACCTCCTTCAAGCCCAGACACAAATCTTGGCGATATTCTCAGGTGACAGTTTACTTTGTAGCTTTGCCACATAATATGACCGTATAAGTCGGGTCATAAGTTACTCAGCCCCCCTAGTACCATAGGGTCCGGGCGTCCTCAGGGCTGATTCCACTGCCCTCGTACACACTCGTGTATCATTTCTACCCCGACAACGCACACATCTGAACTGACTTCCTCACTTAATGACCCTATCTACCAAGTTTTTAATCTAAACACTATAAAATCTAACAGAAACCCACTTAAAAGTCACTAAAATTAGGCAAAAAAATGCCAATCTCACTCTGCAGCTCTGCATGGCACACCCAGCATGGTGGCCATATACCTCTGCCTATGCACATATGGGATCCCCATTTCTTTCATGTTTTTTTGGTCAATTTACGATGCTGTAGTAGCGTATGTTAAAACTAATGGTAAGTTTCGGAAGTAGTCGCCTATCACTTCTTATATCTGAAGTATTTATTTTCTTTCTGTTTTGTTTATTAGAAGATTATCTACCTGACAGTACTTGGTGTGATATGTGGAACAGCACACTACTTGGAGGCTGACTTAGTTCTTTTTTCCCTGTACATTATTAGCATTGTGACCTCACTGACTATGACATCACTAGTAACCAAGAAGAGCTAATAATAAAAAAAATGAAAAATATGCTCTAGCGATGCATTTAAATAATTCAAGAGATGAATCACAACACAATCCAGAATTTGGAGATAAAGTAATGTTAGGTTCAAGGGGAGGGGGTATAGAAAAAAAATTAACCAGAAGAGAAGCTTTTTTGGAAGCTGGAGGCTTTAGAATGGCCTGGTATAAATGGCCAGATAGAGCTGGCTAGACTTTTGTATTAAGCATGCTTTTTTTACCTATGTATATAGAAGTATGTCCAGAAAATAACCCCCCCCCCCAAATAATTTGGCAGTACAAGATATATATTTTTGAATATATGCTACTAGGAGAGATATAATAGTAAATTTTTGCTATTAAGAATTATGTGATACATAAAGATCCTGTATAATTAAGTTTTTAATTTTTGTAGCTAGTTTGAGAAATGGAATATGTCTGTCTGAGCTATTAAAAAGTTTACCAAGCAGGGGAATTAACAGATATTGTAACATGGCAAAGATCAGTGACAGTAAAAGAACCTAACCGATTGGTTAGAAAGGACCAGATGGTACAGTTTGGAGACAGCATTAATTTTGCAATAATGCCATCCTCAGACTGAACTACCATCGTGATCCACAGAGCCGAAAAAGCAGTGCAGCAGAAAAGCAGTAGTTGGCTGTCCCACCCACCCTCCGGAATGCCCATGACTGACAGTCCATGCCACTGACTGGGAATTTGTAGCAGTCTAGATGTCGAGGCACCAATGACGCGCACAATGAGACTGGAGCAACTGGCAAGGCATGTCTGCCGGACAACGGACCCTCACAGGGACCACAAGTGGAAATGTGCTGTGCCACAAATTTTGATTCGTTCAAACTGCATCACAGGCTCAAGTGTAATTATAGCTCTCGGAAACAGAAACACGACAGCCCTAACATGTGCAAGTCACTCAGTAAAGCAGGGAAGGGGAAGAGAACGGCAGCCAGGAAACAGGGTACGTAATGACATCGGAGCTACAAGCTAGAGACTCACAGTACCTCAGAGAATATGTAAAAAAGATTCAGTGGCAAATAACGTAACAGAGAAAGTAGCATATAATAGACATCCTACGGCGGCTATGAAAATAATAGCCACGTAGATCTCAGAAATTGTCAGACACAAATGTTGAGACATACTTTGTGCATAGTTATGTTTGCAATTGTTCTGATAACATCACCATCTAAATCGCAGTCTCTTAGATGTTGAGAAAGTGCAGCAAAGAAATATAAACACTGCAGAATGTCTCTTTGTTCTTTTATTAACACTATGAAAAATAACAGGCACAGTAAGCGTATTGTCATAAAAGCCATGTTACAAGAGCATTAAGCCACTCCGGAGGTGGCATGTAATGGGGAATTAATGCATGGTGGCGCCATTGTAGGCACTCGGCCTTCGGCCTCATTCCACTACCCAACCATGCATTAATTCCCCCATTAGATGCCACCTTCGTCGTGGCTTAATGCTTACTCATTTAATTAAAGTAGCCTTTCATCTGATAAATGAAATATGTTTGCTAAAGCCATTAAGGAATCTTAATTTATGCACACTTCTCCTTTTCCTCTTCTGAGAGACCCTCCCACGCACACACACACACCTCTGTCTGCCATTAGAAGACTAAAAGTAAGTTTTTCTGTAAGATGCTTAAAGTAAATATTTTAATGTGTATGGAACTGACTGTAGAATATTGCTTGACTTGCCTGCACTGGGTAATAGAATCTACATAAGTAAACCAACAAAGTACAAAATACTTGTGTTGAGTGTTGGTATTATAAACTGAATGCACCCAGAATAACTAGAAGGCAGAATAAGCACCAATACAGATGTTGTGGATAAGACTAATTGTTTCTGTAGGCACTACTCACATTTTTTATAATTAAAAAATTGAAACTGTAGGGTATATCATTGTACACCAGGGGGTGCTTGACACCTTGACAACGCACTTGACAAGAGTGTGAAACATTGGTTTGTGGTGGCCTCCCAGGGCTACACCAGCTATGTTGGACACTATTTGCTTTTCACACAATAAAAATAAGTATGATGGAAAGACTTTTGTCTGGAGGCATTTGTGTTATTGAGTGCTGAGTCCTTTTGGATGCTTTCTCTTTGTCAACCATATCAATTTCTCTTGGGCAGGGACATTAAATCATTTGTTGAACTTCAGGCCCAGTTTGGATTGCACCCCCGATTTACTATAAATATTTACAGGTATGAGACTTTCTCAAACTCAAGCTGACAGACTCACCTGTTATGGGGAATATTCCCCTCTTTCTCAAATCAAATCAAACTTTATTTGTAAAAAGCGCCTTTCTGAAATTAAGGCGCTTGTACATAATTAAAATAAATCAGTAAATAAAAAATACAATTAAAACCATAAATATAACAAGTTAAAACTCAACAGCGGCATTAAAAATCAGTATACGCTAGGCTAAAAAGAAACGTCTCCAAAGCCACTTTAAAGCTTTGGGCCAGTCAGAGACAATCCTAGCACCTATGTGAGGTAGAGCATTATACAGGGTTAGGCCATAAACTAAAAGACCTGGCCCCAGATGTCTTTAAACGAACCCTGGGAATCTCTAGCAATCCCTCGTCAGTGGATCGGAGAGAGCAGGAGGGACAGTAGGGATGAAGAGATCTTGCAGGTAACCAGGTCCCTGATTGTGCAGGGCCTTATAGGTCAGCAAACCAACCTGAAGGTGATCTGCCACTGTACTGGCAGCCAGTGCAGTCTGTGGAGCACAGGTGTTATATGACTGATCCTAGATGTACCAGTCAGTAGCCTGGCTGCCGCATTCTGCATGAGCTGCAGGCGGCAGATATCAACCCAAGGTAGAGGGCGTTCTGACATATTAAGATGATTACTGGTGTTCTGACATTAATATAGAAACACAGAAGTTGATGGCAGATAAGGTCTGTAAGGCCCATCCAGTCTGCCCATTTCTTTTTCTACCTTAGGAATGTGCCATCGGCCTTTGCTCTGCCAATGGCCTATCTATTAGACCTACCTATTACCTGTCAATGGCCTATCTATTAGGCCTACCTATTAATTATCAAGGTGATTACTAATGGATAATCTAGGGCCCATATTTCCCATGTTTATAAGGCCTTCTCACAAATTCCAAATACAGGCATTGACACAGTTTGACAAAAATGGGAACAGGTGCTGGAAATAGACATTACAAAACAGCAGTGGGAGAGATACGTGGCAACTATCCATTAAGTCATCTCCTCCCACTTTTGGAAAGAGTTCTCATGGAACATTTTCTTGAGAGATTTTTGAACACCAGATTGACAGGGTACATACATATTGTATATTCCACAGAGAAGGGCAACTTGTTGAAAAAACTGTAGCATGGTGGTGGCGACCACAGGTCCAGACTACCTGAAAGAGCTCCTGGTTCCTTGCTGTCCTGAGTGATCACTCCGCTTGACTGATGAGGGGTTGCTAGAGATTCCAAGGGTTTATTTAAAATCTTCTGGGGCCGGTGCATTTATGCATGCGGCCCCTACCTTCTCGAATTCTCTACCCCATCAGATACGTGAGTGCGGAACAGTGGAGAGCTTTAAACAGGCCTTAAAAATCTTCCTGTGGACCCAAGCATTTGGGGAATAGTCTGAATAATTCTACTGTTTATTATCTGTATTTTATACTATTTATAACGTTGTAACTATGCGCTGTAGCAGTTTTATTGTTATGTGAGGCGCCTTGATACTTCGAAAGACACCATACAAATAAACTTGATTTGATTTGATAATTTTTGGCAGTGTCCACTGCTGAAACCCTACTGGAATTAGTTAGGAAGGAAATTGGAAGAACATTTTGATTACTTATTTGTCCTCACAGCTAGGATGGTTATTTTTTCTGGGTTCCCTAAGGGATTCCACAGTTCAGAGACCCATAAACAGTTGGGTATGTGCCTCATAACTGCTAAGAAGGCGATCACAAAAAATTAGCTGTCACAGTTGATACCTTCACCACAGTTGCACCATGATTTGATTATTAAGGTTTTCAGAATGGAGAAGCTTATTGCCAGTCTCCACCAGGAATTGCCCTAGTTTGACTTAATATGGCAGTGTTGGGAAGGGGGCGTGGCTTGACTGTCAAGCTGATTAGTCACATGAAAGCTGAGCTCTGTGGCTTCAGACCGCTGTTTTACACTACATACATTAAAAACTGCTAAATTGCTGGTCTTTTACTACCAGAGTGTCTGTTGGTGCTGACAATGGAAAGTGCAAGTTTGAAGGGAGGAACGATGATTAAGCTGCAGCAGCAGACAGTGGGAACTCAGGCTTCAAAAACTCAGGCCCAGAACTCGAAGAAGGCTGTGTGACGTGGACAGCCACTTCTGAGTGCTGTATCATTGTTTTTTTAATATAAAATGTATTACTGACTGTCTCTACGTAAAATCTGGTGCTTTAGGAGTGACCTTATTCCACCCCCCCCCAGGTTTCAGCTGAAAGATGAAAGCCATGAGAAAATGCTGAAACAGCATGTGAGATCACACACACACCGGTTTTAGATACCAGGTGTTACATGGCAGGCCAGAAGCTATATACAGACTTTTTAAAGTTAATTATAGATGTTGTTGTTAAGAGGGAAAACATAAAAAAAAGTTTATGACGTTAGAAGGGGAAACCAGGTTTAGCAAACTGGTGCAAGGTTATAAATGCTCATGTGAAGCCTGTGTGAGAGAGGATGCAGCATGGATCAAAGAGATGTCATATGAAGAATATATGAATTATGCTGTGGTTGCAGAATTTAATACTTGAAAAAGACATCCTGTTTTTATATCTATTTTTTTTATATTCTGACAGGGAGGAGCTAGGTGACCTCATGCAAAGAGGAGGGCATAGCCAGCTGTTAGACAATATTCTGTTTTACTACACAGAGACACTTTTATCTAGACTCTGACAAAGAAACATCGATGAGCACTGTAAACAGGTATTTAGAAAGCTAGACAAATCTAAATATTGTTGTAGGAATTTGCACTGTTTAAACCTTGTTCTTTTAAAAGATTTGTATGTCTTGTGATATAACAGTTCTGTATTTTGTGCTTAACATATTTTTATCTATTTTAGTAAAATTCTTTTTAGAGCATACTTGGTCTGTCTTTGAATATTTTTTAGTTGTAAGAAAAGTATATATGGTTAAGCAGACACGAGGCATAAGCTTGAATGGTGGTACCAAACTGGAAAGAGAAGCGTTTTAAACCTGAGGTCTTTATTAAAGTTTTTAAGGGTTCATCTCTGTATACCTGGTTAGGTGCCCATAGGCAAAGATCTCTGGCCCCCCTGAAGACAGAAATATCTGAGCCTGTGCATTGGGTACATTAGCAAGAGGTTCACAGTTTGAATCCCTTCAAGACTTGAGACCAAAGGTTGATCCGAACTCACAAAACAGACAAGAGGGTTACCTTGGTCTGTTAAACTGTTCACAAGACTGCTCTCGGAGGTTGGCACTTTGGGAGTAAAGGGCCTGACCTGCTGAGTGGGTTTGTGACAGATTGGTTGACAGCGGTGGCATAATTTTGGTATCACAAGCTTTTATTGTTCTGTGTCAGCTGAGACCGTAAGCTCTCTTGCAAAGAAAGAAAAAGACTGAGTTTTATTTTAAAAAGGAAACAGAACTATATCACTTGGCGTACAGTCCAGTTCCTACCTGTTTTATTTTTTTTTTTCCTAAAGTGCAAGTCAGAGTAGCCGTAGTCAGGGAAGGAGGTGGCTTCTGACTACAGCAGGCACACTGTAGATTACTTGAAGCAGTTGTGCAGGGACAGAGCAGTCCCGTTCGAGGTTACAGCCAAAAAGCAGAACCTCATAGAGGCCCTGAAGTAGCAGATACCCAGAGCAGCAAGTCACAGACCGTGACTGAAAGGGACCAGACCTCGAGTGTGGCAGGACTAGTGACCAGTGCTGTGTCCAGATCCGGTGAGGATGACAGCAGGGCCACTGTCAATGAAGGGCCACAGCAGCAGGGGAAGGTCACCAGTATCCTGAATCCAGAGGTACTCAGGCTGCAAATTGAGTTGCGCAGGATGGAGCTGGAGTTCCAGGAGAAGAGGGAGCAAGAGAAGTGAGAGGCGGACCGTGAGGCAGAGCGAGAACACTGAGAGGCAGAGTGAGAACAGAGAGATGCAGACCGTGAGGAGCATGAGCACCAGCTAGCTGCCGAGGAGAAGAGAGAGGAACACCAGAGGCAACATGAACTGGAGAAGCTACGACTTCAACCAGCGGCACCAGAGCAGGTAAGTAGCTTGGGTTTAACTGGGACTGCTGGACTGGGTTACAAAACTCCAAATTAATAACCAAATTTAAGGAGGGGTAGGATATGGATGCCTTTTTAAACTCTTTTGAAAAAGTTTGTATTCAGGCTAAAATTCCTAGAGAGTCCAGGAGCTTCCAACTATCCCTGCTACTTACCGAGAAAGTTCGGGATACTTTGGGTCAAATGGACAATGAGGACAGTAATAATTACAGCAAACTAAAAGCTGCACTGTTAAAAAAGTTTGAATTAACTGCTGAATCATACAGAGCTAAATTCCGTAAGCTCAGGAGAAGCCCTGATATGAGCTCGAGGAGCTAGCACAAACACGTAGTCAGTTTTAAAACATTGGTGGGAAGGAATTGAGGCAAACTCTGTTGATAAAATTGAAAATGTGATTTATTAGAACAGTTTTATTGGGCTTGCCCAGCAGAGCTAAAAACCCGGCTAGAGGACCGAGATCCCAAAACAGTGCAAGAGGCTGCTGAACTCTTGGACCGCTATGCCAAGAGCAGACCTGCTCTGAGAGTGAATGGGGCAGGCGTGGCAGCGCAGAAAGGGAAAAGCGCGCCTTCAGGGCAGCTAAAACCCTCACTGCCTCCACCGAAACCAGTTAGCCCCAGGTTTCAGAGAAAAGATTTTTATGAGAGAAGAAATGAATGTTGGTTGTATAAAGATACTGGGCATATTGCCAGACAGTGTCTCAAAAAGGCGAGCAATAATACACAACAGGGTGCTAGAAAAGAAGTGGGTTGTTTGTGTGTCCCTGGGAGCATGCCAGTGAACATGAGGGAACACATGCACCCAGTCATAGTAAATGGTGTGCAGACGCAAGGGTTAAGGGACACAGGGGCATCCCTGACCTTGGTAAAGGGGGATCTGGTACAGTCTGGTCAGCTTATACCCAATAAATACGTCACTGTACAGGACTTTACTGGTGAAGCGAAAACATTGCCACTGGCTAGTATTCTCCTAGACTGGGGTGAAACAGGGGGAACTGTGCAACAGGTGGGTGTAGCCAAAACGTTAGCTGTGGATGTGATCTTGGGTAACAGTTTCCAACAGGGGATGGTATGTGCAGTTACCCATAGCCAAGCGGCAAGGGAAAATTGTAGTTCCCTGAGCCCCACAGAAGTCATTGTGGAAACCACTGAGAGGCTGGTTCCCCAGCCTGTGTCTCTGGATATGGAGACCGATAAAAAGGCGGTAGAAATTTCCCCGGTAGCAAGTGACCACACAGCTATGGATGGTTACTCCGAAGAGGGAGGGGTGACCCATTGTCAGAGGGTTGGGATTGACAGTGATACTGAGGGCACTGATGCTAGTTCTAGGGACCCTAGTTTAGCGACTGAAGGGGACCTGTTCCATGCCTTGGGAATTTTTTTTTTTTTTTTTTCCATCGGAATGTGTGAGGGGTTTGCAGCTGCTCAGAGGGGTGACCCTAATTTAGAGAAGCTGAGGGCTTGGGCAGTCTCTGATAGAGCACAGGGAGGTGACGGCCGACATAAGGTTTATTGGGAAAATAGACTTATGTATACTCAGGCAGTGCAGACAGAGGGAGGGATGCTAGGCAGGCAGCTTGTCATCCCCAGGGGTATCGTGAGCAGTTACTCAAAATTGCACATGATATTCCATTGTCTGGTCATCTGGGAATCGTGCGCACTATGCAGCGGTTGGCCCAGAATTTCTACTGGCCTAACTTCACCCAGCAGGTGAAGGAGTATTGCAGGTCGTGTCACCGATGCCAGGAAATAGGGAAGGCGGGCAAGAAAACCCACGCCGCCCTGAGTCCATTGCCCATAGTGGAGGAGCCATTCCAGAGGGTGGGAATAGATATTGAGGGGCCTTTAAATACCCCGAACTCCTCAGGGAAGAGATTCATCCTGACTGTGGTGGATTATGCCACCTGGTACCCAGAGGCAGTCGCCCTATCTTCACTGAGGACAGGCAAAATGGCAGATGCCTTACTTGGGATTTTCCCCTGTGTTGGGTTTCCACAGGAGGTAATCACCGATCGAGGGGGTTCCTTCATGTCGGACCTGATGAAATGTTTATGGGAGAAGTGTGGGGTGGTGCAGAGACACACAACACCGTATCACCCACAAGCCAATGGACTTGTGGAATGATTCAGTGGTACCCTAAAGTCAGTGCTCCGGGTGTTTGCTGAACAGCATGGGAGGGACTGGGAGAAATACCTTCCCCACCTGTTGTTTGCGTAAAGGGAGGTGCCCCAAGAGTTGACAGGATTTTCCCCCTTCAAACTCTTATATGGACGCCGGGTACGTGGGCCCCTAGACTTGATCCGGGAGGACTGGGAAGGCAAGCACGCCACCCAGGGAACTCCCATCATGGATTATGTCCTTAGGTTTAGGGAAAGGCTGAAGGAGCTTATGGGGACAGCCCAGAGCAACCTGGCAGCTGCCCAACAGAAACAGAAAGTCTGGTACGACCGCAGAGCCAGAGCTCGCTCGTACCTGGTGGGTCAGGAAGTCATGGTCCTTATTCCGGTCCGGAAAGACAAGCTGCAAGCTGAGTGAGCAGGACTGTACAAAGAGGTTAGGAAGGTAAATGATGTGAACTACATTGTGGAGTTACCTGACAGAAGACAGACAGAAAGGATGTACCATGTCAACATGATGAAGCCATATGCAAATAGGGCTGACATGGTGTTTGCAGTGTGTAGTCATGGGGATGGGATGGACGAAGGAGACCTCCTTCTGGACTTGCTGGAGGAAAGTAAGCAGGAGTCCTCTGTGGAGGCAGTAAAATTGTTTCCCCAGCTGGCCTCGGACCAGATTCAGAAAGTAAGGGAGATTTTAGCAGACTTTGTCCCGTTGTTCAGCGCCAAGCCTGGACTAACCCTCTTAGCGACACACGATGTGGAGACAGGGACACAGATGCCCATACGATGGACAGCATATCGGGTGTCAGAGGCTGTCCAAAAGGACATTAGGAGGGAAGTGGAGGAGATGCTGGATTTAGGGGTAATCCAGAGATCCCACAGCTCCTTGGCCTCACTCGTAGTGCTTGTACCTAAGCCAGATGGCTGTACTCGTTTCTGTGTGGACTGTCGTGGACTGAATGCAGTCACGAAGTCAGACGCCCACCCGATGCCCCGGGCGAATGAACTCACTCTTGGACAAGTTGGGAGGGGCGACCTACCTTACAACCATTGACCTGACAAAGGGGTATTGGCAGGTAGAGTTGACAGACTGAGCTAGGGAGAAGTTGGCCTTCATCACTCCGATAGGCTTATTTGAGTTTAAAGTAATTCCTTTCAGAATTAAGAACGCCCTGGCCACTTTCCAAAGGTTGGTGAACCAGGTGTTAAATGGTATCAAGGAGCACGTCGTGGCGTACCTGGATGACATTGCCATCTTTAGTACCAGCTGGGAGGAACACCTATCCCACTTTGGGGAAGTGCTGGACAGGATACAGAGAGCCGGGCTCACTGTCAAAGCCGAGAAGTGCCAGGTGGCCATGGGAGAAGTGGCATACCTTGGGCATGTGGTAGACCGGGGACAGCTCCGTCCTAACCAGATAAAGATAGAGGTGATCCAGGCGTGGCCCAGACCAAAAACCCAGAAGTAGGTCAGGAGCTTTCTAGGAACAGCAGGGTACTACAGGAAATTTGTACCCAATTACAGTGCCCTGGCTGCTCCCCTATTTGACCTGACAAAGAAAAGGATGCCCAAGAAAATTACCTGGGGCCCAACCTGTGGGGAAGCCTTTACCAGACTAAAGGAGGCACTGTGCAGTGCTCCTGTTTTGAGAAATCCTGACTATAGCAAAACCTTTATAGTTCAGATGGATGCCTCAGACGGGGTATTGGGGGCAGTACTGAGTCAGACATCTAGCCAAGGGACAGATCACCCAGTAGTGTACCTGAGTAGGAAGTTACTTCCCAGGGAGCAAGCGTACTCCACGGTGGAAAAGGAGTGTCTTGCTATAGTGTGGGCCCTAAAGAAATCAGAGCCATTCTTGTATGGGCAGCATTTTGTGGTGCAGACTGACCACAGCCCCCTGGTTTGGCTGACGCAGATGGGGAAAAACAATGGCAGACTGCTAAGATGGAGTCTTGCTTTACAAGGGTATGATCTGAAAATTGTACATAGGGCTGGAGCAAAAAAACAGAACTCAGATGGGCTGTCTAGGGTCTGTGAGGAGTGAACTGATTTGGGAAGCTCATCCCATGTAGGGGATAGAACCCTCAAATTCAGTCTAGGTGGGGAGGAATTGTGACGTGGACAGCCAGTTCTGAGTGCTGTATTATTATTTTTTTAATATAAAATGTATTACTGATTGTCTCTGCAGAAAATCTGGTGCTTTAGGAGTGACCTCGCGCCCCCCCCCCCAGGTTACAGCTGAAAGATGAAAGCCATGAGAAAATGCTGAAACAGCATGTGAGATCACACACACACCGGTTTTAGATACCAGATGTTACATGGCAGGCTAGAAGCTATATGCAGACTTTTTTAAGTTAATTATAGATGTTGTTGTTAAGAGGGAAATCATAAAAAAAAGTTTATGACGTTAGAAGGGGAAACCAGGTTTAGCAAACTGGTGCAAGGTGGTAAATGCTCCTGTGAAGCCTGTGTGAGAGAGGATGCAGCATGGATCAAAGAGATGTCATTTGAAGAACATATGAGTTATGCTGTGGTTGCAGAATTTAATACTTGAAAATGACATCCTTTTTTTATATCTATTTTTTTATATATTCTGACGGAGGAACTAGATGACCTCATGCAAAGAGGAGGGCATA
The DNA here is from genome assembly GCA_016271365.2 of Neoceratodus forsteri. NCBI lineage: Eukaryota > Metazoa > Chordata > Ceratodontiformes > Ceratodontidae > Neoceratodus > Neoceratodus forsteri. Next base: position 393,883,772 of record CM057449.1, read on the forward strand.
GACAGCTATTAGACAATATTCTGTTTTACTACACAGAGACACTTTTATCTAGACTTTGACAAAGAAACATCGGTGAGCACTGTAAACAGGTATTTAGAAAGCTAGACAAATTTAAATATTGTTGTAGGAATTTGCACTGTTTAAACCTTGTTCTTTTAAAAGATTTGTATGTCTTGTGATATAACAGTTCTATATTATGTGTTTTATATATTTTTATCTATTTTAGTAAAATTCTTTTTAGAGCATACTTGGTCTGTCTTTGAATTTCTTTTAGTTGTAAGAAAAGTATATATGGTTAAGCAGACATGAGGCATAAGCTTGAATGGTGGTACCAGACTGGACAGAGAAGCGTTTTAAATCTGAGATCTTTATTAAAGTTTTTAAGGGTTCATCTCTGTATACCTGGTTAGGTGCCCGTAGGCAAAGATCTCTGGCCCCCGAAGACAGAAATATCTAAGCGTGTGCATTGGGTACACTAGCAAGAGGTTCACAGTTTGAATCCCTCCAAGACTTGAGACCAAAGGTTGATCCGAACTCACAAAACTGGCAAGAGGGTTACCTTGTTCTGTTAAACTGTTTACAAGACTGCGGTCGGAGGTTGGCATTTTGGGAGTAGAGGGCCTGACCTGCTGAGTGGGTTTGTGACAGGCTGCAGGCCCAGTTCTACTTTCATTCCATCCAGGGGAACCAACTCTAGTGTCCCTTCTGCTAGCAACACAATAGCTAGACAAGAAAGTGGAAGACATTTAACATCTGCACTGCCTTACTTGGAAAAAAAGTCTGAATTAGCTTGAGCAGATGCCTTGAAGGCAGGACAGATGGCAGAAAAAGCACTGGTAATGTGCACTGGACTTGTGAAGGAAAACGACTTGCTGCAAGCTTGTCTTGAACAATTAAAGAATTTTTCCAGATCTGCAAATACCAGGATCTTGGGGCTCCCAGGGCCTAGTGAAGGAGATGACCTGAGGGGGTATCTGACAGATTGGCTACTGGGAGCCCTGTCGTTACAGTTGGCTATACAGATTAAAAAGGCTTATCCCATTATCCCTAGAAGAAGAAGACCCTTGGAGGAAAAGATGACCCATACGTTGCTCATGGTTATGGGAGGCAGTGAGGAGAGAGACGAGATCCTATCTACTGCTAAGAACTCTGGAGATAAATTGGCTGAATCGATGGTGGTGCTCTTCCTGGACCTAATCTGCACAAGGCAGGAAAGGAAGGGGTTCGACTTTGTTCGGGCCCTTCTCCAGGAGCTGGGGGTAAATCATTACATGCTCCTACCGGCATGGCTCAAGGTGCAATATGGGGGGAAAGTCTATCTTTTTTCCAAGCTGTAGGATGCAGGGAAACTGGCTGAGTGCATCCAAAAATAATTCTTCAAACTAAACGAAACTGAGTCTGATGCGGAGTCGGAAACCTAGAGATACTAAGGCGCTATACTGCAGGCTTTGGCCATTATCTGTGGTCATAACATGGACACACAATCTGTGTGTTTGACAATAACTTTGTGCTGGTTTTATTTTCTCTCTTAAGACACTAAGCCTTATTGGAAGTATGGGTCTGGTATGTTAGCGGGACAACGGGACTGAGATTGGGTGCTTGCTCGATGGGACCTGGTCCTAATCTTTACTTTTATTGTATTTGAAACTGCATTGTGTCACAGTAAGGTGACACCTGTATCTGGTTTCGTGGTTGAAGCCCCGTCCCTGCAGGGGGCTCCATTTCCTGCCACAGTAAGCTGACTCTTAAAGTAGATCTGCCATTGTGGTTTGCGGTACTAGCAGCAGTTGGCTCATGGATGTGGGGAAATCAAGTAAAACATTTTCTATTATTTTCAGGCAATATTGCAGTTTTACTGTTTTATACAATTTCAGCAGTTTGACATTTTTTTTTTTTTGTTATCTCTTTCTCTTGGCATACCTGGTCTGCTCCCGTATATGTCTGGCAACCCCTTTGGGACTCCGGCCGCCATCTGAGAATCCCGCACTTCTTCAGGGTCCTTGCCTGCTTCCCTTGTGGCTTATCCCCCCTCCCCCGGGCAGCGGGGTGGTGAGGAGCCCCCAACTCACCCACCCTGTCTGGATCCAGATCGGCAGTACCCTCAGAGCTGGTGTTCCGTTGGACAGCCATCAACCGCTTGACCAGGATGCCATCCTTTTTTCGCTTTTCACCTGCTTAGGCAGTGGAGCGTACAATGCCGTCGGGAGATGTACTGCACACGCGTCTATCCGCAGTACGTCCGATGGCTGCTCCTCTGCTTCCCCCTTGTAGACACAGCGTTGATGTGCCAGCCCCCAGCCGGCGTTAGGGGCCAGGCAAGCACCGACTGTTGGGAGACCCCCCCATCCCAGAGAAGGAGAGCTGTCTGTGGACGCGCTATCCTTTTCTGCCCCTGCTGAACCCCGGCGACCCGCGCTTCCTCCCGGACACTGGTTGTCTGCTTGGTGTGAGGTGTGGCTTCCAGCGCCTCAGCCCTCAGTGCCACCGGGCCAGCTTCAGTATGTCATGTTTTAAAAGCAATGTTAACAATAGCAATTACTAGTTACTATACCACTTCACTGGTTCTCTTAATTACTTAGAGTAATAGCTCTGCTGCTTCTGTTAAATGTGGGTTTAACTTTAGATAGATTGCTTCATGTGAGCTAATTCGGGTACAGTTGTACAAAAATGCTTCTCGAGTACGGGGACACTAAAGCCAGTTTTCATATGGCAGGAAACTGTTGGACTTTAGACCTTCAAGAATTTATTGTGTCCCTAGCACAGGGCCAGTCATTGAGTTTCTTGGACATTTTATTTAACTTCTGGAATATATCAAGGGATATGCTTCTAAGGGTAACAAAGTAGGAGGGATGATGCAGTATACCTGGTTATAACATTTGATCCTTTCACAAGCAATGTATATCACCTCTGTCTGATATAATTTCTTGTTGTATTTACAGGGAAACGCCCATCTAAAATTGGATCTTGCCTCAGTGTGAGGCAGGGACTGACTAGCATTTTCGCAAATAGTTGATTTTTATGTTGCTAGCATGCATGTGCAAGAAACATAGTGCCATCATCCGAGTTTTCAGAGGTGTGGCACCCATCTTCCAATTCAGTCAGTGTGTTTGCAGGCGCGGACCCAGTTCCCCAGTCACTGCTGCAGCTGTCTATGACAGCAGTTGAAAATGCAGTGGTCGTACAGTTGAAAGGAGAGCTCCGTTCAGTGAGCAGAGCTCCCCCTTCACACACACATGCCCTGCGCGCATGGTGCTCCTCATCCCATGCACGCTGTGCGGCCGACGGGGTGCCCAATCCCTGTCGGGCTCCATGCCCACCCCAAAGCATCCAGGTGCCACGCTAGGAGCCCACCCCAGCGTGGCAAAATGTGTTATAGTCGACGGGTGCCCAATCCCCATCGGCTCCAGCCCCCAAACAGCCTTCCAGCTGCCACACTGGGAGCCCACCCAAGCGTGGCAAACGTCCTCGTGTCTTATTAAAAAAAAAAACCCTGTTAATGCAAAACTGTCCTTGGTGCTTCTCCCTACCCTCCCATAACCTGCACCCAGCCACTGCTCACTCTGCCTCCCCACACCCCCACCCCATACTTAACTCCGGACCTCGGCGCGGCGATCTTCGGTGGACCGGGAACACATCTGCAGTCTTCAAACCGACCGTGAACCAAGGAAATGCCAGTAAGCTGTATAATGGGATAGATAGGGTTTTTTCAACTTTGCTGCATATCTCAGGCATTTTGTGGAATTTTGGCACCAAATTTACAGCATGGGGTTTTTGGGACCCCTCCTCATGAATTCTGTCACTGTCATGGCGTTAATCGGGCCTGAAGGCTGATTTCGCGGTCACTGCACAAAATCACCTTTCCGGACCGATTAACGAAATGACAGTGCCAGTCTTCATAAGGTGGGCTCTCAAAAAGCCTATGTTGCAAATTTGGTGAAGAAATTTCTAAAAATGACTGTTTTACGAATGTGCATTGCGCGGTTCCTACGCATGCTCATAAGTTCACAAATTTTTAATATTTTCACTCCAGATTTTCAACATTGCCATTTTACCACACCTCCTTATGAGCAGTACAGCTGTCATTTTTCATCGGCCCAAAATGTGTTTCGGCGCATGGCATACAATAAGCAGTCAAATTGTGTGAAATCAATGTACGGGACACATTAAGAAAATCACAGTGACACTGTTCATGAGCAGAGGTCTTAAAATGGCTATGTTGAAAATTTGGTGACAAAATTCTTAAAAATGACTGTTCTACGAGCATGCGTTGTGCAGTTCCTACGCACGCTCGTAAGTTCGCTAATTTTTTATATTTTCACTCCAGATTTTCAGCATTGCCATTTTACTACACCTCCTTATGAGCAGTACAGCTGTCATTTTTCACGTCACCCAAAATGTGTTTGCATGCATGTAGCGCACAGTGGCGCAGTCGGTGTGCGCAATCAATGTTTGGGACAGATTAAGAAAATCACAGTGACACTGTTCATGAACAGAGGTCTTAAATTGGCTATGTTGAAAATTTGGTGAAAAAATTCCCTTCAGACATTCTGCAGTGTTACTAATGAAGACATTGAACAGGACTGATCCCTGCAGCACCCCACTGGTGACCCCCTCTCCCTAGACTGCACACCATTTACCACCACTCTCTTCCTCCTGTCTGTTAGCCAGTTTCTAACCCAGTTTACCACCCTTTCCCCCATACCCAGCTAGTTTATCAGCCTCCTATATGGGATGGTGTCAAAGGCTTTACTGAAATCAAGGTAAGCGTTGTCCACCTCCCCACCCTGATTCACTTCCTTTGTCACCCAGTCAAAGAAATCAACCAGATTTGTCTGACATGATGTCCCCACTGTGAATCCATGTTGTCTATGGTCCTGGGCTCCGATGGCTTCTAGATGCCCCACTATCCTTTCTTTAAGCAATGTCTCCATGATCTTCCCCACTACTGAGGTGAGGCTGAATGGCCTATTGTTCCCTGCCTCCTCCCTGTGCTGCCAGACTTGTGTAGAGGAACCACATGTGCCCTCCTCCAATTCACTCGTGTTGAATGACTCAGTGAACATGGCTGCCAGAGGTACTGCTATCTCCCTTCGCAGTTCTCTTAATAACCTTGGGCGTATGCCATCTAGTTCCATCGCTTTGTCCACCTTCAATTTAGTGAGCTCCTGCAGGACTCTTTTGCCTTTGAATGGACTATTGTTCACCTCTTCACCCCTTGGCAACTGCTGTACTGCTGTGCCCTTGCCCCTCCCACTCTTCTGTGAATACTGAACGGAAAGACACAGTGGATGTCTTGGGAGGAAGGCATGGAACTATCACTTCCAAATACCTAAACAGCACATACAAGCAAGCAACATTCGGCATTGACAAATGCTTGTTTTTTTCAGTTACTGTGCCTTCAGTTATTTAGACTTCATCTGGTTGATCCTACATTTGTCCAGACGGCATTTTTTTTTGTGTGATTTCTTTTATGCTTCCAAGGTTGCAACCCCCAGAGAGCTCCATCATGGTGGAAATCCAGAAGGGTCTGTGGGTGGAGAGTTGTTTCTGGGAGACTGGTTAATGGGCCCTGGTTGTAGGTCACCCTCTTACAGAAGTTGTAAATCAAAATATTTATCAGAGACAGTGTGGTCTGGTGGATAAAGTACAGGATTGATAGTCAGAAAACCTATGTTCAAATCCCTCCATGGTCACTTACTTGCTATATGGTGACCCTAAGCTAGTCACTTAACAACTCAGTGCTTTGGTCTGCCCAGCTGTAAATGTAAGGAAGAGCAGAACCCCTCTGGAAACAGAATGCTGCATCTCAGTTGTGCTTTCCTGGATAAGTTGTTTAAAAAAACAACCCCCCCCACCAAAATAATTAAATAAAATCAGTAAATGACAGTGCTGCAGTAACTTGAACTACTGAGACTCACTTTAGAACTATCTAGGACTACCCTACTCCTGACACTTCTCCCACTGCACTCACTACGTAATGTAGTATGTATGTAATGAGACAGGGTGCGTGGCTCAGGACTGGAGATTGGCACTCGTGGTGCCTCTCCACAGGAGTGGACCCAGAAATGAACCTAGTAACTACAGACCAGTCAGCTGTACCTCCATTATAGGTAAGCTGATGGAGACCATACTAAAGGAGAGGCTGGTGGACGATCTGGAGATAAATGGTCTTCAGGATGTTGGACAACATGGGTTTGTCTCAGGAAGATCTGCCAGACAAACCTGATGGACTTTTTTGACCGGGTCTCCAAAACTGTGGACAAAGGCCTTGCTGTTGATATCCTGTACCTAGATTTCAGCAAGGCCTTTGACTCTGTGCCTCATAGAAGGTTGCTTAGTAAGCTGGAGGGTATAGGAGCAGGGGCGAAGCTGGTAGGGTGGGTCAGGTGCTGGCTTCAGGATAGAAATCAGAGGGTGGTAGTTGAGGGTAAACTTTTGAAGCCAAGACCTGTAACAAGTGGGGTTCCACAGGGCTCAGTGCTTGGGCCAGTGTTGTTTAATATCTTTATCAGCGATATAGCGGATGGGATAAATGGTAAAATCTGCCTGTTCGCAGATGACACCAAGCTCTGTGGTAGAGTGGACACAGAGGAAGGGAGACAGGGACTCGGGGAGGACCTCGCTAAGCTCAAAATGTTGTCAGGTATCTGGCAGCTGGTCTTTAACATCAAAAAGTGTAAGCTTATGGACTTGGGAGCCAAGAACCCATGGACGGAATACTAGTTAGGCGGGGGTCAGGTGACTAGGACTGAGGAGGAGGGGGATCTTGGGGTGATCATCACTAAGGACCTGTAGCACTCTGCCCAGTGCAGTAAAGCAGCAGCCAAAGCCACCAGAATGCTGGGGTGCATAGCCAGAGGATTCAACTCCAGGAGAAGGGAGGTGGTCCTGCCATTGTACAGGTCGCTAGTAAGACTGCAGCTGGAGTACTTTGAGCAATTCTGGTGCCCACACCTGAAAAAGGACATCAATTTACTGGAGGTGGTGCAGTGAAGAACAACAAAGATGATACAGGGCCTACAGGAAATCCCTATCAGGAGAGGTTAAGAGTGCTCAACATATATTCCCTGGAGGAAAGAAGAGAGAGGGGGACATGATCGAAATTTGAAACCTTTAAGTACCTTAATGGTATCAGCAAGGGAAGTGGGAGGCATGATCCGTAGTCCAGATGGCAGCAGAGGCAAGAGGAGAGTGAAGGTAGAGGCACAGTAGCAGTTATTTGAGGGTGGAGCAGGTAGAAAATGGACGGGGGACATGGCAGATAGCCCAGGCAAGGTTGGTATGGGGGGGGCGGCAAGGAAGGGGAAGAGCACGGATCAAGGGAGTCATGGCGAGCCAATGGCAAGGGGGGTGTTATGGTTCAGGAAGGGGTCGCAGATACAGGAAGGGAAAGGAAGAGCAGATGGGAAATGGTAGGACAGAAAAATCAGACAGACTGGGCAAGGGTGTGAGTGAGGAGAGGAGGAGGAGGCAAATGATAGGGAATAAGCAAGGTTCAAGGGAGGCACAGGGGTCTGTAGGAATGGGAGTAGGGGAGGGGGATCGAGTCGAGGGGCAGAGGAATAGCATGCAACAGGAGGGTGAAAAGGATAAAGGAGGGAGGGTCATCATTCTGTGGGACTCCGTACGTAAAGGTGTAAGATGGGGAGGCAGGGGTGCCAGGAAAAGCAGCATTTGGGTGGAGTGCATGCTGGGAATAATGGCAGGTAGAGTGGGTTAGTATATTATCAGGTGTGTGGAGAGGGTAGGGAGCAAACCCCATATTGTGGTGCACCTGGGCATGAGTGATCTGAAGGGAAGAAGGAAGAAGAGGTGCAGGAAAGTTTCAGGGAAGTGGGAGGACTATGCAGTAAAGAGGGCAGATCGGTAGCATTCTCTGAAATTCTCCCAGTACCAAGAGCTAGTACAGCCAGGAAACAAAGAATAACGGAGTTCAACAAATGGTTGGGGGAATGGTGTGGGTCCGTGGGGTATGGATTAGTGGGAGAGTGGGGCAAGAACTGGGAGAATAAGGACCTGTACGCACTGAATAGGTTGCACCTTAGCAAGGAAGACTTGCAGATCCTAAAGCAGAAGTTGGGTGAGTTCATTCAAGCTAACTACAGTTTAAACTAGGAAAGGGGGTTGGGCAGTCACCAGGAGAGGGGGTCCTTTGGACCTCCTTCCGTAGCTAGGCAGGAGCAGAAGTCAAATAGGAGTGGGGATGGGGGAAGGGAAAGGTGCCGGGGGGATAGGATCACATTGAAGGGTGGTATCATTGAATGCTAGGAGCCTGGGTAAAAAGACAGCAGAATTGCAGGCAATAATGGCAGAAGGGGAAGTGGACATAGCCACCATCACTGAAACATTTGCAACCCAATACATGACTGGGACCTAGCTATTCCAGGATTCAAACTATACCGCAGGGACAGAGAAAAAGGGAAAGGGGGGAAGGGCATCTATGTCAGGGAAGTCAAGTCACTTTTATTTCTTAAATTAGGATCAAACAATTTTAAAACATACAATAAATCATAAATAGTATTCTTAAAACTCAGTTCAATTTCAGTTAAAATCAGTGGACATTGAATGCTTGATTAAAAAGATGTGCCTTGAGTCTCCGCTTAAAACTTTCCACAGAAGGGGCCTCCCTTAATGACTGTGGGAGGGAGTTCCATAGCACTGGTCCCGCTACTTCAAAGGCTCTGTCTCCTAATTTCTTCAGTCGTGCCGTAGGGACCACCAGGAGGCCCTCCGCGGACGACCTTAGTAAACGCACTGGGCGGGCAAGTGTCAGGAGGTCTGGCAGATAACCTGGACCCGAGCCGTATAGGGCCTTATAGGTGACCAAGCCCAACTTGAAGGCAGTCCTCCACCTGACCGGCAGCCAGTGCAGTTAGTGCAAAACCGGGGTTATATGATCGGACCTCGAAAGGCCGGTCAACAGCCTGACTGCAGCATTCTGCACAAGCTGCAGCCGGAGGAGGCTGCCCCCACTGACCCCGAAGTATAGAGCATTACAGTAATTGAGCCTAGAAGTGACAAAAGCATGCACCAGTGATGGCAGCTCTTCTGGTGGGATTAAGGGTTTAATCTGGGCGACATTCCTTAAATGGTAGAAACCACTCCGGACAACGGCAGACACCTGAGCTTCAAGTGCCAAGCCGTCGTCGGCCCAGATTTCACACCTTATTGGCCGGCGCCAATGAGGTGAACCCCAAGAACAACCCTGTTCTAGGGGCATGGATATGTTGTTCATCCACACTGTCTAGCAGGTATCCTTGCCGCTTTAAATCTCGCTGGAAGGTCTTCAAGCTGGCTCCTCCCACCCACCCAGGTGGTAAAACTCTCGGCTCCGCCCCATGGCGCCAGATCTTCCTTACCGCTTGGAAGCTCAGGTTCCCTCCTTAACGCTCTGCATATAAGACTGGTTCCTAATTTTTCGATTTTTCGAATTTAAAGGTTTTTTGCTTAAAAGACTTCGGTCTTCTCTCCCTCGCAGCTGCGATGGACAAATCGACTCCCAGTTTCCGGAGATGCCCTTGCGCGAAGAAGATGTCTCGGGCGGATCCGCACTCCACGTGCGTCTACTGTCTAGGCCTGGAGCACGACCCGCAGGCCTGCGACCTGTGCTCTTCCTTTTCGGCCTACGTCCTCGAAGACCGTGCTGTCCGTTTACAACTGGGGCGTCCGGCGTTTTCCTCGGTGAAGTCAAAAGGCCTGGTCGGCGGTTTCCGCAGCGGGCGGGTTCGCGGATCAGCTCGAGCAGATGATCGCCGAAGAGGAGTGGCAGCGCTGGCCGCTTCTACCTCGCTGCGGCATTTGTCCTCTCTCTCGGTGCCTCTTATTCAGCTTCTTTTAAGGAGCTTTGTCTGACCCTCTCTACTAAAGGTGAGGGACCAACTTCTGCTGGACCGTTTCTCAGTCCAAAAAGAGACAAGGTAAGTCCCACACGGCGGCTCTTGGGAGTGGGAAAGATCCCTCTCCCGTGTTGTCGGCGTCGACTTGTGTCGACCGGCTCGGCTTTTGGCCACTGGTCTCCACGGTGTCCCCGTCAGGCCAGTTGACCGAGACTCCGTCGACGCGGTCGAGATTTTTCTCGACCCGTTGGACGAGTTGTCGGCAGGAGAAGCCGAGAATCTCTTCTCCCCGGTTCCCCCGGTGGGAGTTGAGGACCCCGTTGGCTTGTCTGTGCCTCCGGTTCCGGAGCCTTCGGTTGAACCCTCCGAACCGAGGGGAGTGCCGGTTCCCCACGACACCTCCCGCTTCGTCCTCGGAAAGCCGAGGTTCTCGGTCTCGGTCTCGGACTTCTTCGCGGTCCAGCCGATCCCGCCTTCATAAGCGGTCTTGGTCTCGGCACCGCTGCAAGCGGCGCCGCCGCTCATCCTCTTCCTCCTCCTCGGACGAGGGGAGGCTTCGACGTAAGTTGCATCGACTATATGAGGACCTCATGTGGCAACAGCTCCTTCTGACTGGGAACAAGCCGATGCCTTCCCCGGCCATTACGTGGCTGTCACCGGAGCGGCCCAAACAACCCCTCGTTTTATCAGGAGCCTGTTCCCAGGCGGTTGTTCGGCCAAACCAGCTGCCCACCGATTCCGGTGGAACCTCCGCCTCCACAGCCATTAGTTGGGGCGCCGACCAAGAATTCTCGGTCGGCTCAGGGACTGCCCCATAGGCAGTCTGTCACCCTCACTCCCGATCGACCTCGGCAGGTGGAGGGTGGCTCAGGCCCAAGGCAGCTCTTTGAGGACTCTTCCGAGTCCGAAGACGATTGCTCACTTTTCTCCAAGCTAATGGACTTGGAGTCCTCAGGAGGACAGTCGGTGGACGATAGCCCTTCGTTTTTCCTGGGATTGCTTCGGCTCATCTCGGAGTCCACTGGGATGAAGTTCGAACCCATTTCTAAGCGGGCCAGGTATCCCCTCACGGAGATTCTGGACCGAGGGGATTCCCCTACGGAGGCCTTTCCGGTGGCTGAGGCCATAGTGGGCCCGGCCTTGGAGCTCTGGCAGCGCCCTGCTTCCTGCCCTGTGCCTTCGGCCAGGATGGCCAGGAAGTATGCGGTCCCTAACGGTTCCTTGTCCGGTTTTTCAGAACACCCCTTGGCCGAGGGGTTAGTTACCGACACCGTTTTCCAGCGTGCCGGGAACGCTAGGGATGTGGACAAACCTTCCGACAAGGAGTGCAAGAAATTGGACTATGCCGGGTGAAAAGTCTACGCTGCGTCCTCCCTCGGCCTTCGACAGGCCAGTTCGGCCGTCCTCATGGCACATTTGTCTCATGCCCTGTTGGGCTCCCTGGACGAGGTTGTCCCTCATCTTCCCGCGGATCTGCAGACCACGGTTAGGCAGGTGCGGGACCAGGGCAGGGCAGTGGCCAAACAGCAGCTTCAGACTGCTTTGGACATTGGGGACTCATGTGCCAGGTCTGTGGCAGCCGCAGTGGCTATGCGTCGTCGGGCTTGGCTGAGGATATCCACCTTCACTTCGGATACCCAGCACAAGTTGGCAGATGTCCCCTTCTTGGGGACCGACCTCTTTGGCCCTGGGGTGGAAGGTCACCTGCAGAGGATCGAGAAGTCCAGTGCTACCTTGGACTCGGTCTCATCCGCTCAGAAGGACAAAGGCCGCAAAACCACAGCCTAAGCCCTTTCGTCCTCTGCACGCAGCACGTCCGCCCAGCAACGTCAGGGCCAGAAGGCTCAGGCTTGGCATCCCAAACCCAAGCCCGGGGCTTCCTCCAACAGGAAGCAGGGAGGTAAAGGCCCAGGAGGTCCCTCGGCCGGTCCCTCCTCCAAGCCTGCCCAGTGACGGGCTGAGGGGTGTCGCCCCAACCCCGTCACCTCACTCCAGGTTCCCCCCGTGGGGGGACGGCTCAGTCACTTCCTTTCCGCCTGGTCTGTTATTATGTTATTACCATGGACAGGTGGGTGTTGGAGGTGGTGGGAAAAGGCCTGCCCTTGGAATTCCAGCAGGCCCCGCCCTTCAGAGCCGTCGCACCTCGGGGGGCATCGGGATCCGCAGCCTCACTGTCAGCTCGCCGAGCCGACATCGCTCTCCTCCTCCAAAAGGAGGTGATCAGGGAGGTGGCGGACCCTCCCTCAGACCCGGGGTTTGTGTCCAGGTACTTCCTGGTTCTGAAACGGACGGGGGGCTGGCACCCCATTCTCGACCTACACGACCTAAACAAGTTCCTAAGGTCTCGAACCTTCAGGATGGTCACTCTGGCTCAGATAATGCCATCCCTGGAACCCGGCGTGTGGTTCTGCTCTCTAGACCTGCAGGACGCGTTCTTTCACGTCCCTACCCGTGTGTCACATCAGAGATTCCTTCGCTTTCAAGCGGAGGGATCCCTTTTTGAGTTCCGAGCCATGCCCTTCGGCCTGTCTCCAGCTCCCAGGGTCTTCACCAAATGCATAGCAGTGGTGACAGCTTTCCCGCGGCGCCAGGGGTCGGGTGTACCCATTACCTGGGCGATTGGCTGATAGCAGCCCCTCCAGACAGGAGGTGGAGCGGTCCAGAGATCTGGCCCTCCAGGTTTGCTCTCAATCGGCCTTCTCATCAATGAGGCCAATCGGAACTCGAGCCAAGCAAGTGATTCTTTCATCGGGCAGAGCTCGACTCTCTTGAGCCAGAGCACGGCTCCCGCGGACAGGGCGAGGTTCTTTCCTCCTTTGCCCAATCATTTCTGGTTGGGCAATCGCGTCTGCCGGGACTTCCTGCGCCTCCTGGGTGTCATGGCGGCCTGCACCAGCGTGGTCCATTGGGCACGCTGGCACATGCGCCCTCTTCAGTGGGGACTGGCCAGCCAGTGGTCACAACGCTGCGATCCATTGGACCAGCTAGTGACAGTGACCCAGGGGATGTGGAACGCTCTCCGGTGGTGGACCATTCCAGTTCATCTGCAGGAGGGCATCCCGTTTGTCCGCCCCGAGCCGACGGTCTCTCTATCGACCGATGCCTCTCTGATGGGTTGGGGTGCCCATCTGGGGGAACACCGGGCGCATGGCCTCTGGTCCCCGTGGGAGTCCCGATGCCACATCAACCTGCTGGAGCTCCGAGCGGTCCGCCTAGCTCTCACCGCCTTTGCTCCGTTTCTCCGGGGTCAAGTGGTCCGAGTCCAGATGGACAATACCACGACCATGTACTATCTAAACCGCCAGGGCGGGACGCGCTCCATGCTTCTATGCAAGGAAGCTCTCCGCATTTGGTCACTCGTGCGCAGCTTGGAGGTGGATCTCCTAGCCATTCATGTGGCAGGAGCCTCCAACACCCTGGCCGATGCCCTAAGCCGGATAGGGGCTGCATCCCACGAGTGGTCTCTCCTGCCGGAGGTAGTACAAGATCTGTTCTCCCATTGGGGCACACCTCAGGTGGACCTGTTTGCCTCCAGGGAGAGCGCGAAGCTGAGGCTGTTCCATGCCCGCCCCCCTCAGCAGGGCTCGCTGCAGGGGGATGCCTTCTCGAGGCCGTGGACCCCGGGCCTCTTCTACGCCTTCCCCCCATTTCCCTTGATACACAAGGTGCTTCTCAAAGCAAGGAGGGACAAGGCGCAGGTGATTCTGATAGCCCCAGACTGGCCCCGCCAGTTCTGGTACCCAGATCTCCTCAGCCTCAGCTCCAGGCTCCCGATGCAACTTCCAGCTCGCCTGACCTGCTCTCAATCAATCAGGGAAGGTGTTCCATCCGGACCTTCAATCCCTGCACCTGATGGCCTGGTTTCTGAGTGGCTAGAGTTCCAGGCCTTGGGTCTTCGACGAGGTCCTCAATGTAGTTGAGGCGTCCCGTAAGGAGTCGCCAGAAATGCTATGCCTTCAAATGGAAGAGGTTTTCCATTTGGTGTCAGAACAAGGCTTGGACCCTTCCTCCTGTTCCTTGGCAAGCATTCTGGACTATTTATGGTCCCCTTCTCATCAAGGGCTTAGGTCGTGACCCTAAGGGTGCACCTGGCAGCCATCTCTGCTTACCGGGCGCGGGCGAGGAAGCAGTCGGTGGCGCAGGAGAAGGTGGTCTGGCGCTTTTTCAAAGGCCTTGATCACATTTCCCCTCCGGTACGAGAACCTCCACCTCCGTGGGATCTACTGCTGGTACTGGTAAAGCTCATGGGCAAGCCATTCGAACCAATGCACAGGTGTGAACTCTCTCACCTGTCGTGGAAGACCGCCTTCTTGGTGGCTATCACGTCAGCCAGAAGGATGGGAGAGCTCCAGGCGCTCTGCATCGAGTCTCCTTACCTGGTCTTCCACAGGGACAAGGTTGTCCTGCGCCCCCACCCGAAATTCCTTCCGAAGGTGGTGTCGGAGTTTCACCTTAACCAGGTGTTGACTCTGCCGGTGTTCTACCCCAATCACACCTCGGAGGCCGAATACAGGCTCCATACTTTGGACCCTAGAAGGGCGCTCGCTTATTATAAGGAGCGCACGGCTGAAATTCCGGGAGAGGTTCGCCAGCTGTTTGTCACCTACGCTGAAGCCGCACCTGGCAGACCTGCAGCCAAGCGGACGATAAGCAGGTGGGTCACCTCTGCATAGATCTCTGCTATAAGTTGGCGGGCATGGAGCCTCCCAGAGGGATAAGAGCTCATTCTACCTGCTGCACCGGTGGCTGCTTCCAGGGCGTCCCTATCCAGGAAATCTGCAGGGCTGCTACCTGGAAGTCAGCACACACCTTCATCACCCATTACCACATCGACCTTGAGTCACGCCGGGATGCTGGTTTTGGGGCCTCGGTTCTCCAGTCTTTATTCCCTAAGTAGGGGTGTGTGCCTTGCCTCCCTCCTCCCGGAGAACTGCTAGGAGTCTGCCAGACAGTGTGGATGAACAACATATCCATGTCCCTAGAAATACAGGTTACTCACCTGTAACAGGAGTTCTAGGAATGGTATATGTTGTTCATCCACACGTACCCACCCGACCTCCCTCGGCTTCGACGCACAACCTGAGCTTCCAGCGGGCCAGATCTGGCGTCATGGGGCGGAGCCGAGAGTTTTACCACCCAGGTGGGTGGGAGGAGCCAGCTTGAAGACCTTCCGGCAAGATTTAAAGCGGCAAGGATACCTGCCAGACAGTGTGGATGAACAACATATACCATTCCTAGAACTCCTGTTACAGGTGAGTAACCTGTATTTCTTGCTCCAGTGGTGACCACATCCCGCTGATGCCAGGCTCAATCATTAGTACCTCCGTCTTGTCTGGTTAAGCCTCAACTAGTTAGAGGACATCCAGTCCTGGATCTCGGACAAGCAGTTGTTAAGCACACCCTAACCTAACTTCCAGGTCCTTTATTTCCTGTACCTCCCCTTCTCTGCTCTGCCATCTTTAACCCCTCATGTTTGGCCCCTACACTCTCCTCTGCCTTTCTTCCTCCCCCTTCTTCCCATTTTTCTCTCCCCTTTTTTTTAATTTTTTCCTTCCTCCCCATCCTAAGCTGCAACCTTGACAATGCCGTTCAGATGCTCCTGTCTTCCTTGGACTTTAACTCCCTCCCTTCCTCCCTCAATTTTTCTCTATTTCTCTTTACCCCTTGCCGCTAACTCATGAGGTACATTAATGTTGATAACAGTGCTGATTAAATATTTTGTATTCTAATATGATAACATCTGTTGTTTAATTTTTTTTTGGACTCGTCTGTTTCCTTATATCTGCTTGTACCCCCTCCCTGCTGACGTGGAACCTTGTGATCCAAGAATAAACAAACATCTGCCACATCAGATGTCCTGGGAGCAAAGGACATATATAGCTGGGTATCATCTGCATAGCAGTGAAAACTCAAACCATAACACCTGATGATATCACCCAGGTGCAGCATGTACAACACAAACAACATGGACTACAGGATCGAATCTTGAGGTACTCCAGAGGTTAGGAGCTTCGGGCGCAATGAGAAATTACCCATCACAACCCGCTGCATTCTGCCTGTCAGAAAGAACTCAGACCTGCTGATGACATTGCCAGTGAGTCTACAGAGCTCTCTCAGGTGATTAAGTAGCACCATGTGATCTACAGTGTCAAAAGCTGAGGAGAGATCGAGGAGAATGAGAATTGGCCATTCCCCTCTATCTCTTGGCTTGGGAAGATCATTTTGCACCCTGACCAATGCTGTTTCAGTGCTACGCTTCTTCCTAAATCCAGACTGGAGTGGCTCGTCGATGTCAAAGGCCATTAGGTGTGCCTTGAGCTGCAAAGCCACCACTTTCCCTACAACCTTACCCAAGAATGGAAGATTGGAGACAGGTCTATGATTCGCTAAGATGTCAGGGTCAAGTGATAGTTTCTTCAGTAGGGGCCTCTCCAGTGCCTCTTTCAAGGCGTCAGGGAAGACCCCCCCCCCCTACGAGGGCGAACACTGGACAATCTCAGCGAACACTGGACCAGTGGAGTTAACACATCCCACTAGGAGATGTGTCGGGCCTGGGTCCAGTTCACAAAAAGTGGGTTGCAGCTTCAAAATCACCTCGATGACCTCAGCCACCCCCACTGGCTGGAACTCATCCCAGACAACAGGAGTGCTTCTGGCCCTACCAGGCTTAACACTGTGGGACTGATCGTATGCCACTGGAGAGATCCCGATCCTAATGGGCGATACCCTGTCAGAAAAGAACTAAGCAAATTCTTTGCACTGTGTGATTGAAACTACTCTTTTCGGCTGCAGACAAGGTGAAGTAGTCTGTCTATAGCCCAAAGGGATAATGTGTAACTGGGAGGAGGGGGAGGAAGGCAGGTGGAAGCCTTATGGGTGCAACTCCACAGCTCAAAGGGCAGAAAGGTTAGATTGGGGGTTGCGTATGGGCCACCAACTCAAAAGGAGGAGATTGATAGGAAGCGGGGAGAACAGTTAAGGAGGCTTAGTGGCAAAGGTAACATTGTGGTGGTGGTTGGGGACTTTACCCTGCCAGCGGTAGATTGGAATGACCCGGCTACCTCATGTACCAAGGAGCAGATCCTCCTAGGGACCTTTCAGGATGACTTCCTGACACAGAAGGTAACAGAGCCAACTAGGGAAGGGAACATTCTGGGACCTGGTTCTGATGGGCAGCGAACAGGTCCAGGACATTGGGGTGGAGGACCCGCTGGCAGGAAGTGACCACCGCACAGTGTGGTTCTTCCTCAGTCTAGGAAAAGAGGTAGCCACAACCAAGACTAAGGTCCTGGACTTCAAAAGGGCAGACTTTGGCAGGCTGGGAAGCATACTGGAAGGGCACATAGCTAACATCCTTCCACATGTGGATGCCGAGCAGAAATGAGCAGTCATCAAGCAGGGCCTGGCTGAGATCACTAGCGCATGTGTAAAGAGCCAGTGCAAGAAAAACAGGATCAGGAAGCTGAGCTGGAAGAGCAGGGAGGTTGGGGAAGAGGGTGAGGGAAAAGAGGGCTGCCTTTAGGAGTTATAAAGGATCCAGTCCGGAGGAAGATATGGAGGTATGCATGAGGAAATCCAAGGAGGTAAGTAAAATAGTAAGGGCAGCGAAAGCAGCAAGAGAACTGAGGCTAGCACAGGGGATCGGGGTGGGGGGAGTTCTTTAGGTATATAGGGGAGAAGAGAAAGAGTAAGGATCAGATTGTTAGGATCAAGAATGGCGGTGGATGGGTGGAAAGGGGGGGGCAGAGCAGGCAGAAGTACTCAACGAGTACTTCTGTTCAGTATTTACCAGGGAGAGAGAGAGAGATGGACCCATGCCTAAGGGGAAAGGTGGAGTGGGAGTTTGGGGGTGATCCTAGTGGGTAGGGTGTTGGAGGGTGTGGATGTGGGAACAAATGGAGTCCAGATGTTGATTCAAATTCAAAACAAAAAGGACTGGATTTATTTCTCCAACAGACAAAATTAAGCAGACTGAGCACGGTAAATAATAAAGGCATCAAACAAAATTCTTAATACAATACCTAAAAATGCTGTAATATAGAACTGAAAAGTATATGAGGCATAAAAATGCAATAATTAGTAAGATAAACCAAAAAAACATAGCTTATACTGGAGGTTCAGGCACCCTCCCTTTCCTACATCATAAAAGGGGAGGGGCAACGACAGGCTGGCCCTAAGAACAACATGAAAACAGCAGGGAGGTTCTGGAAGCTCTGAACCAGGAAGTTAAAATTAAAAAAAGTTAAACTCTTAATTTTACAAATATTCCTAACAATAAATACAATATAACTTGAAGAGAGTGTATTTTATACATATTTGGGCTAAGTTCTTTGCTGACAACACTGATTCTCATTTCATTTGTGTTTTTATGCAGCGCAGAAGTTTATTCAATTATGCAAGCTAAGCTTTATACCTAAGACACTGCATTAGTTTAAATGAGGTCTGTGCTAAATGGGCAGAGTTTCCTTTGTATTGTCTTATATGGGCTTGGAAAGTTTATTGTAAAAGGAGTGAGCATTCTTTAAGAGTCAGGCAGCAGAATGTCTTGTTTCATGCCTGGCTCATTTTGTTGCTCTTTACTGTGGCTGAAAAACTGAGACCGAAGTGAAACAGGGAGACACATAGTGAAAACAAAGAAAGAAGGGGGGGGGGGTTCCATGCCCCTATCACAGAGGGCCTTAAATTCCTGAGGGTCGATAAGGCACCTGGGCTGGACGGAGTTCACCCTAGAGTCCTGAGAGAGTTGGCAGAAGTCCTGGCGGGGCCGCTGGTGGACTTATTCAACACCTCCCTGGAAACTGGGTGCATACCCAGGGACTGGAGCATGGCGCATATGGTGCCCCTCCATAAGAGTGGGTCCAGGGATGAACCAGGGAACTACAGACCAGTGAGCCTTACTGCCATTGTGGGAAAGTTAATGGAGATTATCCTCAAGGAAAGGCTGGTGAAGTTTCTGGAGGATAATGGTCTCCAGGATGGCAAACAGCATGAGTTATATCAGGCAGATCCTGCCAGACAAATCTAGTTGACTTTTTTATGGGGTGATGTGGGCACTAGACAAGGGCCATGTGGTGGACGTCCTTTACCAGGACTTCAGCAAGGCCTTTGACTTGGTGCCTCATGGAAGACTGACCAGCAAGTTGGGTAACCTGGGAGCGGGGAGGAAACTGGCTAGATGGGTTAAGAGCTGGCTACAGGATAGGTAGCAGAAGGTAGTCGGGGGTGAATTATCAGAGCCCAGAGCTGTAACAAGTGGGGTCCCACAGGGCTCAGTGCTGGAACCAGTGCTGTTTAACATTTTCATTGCCGACATATCGGACGGGATAAAAAGTAAGATCAGCCTCTTTGCAGATGATACTAAGATGTGTGCAGAAGTGGATGGGGAGAAGGTGGTAGAGTACTTCAAGAGGATTTAGCAATACTGGAGGGCTGGGTAAACACATGGCAACTAGGATTCAATGCCAAGAAGTGTAAGGTCATGCACTTGGGGCCAGTAATCCCGGGAATAATTACCGGTTGAGGGGAATGCAGTTATCCACATCAACGGAGGAGAAGGATCTGGGAGTACTAGTAACAGGGGAAATGAACCACTCAGTCCAGTGCAGGAGGGCAGTGGCAAAGGCCAATAGAATGCTGGGGTGCATCGCAAGGGGTATCACCTCTAGGAGAGGGGAAGTCGTCCTGCCCCTGTAGGTCCCTGGTGAGGCCACACTTGGAATACTGCGTACAGTGCTGGTGCCCCTTCTTGAAAAAGGACATCAAGCTACTGGAGGGGGTGCAATGTAGGGCAATGAAAATGATCCTGGGAATGGGAGATAAACCTTATGAGGAGAGACTGAGGAAGCTCAATATGTATTCCGTGGAGGATAGAAGGGAGAGAGGGGATATGCAGAAACAGTTGGGGCTGGTAGAGGTTGTGGGAACCTGCTTTTGCTGAGCAACTGGGGATTTTAGTAGCTGAATAAGCTTTAAATTCTTATCAGTCTGTGGACTTTTAAGCAGGACTGCTGACTTGTTTAATAAGTGTTGTTTTGTATGGGACCTTCCTTCAGAGGAGGTTGCAGGGCTTGGAGGTGCAGTGAGGGGCAGACACAGAGCTGATACACTCTCGTGAGAGTCGGGTGTGGGCCCAAATCCCACGCTTCCCCACCCCTACCTCCCCAGAGCACAGCTCATTTATAGGGGAGCACCTGCCCTGCAATTGGAGGAAGAAGCTTCAGGTGCAGCTCATGTAGTTCTAGCCACTGGGGGGTGGGTTTTAAAGTTAGGAGAGAGGAGCTTAGGGAGTTGTAATCTTCCACAGTAAACTAACTCTTAAGGCAAATGGTCAGGTGGGGAAAAGTTCAGCCAAATAGTTAGGTGGGGAAAAGTTCAGCCACCCAAGTGTTGCAAGTTTAAAGGTGTGAGTGCTGTATGGGGGGAATTGCCTAGGTATGGGTACTGGTAGCTCGAGAAACTGTAGAGCTACTGAGTTGGTAATTTGGCCTAGAAAAGACTGCTGTGATGATGGGGAAGGGACTGCATATCACTAGAGCAGGTATCTTTGGGTGGATGGTTGTGTGCACAGGGTGTGGTGCGGCCATGATACTGGACTGTGTTTGGAAGTTTGGGGGATGCCCAGTGTGCTACCAGCTGGCACAGCTTGAGGAGGTAGAGGGGATCCGAAGGCAGCTAGGGGGAGGATTGGAGAGGTAGGAGGCAAGCGGTCACCTACATGGAAGCACTAGGTGCTGGGGCCTCCCAAGCTGGGGGAGGAGTGAAGAGTGGTGCTCACACTAGCAGAGGAGGGAAGGGGGGTACACAGAGGGCTCTCGAGGACCCTGGCAGATGGGGCCCAAAAGGTGAAAATTTCCGCAGCAGTAGGCAAGAGTCTGGGGGTGTCCAAAGGAAACCGAGAGAGGCAGTAGGGACAGGGGGGCACTGGGGGGATGGGCTAAGGCTCACAAATCGTTTTAACCCTCTACGCCCATTGGTAAAAGAGGGGTATGTGGGGGAGGAAGAGGAGGAGGAGGATGATGCTGCTGTTGCTGGGGCAGGGACAGATAGAACGGGTGTAGAGGGCAAGTGTCAGTGGCACAGTAGAGGGGGTCCCGGACAGGATGGGGGAAGAGGGGTAGGAGGGGAGAAGAAAAAGGAGGATCAGGGGAATAAGGAGGAGTCTGTGGTATGGAACAGTGGAGCACGATAGGCAGGAAGGCGCAGGACGTAAATGGGATGATAGCAAGCAGAAAGCCAAATAGGCAAACGGATAGGACGAATGGATTAGTAAGGAGTGGGGAAAGAGATACAGAGAGAGATACTCGGGTTGGGGGGATAAAGAAGGCCAGAACACGAGTAGAGGAGGTGATCAGGGACAGTAGTGAAGGGGCTACCTTCAACACCCAGATTGTGTGAGGTGCGAGGAGCCGGTTGAGGGGAGAATCCGGACGAACGGATGAGGAGTGGCATGGAAGGAGGGGAAAACCAAGGGATGAACAGGAAGGCAAGGGGGAAGTTAGAGTACTGCTACTGGGGGACTTCATGATCAGAGGCATACAGTGGGGGGGGGGTAAAAGCTGTCTGATCAGAACCAGATGCCACCCAGGCCTGACAGTGCACAAGGCCAAGCATGAGTTGTAGTCACTAGCAAGGGAATGCGGGGGGACCCCGGACATTCTAGTGCACTTGGGCCAAACGACATAAATGGCAATAGTGAACTAGAAAGTCGGGCAAGGTTCTGGGGAGTTGGCCAGGGTATGCCTTTTCATAGGCTGTAAGATCTTCTTTTCAGAAATCCTGCCAGTGCCAAGGGCTAGTGGGGAAAACAAGATGAAGATTAGGGAGATAAATTGGTGGCTTAGGGAGTGGTGTGGGGAATTGGGGTATGGCCTGGTGGGGGACTGGGGAGAGACCTGGGAGGATAAGGGGCTGTATGCTAGGAACAGGCTGCACCTTAATTTGGAGGGGAAGTAGCTGGCCCGGTGGCGCTGAGGCGCTGGACGCCACACCTCGCACAACGCCGGCAACCCGGGTTTGGGAACGAGCATGGGTCGACTGGGGTGGAGAAGGATAGAGCGCCCGACGGCAGCTGTCCTTCTCCGGAGGGGGGGGGGGACTGCAGGCTCCCGCTGCAGTGCCGCCACCTGGGGGAGCCCGGGTGGATGGCGCGGTAGGTGGAGAAGCAGCAAGTAGGTTGGGTGGTTGTCGGCAGCGGAGCGGGAGTGCGTCTCAGCGTGCCTCCTAGCCCCTCATTGCACGCCAACATCAGGGGGAAGAAATCAGGAAAAACACCTTTGTTCCTCCTAGGCGAAGACACCTCCATTGGACATCTCCGGGGCTCGTCGGGGCAGACTCCGCTGTGCAGGATCTACACACACATACAGAGTGCTGGTTTGGAGAGAGGTAAGCACCAGGGGTTCCCTCTCCAACCCTACCCAGGGGGTATACCGGGGGTCTTCAGGGGAGTGTGTGTGGACGAGGCACTCTATGGGCAGATCATGACAGGGATTGGAGGGTCCACAGAGGACGTCGGGAGAGAATGGAGGGAGGAGGCAGATTAGGAGTATAAACACAAGGTCAAAAAAAAAAAAAATTGGGAGGGGAAGGAAATCCTAAAGCTCAGACTAGCTGGGTTCATCAGCGAAAGGTGAGGTTTAAACTTGTGAAGGGGGGAGGGATCAAAAAAGGGGCAGTGCCAGCTGATACGATAAATGAGGGAAATGGTATCCACTCCTCTAGGGAGCTAGGGAGATATGGAATTGGGTCACCAGGTAGGGTGCAGGAGCTGAGGAAATGGGAGCTCAAGGGGGAGAAAGGAGAGGAGGAAAAGGGGGAGAGTGGTCTTGATAAATGCCAGGAGCTTAGGAAATAAAATGCTTGAGCTCCAGGCAATGTTAGTTGAGGGGGAGGTAGATGTGGCAGCAGTCACTGAGACCTGGGCCACTCAAGGGTATGAGTGGGACCTAAATGTGGAGGGCTACACTATGTTCAGAAAAGATAGGGGTGAGGGAAGGGGTGGTGGTCTAGCACTGTTAGTCAGAAATGGCGTGGGTATTGCAGGGGTAGAGGAGGCAGAGGGGAATGTGGAGGCTATTTGGATCACCTTGCTGATGCAGGGGGGTTAAGAGAGTAAAGGTCGGAGTGGTATACAGACCACTAGCACTGGCGGAGGTCCTAGAAGAAAGTTTGGTGGTAAATCTCGAGGGACACTGCAGATTAGGAAAGGGAAGGGTATTAATAGTAATGGGGGACCTCAACATGCCTGGAACTGACTGGGGGACTATGACATCACCAGTGGCCAGAGAGCAGAGGCTGCTGGATGTCTTCCAGGATCATTTCTGACACAACAGGTGGGTGAGCCAACTAGGGAGGCCAGGACACTGGACGTGGTCCTGGCAGACAGTGATCAGATTGGGGCCTAGAGGTGAGGGACCTGTTGGCTGGGAGTGATCACACCACAGTCTAGTTCTTCCTGGACCTGGTGGGGGGGGGAGGAAAGATGAACAAGGACGGTAGTAACCGACTTTAGGGGTGCAGGCTTCAGGGAGATGGGAAGGATCCTTAAAGATCGTCTAGACAGGATAAGGCTGGATGTGGATGCTGAAAGCAGGTGGGGGATCATTAGGAGGGGAATACAGGAGGTTACCAGATCCTGCGCAAGGGAAAGGCATAAGTTCGATAAGGCCAGAAAACCCTGCTGGTGGACCGGGAAGTACAGGAGGTGGTGAGGGAAAAGAAGGTGGTGTATAGGCGCTTCAAGTGGTCAAGGAGTGAAAAGGATCAGGAGGAATATGAGTTGACAGCCAAGAGAGTCACCAGGGTAGTGGTAGCAGCTAAGGCAAAAAAGGAGCAGTCCTTGGCCAGTGGGATCCGGGGGGAGGGACAAGGGGTTCTTTAGATACATAGGGGAAAAAAGGAAAGTAAGGGGGCAGATCAGCAAGATAAGGGTAGAGGATGGTTGGGAACAGGGAGAAGTCCTAAATGAGTACTTTGCCTCAGTTTATACTGGGGGGATGGAGAGGCTATGTCTTGCGAGGGGAGCCGGGGCAAACCGGAGCAAGGGGTGAGACCGGTAGAGACCAAGGGCCCTAATGGGTCTGGGGAAAGGGAGTGGCCACCACAGACAGGTGGGGGCCCAGCAGTGCATGGTGAAAAGGGGGGAGGACAAGGCTGAAATCTCAGCAGAGAGAGTAAAGGAAGCCCTCAGGTCCCTTCGGATGGAGAAAGCACCTGGTCCAGATGAGAGATACATCCCAGGGTGCTGAGGGAACTGGCAGATGTCCTGGCAGTCCCTCTAGTGGAGCTTTTCAACATCTCTCTGAGGACCGGGTGGGTGCCCCAAGACTGGAGGGTGGCCCATGTCGTTTCGATCCACAAGGGGGGATCAAGAGAGGAGGCAGGAAATTACCTGCCCGTTAGCCTGACATCGGTGGTCGGCAAGGTGATGGAGGGTATTGTTAAGGAAAGGCTGGGGGGGTTACTGGAGCAAACTGGGTACTTGGACGATAGGCAGCATGGCTTTGTCATGGGAAGATCGTGCCAGACAAATCTTGTTTTTTTTTTTTTTTTGCGGTTATTACTTTTCTCCTCCTACCACCAGCTATATCCGAGGGCGTCCCCCAGCCCCTGTCCCCCGGCCAATTATCCGATGCTGACCTAGCCCCAGGCTTGCCCCGGTAGGGTCGCCGAGGGGTCAAACTCCCCCACCGAGGACCGGGTTAGGTGGCCAGCGCCGTGGCTAGCCTGGGGCGGAGCCTGCGAGGCACCCTCCACCATCCTGCATGGTGGTATCCTTTTTTAATCCTGTTCTCCCAGGAGTCGGGAACCGTGCAATGACGTCAGCGGAGTGGAGTGCACGCGCTTCCGCACGCGCTCCCTCCAGACATCTGGCCCAACCTCCCCTGCCTGTGGTGCAGCGCCCTGTCCTCCAGCCTCTGCCGGGGGGGGGAGCAAGCGCCAACCACTAAGAACCCCCTTCCCCGGAGAAGGAGAGCAGTCCATCGGACGCCAGTCCTTCTCGCCCCGTGGCTCATGCTGGTTCTCGAACATGGGTCGCCAGCGTAGCGCGAGGTAAGGCGCCAGCGCCTCAGCCCTCAGTGCCACTGGGCCGGCAGACAAATCTTGTTGAGTTCTATGACTGGGTGACGAGGGCCCTGGACCAGGGTAGGCCAGTGGACATCCTCTTTCTGGATTTTAGCAAGGCGTTTGATTCAGTACCCCACAGTGGCCTGCCGGCTAAGCTGAAGGAAATGGGGGTAGGGAGACAATTGCTAAGATAGATAGGAAATTGGCTCTCTGAGCATACTCAGAAGGTGGTGGTTGGAGGGTTAGCCTCATCCCCAAGGTGGGTTACTAGTGGGGTTCCCCAGGGGTCAGTGCTGGGGCCACTCCTGTTCAATGCCTATACCTCAGACAACAGGAAGGGGATCAGGAGTGAGATGAGTCTCTTTGCAGATGACTCAAAGCTAGGTGCAGTGGTGGATGGGGAGGAGGGGAAGGTGTCCTTGCAGGAGGATCTGGAGGCTCTGGAAAGGTGGTTGGGAAAATGGAAACTAAAATTCAATGCGGGGAAGTGCAAGGTTCTGCACCTGGGAGTCAGAAATCCAGGCCAGGGGTATACCCTGGGAGGAGACATGATTCAAGTCACAGAGGGTGAGAGGGACCTGGGGGTAGTGGTAGATGTCAAAATGAGAAACTGAGACATGTAGGAGGGTAGCGGCAAGGGCAAATAGGATGCTGGGATGCATCACCAGGGGGATTACCTCCAGAAAGACGGAAGTGATCCTTCCACTGTACAACTGCTTGGTTAGGCCACACCTCGAGTATTGTGTACAGTTTTGGAGACCACATTTAAAGAGGGACATTACAGTCCTAGAAAGGGTCCAAAAGAGGGCAACCAGAATGATCTGGGGCCTGGGGGAGAGGACCTGTGAGGAGAGGCTCAAGGAGCTCAACATGTACACTCTGTGTCGGGATGCATAGGAGAAGGCATCAGTAGTAGAAAACAGGAAGTTGTTATCCCCCTGTACAGACAGTTGGTGAGACCGCATCTGGAGTACTGTGTGCTGTTCTGGAGACCCCATCTCCGCAAAGACATAGACAGAGTGGAGGCTGTCCAGAGGAGGGCAGTCAAAATGGTGCAGGGTCTGCACCAGAAGACATACGAAGAAAGAAGCTTAATATGTATACCCTTGAGGAAAGAAGGGAGAGAGGGGACATGATAGAAACTTTCAAGTACCTTAAGGGAATCAACAAAGTCCAAGAGAGTAGCATCTTTCAGAAAAAGAGATGTGCAAGAACAAGGGGGCATAATTTGAACATAGAGGGGGGACAGCTCAGAGGTAATATAAGGAAGTTTTTTTTCATGGAAAGGATTGTGGATGCATGGAACAGCCTCCCTGAGGAGGTCGTGGAGTCAAGAACAGTGGGGGAATTCAAGAATGCATGGGACAGACATAAGGTAGGTAGGTAAAATTTTATATATTCAGTGATAAAGCCATTAGGGTTCTGAAAATCCCTATTCACAAGGCTTACCTGTTTACATAATACAAAAAAAAAAATTACAACTTTACCAATGTTTGTTATAATACAAAAATACAAAACATACAAAAAATACAATATATTACAATTATTACAATAACGTCAAAACAGGCAAATGATCATTTAACCTCCTCATTATTTTCACCTGTTACAGTAGCAGTGAAAACTAAGTTCATGATTCAAACCATTTTTAAAAACATTGTCAGTGATTGTTAATTCACGTAGAAATGGGGGGAGACAATTCCAGCTAGAGGCTGCCTGATACTGAAAAGTCATTACACTAAACTGATTTTTTAATTTAGGTATAATTAAATCCCTGGCACCTGTTTTCCTTAAATTTAAACCATGTTTGAGTTTTTGTAATTTGTTTTTTAAATTATCTAAAGATTGATTTTTGAATATATTTCGGACCTGATTTAGCCAAATTCCTTTTGCCCGTAAATTTAGTGGGATCCATCCTAATTCTATATACATAATACAGTGATGGGTTTTGGGGGTCACACCTTAACACAAATCTTGCGAGCTTGTTGTAAAGTGTATCTAGGTTATTTAAATATTTTTATACTGTATGCCTATAAATATGGCTTCCATAATCAATAACTGGCATTATTAATTGGTTTATCATGGTCAGTCTTGTTTCTCTTGTCATACAGTTTGATATTCGTCTCATAGCTCCAATCTTAGCATTTATTTTCTTTATTAAGTTTGTGACATGCTGTTGAAAAGTAAGGCATTGATCTATTTGTATACCTAAGTACTTACATGTTTCGGTTTGTTCTAGAAGCTTACCTTCTTGAGTCATTATTTTTAATTTTGAAACACCCCTCTTGTCCAATGCAAATGGCATAACCTGTGTCTTTTTATTGTTTACTAATAGTCCCAAAGATGAAAAATAACCTTGCATTGTATAAAAGTCACTCTGTAACTTTAGCTCTACTTCACTTGTGGTTTTTCCTACTGCTACTAAAGCCATATCGTCTGCATAAAGACGAATTTGAGAGTATCTAATGTTCTTAGGTAAGTCATTTAAATAGACTATGAACAAGAGGGGGCCCCAGGATGGATCCCTGGGGAACCCCTCTTGTCACATAGTCTATTCTTGACTGTTGACCATTTAAGAAAACAAATTGTGACCTTTCATCAAGATATGATTTAAACCAACTACAGGTTTCTTCCTCCACTCCTGTTTTCATCAGTGAGTCTATCAAAATGCTATGATTTACTAGAACAAATGCTTTGGATAGTTCCACGTATACCACACCCACGGACCTTGCCTCCCCAAGTGGGGTAGCTGTAAGATCCAAAAAGTCTGTGAGTGCGGTAGCTGTGGACCTACTCTGCTTAAAGCCATATTGTTGTTGAGTTAGTTTGTTATACTTTTCCAAATATTCCATCAGCTGATCGTGGACGATTTTTTCAAATAACTTAGATACAGTAGACAACAGAGCTATTGGACGATAGTTTGAGACGCCCATAGGGTCTCCTCCCTTATCTATTGGTATCACTTTAGCTAATTTCCAACTGGAGGGAAACTGTCTCTCCCTTAGACTCCAATTAAAAATATTCCGTAATATAGATGACAATTCCATGGCAGCTTCTTTCAATAATTTATTGTCTATTCTGTCCGGGCCACTTGCTTTATTTATTTTTAATCTAATTATACTTTTTAGAACTTCTTTGTTTGTCACGCTCCTAAATCTAAATTTAGGTATTTTTTCATCTGAGAGACTCCCATCCCTTACTTCATTCACAGTATTAATTTTAGTGGGTTTCAGTTTCAGGTCGGGGAGGTTTATAAAATAGTCATTCAAAATGTCAGCAACTTTACTTGTTTCAAACACTTTTCCATCTTGACTCAATTTTATCTCACTCTGTTTACAGGTGGGATTCATGAGATTTTTTATTACAGTCCAATAGGCACCAGGATTTGTTGATTCTTTAATCCGCTGTTTATACTAACAAGCTTTTGATTTCCTAATTTCCTGTACTACTTTATTCCTTATCTTTTTATATTGTTCCTAAATTTCACTATTTAATGTTTTGTTTGCCTTTTTCCAAAGTTGGTTTCTTGTTCTAATCATTTTTTTTTATTTTTACAGTTAACCATAGCAAATTTTTTAATCTTTGATCTACTTTTTTATATGGAGCAAATTTATCACAAGCATTCCCAAACATTGTTGTAAATTCTTGTACAGCCATATTTAAATCTGGTATAAGAAAAATCCTATACCATGGAAGTCCCTGAAGATACTTTCTAAATGATAAACTATTAAATTTTAAGAAACATCTTTTGGATGTTTGTGGTGCCAGTTTTACGGGGATAATATTTTTAGTCATAGAAAACACACACTTAACTACATTATGGTCTCCTAATCTAGGTGCACATACACTTTTCTCCAAGATAGTCAATTCGGGTGAGACAAATCATCAGGTCTAAGATATTGCCTTTACTAGATAAGGAACCTTTCCTTGTGGGAATATCTATGATTTGTATTAAATTTAAACAACTCATTGAACTTTACAACTTTTGGCCCCTAGGACAGGCCCAGGCTGCATTAAAATCACCAGCCAGGATTACTTGTAATTGACCCAGGTGTTCCATTAGAACGTGTGAACATTTGTCAAAATGGGTAGTGTTTATTTTAGGTGGAGAATAAACCACTCCTATGGCCAGTTTTAATGCTTGTATCTCAATTAACAAGCATTCAATACCCTCAATTGACCCAGAGAATAAAATTTTAGAGTGACCAATTGAGTGACTAATATACATCAAAACACCTCCCTCCCGTGTCCCCCGATCCTTCCTAAAGTGATAGAAGTCCCTTAATTCTATCTCATTATATTCAATTCCCTTTTTTAACCAGGTTTCTGCCCACATTATTATGTCCGGCTCTTCGTGTTCTACCCAAGTTATAAAATAGTCCATTTTTTTAATCATACTTCGAGCATTGTCTAAGACCATTTTAATAGATGGACCTGGGTTCAATTCAGTATCTCCACAAAGAGCCAAGGGCATCAATAATGCCCGGTCACATGAGCAAGTATACCCTATTTGAATTGCCAAATATTTGACACGAAGTTCTTCTTTCATGAGGTTGAAAGGGTTTCGCCACGTGGTCAGCTTGGAAGTTTGTTGTTGCTTAAAGTTGTGCGAACAGTTTACATAGGTACATGATCTTTTTGTCAAAGTATCAGTTCCCATGATAGCAAATAGCTGAAGCACACAGACCAAGCCCACTACCTACCCCATCATCTTAAGTGGCAGCTCCCTTGTCATTTTCATAACTATATCCAAGAGCAAAAGAATACTCCACAAAAGCCTGTTATGTAAATATTTTAAAACAAAAGATACAAACGAAAAACCTGTCACAAATAACTCATAAAAAACATTGAAAATTATTTAAGGTAACAGTGCCCTGCAAATAGCAATGTCACCAATGTCTATACCCTAATCTAAAATGCTGTAGACTTATTTCAGCAGTAAACCACATATTTAAGATTACCTGAAACTTTTAAGTTTCTTAAACAGTATACATTTTAAAATAAATGTTCTTAATTAGCGTAATATTTAACATTTATGATAGACTTAACTAATATTTCACTTTCAGGAGCAGGGCCTCTGTCACTATTCTTACTATCAGAGGCAGGGGCAAAACCAGCATGTTATGTTGGATAAATAAATTCTCATTTAATGCTGCTAAAAATTTACTCTAATACCCTCTAATATTTATCTATGATCTTAAATACTGTAAACAATATTAATTTAGATCTAGTACCCCTGTTATAAAGTTCCAGGTTAACACTTCTTAGGATGGTTATTTCTCTTCGTGTGTCTCTTCCGAGTGGCGCTCGCGCAGTGGCAGCGCAAGCCTTTTGTAGTGTTACTGCCCTTCCTCCTGCACTGATGAAATTTACAAGTCCCGCCAAACACAGCTAATGGCAATCTCCGGTAACCGGGCTCTTGCTGGAACAACTAGCAGGGCTGCTGCAGGATGGAGCTTTGGCACAGCTTTAGCACAGGTCACACACAAACACAAAGTTCTTTAAACTTGCTGCAGTAGCTGTTTGTGAGAGATGTCACAGCGTACCTGGTTTGTTTCTAGCGGTGCCTAAGGCAGTCCTAGTAGGGGCTAGAGGGGGAAGTAAGCTGTTGGTTAACTGGGATCTGCAGCTTATCTGTTAGGTAGGAAAATGGGCAGATTAGGTGGGCCAAGCGGTCCTTATCTGCCGTCAAATTCTGTGTTTACCCTGGAGGAGAGGAGGGACGAGGGGACATGATAGAGGTCTTTAAGTACATGAAAGGGATCAATAAAGGAGGCCCAGTCAGGGTGCTCCAAGGGAAGGAGGGTGGGGAAACAAGAGGTCACAGGTGTAAGCTGGAAGGGGGCAGGCTCAGAGGGGAGAGGAGGAGATGTTATTTCACTGAAAAGGTGGTGGAGCCATGGAATGCACTGCCCAGGGAGCTGGTAGAGATGGAGACTGTGGACGGGTTTAAGATGGGATGGGACAGGTACAGGGGGAGGGTAAATCTGACCGGGCACAATACAGGTGGAACATCTGCGACTGGGGACAGTATAACCCAAGGGGGGGGGACACCAAAATCGGCCCTCAGTGCGGGTGCTGAAAATAGAGCAGACTCAAGAGACCATTAGGCCTATTCTGCTGACATTTTAGTATGTTAGTATGACATGATTGAGACCTTCAAGTACCTGAAGGGCATAAACAGAGTAAACATTGAGAGTATGTTCAAATTAAAAGGTGGGAGGGAAACCAGGGGACATAGTCTGAAATTGGAAGGAGAAAGATTCAGGAGGGAAATGAGGAGGCACTATTTCATGGAAAGGGTGGTTACAGGATGGAATGCGCTGCCGGAGC